>OY986435.1:308878907-310078907 GCA_963920525.1 Dichetophora obliterata
TGCCGTTCGTGGCAAAAATATACGTGCATTCTGCAAATATTCGTAAAATATACGAATTGATTGTATCGTGATATCTTTACGAATTTAATATTGTAGTGCACTCACTACCTGCGATAGTATATACGAATTTATTCATTTTATATACTAATGATATTCGTAAATAAAAATAAAACAATTCGTATGAGTGCACTGTCAAATCAATTCAGTTAATAATACAGATTCTATAGGGCTTAAAATTCGGTGCGTCTGTCTGCCGGCTTGTCTGCTTCTTACTAAAACATGATACTATTCTAAAAAATTATGACACAATTTTGCTGAAAAATATAATTTCCTCGTATGTCCATTCAAGTTTGCTCCAAAGCAACGAATAAATGGAAAAACTATTTCATAACATTATTTGCTAGTACTTAAAGCAAATCAATGATTCGTTATTGATTTCTGATCAAAGACATACGTACACCTTTTTGAAAATTGACCTTTGTAAAAAAAATGGTTTAACGAAAAACTGCAGTTAGAGAACTATAACACAAAATAATTTTATTATGACTTCCGAAATACATTTGGGTTGTCGCCTAGTGTCATTGAATGTATTTCTTACGCTTAAAGTTATGTGTTAGCAAGGCTGTTTCGCAAATATTTAACTCATTTTTTTTATAACAAGAAAAGACTGTAAGTCGAGTTTATTTTTTAACCTTTTCAGAAAATACGCGCAAAAGTATAAGCATTACTTAAATATAAACCGCTTAAATTACCTCCTAGCTTTTTTTCGGTTTGCTAAGAAGCGAACAACTTTTTGAATAGTGCTATTCTTGATTCTATAAAAAGGTTTATCTTTGCGAAAACTTTCGAGGTTCTTTGTTTTAAAAATATTTAAGCTGAATGCAACAAGCGCTAAAAAAATAATAATAGTTAAATAGAAGGCGTCAACACGTACATAACATACATTAGCAAGCCTGCAAGAAAGTGACAAAAAATCATTGTAAATATTTGTAAATTACTTTGCTCGTTTACTTAGTCATTCAACTATATATTCACCATAGAAACAACAAAAAGTTAAAATAAATAAAAAACAAATACTGGAAAAAAAAAATAAAATAGAAAAATAGCACGCTTATTCATGCTATTTTCCATCGTTGTTTATTTAACTGGAGCAACATTTTGTTCTTCTTTTTTATGTGCAGACTGAGCTATTTGCTGAGATACTTTTAAATCTTTTCACTTTTGAGGTTTGAAGAATTAACAGAATATAGCCAAGAGTAGCCGGAGTAGGAAACGACGTGCAGCCATGACATCTGCGTTGACTTTTCTCAACTAAAAAAATAACTAGAATTTGCTTTAACAAATAATACTTTTTTTTTGCTTTGCTTCCGCATTTTGTTTTTTCTCGCGGCTGTTTTCCAGTTAAAAATAGTGCTGCAAAAAAGATATTAAAAAAAGAACAGAAATTGTTAATTTTAAAATTGAAGGAAAGACAATTTTTTAATAAGCGTAGTGATATGGTTTCTACATTGCATTAATTAATCATAACAATAACACTACAGAAATTTTTGCTTTCTTTGTTTTATAAACAGACTGAAGCATTACAGTAGAGTAGAAGTGGTTTTGAATAAGTTTTGCAAATTACAAAAACATTTTCATCAGTTATTTAAAGTCACCCATGGGAAAAAAATTGGGGAGCTACACTGTAATTGACCCCATAGAAATTAATAAAAAATTGTTGATAGTGAATAAGGAAATATTCATATAGCTTAAAAGATAAAACATCTACTAGAACAGTTCAGTAAAATTTTTTAAAAAACCTTAACCCCATATTCATACAAAGCACAAAAATCTTAAAAATAATTTGAAATAATTGTACATAACTGCTGCTCTCTACTTCACTGTCCCTTTGTATGTACTTGTTGATTCAACAACTGAAACACAAATGTTTGTCTTCAACCAACCAAACAAAATAAGAACAATTCAAGCTACGATGTTTTTTTCTTTTTTTTTTTTTATTAAATGTAGTACAACTAAATTTAAGTTATGGAAAGTAAAATTCAAATAAAATTTGGTTGATTTTTATGACCTGCACACAATAACATTTTTTTGATATGCGATGCATTTTGTTTCGTATATAATAAGTACACAAATTTTTAACGAAGTATGCCTTCGAAGTATGCCTTACATTTATTTAGAAACGACACATTCTGCATTATTTTGCCTTTGTTTTTATTATTAGTATTGTTATTACACAATGCTATTAATTTAAATTAATGTTTATCAGCAAAAAATACAATTTTATAAAAAAATTCATACTGCCACATTCTGTAGTTTGCCGTGACTACTAATGCTTCACCTCGTCTGGAGGACCTTTCCTGTCGTGACCTATGTAGGCTAAGGCTATTGGGAGGTTATCAGTGCCCTCTAACTAACAACTGTCGGGTCGGGGGAGCTGAGGTAAGGGAGTAGTAATAAATTTATGTGCATTTTGGCTGGTTCATGGCTTACCTGCTGTTCTTTTGTAGAAGATGTTGTATTGGTTGTCTTGGAACCCCTTTACTACTAAGTCTCTTACCCAGGGCTCCAGATGTATGGCCAGATTATCTGTAGCACGCCAGATGTGCCTGTACGACCTGTACGACCGTGAGCATTAACCCATTAAAGACTGCTCATAGATTCCGCCGTACGATTTTTTTCAAAATTTATCAGGAAGCTTATATAGGCCATAGAAGTTGCTTTGCAAAATTTCAGGTTTTGTAACTGTCACCGTATTTGAGATCTGCATTGTGTATTTAAATACCCAATCGGCTAATCCGGGTTCTTGGTGTTAATGAAAATTTGCATATATGGCCACATTCTTTTGTCATAATGAACAACTGATAAATAGAGTATAAATAGAGTAGAGGCAAACTGACCATTAATTTTTCCCTTGATCTTTCCATTTTCTAATTTTCTACATAGCTTTATATATGGATTTTGTCATTTTTGAAAATCACACATCTTCGTTCTCGAAAAGGAACATTTAATTGTATGAATTTCGTTTCACATTGTAAAGACAATAAATAGTTAAATTTTTCCGTAATGTTTAAAAAAAAAATCCACTTTCGAGATATGGAATTTTTCGTAAGCACTTTTTTATGGGTATTTAAATACCCATTAGTCATTAATGGGTTAAATAGCTAGTGGTTGTGGCTGTACAGAAGGTGATATTTTAAAAGAATCGAGAACTTTATCGATGCTAATGTGATTGGCATTGCTTTTATTTATTTATTGAACATATTAGTAAAGGGTAATCCAATACGAGGTCCATTTTTCAAATGGGTTGTTTGGATAGCTGTTATGTGTCAAATGGCTTGTCCATATGATTTTTCTGTTCAGTTTACAATACGACTCACTCATGAATAGACTTACTCCTGAACAAAGTTTATTAATTGTGGAAACTTACTACCAAAATCAGTCATCAGATGGAGAATTTTGGTCGTTATGAGTGTCCAAATGAGCGCACTATTCGTAACACCATCACCAAATTTCGAAATAATATTACACTATTGGACATTCATCATTCAGCCAGAGTGCAAAGAACTCGTAATTTTGAGAATATTGCTGCAGTAGCAGATAGTGTTCGTGAAAACCGTGAACAATCGATTCGTCGCCGATCTCAGGCCTTGGGCATATCTTATGGATCATTGTGGAGTATCTTGAGGCGTGATCTTGGTCGGAAGGCCTACAAAATATAGCTCGTACAAGAATTGAAGCCGGTTGATCTTGGTGTACGTTTATTTTTTGTAAATGCATTTTCTTGTTTTTGCGAAATGTATACTTGAATGCAATTTTTTTACTTTTTCAAAAAATTCTTATAATAATAATTTATATCTCGGGCACCAAAAGTGGTACCGAAGATAGTTTCCCTAATTTAGATTCTTCAAATAATTGTGAACATCACCCTGTCCAAGAGTATCAATTTACAACACCAGGTTAAGACCAAAAAACTATTTCCCATTTAGATTTTTTTAAAATTTTTCCTTTCTAGTATGAATTTTATTATTTCGTTAAGACACCTCAACTCAGCATTCATAAAAATGTTATACTAAAATTTTGGGTTCCTGAGCTTGCCATTTGATGGGTCTCAAATGACTTAACAATTGTTGTTAAGAACTGTTTTAATGATATAATAACCGTAAGGGAGATATGAACAAAATTGTTACATTTCATGCTTGAAGTAACTTTTTGTTAATATCAAAATAACAAAAAATCATTGCCTTTTCCTGCTGTTTTTAAAATATATTTTTAGACAGGGTTGCGTGTAGAATCCGAATTTAGAAAATTATCTTTGGTACCACTACTTGTGCCCGAGATATAAAACCTTAAATTAATTTTTTTGAAAAATTTTTAACTTTTTGCATTCAAGTTTATATTTCCAAAAAACAAGAAAATGCATTTGCGAAAAATATGCAAATTATTAGTTACCGGTGTGAAGTTAGCATCTTTTTCGCAGCATCCAGCGAATATGAAATGTCCGATCTCTGTAATCACATATGTTGACAACAGAATGCTGCTAAATTAAATGAGCTTTAAAATTTATCGGCGAATTCAAAAAGCTTTCTACTGTTTGATCAGTTCTTAAGCTTTCTAAAATAAGTTTACACTATTGTCCACTAGAGTGCTGGGTAAAGACATTTATGTATGGGCACAAACTGATTCTGGTTTCTCCGTAATTTTGTTATATTCTGAATTCAAATCGAAAGGCTGCCACATATTCAAAAATAAAATGCTCAAATTGTTTTGTTAAAAATAATTGCAACTAAGTCAATTCATACAAGCTTGGGTAAAAAGTATATTTTCCCCGGGCTTTAAAGTTTCAAATTTCTATTTATTTTTTTGCAACGTTGATTTTTGTCAGCTGCTGTATGCTTACGGTGACTATCCATAAATGAAAAGGCATAAATGTTCTGTATTGTAAGGAAAATTCTGTATTTCTCATCATAAAAATTATTGATGTTAATTAATGCAAGGAATGTCTTAAGTCAATTTTAAATATTTTTTAGTTTCATATAATAATTTTCTATTGCACAAATTAAAATGTTTAGAAAAATTTAAGTAAAACTATTTAACAGTAATTCTGCTTAAGAGATGGTATACCTTTTTCTGAAACAATTTTATCATGCTTATAAAAGTTTCATTAAAACCGGCAGAGAACAGTTCAGTTTTTTCCATAAACACTGAGTGAATTATCTGTAAGAAAAAATTTCACCGTCGATTTTCAAACTTTTTGGGATGGTAAGTTTTTCAAAAATCTTACTAAGCACATTTTCCTCAATGTCAAAAATAACTTATTTTATTAATTCATTTCATTTGAGTTTGCGATAAATGATTTTTAGTGCTCGGTTATAAAAAACTTCTTTTAAATGTTAATATATTTACGGTTCCGCAAGAATAAAAAAACTACTTTATAAACTTATTCATAGCTAATAGGGCTTATTCATAGGCTAAAATAGCATTGAGAAAAAAAAATTTAAAAAGAAAGAAAATTGCAAAAAATTTGGGAAAAATTATATTTTAAAGGCAGAAATTAAATTACTTTTGAAAAAAGTAAAAAATTGAAGTAAACAACTAAAAGTCACAAAATTTAATTTTCGCATCACATTTTTTTAAGGCCAGTAGTGCACACTGTCACTGCCAGCAGATTTCTCTCTTTTCTGGAGAGGCTTAAAGCTATACCGCACAAGAGTAATTATTTCTTTTAACTTTGTTGTAAAATTTCAAACTAAATTTAGAGTTTTGCGTTATATCTCGGCGGCTGTGGAATTTTTAACCATCATTTATTAGAGTATATGTACGGATGCAGTAAATGTGATAAGTTTAAGAGAAGTCGCACTGAAAACTGATAAAATGAAAAAGTGTGCGTGTCAGCTGCGGACACACCTTTTTAGATTGCTACTTTAGATCGATTAAAAAACTTAAATAACGTAAATACTAAGGTGGCTTAAATTCAAGTGTCTTTTTTAAATTGATCCCCCTCAAATTATTCGAATAGAGGAGAAATGATAAAATACAAAATTTCAGATCAGTCCAAAGTGATTTACAGGTCACTAAAGTTATGCGATTATTACTAAAGCGGGCAATTTAATTCATGTTATGCGATTACGTTACATAACCTGGTCGTTATGAAAGTCTTTCCTAAAAGTGTACCGTTTTAAAAATTACGAAAAACATTCCCGAAAATCCAAGAATGCAAAATTTAAAAAAAAAACATCACAGGTGGTGGTGGAATTATTTTGAGTAATTTTGTACAAAAATTAACTTGACTTTTTTTTCAATAATCCTCAAAGTGCCTGTTTTAGGCATATCAAACACAAAAAAAAAATCATAAAAAATCAAAAAAATATGTTTCTCACTGAAAATAACTTCAGTAATTTTAAAAAAATATTTCTGATTTATATTCAGAAAAATTATTGGGTTCCAGGGTTCCCGAGATAACTGATATCTGGAAACCCCTGGTCTTAGGTTAAAAAATAAAAAAAACTTTAAAAAGAGATATGTTTTATTAAAGCAAGCAAACTTAACATAAATGATAATAAAATGTAAAATTTCGGATCCATCCAAATTGATTTAGAGGTATCTCAAGTGGCTTGTATCAGAGAACTGCACAAGCCTACTTGAAGTCTATTTCAAGTACTTGCTTAAAATACAAGTTCAAGCTAGCTTGAGCTTGATAATTTTGAATCAAGTATAGCTTGTAATTGAATATACATAAGTCCACTACAGCTTGCGACTTGCAAGTATGCTAGCTTACAAGCGAACGCCACGAAGTTTCAAGTAGTTTTAAAAAGCTTGAAATTGAAGGCAAGTATCCAATTAAAGCAAGTATCCAAAAAATTCAATGAGATTGTGTAGGAAAAGCTTAAGTGTATTATGACTTTTTAGGGTTCTGTGGACTTCGTTGTTTGCCAGTTTTAGGGGGTGGATGATTTCGGATCTGATGTCAAAATTTAAAATTCAAGATGGCGGATATAGTTGTTAGATTTTTTTTGTATTTTTGCGAATTCTTGTAATTTTGAAATTCTGACAACAGATTTGATTTCGAATGTAATGTCACAGTTTTAAGATTTAAGATGGATGTTAGGGTTGCCACCTAAATTTTGACCTAAGTATTGCCACCTAATAAAATGTATTTTTAAGAGTTTTAAACATCATTTAACAGTGTTAGGGAGTCACTGGTTTCTAATCTGAAGTCAGAATTTTAAAATTCAAGATGGTGGATAGGGTTGCCACCTTAATTTTTTGTATTTTTATGCATTCTGGGCTGGCAAAAAAAATGATATACCAAAAATGGGCCGCTGAATCCGAATCCGTGATCAGAATTTCAAACTTATAAAATTTTGAAATAATAGGGTTACCACCTAATAATATGAATTTTGAAGAATTTTAAACATAATGTAAGTGTTAGGGAGTCACTGATTTCGAATCTAAAGTCCGAATTTTAAAATTCAAGATGGTGGATAGGGTTGCCACCTTAATTTTTTGTATTTATATGAATTCTGGGCTAGAAAAAAAATTGTTAACCAAAAATTGGTCGCTGAATCCGAATCCTTGGTCAGAATTTCAAACTTATAAAATTTTGAAATAATAAGGTTGCCACCTAATAATATGAATTTTGAAGAATTTTAAACATAATGTAACAGTGTTAGGGAGTCACTGATTTCGAATATAAAGTCAGAATT
Organism: Dichetophora obliterata; assembly: GCA_963920525.1. Taxonomy (NCBI): domain Eukaryota; kingdom Metazoa; phylum Arthropoda; class Insecta; order Diptera; family Sciomyzidae; genus Dichetophora; species Dichetophora obliterata. The sequence goes on from OY986435.1 coordinate 308,886,611, forward strand.
TTGAAATTCAAGATGATGGATAGGGTTGCCACCTTAATTTTTTGTATTTGTAAGAATTCAGGGCTGGCAAAAAAATGGTACTCCAAAAATGGGTCGCTGAATCCGAATCCGTGGTCGGAATTTCCAAAATTATAAAATTTATTAATAATAGGGTTGCTCTTACTTTTCAAAATACATATTATTAGGTGGAAACCCTATTATTATAATATGTTATAATTTTGAAATTCTGACAACGGATTCGGATTCAGCGACCCATTTAATTAAATTTAACAAACAATGGTTGTTTGGTTTATAAAAATCTGTGGTACTAACATTCTTTTTTTTTACATATTCACAAAACAGGAAAACTTGCAACTCATTTAAAAAAAACTGAACGATTTTTTTTTCATGAAACTTTTTGAGGTCAAAGTTAACATAGTTAGGTAGTGGGCTTATACATTTTTGCTTTTTTTGTTTCTTAAGATCTGTGAAACTAGCAGTTTTGACTTTTTTTAAAGTATAAAAAGTTTATCCATTTTTAGAAGTTGTGGTCCAGTTGTTTTAACCTAAGCCAAAGGGTGAAAATTGTGTTGCTTTTAGCTAAAAATCTTATTCAATCAGTGGTTCTATATCATGTTTCTTTTTATATTAATGCAATTTTTTAGCATTTCTTTTAGATTTAATAAAATACTAATTAATAACATTTGAGTACAGTATTTATATTGTTTGCAGGTTTTTAATATCATAAAATCATTGCAGGAAGTCGGTTTGTAGTCGCTGCGCCTACAAAAACTGATATGTGATTTTTGTTAAGTTTTAATTGCTTATTTTGTTAACATTCATATTTCTGCATTTGCCTTTTTTTAGATATCTTTTTGTTCAGAAATTTGCAAAACAGCTACGTGGTCGCAGTAGTTGAAATGCTCTTCTTAAAAATTTGCTGAAAAATACATAACCATTTTTGTAGGCACAGCGACGATGTGTAGATTAGTCTTAACTTAATTTCGTTGCTAATTAAGAAAATAGTATAAAAAATAGAAAAGAGCTTTTAAAAAGCTTTTTAGTTGTTAAAGTATGTTAGTAACAGAGATTTTTTCTGTTAAGTTTCCTATTACAGAGATTTGTTGCGAAAATATGTTGTTAACAGAATTATGTTGCTAACATACCTCTGTTAAGTTTTTTTCGCCGGATGCTGCATTTCGCCGGATGCTAACTTCACACAAGTTTATTAGTTTTCCAAATTTAAGGAAAACACTAACATTGTCACATATCACTGTCACAATATTACTAAAATTTAGACAATCAGAAAACAAATAAAATTTCTGTGCTATCTCGAGGATACCTTTAGATTCGAATATCCTTCACACAGGACACTGTGGGCGAAAATCAAGAGTGTCATAGTGTTTGCCAAAATATTGTTAGTTAAAGTCTGTATTTAATTTTGTTTTAAGAAATATGTAGTTTTTCTTACAAAAATTAAAGCATTTTGAGATCGTGATTTTTTACTGTTTTTCTCAAAAAACAACTTTGTCCTAGCGGGAGAGGAAGAGATCCTTATTTTTTTCTAAAATTTTTTTTTTGAGAGATCTTGACCACCCAATGCAACTTTTGAGACCTCTTAGAATGTAGGAATTTCGAAAAAAGTTGTAATTCGATACGCCTTAGAGTTCAGCGCTCTCCTCTGTGTGTACGAAGCAGTCTGAATCCAGCAACAACAACAACAAGCAATAGCACAGAGCTCTACAGCAAGGACGCACATAACGACAACACTCTCATGGAGTGAAAAGTGTATGTCTCCCGTACCCATCAACTCAGAAGAAAAAAGGCGCCAGCCAATGTGCCTCCGGTAGGTAAAAATAAAGAGAAAACGGCAGATTCTCGCTACCCCACACTTTCTTTCCAGGAAAAAGAAATAGCAAATAGCAAAAAGAAATAGAAATTACGGATTTCTACGGATATTTAAACCTTGCACAGATAAACGGACAACAGCGTAAAAATAAGGTAAATCTACGGACTTTTCGAATTTCATTCAGAATTTTTGTAGATTTTGCTTTTTTTCACCAAATTTTAGCAAAAAGCAGAATAAGAAAGCGCGTAATTTTTCGTTCTTAACTTGAGATGAAAATAATTTTTGTAATTTATAAAAAACGCACATTTAAAAAATCTTTTTTAATTGAATTAACGTTGAACCTTTAGTAGTTTTAAGTAGTTTCTAAGTTTTAGTAGTATTATATACTAATACTATTTTTTTATTAATACGTTTAATTTGAATTTCATTGAATTTAAAAAAAAAATATGTCATGTTCTAGCTTTGGGGCAGATACAAAACAAAAAAGTTCGAAATCCTCAGTTGGTATTAAAACTGATGCTAGTCGCCATCTCATGCAAATATCATATTTGGCATGACATATTTGGACACACACGCACTTCGTCAGTTCTGTTTATTGCGCGCCAAACGAAACTTTATTTCGGATCATTCTTTGCCATTATTTACGGTCTTTTTGTGTTGTGAAAATATTTCGCCGTCGAGAAACGAATTTTGTGGAATTATTTGATATATAATAATATAAATAATAAAAAAATAATAAAATAATGACAAAAAATAATAAGATATATAATAAAAAAATATTAACCTATTAACGCCGGCTCTTTTATCCAAGAGCGTAGAGGGTTGAGATTTCGAGGGAGTGTCCTTAGGTTCACTCGTATTCCGCGTACAACAAAATAAGCCCCCTACCCCAATTAGTTTTTGCCCTCTTGAATGGTGCGATTTCGCTCCCGTCGGCGCCAGTGAGTACATTTATTAGTGGAAAGAGTGGTTATGGAATTTATGAACTATAAAGAAAAATGCATGGAGTAAGTTGGATTTGAAATTCTATTTATTTAAAAAAGAAATAAAAACTGCATGTCGGAATAAACAAATTTAGAATGTTCAACAAAACATGGTAAAAATTAAGTCATGCATATTCTCAAGGTTGCACCTTAAATCTGGTTGTCGCAATGGTGTGTTGAGATGCATTTCGTTAATAGTAGATGGTGTGCGAAGCACAGTGGCGAAGGCGTTTGGTATTTTGCATTTTGCAGCTGTGCCGAAGTCAGATATCTTCGTCAATGCTAAAGCTGCTAGCAAACATGCCAAATTACATAAATTTTGGATTGAAGATAACATTAAATGGATCGATCATAGAAAATCTTTTCATTCACATGCAATTCGTTGTTGTTACCAACATGCATAAATTGCTACACATACAGGAAGCGATCACGACAGATTCTGACTTGAATCATTAGTTTCGCACTGATGGCAGTCTTATGAATCCTGTGATATGCAGTATGATAGCCGATACACATTGACTGCAACAGTCGTCCACCGACAAAACGAAAACTTGTCGTCATAGAGAAATGTCGCAATATTCTCGACGACTTGATTATAATGAACGCAACAGCGACAATCTGTGTTTCATACAAAACATAAACAACTCTGCTATGTTCGCTCTTGTCGTCTATCAAATTAGAAATAGATTGAAGCCTGCGGCAGCAACAATTGTGGTCGTGTTCTCTCTTTGTCTTGCCGTCTTCAAGAAATACATCTTCATAAGAAAACATGCGTTCTATTTTTTAACAATTGGTGTTCGTCGCTGGTCGCAGTCAATGTGTATCGGCTATCACAATGGAAGTGCGGCTTTCTGCGGCATACATTCTAAGGAAAGGATTTTGATTCAGAGGAGAATTGTCCAGACGTTGGTGTTTCCGCAATTTGATTGATCAACACATCATCCACGAACAGCTCTCACAGTTGCATAGGCTAGTACGAGCCTGGAATGCAGTTACGAACACGTTTAGCATAAAAACAATATTGAAAGAGCTTGAACACTTAAAATTCCTTTCTGTCAAATTCTTTATTGCAATTTTCGACATGAGTTGCTCATATGCTTGAAAGGTACGTTTGAGCCACTTCGTTGGCTGGTAGCAGCTGCGTCGGGCTGTTGTTCCGAGCAGGGGCGAACGCGAACGATGTTATTGTCTACGTCCAGGTACTCAATATGCATTTCTACGGCACCACAAAACTCGGAAACACTTTGCAAGCCACTATCAATTTTGGAAGGTCTACAATCATCACATAATATTTGGTCATCTGGGACATATTCTGTACCCGCCAACCCGTCCACAGCGTCAGGCGGCAAACGACTGGTCGAAATGAATGGTCAATGCGTTTGACAATTTGCTTTGTTGCTTGGCTTATCACCAGACCACTTCTTAATTCTGGTTTTCAATTTACAAAATGATAATCCTTTTTTTTATAAATTTAACTCGAATACGTCGTCATAATTCTTCCTGAACACACTAAGATTTACAATCACTGTCGTAAGCACTAAACATGCACAGTACTTAGCTTAGTGTAAAACTTTCCGTAGTAAAAATGTACTCATCAGCGCCGATGGGTGCGAACACGCACAACATGTACCTATGCAAATACCTTTACAGCTAAAAATTTATAATTGTTATAAAATATACATAGGCGCAAAGGCTACCGATCCCATGAATTTAAATTTTAAAAAATGTTTCCATGGATGATGATTTTTTCTCTTGTCGGAAAACCGGCACCTGGCGATGCTATGGCGACTTGTAGATAGCGTCGTATATCTTACTTGTGCAGAAAGCATATGCAGACCTTTTCATGCCTTAACGATACCTAAAGACGGCAAAATGGGTTTATTTACCTAACATATCCTATGAATTTTGATTATCACCTGGGTTAATGGTTGATAAAAATTAAATTTATAATAAAGATCCGGATTTTTAATTTGAGGTAAAATATTTACTTCCTTGATTTTTTTAAAACTTTCAAATTTGACTACAACAGAGAATTAAGGACTCATTTAAAAGAGAGAAGTAGGGTTAATGCCAATTAAAAGAAACAAAATATACAGAGCCTTTCAAAAAAACTACTAACAATTTCAATTGAGTAATTTTACAAGGTATTAGTTTAAAATTGATAAAATATTATTTAAAATGCTTCAGGGACTTAAGGGGCTTACACATTAGCAAACTTGTTCGTCTAACAAAATGGCGGGGCGAACTTGTTGGAAAAAGCTAGCGTTCAAATTGAACGAACATGTTCGTCGAGCATGCGAGTTTTTCTTGTTTTTCGCCATCATTTTGTTATAGATATTGATAAAGCAGCAACATGAACAATAAAGAATTTCATTTTCGCTACAGAATTTCATTAGGTATGACGCTTACGATCAAATTATAGAACACGTTGCCAACAGGTTTGACGACAACAGGTTGTTGGCATTTATGCCAACAAGCCAACAGGTTCGACGAATTGTCGAATTATTAAAATTCTATATTAAAATAAAGCGAAAGTTGAGTCCCCAAAAACATAGTTTTCAGGCAGCAAAAATCATCAAGCTCAACGAAATAGTCAAAATAGATTTGCACTTCTCGAAATTGATGAAAACTCAAAAGGAGATCAGACTGCGGCAACTAGATCACCAAAACCTAAGCAAATTTACTTACGAGAACTAAGTTCAAGTTCACTTATTGACACATCATTCGTCTTATCCGAAATAAGAACTATCATGTCGTCCCATTAGTTCTTTAACTAAAGTAGCGATAAAGGAGACAAAAATCCCGATATACCATGAGGCAAACTACCACAGAATAATAGTTTTAATGATAACAAAAAAAAAAAATTATTATACTTCCAGCTCAAGAGTAGCAAAGGCTTCGTAGTAGTTATAAAAGCCATTGAGTCTAGTGTTAACTCAATTGAAATACAAAAAGCGCTTACCGCTACTGGATTTAAGGTGAAAAGCGTTTTTAATATCAAAAATAATTCATATTTTCTTCCTCTATTAGCTACCTCAGTCAATTTTTAAAATTGAGCTCAAGCCAGATACTGCAAAACTTAAGAAAAATGAAGTGCATCCTATTTACAGTCTTCAGTATTTATTGTATAGAAAAATAGTGGTAGAAGAGCCCTTTAAAAAGAATGATATCGTGCAATGTTCCAATTGTAGGAGTATGGCAACACACGCTCGTATTGTACTTTGCGTACAGTACACGCGTTCATAGATTGTACACTACAGAAAAGAAACAGCCAGGACAAGAAATGTAGCAGCTTTAGAGGCTGTCCTATTTATGCCAAGATAAAATATAAATTTGCCCAACGACAAACAGAAGTTCAAAGGCGAGCAGTTCCTTCTAATTCAAATATATTTCACAGAGAACCCACTGCCATCACTACTCCTCGAATTTAACGTCTGCAAATGCTGTGAAAAATAGTTAATAACAACCGACTGTATCCTTGGTAGAGGAATGGAGGTAGTCGCACGGCTGAGAGCGAACTACCATAACTGTCAAAAGGCAACTGACAGCTCATACAAAATTTGCAACCGAAGAGAATGCGATGAGAAAGGCAAAATTAAAAAGAATCTGTCTTGGCTCAATTTATTTTGCTTTTTTAATTTTTTATTGATCAATCAATTAAAATAGGATTTTGTGCAGCTGTTAAAGTAATTTTTACGAGGTTCCAATAAATCATTTTCGTGGAAGTGTCTATAGCAAACACGAGGATCTTTTTTAAAATTTTTGGCACGTGCCATGTTTCATCGTTGTCTTTTAGGCTCGTCAGCTGGAACACGAAAACTCGGCCCATTTTCCTTGCCTAAATGTTTTTGGCAGAACACGCACTTCATTTAAAAAAAAAAAAAATAAGTAATTAACTTTATTCAAGTTTTTAAGCACACCACAAAAATATGCAATTGAAGTAATTTTATTTTTCTCTGTTATCTTTTTTTTCTTTAAAAAAAGACTGATTTTGACAATTCTAGTAGTATTGTCAAAGAGATCACGATTAGCCACTAGATTACCTGTATTATTCTACCATGACAATATCGTACGCCGATGCTGTAAAATCAGGTACAAGCGACGCTTCAAACACTAAAACGCCATCACAAAACTTAGAATCGATGATATCTAACTTAGCATGTTGTATGATTCAATTTATGACGTCAATGTAAAGCACGATGTAAGAGTTGATCAAATCTCAAAATCAACTTTTACAAATTCTTCCTTCAAAAAAATGAATTCAGTTAGAATTTTTCACTGGAACGCTAATGGCATCAGCAAACATAAACTTGAAATTAAAAGTTTTCTAACTGCCAGTGATATCGATATCATGCTTATATCCGAAACTCACTTAAAAAATAAGAATAGTTTCTTAATCGAAGGATTTAATTTCTGTAGAACAAATCACTCTAATAGAACGAGGGGGAACAGGAATACTTATAAAAAATCGATTAAAACACTATCTTTTAGATGAGTTTGCTAAAGACTGCTTGCAAGCAACATCTATGTCTATCAAAAACTATATCTCTATATCTATATGTATGCGTGTCCGAAAATATCACTCTGAACGCAGTTTATTTTCCCCCAAAGTATCGTGTGTAAAACTTCCAATTTATTGAGTTTTTTAGTGCACTTGGGAAAAAATCAATAGCAGCAGGTGACTGACTACATTGCAAAACATACATTTTGGGGTTTCTATTAGCAAATCCCAAAGGAAAATAACCTTTTTTCTGTCTTAATAAATAGGAAAAATTATTTAGATTTTATATCTTTCGGTCAGCAAACTTCCTGGCCTTCTGATCCACAAAAGATACCTGATCTAATGGATTTTGCAATATTTAAGAACATTGATCGACAATCAATTACAGTGGAAACTAGCTTTGACTTATCTTGTGATCACTACCCGGTGATAATAAATCTGCATAGCCAAGTTCAATCAATTTAAAAATCATGCAGACTGACTTGAAAACAACTTAATTAACTTAAAAATAAGCAAACTGGCTGAAGTAAAGACAACACATTAGTATTCATTTAAAGCTCAAACCCTCGCTAAAAAGTGGGGATGAGATTGACTCAGCCATTGATAGCTTTAGTAATAATACACTAATCTCAGCGGCTGTATATTCAACTCTTGTAAATAAAGTAACTCAAGCACAAAGTCAAAGGAGGACCTCAATAGAAGTTGAAGAACTTCTTAGAGAAAAATGGAGAAGAATGGCAGCAAATGGAGAAGAATTCTAAGAAGAGAATGGCAGCAAAGAAGATCGCCTGAAGCTAAGCAAAAACTCCTTTCAGCTGTCAGGCGACTAAAGGAATTACTAAATACTGAGTTAGAACAAAATTTAAAGCTATATACGCAAAAGTTAACTCCAACAGAAGCAACCAATTATTCCTTATGAAATTTTCTTAAAAATGCGCAAGAATATAGAAAAAAAAAAATGCGATCCGAATGTAAAAAATACGTGAGGCAAGTAAATCGACAGCCAGTTGTTCTCGTTTGGCAATAAATTGCAACACCAAAGTTTCAAAAACAATGCCGAGCTCAAATGAAAGCAATTCTAAGGCTTCTTAAATGACATAAGATAGCGAGACTAGAATTTGGTAAACAAAATATGGATAATGATTGGATAACTCTATGAGAAATGAATTATAGAAGTGTTAAAAGCATAAAGTTCTCGTTCCTGGTTGCAGGTCATATTTTCTGATGAAACAAAAGGGAACCTTGATGGACCAGATGGCTCACACTTTTATTGGCGAGATTTGTGAAAAGAACTGAAAATGCCATCATCAATGCCTGGGATAATTTGGACGCTGATATTTTACAGAACCTAATTTCTTTCATGCGGAAAAGAGTTTTGAAGTAATAAAGGCTAAAGGAAGCCATATTATCTTGTAAATACTTAATTTTTATTTTTAAAAGTTTTGAGACACACAGAAATGGATCATACATATGAAACGATTCATAATAAGATATTAAAATTTAATTGGTGTATATTTCAAAAATATGTATTCGGTTACAATGATATGAGTACTGAATTTTTCTTTCTTGATATTTTTTTTTAATTAGAACATAACAAATCGGAAACGTAAGAGTGAAATATGGGCATTTCCAGAAAAAAGTCAACCGTGACCAAAAACTTTTTATTTTATGATATTATTAAGAGAAACATTTCAATTTTATTAATTTAAGAAATTTCTATACAAATTAATTAACCGTGATAATCCAATCGTCTGCACTGTTTCACAAATGTAGTTTGCTTTTTCGTAAATGTTTAGTAAATGTTTCGCAAACTTTTTGTTTTAGTAAAAACAGAAGACATTGGCTAAAGATAATAGAAAAATGGTTGAGACAAGAAAAGGACAATATATTAACATTGCTTGGTAATTACTTAATTACATAATTACTTTACTACCTAGTTTTAATTTAAGTAAATTTTGTCACGTGGGTTATGTTACGTGAGTTCCGGCAAATATTTTTTGGAAACTCAATATATTCTTCAATAAGCAAAGTCTATAGTGGGTTTATTATGAAACTTCACATTCATTATTTAATAATTAAAAACAAAAAAAAAATTATATGGGAAAATTCGCTGAATTTTTACAATCTAAACTTGCTTGTAAAACACACTTCCTTTTTTTGTCGCCTGAGTTACACCCACATTTACCACTGCCATTCTTAATTAGTTACAGGAATGACAATTTTGGTAAATCATACCATTACTATGTCTTGTAAGACATATGGGCATTTCCGCCAAAAGTCTACCGCGACTGAAAAATTAAATGTTACTTAAAATTCTTTTAAACCTCGATAATAGAGAAAAAAAAAATGTTGAAATGTTTGTTGTGAGAGTAAAAAGAGCTGACCTCAATTTGAATTTAAAAAAATCGCAGCAAACATGATGAAATATGGCAACAAAATTTGAAAAAAATGTAACGAAAGTTGAAAAAATGTAACGAAAATTGAAATTTTATAAGTATAATAATTACTCGTGTAATAAAAAGTTTAATTAAATTATGTTGACTTTATATAATTTAAATACAAATTCTAAATGTTTGAAAGTTTAAATCATACTTGATTTTCTGTGTATTTATTTATTTCTGTCTATGGATAAATTATCCTTACAGACAATAACAAATCAGGATATAAAATAGGAAAAAAATTATAAACTGTTTAACAATAGAGTAATAGTAGTTTTAAAGGTATTTTTAGGCATAGACAAATCAATTAAGTTATTATTATACATTCTGTTTATAAGCTATAAGTACTCTATTAATAGGCTCATTAATGGCATAATTGGTTCTATGGCAATTAATATAAAAATAATCATAGTTACGACGCATTCTTTGTGGAATATTAAACGATAATAATTCAAATAACTTCTCACAGATGATGTTTCCATTGATCAAATCCTAAATGATCATAATACTGTGCAATAACCTTCTAGCTTCAAGAGAAGACAGACCAATAAGCAGGCAACGCGTTCTATAGGACGGAAGAGGATCCGACAAATTAATTGAACGTAAAGCAAATTTCAAAAATCTTTTTTGAACTTGTTCCAATCTAGTAATATGCACTGAATAAAATGGGCTCCAAATAAATGAAGCGTACTCAAGGCTAGATCTTACGAGGGACGAATATAAATTTTTAAATGTGTATGGGTCAGAGAAGCCGGTACTATTTCGCTTAACAAACGCTGATAGGGAATATGCTTTGGGGATGATATGGTTTAAATGACAGCTAAAACTAAGGCCTGAATCAAAAATAACGCCTAGATCACGAATTTCGAATAACCTTGCAAGATTAGTGTTATCTAAGGTATAATCAAACGATATAGGAGAATTTAACTCATAATAAGAAACAACAAAGCATTTTAAAAGGTTTAGTGACAATTGGTTTAGATTAAACCAAGAAAAAACGTTTACGAGATCAGCCTGAAGACGATAAGCATCCGATTGATTTTTAACCTTATGGAAAACTTTTAAGTCATCTGCATAAAGTAAAAATTGGGCATTATGAAAACATTTGGAAACATCATTTATAAAAATGACAAAAAGTAATGGTCCAAGAATGCTACCCTGAGGAACCCCTGAAGTTGATAAAAAAAGGAAGTGATTTTACTTTTTCAATGTCTACATATGAAACTCTATTTGAAAGGTAAGATTCCAACCAAGAAAGAAATGTAGAATGGAAGCCAATCTTGGCAAGCTTGAGTAGTAAAATTTCATGTGATAGTTTATCAAAGGCTTTGGATATGTCGGAGTAAATGACATCCAACTGGTACCGCTTTTCAATTGTGGTGATACAGTAATTTGTGAATACACTAAGATTTGTTGTAGTTGACCTACCAGAAACAAAGCCATGTTGATTGGGACAAATAACATTTTTTAATGCAAAGTACATTTTATCTTTTACTATTTTCTCAAAGAGCTTGGAACTATTAGTTAACTTAGAGATAGGTCTGTAATTTAGGACGTCATGTTGATTGCCGGATTTAAAAACTGGGGTTATGAGCGAAACTTTCCATTTATCAATGAATACACCTGCTTTAAGGGATTTGTTAAAAATTATGCATAGAGGTAAAAATAAAGACTGCACACAATTTTTTAGCAAAAAAGCAATAAAACCGTCTAAGTTACATTTTGCGGAGTTTTTGAGATTACCAATAGCAGTTTCAACATCAGAAAGAGTAACCATAAGGCTACCAAAATTTATACACGATTCAACATTATCAACAGCATGTGAGCTGATCGGATCAGGATTTCTAACAAAATTTGATTTGAAATATTTTGCAAACAATTGTTCTGTGTCATTTACAGAGTATGAATTTATACCATTATAAAACGTAGAGGAAGGAATATTAGATGACCCTTTCTTAGATTGGATAAAGCTCCAAAAAGATTTAGCATCGGTTTGAATGCGATTTTCTATGCTAAGAACACATTGTTCATAAAGAAATTTGTTTAAAAAATTGAATTCGCGCGAAAAGTGTTCATATTTTACCTTGCACTCAAATTTTTTAGAATTTTTGAACTCATTGAAAAATTTAATGCTCAAATTCTTCAATTTTTTTAAACCCTTAGTGTACCAAGCTTATGGATTTTTTTTCTTAAAGGAATGTTATTGGCAAGTATATTTAAGAAATTACTTTGAAAGATATCATAGCAGCTCGAAGCCTCAAGGCTACCAAAAAGCGACTCCCAATCAATACCGTTTATGAGCCCATTTATAGTCACAAAATTACATTTTTTAAAATCATAAAATTTTTGTTCTAAATTATTAATACTCAAGAATTCATAAATTTTTATATTAAAGGAAAGCGCAGAATGATGAACAGTCTAATCAGAGATAGGAAATGCACATTCAAATAAATCATAATTAAGGGACTTAGTTATAAAAATTAAATCTAGCAATTTAGATAACTTATTGAAAATAGCATTAATTTGAATCAAATCCATACTAAAAAAATTATCGATGAGATTTATTTCATGAGCTTCGTTTACAGTTGTTGGCACGCAAGTGATATCATCCGTTGAGCAGGCCCAGTTTACATTGCTTAGATTAAAATCACCAACAACGCAGAAATTATCTTCCCCATAAATTGTAGATAATGATAAAATATTGTTGACATGAGCATCATAAATATCATATGCACTTTTAGGCGGAATGTAAGAGGCACAGACAATCATCTTCCCTTTTGGAAGCAGAATGGAGATGCAGACCTGATCAATCAATCCATCCACGGTATCTATATTGCACAACGAGGAGCATAATTTTTTCCGAGCAATAATCAGAACTCCACCACCTCTAGAGTACCCAGCCAGAATAGGGCATCGATCTTTCCGGTATACTTGGAAAATTTTAGGATCAGCAATCTCTTCATCAAAAAAATACTTATTTAGCCAAGTTTCCACCAGTATATTAACATCATAATCGCTTTCAGAACAAAAGGAATGTATGGCATTCAACTTAGTACGCATGCCAGATACATTTTGAAAGTAAAATTTGAGGGAGTTTTTTAAGCTAGCGGGAGTAGTTCTGATTAGTTTTGTTGCATATTCATCTGTGGTATCTTCTTGCACGACATATTTTTTGGTTCTAAAAAAGAGAACGGGTGAGCACGAACACCTGCAGGCCAAAACTCAGGGCAAATTATTTTGTCTTGATAGCACACAGGAATCCCAAGCTTAAAATTTACCCTTTTTAAATTTAATTCATCAGTATGCTTTTTCAACAGACGAAAACAAATAACATGTTGCTTTTCAATATTTGCATGAGAAGAAACATATTCAATGATATTAGTGTAGCTGACCACTGGCAGAAATGAAGAAATATGAAAAAATTTCTTCGGCATAAAAACTCCAAGTTCAGCATTAGAACCAGTTCCGAAAATAGTTAAAGGCTCACTTTGCTTATTTGTTCGCTGTTCACTTACATTTTTATTTAGATCATGTTGTAATTCAGCTATTTGCGACGTACCAACAATAGAAGCATGCTCAGCTATTAATGCATTAGAAGTTATAGGCATAGGCAGAGCGGGTACCGACGGCAAAGGGACAGCAGGTGAAGAGACATCGACAGCTTTTATATGCTCGTTATTATTAGCTTTTATATACACTTTGTTATTAGCAGCAACAATAGCAGAATATGTTTTCGGATTTTCAGAGCTGGGAATCAAAGGCAAATTCTTCGAGGTAGCACCAACAACAATTTCAACAGCGTTTTTACACGAAACTAATTCAATAGCAGGAGTATCAGCATCTGGAACAACAACCACAACATCATCGTCCACAGCATCAGCAACAACAGCAGGAGAGACGGCACTTGCAGCAGAATTCAGTTTTCGAGAGCGAGAGCGTAGTTGAGTGGATACACTCGTGACAATTGCATTATTAATTGTGGCAGCAGGCTTACGAGAACGAAGACGAGGCAACTCCAGAGAAATAACATTAGAACCAGCATTAGAAACTGGTGATGAAGGCATATTTGATTTATTTGTTTTTGCGGCTAATTGCACTGGGTCATTGACCTTATTGTTTAGTAACTGCAAAAGCAGAGATTTCATCTCACTTACTTTCGAAGTAAGACTAATTAAAGTTGATGCAAAATTGTCACACGTCACATAAAAAATTTAAGTTAGTATGACTTTTGAGTATTTCACTCTGAATTTCATTCAGATTAACACAATGTGCATGAAATACATTCGAGCAAAAATGGCAATTAAAAAAATTTTCAGTCGATACTAAACAGATTTTACATTTAACGCAGCTCATGACTAAGCACGTCAGATCAGACTTGCGATTGAACATAGACTGAATTCATAGACTCAATACCAATTCTAGTTGTTTGATAGTTTAAAATCGTTTTTATTGAGCTTAAGGTCAAAGTTAGAACAATTAATTGTTCTAACGAATCTTTCCAAAGAAACAACAACAACAACAAAGTGAAATACAACAACAAATGTGAAATTATGAAATTGAGAAAAACTGAGAAATTGACACTTCAAATCTCATCGCCCCTGTGGTGCAGTGCGTTAGTGCGCGCTTGCACGGGTATCACAAAGATTTCTGATGAAGCCTTTAGCCGGGCCGAAATTGCAATAAAATCTGCCAGTGATTTTTTCCTTTTTATATTGAAAAAATTTTGTTGTTGTTTCTTTGGAAAGATTCGTTAGAACAATTAATTGTTCTAACTTTGACCTTAAGCTCAATAAAAACGATTTTAAACTATCAAACAACTAGAATTTGTATTTAAAATCAAGTATGATTTAAACTATCAAACATTTAGAATTTGTATATAAATCAAATAAAGTCAACATAATAAATAGAGGTCATTTAGGAAAAAACTTTAAGTTTAATTAAATTTCTTTCAGTTTTCAAAGGTGACGTTCCTGAATTTCACTTTATATGTTTTTCTAGTTCAATTAAATAAATGAAAATATAAAATATTGGCACTTCTTTGAAGGGAAAAATCTGTCACATAATGTATATCACATAACATATCATATTATGGTTTGTATATAAATAATTAAAAAATATTTTTCAACTAAGCAATTTTGAATATGCAGCAACATTATTCCAGATCATATTGAAAAAAACTTTCATAGACAAACTCGTGCAAACTTAGCAAATTTTTTCGTTGATATTGTTGCAGGTAAAAACCACTTCTATTTTGTGTCACGTAACATATAATTTTTAGTGGCTTCTATCTAAGAGCCGAACTTTTGACAACTCTTAGCTTTTACACCTTGTATAGTGCGCTTAGTAAACTATTAAAAAATCAAAATAATAAAACTGTAAGTTTAATTATTCTTAGTTTTTCCACTCATTAAAACCGTACGATCGTCACGTACGTAGCTACGGAAATGCCCATATGCTCATAATAAATTTTTGTATATTAATAACATAAACTTCCGAGAAAACGAAGCTTTAAGTCGTACGCATTTCGCGTGAGTTACGACGGAAATGCCCATATATCAACATAATAGAGGTGGGTTATAAATATAAAACGCCGGTGATGGCCAAACGCACAAGCCCAAATTTAAACAGCTTGCAGCTTTGTGTAATTTTTCAAGCTTACGATACATGCATGTGTTTATGCATGCTGTGCTCGCTAGCTCGCTAATTTGGCTATATACACATAAAGCGCGCGGCGAAAAAAAATTTACATAAAATCTATAAAAAATCGCACCGTTCTTTAGTGAATTTTGTATTTTGTAAAAATGTATGGAGCGTTAATAGGTCATTTACCTGGGTTTGGGGCATGAAAAAGCCATTTTGAGAGTTTATTAAATTTTTATACATTTTCTCCAAATCGTAAATAGATAAATTAGACCGTAACATTAAAGTAAAACAAATTATCTATCTAAGTTATCTATCACAGTAACACAGGCATTGACAAAATATTGCCATTTTTCACAATTTTGACGAACAAATTTTTTTCGAAAAAATCCAGTCACGTGTAAGTTTAATTTACGTAAAGAAAATTAAAAAAAAATTTTCAGACGACTTAAAAAGGTCAAATTTTATTTTTTTTGCAAAATTCGTGCGATCTGTAAAAGAATGACTCATATATTTAGTATCACTACCAGCAGATCTTTTTACAATTTTGGCTTTCTATTTACTACGGCAGCAAATGGCAACACCGACGCCTCTTTTATTAAGTCTATTATTTCTAAATATTTAAAAGTTATTCATAGCATTTGCTGAGTCATTAACATCAGGACAAAACCAAGTGTCAGATACACAAACAACATCAATAATCCAACTTGTTGGAATGAAATTCCTAGCATTGAAATGAACTATTTTGAGACCAGAGTATCTGCCACATAAAACATTTACAAGATACTTTTTATTTTCATTAACGCCATTAATATTATTATTTGTTCCAATCATTGAAGAGGAAACAAACAAGAATAACTTTAGGCACACCAAAAATAAACCAAGAAAATAATAAAATAAAAAAGATAAATAAATTCTTTTATTAATTCTTTTCATATTAATTCTTAATTTTATTAAAATTCGGGTAACCAGATATCTTTACATGTGTGATCACTAATAAAATTACATGTAAGGATAGAATTAAGAAAGAAATAGAAAGGAATGAAGAGATACAATATTAATAAGTGAATAAGTGAAGTATAAATAAGTTTGGTAAGATATTGTCAGTAAAAATCAATACTTAATTTTGCTTTAAGACATACATATGTAACAAAATGAGCCATATAAAAACTTGGTGGAAAATCCTATAGCCTTTAGATTTGCACATATCGAGCTATAATCGCCAAAAAAGTGTGAGTGACAAAGACAAAATGTTACAGGAGAAGAAATCTTTTAGTTTCGATTTTTGTGATGGAATAGCTTAACCCTTTCAGTTGGCGCGTACACAATAGCGTACATCACTTTGTACGGTGCTTGTATGGAAATATGCTTCATGTTTGACTCGTTTCGATTGGAAAATTAGTTCTTTAGAGTGTTCTCTATGAGTTTTTATGCACACATACAATAAAAATACATCTTAATTCAGGTTTTTTCTGAATTTTCTGACATAACTTAGATCAAGCAGAAATTTAATTCCGTAAATGTACCTTGAAGTCCATGTTTGTAGGATTAGGGAAATCCATATTTCATTGAAAATGTGGTTTTAAGTAACATAATTCTTTCAGATATAACAAAATATATACATATAGTCTTAAAAATTTTATAATTATTAAAAAAACAGCTAATAAAATCATGTACACAATTGTGTACAAACAAACTGAGCACATATGAAAACGTCTGAAAAAATTAGCACATACATTAGGGCGGGTCGATTTGTAGGGAGTGAAAAAATTCACCAATTTCCCTATGATTTCCGTATTTTATGGGTTATTCCATGAAAATTTGCCGAAGAAACCATACCTCTATCGTTAAAATCGAGTCCCCTACTTTTTGTTGGTAGATTTGTTCCCAAATTGACGTTCGTATGAAATATTACCTACACGTTCACATCCATAACTCAAAAACTATCGATCGGGTTTAATCGCCAGTAAGCGCGTTATAAAGGTGAGCTCATTTTGATTAATTTACAAAAAAAAAAATCTCCAACATTGGTCCAACGGTTCAAAAGTTACGGGCATTTTTGTCCAAATTTTGGACCATTTTTCCATTTTTTTCATGATTTTGTCCAAGAATATTACTTTCATGGCCATTTTTTGGCTCAATCCATTATTTAATTCAATTTACAATTCAAAACGAAGAGTTTAAGCCCAAATTTATCGAATTCGGTTGATTAATTCATGCAATATTGCTAAAACAAAATAACACATAAAACCAACTTTTTGATCTTTTTTCCCTTTGTGTGCACCCTGTGAAAAAATATGCCAATAATGTAAAGCGCTAATCAGTCCAGTTGTAACGTAAGGTTCGTAAGCTTCGTAAGTCAAAAAAATTGAGCCAAAAAATGGCCATGAAAGTAATATTCTTGGACAAAATCATGAAAAAAATGGAAAAATGCTCCAAAATTTGGACAAAAATGCCCGTAACTTTTGAACCGTTGTACCAATGTTGGAGATTTTTTTTTGCACATTAATCAAAATGAGCTCAACTTTATAACGGGCTTACTGGCGATTAAACCCGATCGATAGTTTTTGAGTTATGGATGTGAACGTGTAGGTAATATTTCATACGAACGTCAATTTGGGAACAAATCTACCAACAAAAAGTAGGGGACTCGATTTTAACGATAGAGGTATGGTTCCTTCGGCAAATTTTCATGGAATAACCCATAGAATACGGAAATCATAGGGAAATTGTCGAAAAATAAATCGACCCGCCCTAACATACATATAGTAAAGTCTGTTGAAAGTGTAACCGTTATTGGAGAGAAATAAAAAAGAAAACAAATATAATTTTAAAAATTTTAGTTACAACTAATTGTAAGAAGCAGCCTGAAAAATTATTTCAAGCTATCGGACGTAATAGCGTGAAGATAAATATGGTACACAGTTTAAAATCTTGTACTAAAATTACAAATTTTCTCTACTACCTTGTTAGCTTTGGTTTCAAATCTTGTATTTGCAAAGTACTAAAAAATGCTTTTAATACAGCTTTGGTTTTCAATTTAGTACAGGCTAGGATTAAAAAACAAAAAAAAAAAAACAAAATAGCAAACGCCTTGAGATTCGAACCTACGACATTTAGTTTGTAAGGTCTTTAGTCTTATGACTGAGCTATTGCGATATGCCTAACAAAAACAATAAACAAACATGTAAACCGAATGGCTTAATCGCCTAATCGCCAGACAAACTTTGTACGTCTAAATCCAAATTTAGTATCCAAATGCACTAAAATTTCGTCTAAATCCTGCCTCCACCTCTGCCGGTGCACCCACTGCTGTTATTGCTGCTAATGATGTAAGAGCTGCTCTCTCGTTATTAGAAGTATATAATCTACCCGGTGCACATAAGTTGCATACAAACACTCATGTCAATGAACGTTTTGAAGGCCACGGCTCTGTAACAACTGATGATACAGTTCGCTCTCATAATAGTAGGACATATGTTGAAGCTATAGATACAGCTTTACCAACTGATAATATTCTAAATTACTATGCAAATAATTTTACGAATTCTAATCAACGTTTTAATAGAAAAACTAATGCTATAATTGGCACTAATGACTACCAAGGTGAAAATATTGATGTCATAAGACGGCGCAAATGGTTTCATCTATCTAATTTTCGACCTACGACAACGTACGAAGCTATTCAGAACTATGTCGTATCTAAGGCTAGTATTGCTGCATCGGAAGCCGTATGCTATAGCCTAGCTAAAAGAGAGGTTCTAAATGCCAATCGTGTTTGTTTTAAATTAGGCATTCCTGCCATTCACGCACACACAGTCTTTAACTCAAATTTTTGGCCTACTGGAGTTCGAGTAAAACCATTTAACAACATTCCAAAAAACGTCAAGCGTCCGTCGGTACAGAACCAGCAATTTTAAATGCTTCTATACCGACGATCCCATACAATTATGCACCACTGCGTCTACATAAAACAGAAGTATACTATCATAATGTTGGTGGACTTCGCACTAAATCAACAGAATTTTCTCTAAATGTGATTGACTGTTCTTATGATGTCATTGCACTAACGGAGACCTGGTTGCATCAGAATATTATAACATCTGAACTTTTTGATGACCAATTCGAAGTATTTAGACGCGACCGCAGCTCAACAACTGGCTTAACCCGTGGAGGTGGTGTATTAATTGCCATCCGTGCACATTTTAGATGTCAAGAAATATCATTACAACATCTATCAGGTGATGTGGAGCAAATATGCGTACGTGTTGATTGTCCGGTTGCCGGCGGCGTGGTTGCTGCACAATCCTTTTTAAGTATCTATATTTTTGTATCTTATATCCCACCATGCTCAAATAGTGAAATTTATACTAAGCATTTTATTAATATACTTAATGTAGTTGAACGACTTAAGGACAATGACTATCCATTAGTTCTCGGTGATTTCAACTTGGGCAATACTTTTTGGTCATACTCTAATGAAATTATGAGTATGATTCCAAGCTCTATGAGTAATATTGTTGAAATAGAATTTTTAGACTCCGTCTTCTCGTTGGGATTGTGTCAATTAAATTCAGTTAAAAATAGTTTAAATAAAATTTTGGACTTAGTTTTTTCTGATCGTGATCTTAATGCTAATTGTAACGAAGCTGATTTCCTTTTGTCAAATAACTCTTTGCATCATAAGGCGCTTTTAATTCAGTTGGATACGGCAACCTTAAGTATACCTGCTCTAGAAGAGGATACTTTTGTATTTGCTTTTAATAAGGCAGACTATGTTGGCATGTCTAACTTCTTATATAGTGTCGATTGGCGTACAGTTTTTGGGGAAAATCTTTTATTTAATTATGAATTTTTCATTAATATTATTAACGAAGCATTTGTGACTTTTGTTCCTACACTGAAGAAAAAATCATTTAGCAAAATCAAGTGCGGTTTATTAAAAAAACTTATTAATAACTTTTTATTAAAAATTCTTGCTCACATACAAAATGTAATAAGAAGTTATTAAAATTGTTTTTACTGTTTTTCTTTTTAAGCATGCTTTGGACTTTTTTTCATGCGGGCAATGTTGTTATTAATGTTTATTAGCATTTTCGACAAATTTTTGTTGGCAATTCAATTCTGCAGTTGAATTTAAACTTTAAAGCTAAAAAAAAAATCATAAAATGTGTAAAAAACTAAGGCAACTGCTCGTAGACTTCGAATTAAGTGACGTGTTCGATGAATTAAATGGTAAGTATAGTGATAAAGTAAGTGAGATATTGCAGCGGAAATAAAACATATATTAATTTTTGTGCCGCCGGCATTGAATTTCAGTATTGTGCGAAATTAACTAAACGTCACATTCTTGATGCCATAAAAAACGTAGGACGAAAAGTCGATTTTCGAGAAAAATTGTATACTTGGAAAAATAAAAAGGTAAAAAATAAAAGTTAATTTAAGTGAAAATGCAGAATAATTAAAATCAGCTGTCAAAATTTGTATGTATAAATATTTGAGCAACTTGCTTAAATGTCCGAGGCTACATCTTTTGTCTTTAAATTTGGTTTAAGTTCAAATTATTCGCTACAAAAGCATTTCACTTTTTACTGAACTGATGTCTACTTTTACATTTTTCAATTATTATAGGCTCTATCTAATTAACTTATTTTTCTCTGCTAGTGTGGTCCAGAGTCCAGGCTGTTTTAAACTTTCAACTGAAAGGTAAATAATCGAAAGTGTTAAATGTGGAACCTACACATTTTAAATTTCTATTTGCATTTGATTTATTTCCCAAAGACATTGACTTCTATTTTGGAAAGCAGTGAGAAGGGTTAAATAATTTTGGACTTTTATAATAATAACGGAACGTTAAGCGAAAATGTGCGGCATGACCTCACTAACGCTATTCTTGAGTAGGTTTTCCAACAAAACATAACACCAAGGCCAGACGACTTCCACGCTCTGAAGAAAGAGATCGTCAAAAAATTTTCTTCAGAATCAAACGTTTTGGTAATTTCTTATTCAATAGTAATTCCGTATATTTCACTCTAATAAATATATTTTTAAGTAGGACTTTTACTATATTCCAAGATCCATTCAAAGAAATGCAGCTGGGAAATTGTACTCAAAATACGTCAACTTAAAAGCAAAACGTAATCGAATGCAGGAAACTCAGATAGAAGACGTGGCATCGATTGTAATGCAGACTACCGGTCAGCTGCGCTTTCGTCTTTAATTAACCTTTTAAATAACTAACCTGAACTCGCGGCAAACTTAACTTTTAAGAATTGTTTGCTATGAAATTGCGCATTTGCTTATACCTTGCATTTACAATAAATATATTTTACATAACTACAACTTGAATTAACATAACTGTTTCATAACTGCTCAGTTTTGCGATAATTGCCTTCAGCGAGCTTAAATTTTTAGTCTTAACTTTTTTTTATTCATTACTGTTGCAGTTATCGTTTAATTTTGGACAATGCCATTCATATGCTTTTCATGTCGCAAACCCTTTGAGTCAGTTGAACGTTACATTTAACATTTAAAATACGAGCACTTTTTATCTGGAACCGATGTAAAAAAATGTATTTAAAGCAATTGTAACCAACTTCATCTCTTGTTATAAAAACATTTAATAAATAAAAATGCTATTTTATGGATTGTTTTTTAATAAACTTTATAAAAACTAAAATTGTGCTTGATAAAAACTTCCTAAATTCAAATAATTTTTTTTAAATTTGCTTTATAATAAAATTTTGCTTAAATTCAATGAACCTTATTAAATTTGCACATTAATAACTTCTTATTAAAACCAAGCATATTCTTATTTAATATTTTTTTTAGTAACAATTTATTTAATTTTAATAAACAAGGCATTGGGTGATTTTTTAAAACGTTTTTATTAAAATTTAATATGTTTTATTTAAATTTCCTACCATTTTGCCTTCAGTGTATAAGGAAAATTAAGAAGAACACCAAGCCGGAATGGTTTAGTAGAGATCTCTTCAAATTAAAAAACCGTATGAATAAATTATACAAAAAGAGTAAATTGAACATGTCTTTTCGTGAAAACTATCTTGTGGATCGTAAACAGTATGAAACTCTGAAGATCTCCCTTTATAGAAGTAATGTCCGGGCGTTGGAATCGGATATTAAATGCAATCCTAGAGCTTTCTGGAAATTTTTTAATAAAAAGAGAAATACTAAGGGTCTTCCTAAAAATATGTATTTTAAAGATAAAATATCGAACAATATTGAGGATGCATGTAATATGTTTGCTGACTACTTCCTATCAAATTTTGTTTTAGATAATGTTCCTATACATCAAGATCGGTCGCTATATAATGGAGAGCGAATCACTGATTTGGGCAGTTTAGTTCTTTCGGTAGAAGATGTTTTTAACGAGTTGTTGTCACTCGATATTAATAAGGGCGCTGGCCCCGATAATATCCCACCAATAGTCCTTAAAAAATGTGCTGCTGCACTTGCTCAGCCTCTTTCACTAATTTTTAATTTGTCCCTTGAGAAAGGTATATTTTTGGATATTTGGAAGGTTTCAATTATAGTCCCTATTCATAAATCTGGATCAAGACAAGACATTGGAAACTATAGACCAATATCTAAGTTACCATCAATTCCCAAATTGTTTGAAGCCTTGGTGAAAAAGCAGATCTATCAAGGCATTAAAAATTCGATATCTGAAAGCCAGCATGGTTTTGTCTCTGGAAAATCAACCTCTACAAACCTGGTTCTATTCACTCACTTAATAAAAAATGAATTGGAGAATGGTAAACAAATAGACGTTATTTTCACAGATTTTGCTAAAGCATTTGATAGAGTTCAGCACTCTATTCTAATTAATAAGCTCAGTCTAATGGGTTTTCATTCTTCACTCTTGTCTTGGCTTAGTGAGTACCTTTTAGGTCGTAGCCAAAATGTATGCATTGGAATGACGATCTCAAAAGCAATAATTAATCATTCAGGTGTGCCACAGGGTAGCCACCTTGGGCCATTGTTATTTATTCTTTTCATCAATGATCTTCCTAATTTTATACAGTACTCAGAATGCCTTATGTATGCTGATGATGTTAAGATTTTCAAATCTGTAAGCTCTCCCAGTGATCAATGGAGTTTACAAAGTGATTTAAATAGTCTGCACTCATGGTGTATGCTAAATAATCTGAATTTAAATTTGTCAAAATGCAACATAATGTCATTTTATATGATAAGGTCTCCAATGTTTTTTGATTACTCAATTTTATGCAACGCCTTGATTAGAGTAGATTCTAAATCTGATCTAGGTATACTCTGTGATAAAAAGATGTCATTTTCAGGTCATTATGACAACATAATCAGTAGGGCTAATGCTATGATGGGATTCGTTAGACGCAACACTAGAGAGTTTGCTGACCCGTATACCTTAAAGACTCTTTTCATTTCCATTATAAGATCAATACTTGAGTATGGGTGTGTAATATGGGACCCATTTTATGAGTCGCATAGTACAAGATTGGAAAAAGTCCAAAAACGTTTTACTCGTTTTGTTGTGAAAAAACTAAATTGGAATTTTATGCCAGAGTATAGCTCCCGATGTGTACTTATTGGGCTTAAATCATTGAGTTCTAGAAGAAAATATTTTCCTATAACTTTTGTTCGTGATCTTTTAATGAATAATATTAACTGTGCGGCAATCCTCGCCCGTCTCAATATTTATGCTCCGGAAAGACACTTTAGGCAAAGAGATTTTTTCCGTTCCGTTACGTTCCGCACCATAGAACTAACTATGGCCGGAGTGATCCGATTTTTAACATGTGCACTGTCTATAACAGTGTAAGTGCTCGTATAGATTTCACTCAAAATAGAGAGGCATTTAAGCAAACTGTATTGAGTATTGTATAAATCCTTAATTTTATATTCTTATAATATTTCCATTATAATTATTGTTTTAGTATAATTTAAGATGCAATAAATAGACTGTTAAACATTTTTGTCGATAGTTTATAAATAAATAAATAAATAAATAAATAAATAAATAAATAAATAAATAAATAAATAAATAAATAAATAAATAAATACTTCATGCAGCTTCAAATAAATTGTATTAAGAACAAAAAGTAATACAGAACTGTTCTCAAATTTAAAACAAAAAGCTAAAAATAACACTGTAATAATTGTTTTGGTTGAAATTTTAATACAGTAAAGTTTAAATTATGAGTTAGCATTTGCAAAGCTTAAATTTTAAACCGCAAGCTTATTAAATGCAGTAATATTTTAGCTGGAAAATTAGTCCAAGATATTTAACCGTGTAGTTTACATTGTTTGACATAACAATTTTAATAGGACAGACTTGTAATTAAACTATATATATAAAATGGTTTAAAAAAGGATTTTGTGCACAAGAAATCCATGATCTTTTGAACGCTATGATTATAAATGTTTAAAGAAAATGCGTAAAACCCAGTAGTTGATATAACTACAACAATTCCTTAACGATCTGGAAACTTCTTTGATGTTGTACTGAGTAAAAATATTACTAATACAGTACATTATGAAGACGTAACGGATATTGCTCCACGGAAGAAGGCAGTTTTTACCAGAAGTATTGGTAGAAAATTGAGCAGAGGACGTTCAAAATAGAAGGTTATTATCATTTCGAAAAATATTTGCCTTCTGTATAAAAATGTTTATGCAGAATAGACGGGAACAAACATTTAAACACACGACTCAAGACGAAATGATGCAGTTTTTTTAAATCCAAAAGAATATTTCTTAAGCCCAAAAAGTAGACATTGAACATTATTTTCCATTTCGTTGATGTTGCTTCTTATGCTAGCTGGACAGAATGCAAAAAGGATTGTATAAAGTGCAAGAATCCAAAGGTTTCGGGTAGATTTTGTATAATTTGCTGTAAGTTCAGGCTACATCTCTGTTTGACGAAGGATCGAAATTGCTATCATTAGTTTCATACGAAACAATTACCAAAATTTATAAAAGTAATTATAAAATACAGAAATGAACTTATGTGAACTTAATTCAAAGTTTTTATAATTTTTTGCTTTTGTTTTTGAGTTCTTAGACTAAATTTTTATTATGTTATTATTATGCGTTTTTGAATTACACAGAAATAATTTATAAACAATTGTTTTACAATATTTATATAATCTTTGTTTGGTACTATAAAAAACTACGTTTGAGTTGGTATGTATGCAATTGTGGACATCCTGAAAAAGGATCAAAGAGCTGCCGGAGAAAATTTTAAGCGTGTTTTTTGAGTTTTTATGATGTTAATTCACTAAAAAACACTAATAAATTCTATTTAACAATATTAGAATTAATTCCTAACTCAAAGGGTTAAGAATGGTTTAACATAGAGATTTGAAATTGGGAGTTAATGTTTTTGCTATAGTACTATAGTTGGTCAAGTAAAAGTGAATTTCGGATTTCGTGGCGCTTACACTTTTTTTACACATGAGTGATTTTGGTCACCACACAATTGAGATGCTCAAAATGCAATCGTCTGACCCTTGTGAGCTTAACTATCGATAGTTAGTTTTACAAAAAAAAAAAAAAAAAAAATTAGTTGATGAGAAATAGGCTATTATAGTGCTGAGAAAAAATATTTCAATTTTAAACCTCTGAAATCGTATTAGTTTCATTAAAAAACAAAATTCCTTCGTGCAAGATCAGGCTGTTCAATAAAGCACAACATTTATGTATTGGGGGTTGGAATTAATTTTAAAGGTTTTTTTTCGGTTTTTGAGCATTTATTTAGAAACAACGGTACAATGTATATTATTCAAAGTATTGTCCATCGTTAGCTACAACATTTTCCCATCTTTCTGGCAGCATATGGATTCCGCGCCGGAAGAACGATTCGTCTTTTGAGGCAATCCACGAATCGACCCATTTTTTGGTATCCTCGTAAGAAGTGAAGCGCTGCTCAGCCAAGCCATGCGTCATCGATCTGAATAGGTGGTAGTCGGAAGGGGCTATGTCTGGGCTATAAGGCGG
This sequence comes from Dichetophora obliterata, assembly GCA_963920525.1. Taxonomy (NCBI): domain Eukaryota; kingdom Metazoa; phylum Arthropoda; class Insecta; order Diptera; family Sciomyzidae; genus Dichetophora; species Dichetophora obliterata. Next base: position 308,912,999 of record OY986435.1, read on the forward strand.
GTGGGGTAGCACATCCCAATTCAGCGCCTCCAACGTTTCCTTGACGGTTCTTGCAACATGTGGCCGTGCGTTGTCATGTTGAAAAACCACTTCGTCGTGTCTTTTGGTATATTCCGGCCGTTTAACCTTTAATGCTCGGCTCAATTGCATCAATTGTTGTTGGTAGCGTTCCCCAGTGATGGTTTCGTTAGGTTTTAGCAGCTCATAGTACACGACACCCTTCTGATCCCACCAAATACACAGCATAAGCTTGGCGCCATGAATATTCGGCTTGGCCCTCGATGTTGATGCATGGCCGGGTGGTCCCCACGATTTTTTTCGCTTAGGATTATCGTAATGGATCCACTTTTCATCGCCAGTGACAATACGATGCAAAAAACTCTTCCTTTTATGCCGTTAAAGCAGCTGTTCGCACATGCAAAATCGCCGTTCAACGTCTCTCGGCTTCAACTGGTACGGCACCCAATTTCCTTGCTTTTGAATCATTCCCATGGCCTTCAAGCGTTTGCCGACCGTTGATAAATCGACTCCCAATGATTCTGACAATTCTTGAAGGGTTTGACACGGGTCTTCATCGAGCAAAGCCTCCAATTCCCCATCTTCAAACTTTTTCGGCTGGCCCGGACGCTCTTTGTCTTCCGTATCAAAATCACCACTTTTAAACCGACGGAACCAGTACTCACAAGTAGAAATCGATGGAGCATAGTCCCCGTAAGCCTCAGTAAGCGTGCGTTGTGCTTCAACCGCTTTTTTCTTCAAATGGAAGCACAAAAGTAAACCTTCCCGCAAATTGCGTTTTGTTGGAACGAAAGTCGACATGTTCACAGAGAAAAAAATATATGTTGTTTACACTTCAGTGGAATGACACATACTCAAAAATGAAGCTTAGACAATGTGCTTTGAAATGAATATAGTCACAGGTGTGCCCGATGCGATCTATTGATAGTTACGCCATCTCTTAGAAAACCTTTAAAACTAATTCCAACCCCCAATATAATGTGAGTATCAAATGTTATTCAGCTGTAGAGTTCCCGGTGTCGAGAATTTGAATAGTAAGCTACTTGCGACGATACCATTTATCTAACTTCCACAAATTGTTGCAGCCAATGGTTGGTGCCTACTTTTAATGCTCCGTACTTTTTACAGCATTTCTTGCACGAGTATTATGCTATTCAGTTTATGTAAGCACTTTAAGTAGCTCTAGCAGATATTTTTTGTGGTTTTTGTTGTGAGCCAATTTTATTGGTTTTTTCCTTTTTTTTTGCTATTTTTTTTGCCAGCCACTTAGGTGTCTGCTTATTGTTATGAGTTTCTTGTCTTTTCTTCTATGGTTTCTCTGCAGATTATCTACATTTGCATAATATTTAACGCTACTTCTAGTCTTGATGTTATCGCGTAGTTTTCTTTTTTTGGCTACTAGCGACAATTATTTTGGCATTGCTTTTTTTAAATAAATTCAAAGTCATTCGTTCTTCTTGACTTGGCTGGAGGATGAACCCCTTCCAAAACTTAAAATAACACAGCAAAAAAAACGGAAAATGAAACCGAACGTAAGAATCGATGCTTATATCGACAATTTTAGACATGATGTGACAACAGATGATGCCGCACATTCTGCGTGCCATGTTCGCCGCTCTGGGATGAAATTTGCAATTGAAGCGTAAACTTAGCATGATTCCGGGTCCTGCACAATTTTCGGAAGGACATGCAAATTTGGTAAAATGTAGTAGCTGGCGGCGTGGAATGACATAAGGGAACTAAGCAGAGGCCAAAATATATATAAATATTTATCATAATATATTGTAAATAAAGAAGTTTATCTACGGCATATAGTCGGCAGCAGTGCTGACGAAAGTACTACACTCGTAGTAAATGTGCTACTTTATGTTTTTAGTACTACTTCAATTTGAATTTTACTACAACGAATCGTCTTCCGTACAACTCAAATTAAAAATGTACTACTGTTTGTCCAGTTAACTAAAAGTTGAAATGGTTTTGTTTTACGTTTTTTGATTTTAAAAATAATAAGGGCTTTTTAAAATTTTTTATCTATATTGTGATTAGAATTAAATTTGGTTGCAACAACAACAATATCAAGGGTAATAGCTTTCGTTGATCGCTACATAAACTCCTTAGTAGTCTTCTGTGGCTTCTGTAGTCCACTCACTTTCGTAAGTTGATAGGCAAAAAGTTCAAAGAGGAAGTATATGTGCTCTTATGCCAATCAAAGCAATGATTTTTATACAGTTTTAAAAAAAGCAAACGTTTGGAAATTTAACCACTTTCATACTGCAAAGATTTTTTATTTTCAATATTATATTTTTTTTAGAATAATAAAACACAAAAAAGTAATAAAAAAATGGCGTCATTAATTTACAAAAACTGCAGCTGTGTTGGTATAAAAAGTTATTAAACCATTGCCATTGTGTAAGGATTAGAGAGAAGCTTTTCTTCGATCCCAGGATTAACGTGATTGAAAATCTTAATACCAGGCTTAGTTCGGAATTGAAATCTTTAAGAAGTAAATAATTCAAAACCTTTTAATACAATTTTTTATTATGTATTTCTTGAAACTAAAAAAATGCTAATGAATTCATTTATAAAGTAACAAAACAAAACACATTAAGGGTATTCACAATTGCGTTGTTTTCAGTGTAAAAATACCCCGTGGTATTGTTAGCCACTGTAGCCACTTTACCGAGCTATTTTTATATTTTTGTTGTTTTACATGAAATCTCTAAAAACCAAAGGTGTGGTAGTTTTAAGTAGCTCAATGGTGTGTTTAACAAACGCGGTTTTTAAAGTCGCATAAACAACTGATCGATTGCCAGTTGTTTTCTAATTGCGATAATGGAAGCAGCTCAAAATGCAAGATCAACTTTTTTATGCCATATATTAATAAAATATATAAAATTGGATAGCTAATTTATTTGCTATAGTGGTCGGTGCCCAACCATTAATTCTATTTTAAAGGGGCTCATAGTTGTGGTTTTCAACTTTGGCAAAAAAACCACAACACCACGATATAACACAATTGTGAATACCCTTATTGCTAATAAACACAAAAAAACTTAAATAATATTCATGACTAGCTAATTGTATAAATTTAAAGTACATAAAATAAAATAAAATTAAATACAGAACAGTTTAAGGTATTGTTAATTAAGGTAAATGTATGAAACCGTCTTCTAGTTTTTTGTATTTAAGGCAAATTAAGGCTGGAAAAGACTTTTAACACTCCGTGTGGCTAGTGTAACGATATCGTCTCCCTATTTACGACATAGCTGTATCTCAGGCATGTGCAATGGGCGACGGTTGGTATTTCCTCCTAAAAAAACTTTGATCCTTTGTATGAGCACCTGCCAAGCCGCGTCAGTTTTGGTTTAGTCGTTTGTCCTTACTGTGAGTGCAAAGTTGGACCGACTACGAAATCGTTACAGTTGCCACAGGACGTGATTTTTTTATTATTTTTGGTAAGCAAAATATTTTGTTATTTTTGTTCCAACTGAAGTAATTTCGTCATATTGTTTACTTTTTTTAATGTACAAATGAATGCAACATAAAACACACGTGTTTGTGACCAAAGGAAAATGTGCGAAATTTGTGTTTTTTTCAAAGAAATTTTTTTTAACTTTAAATAACGTTGAAAAAAACTTGTTTGTGTGTATACAACAAACATTTATTAAACAAAAGCATGTGATTTTAGTTTGACCATTATTTGTAGAAAAAACAAAGAGTATAAATTACGTAGAGGTGTCAGTTCGACTTCGAATATGATTTCACTCAATTTGCAATGAACAAGCGACAGGAGAATAGAAGAAAAAATCAAAAATAATTATGCTTTGTCTCAGCAATAAAAAAGAAAAAAAAATAATAGCAACCGTGTAAAAATAATTTTTTTCAAAATTTTACTAACTTTTTTGAACATTAAATGCCCTAGGGGAAGTGTTTATCCAATAAAACTTTCAGTTTCTTTAACATCTTTTTTACTCGAAAAAATGCCAATTTTCAGTTTGCAAAATATCTATGGTTTTAGAAATGGAGCCAAATCTGGGTAGGTTTTTTTTGAAGACATACATATGAAGCGTTAATCCCTTCAATATTTTCCTTAAAATCAATTAGGACCGGAGATATGAATTTTGGACTAAAAATTGAAAAAATGCTCGTTTTCGGCTATTCCGAACTTTTTGGCACAAAATTAAATGGACATTTTGGCCAAAACACTTTTTTCCTTTAATTGAAAGGTTTATGTAAAACTTTAAAAAAAATTTTGGCCAAAAATTATTTTTGAAGGGGTTAAAAAATGGCTTTGATGATATCGTTACACTAGCCACAGCGCGTAGGCAAATACTTACTGGCCACACGGAGGGTTAAAAATTATATCTTTTGTTTTAATTGTTTTTTAAGTAATACATTAAGCTGATCAACTCGTCTTAATTTTCATTGGAAAGTTTTGTTCGGATATTATTACAAATATAAGCCGCTGATGAGAAGCACCGTTCTGGTTAATGCATTAATGCATGGTTAGTTGTAACGTCTTGTAATGACCTTGAGCCCAACTACTTTATTGGTGGGTAAATTTTTCCAACATTGGCTTGTTTTGAGCCATTTGTATTAATGGCGTTAAATTTTTTTCAACTGCTATCTGGGTTGTGATTTTAAATGAGCAAATGTTGTGAAAGCGCAAAAAAGCTGTAGTAGCTGAGCTCTATTGTTATTGCATGTATTGAATATCTGACAATTTTTAAATACATAGCTGACTTCCCGATCAGCCTCAATAAAAGGTTTTTCTAATTCTATATTCACATCAACTTACATGGAAATGGTTGCATTTGAATGAGTATTGCATTCTCGGGATCCCGGAAAGAAAACAAATGGCATATTTTACGTTTTCGCGATGTTGTGAAAATATGCAGTAATTTCGTTTAAAACTTCAAAATGCTTTTTCTGATTTTTTGAGTTGTGACGTTATTGAAGAATACTCCCGATAGGTACATTAGACTGGCAGAAAAATGTATAGGACAAAACGTACACGCAAATTGCGAACACTTGCACAGTAATTCGACCCCAAACAAAAATAGAAGGAGTGGTACAATATTCATGAAATTTTGCATTTCAGTTAATTTGGAGTCGCTGATTTTTTAAAAGTTTTCTACTGAGGGCATTTGACATAAATTATGCGGTAACTGCGCTGTTTGATAAATAATTTGATGAATTTTTTAGAGTTTTGAATTATTAAAGAAGGAAGACCGTCAGGAACTTTAAATTTCAAAAATAGTTTTAAGCGCTATAGAATCTGTATTATAAGCGGAATTGCATTGAATTTTTTTTACATATTTTACAATTGTAGTACAACAAGAATCAATAAAATAAAATTTTCAAAATATTGTTAGCCTAAAACCTCCCTTAATCGCGTTTTTCTCAAAATATGTTTTTCTCGCGCTGTCGAATATACAGTGGCTCACAGCTTATTTTATGCAGTGCATACTTTAAACTTTAGGGCTTAATAAAAACAAAACTAACAGAAATACAAAAGATAATATGGTGTCATTCAAAAGATCAAAATGTCTAGTTAAATAAAGGTTTTTCATTAATTGTGAATACATATATTTTGTTGTTTAAAAAATAAGAGAACAGAAACTACTGCTGAATTTCATTTCACAGCTTATTTTATGCAGTCACTTCTCTCTGTTACGTTACTCTTATGCTGCGCTGTCTAACGGTACTTTCGTTAGCTATTCCTTCATCTGTTTCTATAATTGCTTTGTGTTAGCTTTTTGGTCTGATTTTATTGCTTCAAGTGTCTGCTTCTATGATTATTTAAAATAGGAGCGCGCACAACGCTACAACAACGCGAATTGGTTATATACTATTTTAAAAATAGCAGCTCGCAGCGAAAAATGGCTGAAATGGTTAATATCAATTCCTCTACAGTGCAAAAAATCATCGAGCGCTTCGTCCATAAGAATCGATTGCACAATAAGAGCAAAGAAGCACAAAATAAAATTTTCAATGCATCTGACGAGCGGCATATTGTACGGAAGATAAAAGCTAACACGAGACTCTTAGCTCCGAAAATGGCTTTTGAAGTTCAAACTGACCTGAGCAAACAGTGTAGTGCTGAAACTATTCAAAGTGTCTTACGCAAAAAGAACTTTCATGGCCGAGTAACACTAAACAAGCCGTTTATTAGCCCCAAAAACAGATTATGCAGACTCAACTACGACAAAGAACATATGTCCAAGGCCCCAGAGTACTGGAATTCAGTTATTTTTGCAGATAAATCGAAGATCAATTTATTCGGTTCAGATGGTATGTGCTATATGTGGCGAAAACCGAATACCAAAGTCAACAAAAAAACTTAAATCAAACCGTGATACATGGCGGTGGCAGCATTATGGTTTTGGCCTGCATGTCAGTTGCTGGTACTGGGAAGTTGGTGTTTATTTAAACAACAATGGACAAATTCAAGTACCTACAGATCCTGAAGAACAATTTGTTGCAGAGTGCAAAGGTTCTGGATATAAAATTGAATTACTGATTTTACCAGGATGACGATCAAAACCACAAGGCGGGTATTGTGCAAACCAGGCTAGTATACAACTGCCCACAATTGATGACGCTGGCAGCACAGTCGCCATACCTTAATGTTATTGAAAATGTGTGGTCTTTATTGGAAAATAACATCCGGAAATATCAAATTTCAAACCAAAACCACCTGAAAGAGATATTGAAAACAAAGTGGGCGAATATTTCGCCAACTATCACTCAAAAACTGGTCGCATCAATGCCAAAACACCTTAGATCTGTTGTGGACTACAAGGGCCATCATACCAAATAATAAAAATATCAGATATCATTAATTAATACGAAAAATTTATATATAACAAGTGACTGCATAAAATAAGCTGTGATATGAAATTAAGCAGAATTTTCTGGTTTCTTAATTTTAAACCAACTTAATATATATTTTTACAATAAATTAAGTTAATTTAGTAAACTAAACATCTTGTTCTTTTAAATGATACTATATTATTTTTTTCTATTCCTGTTAGTTTCGTTATTATAAAGCCCTAAAATTGAAAGTATGCACTGCATAAAATAAGCTGTGAGCCACTGTAACTTGTATTTGTATTTGTATTTGTATTTATTCATAAGACATTAGTACAAATAAGAACTAAGTTCTTTTACAGTACAGCACGTAAAAATACCTATAAATAAGTTAAGATAATAAACAAATTGTTTAGATATAACAACAAATGAATAATAGTGACTATAAACAAGAAAATGAATTACATTAGATAATGATCAAGAGATAATTAAAACAAAATAAAAAATATTGTATCAAAAAATATAAGAATAATAATATGAATGAAGAACAAAAATATGTAAAGATAAAAGAGGAAGGATAGAAAAATAAATTAAGTTGAAGTTAAGATGTTGAGAAGCAAGTTAAAATAGATTGCCTTAAATTTTCCGCCCGTTCGATTTCTCTTACCTAACGTGGTAACGCATTCCACAGTCTTATGACATTAATGAAAAAAAGATTGGAAGAAGTTAGAGAGCCATGGAACTATAAGTATCTTGCATCTTCTAGACAAACTGAACTGCAGTTTTTCATATAGGTAATAAGGAGTTTTACTATGTATTATTTTATGAAGGTAGATACAATTTCTAGCATTTATATAATCATCCAAATTGCACCCAAGTAATGCATTTCTGAAGTGAGAGAGGTGGTCAAACTTTTTTAAGCCGAAAACAAACCGCGTGGCATAGTTATATGGAATATTAAGTTTAAGCAGGGAAGATGAGTCGAGTTTATTGTACACCAAATCAGAATATGTTACAACAGGTAAGACAAATTGCTTCACAAGCATTCGCCTTAAATCAAGCGTACACATGCAGAGAAAAAACATAGTTGCAACAACCATGTTTTAAGAGGATCATAGTATGATTCGGATTATGATTGTTGCTAACATGTTCTTAAACATATAATATTTTCTTTGATCATGATAAAATGATTACAATAACCATATTTAGAAAAGGAACTTTTTTGTAGGAACTAAAATATTATTGAAACAATCATTATTCTCTTGTTGGGTCAAAAATAGAATGATTGCAACAACTATATTATCAATTTATTTTTAGGATCCAGAATATTATTGAATATTATTTATTTTCATGGACTCCAATTTCAACAGCTAATTATTAAGATATCTCCAAAAGTTTGCCATTGACTAGGCTGAACAGAAATATTAATTCAATTGAAAAATCTTTTTGATAAAATTTTCTGTCCGAGCTGGGGTTTGAACCGCGGCTTTTTCGCTTACGAGCCACGCACACTACCAGTAAGCCACAGCCGCTACTACCGCTCGCCTGATTAATGCCATTCATAAACATGGTACATTAAGTGCATTGTCACAAAAATAGCAATATTTGTGATAAACAAAATATGGTCAGAATTGCGAAATATGTTAACGGTAAATAGAAACATGTTTGCTACAATTAAAGTCGAAAATGTCACTTTTCTGCGTGCTGTTTTTAGGATAAGGCAATTTAAAACAAAACACAATAATTGAACAGTTGACAAACGAAACGGCACATAGCCAGGAATCGATAAAACTTATTGTGTCTGAATGAAGTGTAAGTTTTTCCTGCAAACTGTTCAGACACAATAAAATCTTTCGATTTTTGATTACGTTCTGCTTCGTTTGCCATCAAGCAAAGAATAGTTCAGACAAACATTTAAAATTCTAATATGTTTGTCGCTATAATAATATTCACATTTATCATGATTGACAGAACTACAACATTTTTGTTGCAACTAATAGTTGAGGCAATCATAGTATGTTGTCGATTTCAACTATGTTATGATTTCAACTGTAATGTTATTTTTGGTACCACCATTAGTAAATAATGATTTTATTAAGGCAAACATTTGTGTTTGCAGAAATAATACAATAATTTTAGTAAAAAAATTATTATTGCAGTAATCATGTCTCAACCATGTCTTTTCTTTGCGTGCAAGGACAAGCAGACATTCTTAAATTTAGGATATAATAAACTTTAACACTTAGCTTATTTGAGCCAATGTAGAGGTCAGGAATGTTATTATGGATAGATTTATTTTTGCAGATAGGGAGAATATAAGATTTGGCAGCATTTAGTTGGAGTCCATTGCTAATTGCCCACTGATAAATGTTTCTTAAGTCCTCTTTTATTCTGTAACAGAGGGTATCTAGGAGATCAACACTACTTAAATGATATATCTGAATATCGTCCGCATAAGCATGTATAGAAGAATGATTCAAAACAGCAAAAATATCATTTAAAAAGACAGAAAATAAGAGGGGACCAAGGATCGACCCTTGAGGAACACCACTTATTACCATTTTATAGCTGGAAAATTTTTGTCCGACTTGAACTTTTTGCAATCTATTAGACACATAATTTGATATCAGACTCACCGCACTATCACTAAACCAAAAAAAAAGGCTTGAGTTCCAGACATAAATATTTGTGGCTTACCTTGTCAAATGCTTTTGAGAAATCTAATAAGCAAAGTAGCGAAATAGAACCAGAGTCGTATGCAAGCCGTAAATCATCTATAACCTTAACTACTGCTGAATTACACTCGTGTCCTAATCAAAAACCAGATTGAAATATAGACAAGAGCTTATTTTCATGTAAGAATATTGATTTGTAGGCTTATTATTGTCTCACAGACCTTGGATAACGGGGACAGTAAAAGTATACTGTCCCCGTAAGTATGGACTAGATGGATTTGACTTTTTCTCCACAGATACCACAATTGTAGATTTCCATATTGCTGGGAATGTTGAAAATATAAGGCAGTGTTTATTAATATGTGTCAATGGTCTAATTATATGTGGTAGGATTATTTTAATAAATTTAATCGGAACGGCATATTCACCTATTGCATTTGATTTTATTTGCATAACACATTTTCCAATATATAGTTCACTAACATGTGTAAATTCAAAGAGATTAGGAACATGAAGCTGTGTAAGGGAAATCGTGTTATTGCTAAAATAAGAGGTGTTATCTAAGAAAAAATTATTTAGTAAGTCTTTATCAATTTGACATGCCGAGGTTGTCTTATTTCGTACTCCTAGTCTTTTTATATTTTTCCGCAGAGTTTTATTAGGAAGGGATAGATTCAATTTGGAAGAGAAGTATCGGGACTTGGACAGTCTGGTAAGATTGACAGCCGCATTTTGGGCCATTCTGTAAATCTACCAGTTAGCTGAAGATGGGTTAATTTTCCAAAGTTTGTGCAGCTTATTTATTTTGTTTATGGCATTAAGGACATCCTGCGAGAACCATGGACAAGATGAATTTTTCACTGTTATTGTGCGGATAGGAACATGCTTATCGAACAAAAATTTGACAGGGCTTAAAAGAGAACTTAGTTTGTCATCCACAGTACTGAGTTGCCAGCAATCATTGAATGAGAACATAGACACATCAAGAAGCAAGGAGGAATAATTAATATTTTTAAAATCACGATACAAAAACTACGTAGAAGTCACATTACGAGACAGATTTATATTTAACGAGCAAAAGATTAAATGGTGATCAGATATGAAGAATATTTGGTCAAACAGAAGAAAAATCGAAGTGTCTGACACAATGAAATAATCTAGTAGACTGGGAGTGGTGTTATTAGAGAACCGAGTGGGTACAGTAACATTTATTAAAGACCTACTGAAGATATTTTATCATGCATTGATTGCTGTTCAGGATCATTATTTAAGAGGTTGATATTGAAGTCGCCGCATACCAAAATTGTGTAATTATTCAGAACTAAAAACGAAATTAAGATATCAATTTGAAATTTTGCACAACTATTTTTTAACGTATTGGCTATCTAAAAGTTTGCATTAAGTATTACTAGAAATATTGTTTTTAATAATGTGTTTATTAAAAAGAATTGCAATTTTTTTTTTGTGTTAAAATTTTCATTTTTTTTATTTGCCGTATGTACCTATTACATACTAGGGAAGTCAATCCCAGGATCCCGGACGATTTAAGCCCTTTTAAATCCCGGGATTTTTATAAAAAAAATTTCTATTACAAAAATTCATGTAAATGCTATCATTTCAATGAATATAGAATAAGAATTTGAGTTTATATGAATATAGTATTAGAAAAACCTTTTATTGAGGCTGAAAAATTTGCAAATTTTAAGAAGAATTTGCAACATGGGAAGGCAGCTATGTATTTAAAAATTGTCAGATATTCTGACCAAGAAAATAATTTTGTTTTATGGTGAAGCCAATCGTGATCGAAATTTACAAATTGCTTACGATTATCGTACAACTAATTCTCCAACTAGCATAGAATCAGAACAGTGCTTCTCATCAGCGGGTTATATTTGTAATAATGTCCGAACAAAACTCTCTAATGAAAATTAAGACGAGTTGATAAGCTGTACGTATTACTTAAAAAACATTTAAAACAAAAAAATGTAATTTTTTAAAGTCTCTTCCAATCTTAGTTTCCTTTCAACACAAAAAAAAAAAAAAAACAAGAAGACGGTGTCTAAAAAAATTGTTTAACGTTTACATAGTAATTCCTTAATTTGTTCTGTATTTAATTTTATTATATTTTTTTTTCTTTAAATTTATACAATTTGGTAGTCTTTAATATTATTTAAATTTTTTTGTGTTTATCAAAAATAAGGGTATTCACAATTGTGTGGTATCGTGGTATTGTGGTTTTTTGCCATGATTGAAAACCACAGCTATGAGCACCCTTTAAAATAGAATTTGTGGTTGGGAACCTCCCAACATACCAAATAATTTAGCTATCCAATTTGATATATTTTATTAATATATGGCATAAAAGTTTTAACTTGTAATTTGAGCTCCTTCCATTTTTGCAATTAGAAAATAACTGGCAATCGATCAGTTGTTGATGCAACTTTAAAATCCTCGTTTGTTAAATATATCATTGGGCTACTAAAAATACCACACTTTTGGTTTTCTGGGATTTCATGTAAAACAACAAAAATAAAAAAACCGCTCGCTAAAGTGTGGTATCAATACCACGGGATTTTTAACTACACTGAAAACAACGCAATTGTGAATACCCTTAATGTGTTTTCTTTTGTTTTTATTTCTTTATAAATGAATTAGTTTACATCTCTTTTGTTTCAAGTAATACATTATAAAAAAGTGTATTAAAAACGGTTTGAATTATTTACTTGTTAAAGATTTCAATCCCGAACTAACCCCGGAATCCCGGGATTGAGATTGTCAATCCCGATAATTCCGGGATCGAGAAAAGCTTCCAAGATTGGACTCCCTAGTACATACACAGCAAAATAACTTAATTGAATGAACAATTTTTTATGGGTTGATTTGATTTGACTACAAGGGGCTGGGCTTTCCAAGGCGCAAATTTAGGAGTCAAGTTTGAGCAGCTGTAGTGCCGCCTTTTTTTTGTTTGCATTAAAAAACTTCTGTGTATACATTTGAACATCAATGTCAATATGTAATTTCGTTCAATGTAATAAATACTCTCAGTTTCTTTATACAAATTTAGAAAAACCTGTTACCTAGAGGGTCTTTCTCCCTTAAGCTTGGAGTAAAATATTTGTTCTATGTTCTTTTTGTCAAATAAATTCAAGTCAGTTTTTTCCTTTACATGAAATTTTATCCCGTGGACCTGCATTTATCCAACGATTAAATAATTCTTGATTATTTAATCGTTGTGGACCTATAGACATTATGAAAAACATCTCACTTTTTGTGTTCGCATTTAAACAAAAAATTGGGTTAATAATAATATAAGTAAACAAATGTTAAAAAATATAAAGGTATGAACATAAATATACAGTAAATTTTTGCAAATTAGAACCTTTGTAAATTCTGGAGTTAGAAATTAGAACTTTAGCGAGTTTTCTTTTTTGGCTTCTAAATTATCTTGAATATTATTTCATAACAATACAAAAGAGTTCAAAAGTTAAGTATTTTCTTTGGCAATAAAATAACTTATAATGATAAAGTTAATATGAAAATAATTTGAAAATTTAATTAAGTCAATGATAAGTGCTTCTTAACCCCGCTTTAATAACCTTATTAGAAGTCACTCAAAAGTTAACCATTCGTCTATCAGACATGGTTTTTGTGGCTTAATGATATGTTAGTAGCAATTAAAGAATTTTTTTGCACTTACATGAGTTAATTACATATTCTCTTGTTTTTCAGACACATTTTATTTTAATTTTTTTTATTTAATTAAAAATGAGAATAAAAACTTTCAGTGGAAACATTTCACGAGAGAGAGATCAAAAAGTTTAGTAAGCATACGTCTCGCAAACGTAGGTTATCACAGCAGGGTGCTTTTACTGTATCTTCTTATTTTAAAAGTGTATGGGCGAAGTAATAAAAACGTTGTATTGGCAAACGTTAGTAAAATAAATGCAATGAAAATAGAAAGTATTAATAATTTTTACATGTTATGAATACTGGCATTAAAGTGCAGAGAGAAGTTTAAGATTTTATAGTTCATTTATTCCAAAATATAGTTTTGGAACGTTTTTCAATATCGTGCATCTCCAAGGCTACCAGAAACTAGTACAAAATGAATCTCAGCTTTGAAAAGTAGTATATACTCCAGAGAAAAAATTTGTGTCCGTACTAAACTACTCAATCACAAAAGTACCGAGTATCAAACTCAATAATATTTATAAAAGCTATGAAAAAATTAGTAGCACATTGATATTAAGTCGAATGCAAACGAGCTTCAGCGAACAGGACCCAAGAAAAAATTCATATATCTTACTGCATTATTCTGTATCACGAAGAAGCACACCAACGATGAGAAACACACGAGAAGCAATACAATTTTGTATGGAAGAAAATATTGCTTCTCGTGTCTTTCTAATCGTTGATGTGCATCTTCGTGATACAAAATAATGCAGTTAATATATAAAAGGCAAGCACGCTGCTCCGTGCCCAATATCTCTCAAACTGTTCAGCCTGAAAGCATGCACTGAAAATATAATTGATACTTATCAGTGACAATTTAAGTAAGATTTTTACAATAGTAAGTTTTTGATTTAACTACCTTTTCAACGCTGCTTTAATACGTAAAGTGTTATTAAAAGTGGTACATTTGTATTTCCAAAAATCAATTGAATGTAAAATTAAGCTTTAATAAGAGAAAAAAGTGCTTTCGGCAAATGGCTCCAAAAAGGAAGTGTGCGGAGGACCTGTCGTAGGACAGGCTTTTATACTAGTTGTGTCAATGAAGTAGCTGATATAATCGAAACTGGCCTGAGTCTTAACTATAATATACCCGAAAAATACCCAAAAAGTAAATTTAATGCCACCTGAAATAGTACCGTAGTAAGTCTGTATTATGCCAATAAATTGTTCGAGACACTATATTCGGGCACAATAATATGACGAGTGCCAAGCTGTTCCTTTTTTCAGTGCAGAGGTTGAATATTTACTAGACATATATCAGCTACTTTATTAACACATAATATGAAATTACAGGGCAATAAACTCTCCATACCGTTGGCTTTTATGCCTTTAAGAGCATCGATGTTGACGCGCTTTTAGAACCCGTTTACGTGGCTTTAATTATACAATTTGGTTTATAGCTTAAGCATTAGGGCGTATCGAAAAATTCAGATTGTATTCTAAGAGAGTAATAAATTGATATAAGAAAATGGAGGTTTGACAATGAGTCAGAAAGTAGTAAACAGAACTATCGGTTTGGTAGATTATAAAGAATAAGAAATAAATATCCTGTCGTCTATACGAGAAGGAAGACCGTTGACAGGAAGAGATGGAGCATTAACACCGTTTATAAAAAAGTTGCTGGAAAAAGCTTCACATCCACCATGAGTAACGTGTGAAGATCTGGCCATTTATTGTATGCAAGTGTAACAAATTTAGTGCCTATAACTAAATTTGATGAGTGTGTAGCTAATTTTATAGGCACCCCAGAAGTAACTTGTTGTAGTAGTGCATAGGTGAAAAAGGCAGTCGTTTTATTTAACCTTGGTGGACCTGATTCACTGAATGCGGTCCGTCCTTTTTTATTCAATCTTTTTTATGACAGGAGAATAATCAGTTACCAAACCCTTTTCGGTTTCTTTTAGCAAAGTTTATATCTGCGAAACGAGAAAATACCAAAAGTTGCATTGGGTGGTCAAGATCTCCCAAAAAAAAAATTTATAAAAAAATAAGGATGCCTTCCTCTCTCAAAATTGCATAGATGTTTTTTAAAAAAAACAGTCAAAAATGACGATCTCAAAGATGCTCTTTAACCCGAATCACCCTGAATAAATTTTTTTTTAACATTTTTAGAATGACCTGTTAACGCAAATATAAAATGGTTTAAACTAAAATAAGCACATTTTAAGTGTTTGTGTTTGCGTGTCCATATGGCAACGACAGGGTGTTTCGGGTTAAGACAGTGGCTTACAAAAAAAGTCGGGCAGGTATTTCTTAGCACTTTTGCATTGGTTTCAGAAATGAAAATGCATGAAGAAAATTGCAATATATATTTTTTTCAAAACATTATTTTTTGGTGAACAAAATTAAACACAAACATAATTAAAAAATTAGAACATAATTGTGGAACAAATTTAAATGGGAACAAACCTATAAAAACGAGCTCACATCGAAAGTCGGGCAAGTAAAGAAAAAATGCAAATCATGGTCCGTAAACCGTTATTCCTGCTTTAAACTTTTTGATACTGTTGGAATAACTTCAGTGAAACGCAAAACTTAAAAAAAAGAAAGGCAGCTCGTGATAGATCATTGTTTGAAAGAAAAATCCGAGCGACAAATTTCACAAATCGTTTTAAAAAGTAAATCAACAGTGCACGATATCATCAAGTGTTATATACACGATAAGAGAATATGCAATAAAGAACGTACAGTCGCTAAAAATAAACTTAAGGCGAATTTACACGATTCACTATCATCGTTCACTTTGAATGAATCATCTGATTTGTTAAATGTAAATTGGGTTTCATCTTTAAAATGAAGATGATTGTCATCCACATTGAACAGTGAAAGAAGTAGAAGGTTTTCCTACTTTTGATGAAAGTGAAAGCAAACCGAACTGATGTGTCAATCGTACTTAAACACAATTGAAAGGTGTTAACATAATTTCAAGCAGAAAGTTTATATATTTTATATTTAATTGCTGAATAGCTTTTATTTATTTAATTTTTTTTTTTAACGTCAATAAAATCAATCAGCCAACGAATATATTTTGACATTCAACACCGAATCATCCATCAAATTTCAAATTTACACTTTGAATAATGTAAATTAAAAATTGATTCACTGTCATCGTTCAACGTTCACTATCATCGAAACAATTTGAAGAGTTTTGAGAAAAAACTGGATTGAATAGAAGAGTTGCACAAAAAAGCCACGTATTAGCAAGAAAAATATAAAATAACTCCTCAATTTCGTGCGTGAGCAAATGACCAAAGACTTTTCAGTTTGGAGCAAGGCTAATAGGTTAACAGAATAAATTGGGATATTAGCACTTTTTAATTATAAATATTTATTAAAGGGTTTGGTTATCGATGAGAGTTAATTAAATTTATTTGGCTCAAATGGAAGGCGGAAATCGAATGAAGAATTTTGCAATAAAAATTTTAAGCATACGGTTGAGCATGGAAAAGGATCAGTTATGGTTTGGGGCTGCGTCTGATGTTGGAAGGATTGATTTTATTGATAATTTAGTATAATGGACTAAAATATGTTCCTTGACATTCCCATGGCGCACGTTAAACAGAGTGCGGGTAAATAAGGAATTGCAGATAATTTTTAGTTTTACCAAGACAATGACCTGAAACATACGACGCTCTTGGTAAAGAATTGTGTACTTAATATTTGTCCAAATGTTATAAAAACAACCTCACAAGGCCCAGATAAAAATGTTATAGAACATCTATGGGATGAACTTGAACCCAGAGTGCTTAATCAGGGATGGGCAACTAAAGATGTATTAAAAAAGTATCTTAAGTTAAGAGTGGAATCAGAATGGAGCTGATGTTTGTAAAAATTTGGTTGCACCCATGCCAAAAATTCTGCAGGCAGTCATAAAAGAAAAAGGATTGGCAACAAAATATTAAATTCTTAGTTTTAGCATTGAATTCCCTAATTGCCCGACTTTCAATGTGAGCTCGTTTTGAAAGCTTTGGTTTGATTTAATTTTGTTTTACCGCTATGTTTCTATTTATTTTTGCTCACCAATAAATAACATTTTGAAAAAAATATTTACCCCAAGTTTCTTCTTACATTTTTATTTCTGAAACCAATGCGAAAGTGCTAAGGAATGCCTGCCAGACTTACGTTGTGAGCCACTGTATGTAGTTTTTCTTTCAAAAATCAAAGCATTTTGAGATCAGGATTTTTTACTCTTTTTTTTCAAAAAACCACTTTGTCCTTGCGGGAGAGGAAGATATCTTAGATTTTTTTTACATTTTTTTAAATAAATCTTGACCACCCAATGCAACTTCTGAGACCTCTTAGAATGCAAAATTCGTAAATGTTATTTAAGAATAATTTAAAAAGAAAAAAATATTTCGTAAATTTTTCATTTATGTAATTTTTCTTAAAAATTATAGAGAAACTACAAGATTTGGTGATTTTTCACTTTTAAAAATAGTTTTTTTTTTGTTGATTTAAGAAAAGTCGCAAAAAATAAAAGTAAATGTTTTTTATAAAAGCTATAAAATTTCGGCTCTAAGTGCAGCTTTCTAAGAAGTCGGGCTTAGGTACTTTTATACAAAAAACCTGAAATACAAAAATGCAAAGTTAAAAGAATCATCATAGGAAAGGTTAAGCATAGTTGTGAGCTATTTGTGCAATACATGAAAAAAAAAACCAAAATTCTGATACCAAATTATTAGCTGTTAAAAAACTTGAATTCTTTTTCAAAGGCCTTGAAGTTCACTTTTATGTTCAAAAATTCTATAAATTTTTCATTCCCACTGGGTTGCCAAGATACTGGTCCCCAGTTTTAAGGTACAAATCAAATAAAAGAACAGAACAACTCTGGTCGCCTTTTCATGTTTGCTTGACTATTTCAAAGTAAAAATAAATAAAAAACAAGGTGTATAGCATTTTTATTAAATGAAATCCTTATAGAAAATAATAATGGGGTTTTTGTTTCATTTCTTAAACATAGCATTTTTTCACATAAATCATATATTGAACTTTCAGTCTTGTAAGCAAGATCTAAAATTTCATTAATCGGTGCGAAACGGAAGTAAAGTTTTTCATTAAATAAAATGCTTTGAGCTTACGGCAGCTGGTATAAAATACTTTTTTCTAAATAACGGCCACCTAAGTGTACATATACATAGACTGACGCATATGTTCACACGCTCTAACGAACAAACAAAGGCATCTGACGGACAGAAAATAAAATCATGGAATAACATGACATTTCACTGAAATTGGGTGTGGGTGTTGGGTGTTGAAGAGAAAAAAATGGATTGTGTGTCTATCTGAAGTGTGCTTGTGTAAAGCTTTGTGCTAAGCTTTGTTTGCGTGATGCGCATTTGTGACATCCTTGAAGTGACCTTGATGTGCAGCCTCCATCAGGACCACTACCACTTCAAAGGCGAATCAGCGTTTAACGGGTCCCACTCTGCTGGCATTGCTAACTGTAAACTAACACATCATTTATGATGTCTACGTTTACGTACTTATGTATCTCTTAATCCTTCGTCCTTTGGTGGTAGTCACTATAGCTTGCACTTCAGGTTGGTAAATATTACTTTTTGTTGGCTTTTTCTCTGTATCATCCATCTGCAGCAGTTTTATTGCTCACTTTTATAGCGCACAAGCACACGCACAATCCGAGTTGTAACGCTCACTCACTGTCCGCGATGGTTTCTTTAGTCATAATAGCGGGAAAGCAAAAACTTGCCAGCCCTCTACATTTTATGACCAAATGATCTGTAAGTAAGGTAAATATGTTTGTTGGAAATGTGGAACTGTGGAACAACACATGACTTGACTTGTTTTAGTTCTGCATTTCATTTGGGTTTTGCTATGGTTGCCATAACATTTAAAAATCAGCATGGCATAAGCTTGCAAAAAGTATTAAAATAAAAATATCTTTATACCGAGATACATATAATGCCTTCAGAGCAAAAAGGGCTTGTATGTTTACTTAAAGCAAAAAAGCTCTTAAAAAAGTGAGAGCAAAAAGGGAACATACAAGTTATTACAAGTAACAAGGAGGTGGGAGCGAACATCAAATGAGAGTACGTTACTGGAGCAGGAGTTGCGGGGAAAGACGTTGCTCATCATGAATGTTTGAACTTTATTTGATCGTGCTGTTGCGAGTTTGTCATGGGCCAAGGAGTTGCGAGGTATTTATGTTCGGAGTTTGTGTGACTGTGTTGATGCTTTCTTAGCATGTTGTTTCTTTACATTTTTTTGACTGGATTTATTTTTGCCGCAATAGAATTATGCTTTTGTTTACTTTTTTGCTGCATTTTATCGGTCAATCGGTCTGAAAAGTATTCTTTTCGTATCTCAAACAAAGGAGTTATAGAACAATACATACGTACAGCTGTACATTTTTTGTTTTGAATTGATTGATACAAACTGTAAAATGACATTATGATTTAATTTCTTTTTTAACAGGAAATTCAAAATCATGCATCAAAAATGCATTACAGCCACTAAAACATTTAAATAAATTTTTAATTTTTCATTAAAAATAAATTAAAAATACCATTTTAATTTTCAGCCAAAAAATTATGCATAAATTTTGTTGAATGCAAATAACAAAGTGAAGTACAAAACCTAAACATCTTTTGATACAAATAAAAAGAGATATTTTGAATCGATTTGCGAAGGAAAAAATCTTCGATATTTATAAAAATATTAATCACTTCTCCAAAAATTCACAAGATATTTACATGCATTTTAACTTGAGTTAAATATTCATCGAGAAGAGAAAAAGACCCTTGAAAAAAAATCACATAAATCATGTGAAAGAAGTCCAATGTAATACAAAAAAATAATTTATTTTACTATACTTAATACATATACAAAAAATGGTGTGATTCCGTTAAATAACTTGGTCATGAAAAAAGTTTTTGATAGAAGATCAACTTGTCGAAAGTGTCTAGTTTGGGTTTTTTTTTGAGAATTAAAGAATTTCGAAAGTTTTTTTTTGCGCTATTCATGCAAAAAATTAACAATACTAAAATTGCTATTCATGCAAAAAATTAACAGTACAATTGAATTACGAGAGTTATAGCTTTTGGAACTTGACTTAATTGTATGAAACTTTGAATGACTCTCAACTCTGATCAGCTACCAAACATAGAAAATCCAACTAGACTCTGCTTAAAGTTAACTAGTAATAATTAACGCTAGTTATCTCGTAGTAGCAAACCTTACTCAACAGGCCAACTACGAGGTAACCCGTAAAACAAACAAAAACTTTGCGATTTACATAATTTCGACAGGGCTTATTGAATTAACTTTATTATTTTATTTTGGCACAGGGAAAAAGTACTTTTTTCAAAAAACAACCGGTCAATTTTATGAAATTGGGAATTCCCCAAAAAATAATACTTTATTGAAGATGAATAAAATTTAGTCGTGCTTAGATTTTTGAGATTAAAGGTCGTTTTTGATTTAATTAGATATTATTTGTTTTTAAATAACATTTTTATCGAGTTAAAATGGAGGATGAAGATATGGAAAAATAGTTAGATACTTTAGAAGTATCCAGTGACAGTGATTTTTCTGCTGATGAAGATGAATATTTGCTAGATGATGATGATGATGATGATGATGATGATGAAAGTAGCAGTTCTGACAGTGAAAGTTCTGAGCCTATTGTTCGATATTGAAAATCTCCCACCTAAAAAAATTCACGTTGGTGAGAATATTACATCTTCAGATAATGATTGGAGTGAAATAAAACAAGATCCTCCTCAGTTTCCATTTAAAGGGGTACCATTTATGAATGTTCCTGAATATTGTGTAACTCCTGGAGATTATTTTGATTTATTTTTAACAGAAAACTTTTTAACTTACTTGGTTGAACAAACCAACCTCTACGCCAATCAAGAAATTAGTAAAGCATCATTGCTGAGATCATCTGGTTTGAAATATTGGAAAGATACAAGCGATGAAGAGCTTGGAGTGTTTTTTGCAATCGTTTTTATGCAAAATTCGTTTGCAATCGATTAAAATACAATCTTATCGTTCGTTGTTTGCTGTGTGTGAGAATTTTTCAAACGAAAAATTTAAAAACAGACGAACATTCGCAATCGAAAAAGGAACGCTCTGCTTGCGTCGTTTTTTTACCACTGATAAATTTGTGAGTTTTATAGTTTTTCGAACGAATTTTTCACACAACAACAAAAAGCAACAAACGTTCGTTTGGAATTGTTCATTAAAAATGAGCGTTTGAAGAAAAAATTCACGAACGTTCGTTTGTACGTGGAGTTATTAGACAAAATATACATTTTTTGCTGTATTTTCGTACACTTGCTGACATGAAAAGATGAAAGTAAAATGCAGACGTGTACTGTACATGCATATGAAGAAAAATAATGTTTTAATGCTTTTGAATAAGGTAAATAAACTTGATATGTCCAATCAAATGAAAAAAGACGGTTTGTTATGATTGGTGTTATATAATTAGATTGCATGATAGATACAGTACAATGGATTATATATGTAATAGATTTGGCGTAGTGGTATAATGGAGAATGGTACGATGGTATTTTTATTAGTTTAAAGTAAAGTAGAATCGCGGAAATGTTAACTCGCACAAAAGTTAATTATCGTCAAACAATTCAATTAACGTATTGTTCCCTGATTTCGTATTTCTACCACGTAATTGTAGTAATTTGAAGGGTTTTGAGTTGTTTTGAGGTATTATGGTATTTTGTAGTAATTTAAGGTATTTTGTGGTGCTTTCAGGTATTTTTTCACCCACGCGAGATTTTTCTCACAAAATAACATGGGAATTACCATATCCCACAATCGTTGAAAAATACCATAAGTGCTATTTATCGTACTTTTCTGGTAACGTAGGAGAAAACGGGACATAAATCCAAGGTACATAATCTCAAATCAAAAAATTTTCCGTTTAAATAGAGGAAATAGTCCCAAAAAGTGTATTTAGTATTATAACCGCTTATTAATAACACCAAATGTGGATTCATGCCACTTGGGACTATCTCCGCTTTTGAAAGGTCATAATCTTGAGAGGTTCTAACAAATAATATATCTGTGTCGATATGCAATAACGCCTTAAGGCTGATTTCAAAGTTTAGATAAATCTTGCTTCAAATTTTTCAATCGCCATATAAGTTAAATGGAAGTGTCTTTTGTTTTTGTGTCATAACTTTGGCTTTAGTAATGCTATATATCCTGACCTTTGTATTTTCGGTCCAGATTGAATTGTGCACACAGCTGTATTGCTAGGATTTCTGCTTGGATGTTGTCCCCATAGGTTCAGAGTGCTTGGTTCTTGGCCCGTACACTCTTGCGCCTATACCTTCCAATGTCGTGGACCCATATGTATACCATGCTATACTGTGAGGTTTATTGACTTGCGATATCACCTGGCTGTCCCACTCTTTCTTGGTACTAAGCTTAATTCCGAAGTGTTTTTCGAAGTTATACCTTTTTACTAGATCGTCTCTTGGTAGATCGATGTAGGGAGTGTGCTTTGCAATATCCTCCTTCTCTCTACTGCTGATAGTTTTACCTAAACCTGTCCCCTCTTTTGCAATGCCCAACAGAGTTCGCTTGGCTACTCCCTCTATGACAAGGTGTAAGGGTGTTAGGTCCAGAATTACTTCTAGTGCTGCTGTAGGGCATGTCCTCATGGCCCCTGTGATGCATACACAGGCTAGTCTCTGCACCTCTGTTAGCATATTCTTCATTGTAGTTAGCTTGATTCTCTCAGCCCATGCTATTGCACCATAGGTGAGGATGGGTCTCATCATCATTGTATACATCCAGCGGAGAATTGTTGGGTTACAGCCCCAGCTTTTCCCTGCCAGGCTCCTACATACCATGAGTGCACGCGTTGCTTTGTTTATAGTTACCTCTGCATGTCTTCTCCAGAGAAGCTTTGAATCTAGTGTAAGTCCCGGGTACTTTACTTCTCCTTTGAAAGGAATTTCAGTGCCATCCCTTCTCATTGTTCGGAGGTTAGGCAGGCTTTTTTTATTAGTAAATGGTACTATGATGGTTTTCGTTGGGTTGATACTCAGATCAAGACTAAAATGCCTAGGCTCATCGACGTTCCCGTCGCTTAAAGATGTAACCAAAGTATCTCTGGAATCCCTCCTAAGGTTTGCGCTTTTCAACGCAAATCTTTAAAGACTTCAAATAAACACAAAGGTTCCTTTTGTTTTCTACGGATACCACTAAGGACCAGAATTGGTCTATGTGAGCCTTCACGAAGGCATCCGGATTAAACTAACCTGACCTTAAACTTTTTTTAATTTTGAATAAAATTTTTTAATTTTAATTTTTTAATTTTGAATAAAAAAAATGTTCATCAAATTTCTCCCATGGGTAAATCCTGACTACGACCCTGACACAAGCCACTTTGCGTTTATCAAAAAACTTGAACTTCAACAGTGTTCATTGGTTTTGTTGTACTAAATGTAAAATAAAATGTCAAACTTAAATTCATTGGAATGCAACAACAAGCAAATGCATTCTTTCATGTTGACACTGATAGTAACGAGAAAAGAAAATAATACTGATAGTAATTTGAAACTAGTGAACATAATAATTTTAAAGTAGTAACTCCAACAGTAGGTAACAGTTTGCTAGAAACATGCTAGGACTAGCTACGCATGGCAAAATATTTAATCTTCTCTCTTTTCTAATGAGTAGCTAACAAGTAAGGAGGAGTTGTAAACAAAACGGTATAGCTACTAATGATTCCATATATGTATTTATATATGAAAAGGACACAACGTCCTGCAATGATAAACATTTATTTAAGCACTGATTGCACAGTTTGTGCGTGTGTTTGTGTGTGTGTGTGTGTGTGCCTGACGTGCGGGTGTAGCTTGCATGTTTGTTTAAAAAGCTCTATTGCCTTATGAGAAATTGGCCTTTGTTAAACATTTTGTTTTTTTTAGTTCTTTTGTAGTATTATATTTTATTGTATTTTGCCAACAGTGACTTCATAATGTCTGCTTGTTTTTTTTTTTATTTAAGTAAGACTATTTCGTGTCAAGATTTCATGATTCCGAGGACGAAATGAAATACGTAACGTGAGCTAGTGATCTGATTAGTAATAATAAGTTGGCAGCACACATATCGTTGCTGCATGCTGAATGGAGATGAGGGAAGAGCAAGTGCCTTGAGGGCGTTTAGATGGGTTATGTTTTGGGAGTCAACAAAATGGTACAAAAGATAAAATTCATAGAAGTGGCCAGTCAGTCTCTTTGTTGAGGCCAAATGTTTTTATGGTCGAAGCTAGTGGCATAGAATTTTAATTATTGGTTTTTTTCCTTCCAAGCTATTGTCAAGTGTTATTACTGAAGGGTATTGCCCAATTTTCTCTACATTAAATAAGCTTATAAGTCAGAAGCCATTAAGGGTAACTTTTTCTTTTATGTAAGGCTAACCTTTCTAACCTTTTATTTATAGATATCAAAAACTTAACCTGTCGAAACCTTCATCAAAGCAATGTCAAAAGTTGCTGTTTTAAGGTTAGAAAAACAAGATTTAAACTAAATGGATTTTGTTAAAATTAAATAAAAATAAAATTGGGCACCGTAAAGTATGCTTTTTTGGGCATCAAAATAAAACGAACATGAAAAATAAAACCTCTGGTTCAAAGTCTATTACTGTCAGCAGCCATTTGGTGAGCAACAGTTTAATGTTGTTAGTGTTGTTGCTATTTTCGTTGTTGTAATTTTAATTTAAGCACATTTTTGTTTGAAGTTCTTTGAGTGGAAATAATTAAAAATAAAACAATCTTAATGAACCCAACGGCCTTTATTAAATCGTCAGTGCTCTGAGCTGGGGTGCCAACAAAGCGACAATCCATCAAATTTGACAAATTACGTAATGAGATGATACACGCTTTTGTTAACATTGTAAAATATGCCAACATAAGCAAATAAAATAGCACAATGGATTAAAGTATCTTGGTACAAAAACACATTTAATTTTAAAGATTTAAAAATTATGTTTTTATGTTATGCATCAAAAAAGTAGGCTACAAATAGGTGATTCAGCATGGAAAGAAAAAAAAATCAAGCATTCTAAGTTTAAGCTTGATCCATGTTTAGAGTAAGAGAATTTTGCTTGATATTTGAAAAGTTTTTTTCTGAAAAAAATAACAATTTCCATAATGCAAGTCATCTTGTGAGACTTAGCACATTTGGCAATACATAAGAAATTTATTTTCTTGCGAAAAAGAATTTGATTCAGTTTTTATATCATATTTATTTCACGATTACATTTTCAAAGGTTGTTGCATTTGTTCCCAAACTATTGCAATATAATATTATTTCTTGATGTATTATAGTGTATGCTTGCATTAAGAATTTAGTGTCCCAATTAAAGCTTTATATCAGCTACTTGAAACAAGAAATTTGTTTTCTTTTTGAGAAATTATCAAATAAACAGATTATTTGAAATATGTACTCGTAATAAAAATTATATTCTACTAATTTATTTTTAATGCTCTATTCTCTATAATTCTCACTAAAAGAAATAAGTTTTTTCCCTGAGTAGAAATTTAACAGCTTAGTTTTGGCTTAACTTGCCTAAAATTTAGTTATTGATTAACAAAAAAAAAAACAAAAAAAAAAAACAACATTTTATAAGTGTTCGCTATCTAGGAAATTGTTCGTTAAATTTAGCAGTTGAAAAAGGAGGTCGAAATATTAACAGACACATGCAGAGAAATAGAATTGTATTTAGAAATTATTTTGCTGCATTCAAGAATATGTCAAATCAATTCAAACCCTGCAAACATTTTTAGTCGCCTCAGAATCGCTAGCAAATCGCTTGGAAGCTGAGACAATCGCTGGCAAGCACATTTGGGAGTCATCCGGGTATCTGTAAGCACCTGAGGCCATAAAAGTGATTCGGCGGGAAGAGTCACTAATGAATCGCAATGAGGGGTCTAAAGAGATTCGTAAGCGATTCTGTGGGAAGAGTCTCAAACAAATCGCCGAGAGAAGTCCTATGTGATTCGCGTGAAGAGCCCAACACGAATCGTTAAATAGGGTCTTATGCGATTCGCCGACGAAAGGGGCAAACGAATCGCTTTTTACTGCAAAGCAATTTACCTCAGCAATTTACTGCAAAGCGTATTTTTTAAACGTTGTTAACGTTACAAGTTGTTTTAAAGGGAATATTATTTGTAAAATCGGTCAACAAAAGGATCGAATACAGGAAATCGTTTTGATATGAATATTTTGAGTTTGTATTTTTTTCAGATCATTTCAATAATTCAGGTTTCACAATTTGTCAGAGCCTGCAATGAAGTAGAAATGAACTGCACAGCCTAGGTCAGCTGTGAGAATACACAACAAACAAAACTGCCCGACAACACTTTCAATCGACTCAGAATCGCCATCGAAACGCTTGGAAGATCATTTGGGAGTCACCTGGGTATCACCGACTGTACGTAGCTGAGGTCATAAAAGCAATTTGCCAAGAAGATTTGCAAATGAATCGCCTGAAGGTTTCGTACGTGATTCTCTGTGAATAGACTCAAACGAATCGCCAAGAGAAGTCGTAAGCAATTCGCGGAAAAAATCGCACACGAATCGGCAAAAGGGTTCTTAAGTGAACGATTTGTTGCAAAGCGTCTTTTTTGAACGTTACAAGTTCTTTTATAGGCTAAATTCATTGTCAAATTGGTCAACAGAAAGGTCGACCACGGCAAATCGTGCTGATATGAATATTTCTAGTTTCCATTCAATTCAATTCCATGCAATTCAATACGATAAATTATTTTTTTTTTAATTTTTTCGATGATAATTTTAAGTGAAAAAGTATATACATAGAATAGCTTGCTTTATATTCCAACGATCGATTATGAAAATTTTTAAAAAAGCCATCTATCATCGATCGGCGGAACGAGCGTAGGAAGTTTTTCTTGAATCGTGCATTCATAGCTTAAGCGATTGAAAAGCGATCCATCTTCCTACGATCACCGCAATGAGCGAAGGAAAATTTTAAAGATTTTCATTGAATCGGGCATTTATCGTTTGGTCAATAGAAAAGTGATCCATCTTCCAACAATGGCCGAAATAAATGAAGGAAGATTTTTTTAAATGTTTCTTTAATCTTGCAGTCATCGCATTGACGATTGTAAAGCGAGCCTTCTTCCAAAGAAACTATGTGCGAATCGCAAGTGCTTCGCAAAATCAACTTAAATTTTGTAGGCATTTGTATTTGCATTTTCAATTTTATGCTAACAAGAAATGAAACTTATAAATAAGCATAAAAGCTAAGTTTGATGTTACATTGGTACTGATTTGAACAGATAACTATTAATCTAAGACTTAAAAAGAATTTAAAAGAAAATATGGATAAATAATAATATTAGTACATCAATAAAATTAAACAAGAATAATAATAAGATAAATAATAGTTGATAAATATTTTTCTAATTGTTGAACCAACAATTCACACATTAGAAACAAAAAATAACAGAACGTCACAATTACTGCGAATAACAGAAACTGGCTTTTTTAAATTGCGTTGCTGAATCTTATTTTGAAGCGAGTTCTAAAGACGTATCGCATTAACATAAAATTGACGTTTGTACATAAAACAGGAAAAATTTGGTTGTAATAAACTATTTCCTCGATTAGATCTCAAGAATTTAAGCTTTTCAAATAAATAATGTCATTCTATGGTGTTAATGATTTTGTGTAGTGCTACTAGTATTTTTAAGTTCAGCAGATTATCGAATTTTAGACTGAAAATTTGTTTTGCATGCTTCGATACGTGATTGGTACGTTTAAGCCAAAATGTGTAACTGGCAATATTATGATGGATGCAAAAAATGTTTACCAAAAGTTTTGGTTTCAGCTTCAGAGTTCGGCCATATTGAGGCCAAATAGCCGAAACTAGCCGAAACTAACAAAAAGGGCCGAAACCGAAGACTCGATCGGACACTAGTTGTGACATAAAAGAAGTTTGGTTGATGTGCTGCACAGCTGTAAACAGAAAATGTTGCAAAAAGTTTTGAAAATATCGTTTAGTTTGTGGAAATGAGCCTACGAAACGGCATCTCATAGATAATCTAATTAAAAGCCAATACAGAGCGATCAGTGATGGGCTAATAATAGTGTTGTGATGTGAAATCACTACAAACTGTCAAATTACATTGATATTATTTATAAGTTTCTTGCATAATTTTTTTTTTATATTGACTTAAGAAATATATATCAAATTAAAAACAAATAACAAATTAATAAATAAATAAATCAAATTATTCTCTTGACTGGAAGAATAATTTTTTAATGTTAAGCCAAATGTGCTCACTTTTAGAAAGATTAGAACAACTGTTCTTCTTTCAAGGAAAAAAATACTCTGAAACAAAATGCTCTGCTTAGAAGGAAATGATCAAGAAAATTGATTTCTTTCAAAGAAATTTTTTTTCTACTATTTAGCTAAATGTCCTTGTTTTTAAAAAGCTACTTACTTGGATAAAAGCAATAATTTATAATTTTTAGAAAAAAATGCAGTGTAATTAAAATTTCCATTTTATCAAGACATTTTTTGATAAAACTACGAGCACGCCAAAGTATTGCAAATTTTCAATTAATTCTATTAAATTTTCTCGTCTTCTGTCATTTGAGATGCTAAATATCATTCTACTGTCTTAGCTACTGTCCCACCAACTGTCTACAAAAAACTTTAGATAGTAGAGCAGACAGTAGCAAAAGTGAGTGTGTGTGGGTAAAAATTTGTGAATGTATTGCGACTGTCTTAACAGTACTGTCTCGTGTAACCCCCGTGTAAGATAAAAACATTTCGTTTTCAGTCAATACAAGAAAGATAATGCTTGAATTAGAAATTTTATGCATGCGTCAGAACCAACACTCTTCTTACTTGGTTCAAGCATAGAACGCTTTATGCTTCTCTCCATAAACTCTTGCGATATTATAAAAATTTCCTACGAATTTACAAAATTGTTCTTTTGACTTCAGCAAGCAATATATAGAGCACTTTGTTAAAAGAAAACTCTCAGACTTTTGGCGTATTTGGTTTAGAGCATTTTGCAAAAGACTTATCAGACATCAGCATTCAAAGCTATCGACTGAATTACTTTAAAAGTAGAGTTTGGCTGCTCACACTTGAATGCGTGTTTTTGTGCTTGAATGCGTGCAGGATGGTTATTGTTTGGTTACTTCGCGCTTGATTTATGGTTGACGTTACTCAGAATTTATATCATTGAACGTATATCTGTGCGTGTCTATTTAGACTCTTCGCTTATTACTTCTCTGACAGGTTCATGCTGAATTGTTTTTTATTCAAGCTTAAGAGTTTGAGAGGCAGTTTTAATTATGAAACACGAAAATCAGTGAAAGTGACTCATAAAGGTGTGTTAATGTTGTAAGGAGTTTTTTGTTTCTATATTACAACGTTCTTATTTAGTAAAGAACGGCTCTTTTTTATTTTGATATTCAAAAAAATGGTACATTTTTACGGAATAAGCTAGGTAAAAATTGTGAAATACTAAAAAAATTTGTCAATGTCCTTGTTACTAAAATTATAATATCTCGGTTTGTGCTGCTGCGATTTTGTTTGTTTTGTACATGTGGGATAGATAATTTGTTGTACATTAATTATACATTAAAATTTATTTACAATTTACAATATATGCATAAGTATTGAATGAAGTTTTCAAACGGCTTTTTTATGCCCGTGCCCCAAGTAAATTAAGTTTTTGACATCACCAATAAACGCGCCATTTATTTCTACAAAATACAAAATGGTCAAAACAATGAAGTGATTTTTAAAGTTTTCGAAAACCCTTTGGCAAATCGTCTCTATTTGGGATATACTTTCACCCTGTTCTGGAGTTTTCTGCGATCCCCGAGGCGTGTTGCACTGTGTAAGAATACATTTATACATATATTTTTTTTTCATTTTCATTCATTGAGCAAATATGATGGCATATAAGAACAAGTCTTTAGAATACAGCAAAAACGGAAAATCACAATTAGGTTTACTTATGCTTAACTACATTCAAAACTAGAAATTAAATTAATTAATTACTAGTGAAAAAATAATATGCAACAAGTATAAGCAATATTAAAAAGCAAACAAAATAATAACTTAATGTGAAAAAGACTATTGATATAAAAGCTATGATAAAATATGTCTTAAATGATATATTAACAATTAAAAAGAAAACAGTTCAGAAGAGCGATAAGAGAAGATAGAAAGCAAGAAGATAGATTAGAGTTATGAGATGTATTAAAAAATTAAACACTTGAAAGTTCTGTGGTTGGAAACTACTTTAATGTTATTCGGTAAAGAATGCCAACGTCTAATTGTACTGACAAAAAAAAGCCTGCTAGAGTTTTCGTAATGATGACTTAGTATTAAAAGGTTCATACTTCGAACTGACCTACAGAACTGAAGTTTTTGAAAAAGAACGAGTACGGACTCGATTCAAGTAACTTGAATTTGCTTGAAAGTGTTTCTTTACACATTGTTCAAGCTCGAGAGAGAAGAAGAACAAGAAATTAAAATTACCCGAAACTAGCTTGAACTTTACTTGAAAAATTTCTTCGAGCACGATTCTTTTTCTACCAATTGCTTCAATTTATTGTCAATCAGCTGTCAACAGCAACTGTTCTTCTCGAAACTTGCTTGAAGCCGTTTTCCTACTTTTTTGCATATTCTCACATTTTGACAGATAATTGAGTTATTCTCACAGATAGAAAAGTTAGTACAGGAAAAGACCTAATATGGGCAGCGCGAGTAAATAATCATATGCAGAAATAAGCAATTTTTCGCTTCAAGATAGCGAAATAAGCAGTGACCAAGTAATTTTGTGCGGAAAAGTGACACATGGTCAAACTTCTTCAGTCCATAAACATAACGGGTAGCATTATTCAGAGCAACTACCCAGCATAAAAGTGCTTCCAAAAGAAGGCAAAGTGGAAGGGAAATTCTTGAATTCCATCCCTTCCACTTTCATACCCAGAAGGCATTCTTTTAACATATGCATGTCATTGGGAGGAATCCTTTCCGTAGTCTTCTCTAGAAGTGCTTCCAGAATTTGTTCAATGGAAGATTTCTTTGAGCCCTTAAATGAAAGAATTCTAGTAGGTGCTTTTGAGGAGAACTTTAAGAAGGCATTCCATGGAATAAAATGGTTTTTGTGGTTAAGGGGGCTTAAAAAATCCCACGGAAAATATCCCGATTTTCTCGCGGGGTTTCTCGTTTTGGGCAACGAGCATTAATTATACCAAAAGATTGCTTCATCCAGCGTTCCAACTTCTTTCCAGACTATCAGCCATCCACCGACAGAAAAACCAAAACAATGACAACCAACGAGTTTTTGTACTCGTTATTGACGCATTGCTGTGAGTAAGAAGAAGTAAACATGAAAATGAATACGACAAGTAACGAAAGGAGAAGAAAACAATATTATAAGTATGTATGTGAATGAAAATGTAACTTCTATTTGCCACAACTTTTACAGCTTATTTTTTTGTGTTAATTTTTGGGATCTTCTTGTGTTTGACGAATTGATGTTGTTTCTAGCTGGACATTGTTGTTGCGATTTTATTCTAGCTAGATTTTGGTTGCATCTGCAACCAGATCTGCAGATTCGGCTAAAGAAATAATTATTCTTTAATAAGGAGTTGCAAATATGTTTTTTTTTCATGAAGAGAAGAAAATTGCTTGTTACCCATTTGCTTTAATGTTGTTGAAATGGTTTTTATGTAGGTATTTTATTAAAAGATACCAAAGTTACAAGCAGTCATGATTTTATTTTAAGAAATTTATTTAAGAAAATGATTTTATTTTTTATTAAAATGTCAATTTTACGAAAAAACCATTGATCGTAGATGCATGTATATATATATATATATAGTATAGAATAGTATAGATATATATTAATATTATATTTATTATTATATACACATATACTTATAATTTTATTAGTATTCTTATTAGGTTATCTTAAACCACCAACAAAAATATACCTATCTGCCCAATCAGAAAACCCTGCAAGCATAATCAAAAGTATATTTTGATTCAATTGGAAAATATTTAAGAATTCCATTTCGTTATATTAAGATATTTATTTCAGATAGATTTTATGTTGAAATGTATATAACTAATCCGAGTAAAACAATTTCATTTAGAACATTTTATTTTTTT
The DNA here is from genome assembly GCA_963920525.1 of Dichetophora obliterata. NCBI lineage: Eukaryota > Metazoa > Arthropoda > Insecta > Diptera > Sciomyzidae > Dichetophora > Dichetophora obliterata. Next base: position 308,945,407 of record OY986435.1, read on the forward strand.
ATATATTTTTATATTCTTTGTTTATCATTTATTAGAATAATTTTGTACAAATGTAATATTGTGACGAAATTTGTTGTGAGCATTTTTATCATGCATTTCTTAATTGGTTGGTTTTAAGCATTTTAAACATTTTAAAAATAAAAAAATTCATTAAATAATTTATACTCGTTGTAAGATTCTTGAAAAAAAAAATCAAATTCCAGAAAACTTTTTTCTGAATATGCAGTCTTGTGTATATATGTATTAGAAACAATTTGGTGTATTAATCGTCCTTGTAGGATGTATGGTTTGGGAGTTATGACGGAAAAAGCACATGTTTTTGGCCAGCTTCCACTCCAAAAAGTGTTCTACAACTCCTAAACTACAAGAGATAGAGCAAAATGCATTTGGACAAAGAAGTAACCTTACTTAAGGACGAGGACCTGGTGCTCATTTTAATGCATGAATCGTCCTTATCTGATATGTAGTTTTTATTTTAGAAAATAAATAAAAAAAATAAAAATTGACAAAAAAGGGCACATGAAATTAACATGAAATCTAATTTTTAAAATTATTTAAGGATACAGTCTTGTGGGCAGTAGCTTAAGGAACATTTTGATGCATAAATCGTCCTTTTATGATGTATGGTTTAGAAGTTATGGCTAAAAAATCAAAAAAATCGCAAAGATTCTTGAAAAAAAATCAAATTCCAGAAAACTTTTTTCTGAATATGCAGTCTTGTGTATATATGTATTAGAAACAATTTGGTGTATAAATCGTCCTTGTAGGATGTATGGTTTGGGAGTTATGACGGAAAAACCACATGTTTTTGGCCAGCTTCCACTCCAAAAAGTGTTCTACAACTCCTAAACTACAAGAGATAGAGCAAACGGCATTTGGACAAAGGAGTATCCCTTCTTAAGGACGAGGACCTGGTGCTCATTTTAATGCATGAATCATCCTTATCTGATATGTAGTTTTATCATTATTAAATTAATTATTATTAAATTATCATTATTAAATTAAATTCATTGATCAACCTTACAGAACTGTGAAAATTGGCATTTATCGCAACAATTAAATCTATTAATCAACCATGCGGAACTATGAAACTTGCCATTTAATTCTCCCGATGATGCAAAAGTATCGTATTCTTCAAACTTTTAAAAAAATGGCAATAATCATATACGAGGTTAATACGTCTGCATTTACATATAACTGACCTCTAAACATAGTAATAAAATACAGAAATGTTCACTTTTTACATTGAACAAAAACATAAAAATATGTAAACCTCTTGTGCTTTAATAATGCTTTAAAAACCAAAAAAAGGTCATCAAAATTTTCCCAATAAAAGCATGTACAGAAGACAATAGTCACATATTGTATTAAATAAATACCTTAAACTTCATAAAATAAACTAATAACTTGTAAATATTTAATAAAAAAAAAATAACATCGTTTCAATATATGCTATTATACAATTATATAAATTATACTCACATGAAATTTTACTCAAAAGTAATATATATGAAATAATTCATATATATTATGAATGTTTAAAACTGTGTATATATATTATGTTTAAAACTGTTTATTTTTAAAATGTTTAAAATGCTTAAAAGCAACCAATTAAGAAATGCATGATAAAAATGCTCACAACACAATCTCGTCACAATATTACATTTGTACAAAATTATTCTAATAAATGTTAAAAATTTTATCATTGCATTTTAATTACGTGATAAACAAAGAATATAAAAATATATAAAAAAATAAAATGTTCTAAATGAAATTGTTTTACTCGGATTAGTTATATACATTTCAACATAAAATCTATCTGAAATAAATATCTTAATATAACGAAATGGAATTCTTAAATATTTTCCAATTGAATCAAAATATACTTTTGATTATGCTTGCAGGGTTTTCTGATTGGGCAGATAGGTATATTTTTGTTGGTGGTTTAAGATAACCTAATAAGAATACTAATAAAATTATAAGTATATGTGTATATAATAATAAATATAATATTAATATATATCTATACTATTCTATACTATATATATATATATATATATATATATATACATGCATCTACGATCAATGGTTTTGTCGTAAAATTGACATTTTAATAAAAAATAAAATCATTTTCTTAAATAAATTTCTTAAAATAAAATCATGACTGCTTGTAACTTTGGTATCTTTTAATAAAATACCTACATAAAAACCATTTCAACAACATTAAAGCAAATGGGTAACAAGCAATTTTCTTCTCTTCATGAAAAAAAAAAACATATTTGCAACTCCTTATTAAAGAATAATTATTTCTTTAGCCGAATCTGAATTCCGTCTTTTTATTCGGCTAATGAAAAAATTATTATTTGCAGATGCAACCAAAATCTAGCTAGAATAAAATCGCAACAACAATGTCCAGCTAGAAACAACATCAATTCGTCAAACACAAGAAGATCCCAAAAATTAACACAAAAAAATAAGCTGTAAAAGTTGTGGCAAATAGAAGTTACATTTTCATTCACATACATACTTATAATATTGTTTTCTTCTCCTTTCGTTACTTGTCGTATTCATTTTCATGTTTACTTCTTCTTACTCACAGCAATGCGTCAATAACGAGTACAAAAACTCGTTGGTTGTCATTGTTTTGGTTTTTCTGTCGGTGGATGGCTGATAGTCTGGAAAGAAGTTGGAACGCTGGATGAAGCAATCTCTTGGTATAATTTATACTCGTTGTTTTGGGTTTAAAAAAAATCCTCGTAAAATATCTCCTTTCCTGATTTTAACGGCATTTTGGTGTTTGAAGTTGGAAGTGGTTGTGTTTTGTTGGAGGTTTGAAAAATCCCAAGGAAAATGAAAAAATACCTGAACAAATAATTGAAATTAAATGCTATTTGAATGTCTTTGAGAAGTGGTTTATGAGAATGCTTCTTGAAAGCACTTCTTGATAAGGCTTAGAAGAAGCACAATTGGATCTATAGAATGTCTTCTGGAAGCAGTGTCTCTAAGAACGCATGTCGCATTTGCAACAAAAATTTTGCTGGGTAGGAGCTTGTGAGATGACGGTGAATCAAGATTGCTGTAAACGACTTCCTAGTAAGTGATAAGGTATCAGCAGCTGCAAAAATAGTTAGTTTGTTTTTATTTTTTAATTAAAGAGCTTATTACAAAAACATGATAAGCCACATAAAAACTTTTTTGAAATAATCCACTCTAAAGTTTTGAAAAAATATTTTTGCATGAAAAATTTGAATTGAACACGGAAACTTTTACAAAAGGTTATAAAATTAATATCAAATAGCTAATATTTCTTTCGAAGTTGATGGCAATGCATTGAGTAATGTGTTTAGCATAAAAAAAATTGATTTTTTAGATCACGGGGCTTATCACGTTATTGCAACAAGCCCTTCAACTATGTACAAATTATTTTGGTTTATTCTTTATTTGAAAAACGGTGTTGCTGTTTTATGGTGTGAAAGGTATTGAAAATCTTAATTTACCTCTTATTGGCCTCACTTGTGCCTACCCCTGCTACATTATATATTTCAATTTAGTTAAATTTATTGTTGTGCAGTTGAGTGCTTTACAGTCTACCATTTTAATTATTAAAATAAAATTTAAAGTCTAACTGCTACGATTTAAAAAAAGTGCGTAAAAGTTCATATATAAATGCGGCTGGATAGAATTATACTCAAAAGTAGAGAATTTTCGGAAGAAATGATGTAAACTCATTGACGTTCAAAGTGACGCATAGTGGGAGATCGTGGCCACAAATAGAAAAAAGTACAATTTTTGATATTATACAAATTTTTTTTACTAATCGACAGTTCATATCTCAGATAAGGGAAACCAAAAAATCACTCAGTAATCTTTTAAAATTCGGTCAGAAAATGGATTCAAATATTAACTTTCTTTAATGAAAAAATTTGAAAATAACACTTTTTATTACTACCTGTAGTGTTCCATTTTTTTGTTTTTAAGAAAATTAAATTGAAATCAAGGAATAATAAAAATATGATATTTAATGTTTCGTTAACTGCAGTTAATTTGTTGTTATTAAAACAAATATGTTTTTTGTAATTTTTTAAAAGAAGCATTTTTAGTGTATAACAGCTAAAAACTTTGGAAACTTTAGCAGACAAAAAAAAAAACATAAAAAAACCATCTTGCCAAATTTTGCAAAATGCATAAATATATACATTTATAGAAAAATATGGTTCTTGCTGCCGAAACTTGGTCGAAAGGAATATCATTTAAAAAGCAACTTATTTTCGTATTTTTAGCGTATCTTTAAAACTTAACTACATTAAAACTAACTAAATGTGTTTTAATCATCACAATGAAGTTTTAGGAAAGACTATAAATTTTAGTAGAAAATGGTAGGTGCAATAAGTCTAGCTACACATTCTTTTTTTTAATCTTATGTCTTGATTTTATGATATGTAGTCCTCAGATTATAAGAATATATATAAATTGTATGTACGTATGTATCTAATGCTCAATATATTTATAATAGTTCTTTAACTAGTAAGGCATGATCTTCGACTGGGCCGAAACTAAAAAACCCCACAGCCGCTTATATTCGGGTAAGTATATTCGAAATTTTAAAGGTTTTGATATATTGATGACGTCACTTTGTATAGATGATAGGTGTGGTTTTCTTTCAACTTCTCATTTTAAGTATTAAAGTAACGCATGCTTTGTAGTGAATTAATTTTTGAGGAATTTATGAAGGTTCTACTACTTTTATGACGTAAAAGTATGGGAGGTAACCGAAGTTTTCAAAGATTGTGCCATATATCAAACTCAGAGTAGATATGAAAAATTAAAATATATATCAAGAATTTCTTGATTTTTAAAAGAGATTTGAAAGAGATTTTACTGTTTTGATGAAGTCACTTTGAATGGGAGCTAGGCGTAGTTTTAGTCCGATTTTACACATTTTCGAACTTGACTTTATTTTTTGGAATCAAATTTTAAATATCAAATTTCATTATTATTGCTTCAAAATTACAGCTGTAAGCGTGATCATAGAAAGACATACGGAAATAGCTAAATCGACTCGAGTGGTGATGCTGATCAAGAATATATATACTTTACTATAATTAGCATGCCTTCTTAATGCGTTACAAACGGAGTGACAAAAAAAAAATCGTATGGAGGGTGGGCGTGTCTGTGGGCGGATTTTATGCACACTTGTATTTATTTCATATTTAACTCTACAAGCACTCCACAACCACAACTGTGTAGAACCAATAAGGCTATTCATAGTTTGAATACGCTGGTCTGTTAATTGGACGATTTTTTATTTGTACGCTAATTTACGTCAGCGTATTTTGCTCTTTTCTGTGTTGCATTCAGACGCAAATACGCAAACTCGCGTAAATAATAGTAGCCTTTGGACGTATTTTTTGCACCTCTTGTTTGTATGCTTTGTCTACAGTCGCATTATTACAAACATAGCGGGGTGCTCAGTTTCAACAATAACAATTGCTATAAATACGATTTATTAAATGTACGCCTAAAGGCCCAACCAAAATAGACGAAACGAGACGATAGCAACTGGACGAACGTCTGCACTCGTTACGGATGTTTACGGATTTCACCCAAATCAATCAGTTGTCAATCGAGTGTTCTTTATTTATTTAATTTGTGTATCTTAGGATTTTTAATAAAGATTTGTAAAAGATGAGTGAAAGAATGGTAAAATTGAAACCAATTGATGAAAAAAAAAAAAAATAAAAACGCACTCTACACAGGTGTTATTGACGAGTTGCTACGCTAGCAGTTAGGTTATTACGGAATAATACGTCTTGTCAAACTGTTTCATTTAGTTTCGTTCAGTTACGTTTGCTCATTTTGAGTAACAACATTAAATTGTATTTAACCGAACACTTACGTTTTTACTCGTTACGGAGCAAATCGTCTATTTTGGTTGGGCCTTAAGCTGTAAATAGCCTCAATACTTTATTTTTTTGAGTCACTTTCTAAGCCCTTAGATTGGTATTCAACCTTTGAGGCCCCATAACTTCCAACTATGGTTGTCAATGGAGAAAATTGTTTTTTGTTTTAATCAATAATATCAGATTATTAGAAATACCAGTTAAGACAGCAAAGAATTTTTAATTTCATTTCAAATTAATTTTGAATGAAAAACTTAGAAATAGAGGTAGCTAAAGTAAGCAAGAAAAGAAGGCAACGAAAAAAGTATGAAAGGGAGAAAAACTGAGAAGTTGACACTAAAATCTCATCGCCTCTATGGTGCAGTGTGCTAAAATGCGCTGTCACGGCGACCCATGCCCGGGTTCGATCCCAGGTGGCTGCATAGCAAAGATTTCTGATGAAGCCTGTAGCAGGGCCGAAATTGCAATAAAATCAGCTAGTGATGTTTTCCTTTTCATATTGAAAATGTTGTTGTTATTTCTTTGGATAAACTCGTTAGAGCAATTAATTGTAATATTAATTTAATTAATAATAAATCTAATTTGACCTAAAAGCTCAATAAACGATTTTAAACTATCAAACAACTAGAATTTGTATTTAACTATTTGTATTTGTATTTGACTAGAATAAGTCAAGTTTGATTTAAACTATCAAACATTTAGAATTTGTATTTAAATCATAGAAAATTAACATAGAGGTTAGTTTACTTGAACAAACTTATACTCAAATAGATTTAAAAGTTTCACAAGATAATTGTGAAGTGTATTGCAATATACAGAAAATAAGCTGCTGTGAAAATTATTATTTTCAAGTTTTATTTTTGAATATATGTATGTTAGAGTGGGGTGATTAGTATGGAAGGAAAAAGTGTTAATGGGCGTCGACGACGACGAATAAACTGCGAAGCAACAAACGAATGTTATTCGCTCAAAGTTGATGCAAAATTAAAGACGCAGTGGAGTCAGTTCCTCGTCAGCGTTATAGATTTTTCAATAACTATCTAACTACTCGCTAAAGAGAGAAAAATTTAATTAAATTGTTTTCAAACGATAAATTGCACTAAAAGTACAAATAAAGTGCGATTTGTAAGCAGTATTAAATGAATGCTCAGAGAGAGCCTTCAAAGAAAAAGACAAAAAAAAAACCGTTGCGTACCTTTAAAAATTGTTTACAATCAAAAGCTTCCGCATTATGGTGCAATTTTGGACTGAAACAAGATATAGCACGCTTTGCATTAATATATAATCATTTCTGTGCACTTGTTGGTATATGTTTCACACTTTTTTTAATTTAAACATAAAAAAAACGCCTTTAATGACACCGAGTCCAAGACTAACGCATGAACAAATACGCCAACAAGGCCTTCGCTCTAAAAACGAGAACACACCTAAGTCAGAGAGTGGCAGCTTAACCTCTTTTAGTACTGCACTCCATTCGTTAGAAGGGCGTTTGAGTGTTAAGTTGAAAGTTGAAATGGAACCGCTAGAGCACCGTCTTCGACAGCACTCCAACATCCTCTTCAAGCGTCTCTCGAGTAAAATTGCCAACGTCGAGTCTAAATTAAGCAACGAATTTAAGAGCGAAGTTGCAACCATCAAAAACAATTTTAGTGTTTACGAACTAAAATTAAGCTCACTTGAAAATCGCATCGAACTTTTTTCCTCGCGTTGTGATGCCCTAACCGATGAACTCAAGCGATGCTCTTCGACATCAAATTCCAACAACAGCAGTGAAAATCATAGCTCTACCGATGCAATTATTTTTGGAGTGCCTTTAATGACAGGCGAAAATATTAAGAGCATCTTTAATCTTGTATGTCACTCTATTGAATTTTTACCACAGCAATTAAAAGATATTTTTCGGGTAAGGCAGAGTACCACAAATCAAAATTCAAACCCTGTGATCATCGTCAAGTTCTACACTCCGCATGACCGAAATCGGGTTTTGAAAGCATTTGGTGACTACCGCAGACGTGTAAAGAAAGCCGTAAAACTGATTAATGCAGGCTTTGAAGCAGATCACAATATCTACATCCACGAGTGCCTCAGCGCTGATACTAGAAAGCTATTACATGCTGCTATTACCTACAAGAAACGAAAAAGTATTTACAATGCTTTCACCGTCCGAGGGTGTTTACACATTCGGCTACACAAAGGCTCCCAAAGTATTCGCATCAAAAATGAAAGCGAGCTGCACAGCCATGTTCTTGCCGCCGAAGGAATTTGTGAAAGATGCCCGGAAGATGAAGTTGTTCCTGCCTAAGTTTAAGTTTAAGTTTTATGTTTTTGCGTTATCTAATTTGTATTTCCTTAACCTAATTATCTTCTTTTTATTTCTATTTGCTTCCTTCATTCCATTTCATTTCTTATTTTAATTTCTTTTAATTTTTTATTTCTTATATTAATAGTAAATAATAATTTTAATAACTGTGCTGTAAGTACGCGTCTTTTTATCTTAAACCATATCCATCGTGAGTACGAATAATTACGGTCGTTGTTGTTCTAGAGACAATCTCTATGCTTAAATTCGAATATTAAGCATGCAAGCGACGGGACTACAGGTATGTCATATTAATGCTCAAAGTTTAAATAATAAAATTGATGAGTTTCGGTACACTTTTGAAAACTCAAACATGGATATAATTTGTGTATCTGACACATGGTTTCAGCCTTCTGTTCAAGATAGTGTCTTTAGTGTAAAGGGTTATAGATCATTTCGTGCGGATCGAGAGTCTCATGCCGGTGGTTGCAATTTTTGTTAAAGATTACATGCAACTTAATCAGTAAATCAAACTCTGAAGATAATATTGAATTCCTATTTGTTGACATAATCTATGAATCCAAAAAACTACTTGTCGGCACAGTTTATAGGCCAAATCGTTATGTCCATACAGAAAACTTAATGTTGAAAATTGAATAGGTGGTAAGCTCCTATGCTGACATCATAATTTGTGGCGATTTCAATTGTGATTTATTGGTTGAAACTCATTTATCTGATGACATGTGTGCACTTGGTCTTACGTTGCCAAACTGCACCACACCCACACACTTTTCCAAAAATAGAAATTCGCTGCTAGACCTCTTTTTTTGTCAGTGATAATGATAAAGTCTTACTTTATGACCAGTTATCTGCTCCTGTTTTTTCCAAGCATGACCTGATTTTTCTTTGCTATAATTTTCAGCTGCCAATACCAGAGCAAAAAATAACATACCGAGATTTTACAAATATAGATTTTAGCTCTCTTCAGACAGAGCTCAATCACGTCGACTGGACAGAAATTTATCGCATGCTATCAGTAAATGATAAGTTAGATTTCCTACAACGTAACGTCAATTCACTATTTGAAAAACATGTTCCTCTTAAAACTAAAGTTGTAAAGCACTATCTAAGGCCCTGGTTTTCCAGTACCCTTAAAACTTTAATGAAAAAACGTGATGCAGCGTATAATAAATGGAAACGTCTCAAAACACCCGAGCGTTATAATATTTTTCAAACATGCAGAAACAATGTAGTCAGGGCGGTGAAAATTGCCAAGTTAGCATATTATGAATCTAAATTTAGCTCTGCCATAGACAGCAAAACAAAGTGGAATATTATTCGGCAAATTGGAGTTGGTAGAAATTTTTCGCCTACAGACACTAGCGTAGACGTCGAGGCTGTAAATAACAAATTTATAGATATACCTATGCCAGCGCCCAGTGTCAACTATTGTCACATCTTTCAGAGATCTATCAACTCGTACTCAGCTTCTAATTTTCAATGCGTTGAATATCAGAAGTACTGCGAAGTTGCTTAGAGATTAAATCTAATGCCGTCGGTTTCGATGAAATACATCCCAGGTTTTTTAAGTTACTTCTTCCTACTCTAACCCCTTTCATTATTAACATTTTCAATACCATCATAACGAAATCAGAATTCCCTGCTGTTTGGAAAAAAGATAAAATTATTCCCATCCCTAAAACTGGTAATGAATTCCGCCCCATAGCAATTTTACCATATCTATCAAAAGTTTTTGAAACGCTGATGTACAACCAAATAAACAAGTTTCTTTTGGACAATAAACTGCTAACTGACAGACAGTCAGGATTCCGACCTAAGCGCAGTTGCGTGACTGCTCTACTTGACGTCAGCGAGGAAATTCGAAATAACCTCGATCGCAATGAAATCACTTTCTTGGTTTTGCTAGATCATTCGAAAGCTTTCGACACGGTTGATCACCAAATTTATGTTCGAAATTATTAAATGTGTTTAATTTTTCCGCCACTGCAACTCGACTAATGAGCTCATATCTCACAAACAGATCACAAGCCGTAAATATAGGCAGCTTTACTTCTAATTTCTTACCTGTAATCCGTGGCGTTGCTCAAGGCTCTGTAATGGGCCCTCTTTTATTTTCGGTTTATATAAACGACTTACCAACTGTGTTGCAAAATTGTGGTATACAAATGTACGCTGATGATGTACAACTGTATACAAGCTGTCGCAAATGCGATATTACCACGTGTGTTGATAGTCTGAATGCTAACCTGTGTAAAATTTACGATTGGGCTTCCGCTAATGGCTTAAGCATAAACCCAAATAAGTCAAAATGTTTAATTATAACTAGAAAACATAACTCTTCTTTGCCCTTTCCGGACGTTACTATAAATGGGTCATATATTGAAATTGTAAAAACGGCAAAAAATTTGGGTGTTACCTTCAGCAGCACTTTAGATTGGACGAATCATGTCAACATCACTGCAGGAAAAGTTTATGGTATGCTCCGTAGCCTATGGGCCACACAGTTTTTCACCCCCTTTAACATAAGAAAGTTATTAGCTAAAACGTATCTTGTCCCCACCTTATTGTACGGATCCGAAATTTTTGCATACTGTGATGCTGCTAGTAAGTGCAAGTTGAACGTTTCCTATAACAACATCGCTCGTTATGTCTTCGGACTTAAACGAACCGATCGTTAATCCCAGTATGCAAAAAAAATTCAATTTGACTTTTGACAGTGTTTTGAAGTTTTGAACTTGAGGGCGTTAGTCTTTCTGCACAAAATTATTTTTGCCAAAGAGCCAGTTTACTTATATAGTAAACTAAAATTAATAAGATCTCAGCGCGGAAACAACCTAGTCCAACCAAAACATGCCTGCTTAGCGTCCGAACGTCAGTTCTTTGTTAATTCCATACGTCTTTGGAACTCACTCCCACCGTATCTACAGCGTATTTGCAATACAACCATATTAAAATCTAAATTATCAGATTATTTGTCTTCCTTCTAACCAAAACTTTTATCTTTTTTTACTTGATTCGCTATTCTATAATTTTTCTTCATTTATCTCTTTTCATTCGATTTCTTACCTAATTCATTTCTTTTTAATGTTATTTTTCTCTCTTAATTTAAAGTTATTTTATTTTGAACTTTTAGTTCTAAATTCTTATAATAGTTTTTTAAAAACTGTTTTTGATCTCAATGTATTTAATTAATTAATTTTTGTTCAAGATTATGTTTAAGTGTTCAACATTAAGAAATTTGTTGATTTATATCCACACATGTTATCGGTGCTTAACTATAACTTTATTTCTTACAAGCGCTTATAAATAAATAAATAAATAAATAACTAAAATAAATAAATAAATAAAATAATGGTTGTTTTACTTCGTATTTTCCGACTTTTATTGGGATTTCCCAGATGGTTCACAACCCAGTCATTTTCTTGGAAGAGCCAAAAATCACTTCCTTAGGTAATTGGTCGTAGACAGCTTAATTTTAATAAAAACGCTAATCTGTCTGAACATAAAAGTTGCCTTGCAATATTCGATACCCCTTTCTGTGAAAAGTCAAAGCCCAAAAACAAAACGCGGTTCATAACCCAGCCCTTTCCGCTAAATTTAAATGCTATTATAAAAATACTCAGACGTACTATAAACTTTTAAAACGCGCTGATTAACAACTAATTTCTTATATCTCCTCTGCCAGAATGCGTTGGTTGAAGTCTGTAATTATTTTCAGTCTATACGTTGTTGAACTGTGTAATTTTTCTATTGATTAATACATACATTTTCAAAGTCATTGATTTTATTTTTGTTTTAAAATTGTTTTGAAAAGTGGAAATCTATATTATTGTCAGCCTTTGTAGTCTAGTGGAGAGTGCGCTTGACTATCAACTCAGAGGTCCCTGGTTCGAATCCGGGCTCGGGTATGGTTCTTTTTACTTTCTTTATTCTATCCTACATTTAAGAATTGTGGAAAAACTAAAAAAATCCACAAGTAAATTGTGGAAAGGTTATATTCAAAGATAAACTAAAATTTTAAATCAAAATATGCTCTCGCCAAAGCAACGCATATTTACAACTATTTTTCAATATTTGTTATGAAATTGACTTTTGAAATACTTTAATGGTCTGCACAACGAAGTGTGTGTTTCTAAATGCTGCTTTGACAGCGGGATAGAAATGGTTGGCCATTCATTAAATCAGTGAACAATCAATTATTTCCCACTCCATTCAACCATTCAATCAACTAATAATAAAGAAGGCTATTGGTTTCACTCTCCTTTCATCTTATTGTTTACAAACTTGAAGTGTGAACTGTAGCTTAAGTGTGCACCCTGTTGAGTGACTGTAGATTTTTACTGTTGCTTTTTGTTTCAATATTCGCAAGACTAACACTGCGTGCAGAAGGAATACAGAGAAAACCCAAGCAGGAAATGAGCAAACATTACAGAGAATGGAAAATGATTGCAACATTAAATCTCCAACATGTTGAAATGCGCCAACACAAGAAGCATAGTTTGTGTGCGTTGTCGTGAGTAATTCATGCGACAAACTTATTGTAGATAGCATAAAGTTCCAAGCTAAATATAGACTTCTTAGTAAGCGGAAATGGAAGTGGAAAATAAAATGCATGTCTAGGTTAAAGGCCAGGCGCTACACAGCGTTTCAAAAGTATAAAGTCACTTTATGATAGACTATTGTCTCTTAGCAGAATTATATATTTAAATAAAATAAACAAAACCTTAACATTTTTTTTGTTTTATAAACTCACATGGTTTTTGGTCACCTTTGTTATATAACCATAAAAGATTGTATTGTATAACTATCAGACAGTTTGGTATTGGCCAAGTGCCCAAAAGCAGCTGTGAACTCGTTGTGGTCAATGATCTTTATGAAAAAATCGCAAAAATTTTCATGCCGGTGATCAATGGAAAGGTTTACACTTACTTATTTTGTGTTCTCAGTCCAAGTATAATTTTTTTTTCTTTTAAATGTGAGACCAAATATGAAGTTTTTTTGGAACTTTCTGGCAATAAAATCGACCACAACGGGAAATGCATTTTTAAAAGTGCTTCTTCCTGTAGTTTTTACCTACGTTACTACCCACTTCCAATTTTCTAAGTAGCTGGAAAAGAGCTAAGATCACATCGATTCCCAAGTCACCTAATGAATATCGTCCGATATCGATTTTACCGTATCTCTCAAAAGCTCTGGAGCTGATACTAAGCCAAAAAATTAGTAAATTTATTTGTTTTCATAAGCTTTTCACTGCCAAACGGTCCGGCTTTAGAACACAGCGAAGTAGTGTAACAGAACTCATTGATGTATCAGAAAACATTCGTGTGGGTATTGATAATAATACAGAAAGTTTTTTAGTACTCCTGAATCATTCGAAGGCATTCCTAATATTCCTAATATTATGTTATTTTATGTTATCTTATGTAATTGTTTTTGTGCCATGTTAAAACATCTTGCTGGTACAGTAATTATACAGGTTTCTTGTCAAATTTTGTTGTACTAACTTTCTACAATATAAATAAAAAAAAACAAATGCAAAATAAATGCATTATATTTCTGTAATTACGCGTTGCGTTTGGTTGGGTTGTGATCATCAGGTCCTCTACATTCTCAAAGGTTTTAAGAATACAATTGACTAGTAACACTATTTTCCCAAAACAAAATAATAACATCCATGCTTATAACATCCACGTACACAAACATGCAACAAATAATATTTTATTCATTTCAATATACAAAAATATTTTTTCCGAAATAATATTTTAATGTGGAAAAAGAACTAATTGTTTTCTTGTCATTTAAAAAAGAAAAACATTAAAAAAATTAACTACATAAAAATGGTTTACTCCGCGGTCTCAGGGTTTGACCCACGGCTTTGCGAATGCTTAGCAAAAACTCTTGCTTGGCGCCACGTTGACTCTTGCAAAAAAATAGCTCAAAGTCATTCAGATTAATAAATAAATAAACTTTATTTTTAGAACTAAGTTTTACTTTTTTTGTTTTTTTTTTGTTAAAAAACACTTTAATCGTAAGAAGTTGACAACTTTAAGATCACAACAGAGTTACGGTTTTAATTATCATTATTAAAAAAATCAATGAGATATGCCCTTGAACATTCTATTCAGTAACGGATCTGAACCACCAATCAAAAAATATCGTCGCCGCTATGCCAGAAGGTGCTATATCCACTTTTGCTCATTTTGAGAAAATTGCAAAATACTATTGAAACGGCAAGCTACAATTCAAATTATTTTGATATGCAGTGATACTTTCAAATTATATGTAGTTAATACTTGCCTAAAATTAAACATACTTTGTCAGATAAAAACTTTACACCATCATTGGATTACTGTAAAAATTGGATATAGCATTTTTTGGCATATTATTGGTTTATTAATGTTACACAAAAGAATGGATATAGAACCCTGGTAACTCTCTAAAAACACACTTTTCAAATAAAATTTATTTCAAAACAAGGAATGTTAACGAAAAACAAATCTAGTAATATACTAATAAACAAAAGGTTGAAAAATTAATTATCCTCTGATTCGGAATTCGATTCAACGGTTTCATTTCCAATTGGCAATGAGCTCAAAGAAAGCTTTTTTTAACTTTGGTTTTTGCACTAAAGACTAAAAGACATGTTTCTCACTCAATCCAAGCATGGAATTCCTGTGGAATAAGCTTTTGAGTACCTTAACTTTGCAAGTCCCATTTTTTGGCTACTGTTCGTAGGCAGGAGATGTTCGTAAAGTAATGGCCAACTAATAGCTGGCCTTCCTCTGACCTTACGCACTTCAACATTAACAAACTAAAAATAAAAACTATACTTGTAAATAAACTCACTGATTTATAAGCAAATGAATTGTTTTCGTACTTTATATTCTTGTACATCATGGTTGTATTTAACACCAATTTGCCCAGGCATCGATTTGCAGAACATCAATGATTTTGTATTCAACCAATTAAATTTTTCTCCGTCATTGAACACGATAACTTTTTCATTGATCTGGCACTGACCAATTTTAAATCAATGAAATCACTATGTGACATTCGTTCCACATGGTATGGAAGCTTACGCCGACCTTGACGAATAACGTTAGACCAATCATTCATGGAATATAGAGAACACTTTTTGGCCGAATGTTCAATAGCAGAATGCATACTGTCGACGTCCATTTGAGTGTGGCCCACTTCTAGAAAATTTTGTTTGATGATTTTAATGGGAGATTCTTGTACTAACTGAAGCAACATTGCAGCAACATAACGATTGCGGTTCTGCCCACTACAATTATCAGACCACAAAACAATTTTTCGGTACCCTTTTTGCATTTCTCCTTCAATGAATGTTTTCACACAAGACCCGATTTCACTACTTCCTCTTTTGCCATCAACTTCAGACCAAATGTAGCAAGTTCCATCAAGAGTTGCTTCATTATAAACAGTGAAGTTGTATACACATAGTTTTCTTTTGCAATAGAATGGGCTTGCTTCAGCCTGTGGTATCTGCAAAACTGATTTCAAATCCATGGTAGAAACAATCAACTCTTTATCCATTGCACAACTTTCGATGTCTGAGCTCATTGCTGCACGGCTTAATTTTTTTCGTTTAATGTGTGCTTCGAAATCAGATTTTTGTTCTTCTGATGGTTCAATGGCTGATTGGGCAAGGGTACACGTAGCACATAAATTTTTTTTGGGCTTGTGAAATGCCATGTCGTAATCCTGCCCGAAAACTTGTTTGTACTTTTCATAACTGACTTTTGCAGAATCTGTTCCTGCTGCTTTCTCTTTGAAAAGATCAAACATTTTCGAAATACTTAAACCACTGCTTAAATACAATCTTTTTGATGATTTTCGGCAAAAGTGTGACTCTATTGGTGGGAAATATTCAATATGATTCTTGATGGCAGCAATTACCTCTGGCTTCAATTTGTTGTGAGGTTCATGTTTTCCTCTTTGATCTTCGCCCAAAAATTCACCAGTGTTTGATCGATCCTTGTTTGCCAAAGCAATGTGCTTGCACGAAATTGCAAGGGTCGCACAGAAGAATTCACGGCACACTTTTCAATTTTCATTGTTTTTTGGTAAAACGTATTCATAAGCCAAATTTCTTCAGAAATTTACTTCTTTTTCAGATCTTCTTCTTTACACTGGAATGGCTTTGGTAAATTTCAGGAGGAAGTTGCGTTTAGCTTTAAAGGTATCTCTTTTTTTCCCAATAATCATTGAATATTTCCAGACGATCTTCCTATGTAAATAAACTGCACTTGTAATTCGTTGGTTCTTTGTGAGAGTAATTTATCAAAGGATTCATCAACTTCACCATTTTCATCTTTCCTTTTTCATCCAAATGCTTTTCACCCCGAGAACTCGCCTTTTTTCTTAGATTCTTCTTCCATTCTTCAGGCTTCCGCTGCTTCCATCTTGAACGTTTTTTACTTGAACCGGGCACATCTACATGGACAAGGACAGTTTAATTGACATAAACTACTGTTAGTTTCAGAAAAGTTATACCTACCCTGATCACTTTCATTTAGCTGTGCTATGGCAGCTTCTTCTAAATCCATTTTTATTGATTCAGCTTCTTCTAACTCCATTTCTATTGATTCGTCACCTGTCAGACACAGAACAGAGATCTAAGCCGTCCATAATTATCGGCGGCGTCGGCTCGACCTAAAAATTAATCGGCGGCGGCTTAAAACCAGCGTGCGCCGATTTAATTTTGTTTTTTAATATATTCCAAATGAATTGTTATTACGAAACCAAAAACCAAAAAAAAAAATAATTAATTTTGAGGAAAAACTTAAAACTATAAATTCTTAAAACAAATAATGATTTTGCCCGTTTTACCCGGTTTTACAATGCTTATGGCGCTTTTCTTCTTCCAAAATTGGTATGGCAAAAAGTTCTACATCCACATAGCACCTTTTGGCATACCAAGGAAGACAAAATGGATATAGAACTTTGCTTGTTATGCAACCAAAAATTAAAACAAAGATGTAGGACTTTTTGGCAGAACACAGAATGGTTTGTGAAACATTAATATACTAATAACTCTAATATTGTTAATTTTGGATGTAGCACCTTTTGGCATACCACCGACGATATGGTTAATCTACTTTACAGGCGTTAATTTTAATTTACATATAACGACGAATAACATCGTTTTGTTTTGCCTTTTTCACGTAGGTATCAAACTAAGATATCGAACTTTCTGCAAAGGAAATAAAAAAATATTTTTGTATTTCATTTATAAAACAAAAGCTATGTAAAAAGGATGTAAAAAGATGTGAAGACTAATTATGAACTTTTATAAAATGAATTAAATTGAATATATAATTCAAATATTAAAACATTATATACATATAATGTATTAAATATTTCGAAAATATCTTAATTATGTATTTAAAGTATATTTCATTGATTATAAGTAAATTGAATTAATTATAAATAAATAAATAATAAATACACACATACAAACAGTCACATATACACAGGCAGGGAAAGCAAAACAAGTGAACGGTGGAATAGCAGGCAACGAGAGAATATAAAGCCACCTCGATTGCTTACCAGGCGTCTCTACAGGCAATAATCCATTGCTTACTATCTTTCGAACGTGGTTTACTCTAACTTCAAGCGTAGATATCTTAGACGAAGGTGTCTTCTCCCTTCGAACATAGTTTATTCTAAGTTCAGGCGAAGTTATCTTATATGTAATTTACTCTAAGTTCAGGCGTAGTTATCTTAAATGTAGTTTACTCTTAATTCAGGAGTAGTTATCTTAAGCGAAGGTGTCTCCAAACTTCGAACATTTTTTAGTCTAAGTGAAGGTGTAGATATTGCAAACGAAGGTTTCTCCACCCTTCAATTGTAGTCACTCTCAGCAAGAGGGATAATATTTTTTTTTATTTTTATTTTATTTATTTATTGTTATTAATGTTACTAAAGAATACTCTTATTATAATTACAATTTGTTTAAAATTCATTTTTACATACATTAATTAATAACAATAATGCCACATTCTGTAGTTCCAAAGGAACTAGAGGCGAATGCGGGCTTACATATGATGGAAAAGAAAAACAAATTATGTTTACAATTATGTATACAAATAAGTTGACATGGGGTCGTAAGAGCAAAGCTTGAACATTAGTTTTAAATTTGATTTTGAGAAACATGGAAAAAAGAAGAAATGAGAAAAAATGAGAAAAATGTTTATTTAATATTAATAATAATAATTGCAAACTTAGTTTAATTTATGGAATTATTTATGAGATAGATTTTTATTTTTTAGTAAATAAGTTAATTAATTTACTACATCAATAAGCGTATTAACATTTACATAGGATAAATTTAAGAGCCACGATTTCACTTCTCTTAAAAAAACATACTTATTACGAATACATCTAACATAACTAGGAAGACAATTAAACAATCTAGGACCAACCGAGGTATAAAAGTAAAAGAAATGTTGCAAGTTATGCGGTGGAACTAACGCTAAGCATTGATTATTAATCCTTAAGTTATAATTCATATAATTCCTATTGACAAGATAACCAGATCTTACAAAAAACCATTTTAAGACTTTAAAATAATAAAGGTGTTTAAGAGGTAGGATGTTTAAATTTTTATACAGAGGAAGACTACTTTCATTAATACTTTTTTTGCATATAATTCTTATTGCGTGCTTCTGGACCGTTAGTAAAGGTTTAATTTTATTCATATGTGTACCGCCCCAGCAGGTCAGACCATATTCCAGCTTAGAATGAAATATTCCAAAATATAAACATTTAAGTAAATTGTTTGAACAATAAGACTTTAAAAGAAAAAGTTGTCTTATAGCTGCCATTAAGTATTTTTTTAAAGCAATAGAGTGATCTAACCAATTTAATTTCCAATCCACTATTACACCAAGATATTTAAACGTTTTAACACAATCAATCGGAAAACAACTTGTGGAACAGGTCTCAAGGGAGTCATATGTATATGTATAGTTCGACGAATTACAGATTTCATGGCAGATGGAATATTTTTTGCAATTTGCAGAGTGAAAATTAAATACAGGAAGTTTGCTTTCTATACCAGCCACATTAAAAAACATAATTTTTGTTTTGTCACTTAGAACAAGTTTGTGTGATGTAAACCAGTGTCTCAAGATTTCCAAATCATGATTTAATTCAAGAACAGCTTCAAAAGTTGAATTGCAGGAAAAAGTGCAAGCCATATCATCAGCAAATGCTATTGTTTTACTAGAAAACTTTTGAGAAAACAGTGAATTTATGAAAATCAAGAAAAGGACTGGGCCTAATACTGACCCTTGAGGTACTCCAATGGTTATATTTGCATAATTAATATAAAAAGTATCAATTTTGACTCTTTGCACTCTGTGCGACAAATATGACGAGAATATGACGAATAGCAAGCAAATGGATAGTAACTTCAGAAATATGAATAAGCAGGAATTAATTATATTAACCCTTTCAATGGCTAGGCTTAACTAAGAACAAAATAGTTTTTTTAAGGTAATAATCCTATAATTTAGGTCTAATAAAGATCGAAAAAACACACCTTTGATTTTACCTACGCTGATGACGTCACCATCCTAATATGCGCGAAATATCTGCAAACAGTTAGCGAACTAATGACTCGGGCATTGAATGAGCCATCGCAGTGGGCAGAATCGAATAGACTGGGTGTAAACCCAACAAAGACCGAACTTGTTCTGTTCACAAGAAGAAGGAAAATAGAAAGTTTCACATTACCGAAACTGATCGCAATAACTCTGAAGCATTCCACGGAAGCTTAATACCTTGGAATTATCCTTGATAACAAGCTGAGCTGGAAACGTAACACAGAAGAAAGAAGAAGAAAAGCACTATGCTCTCTTAACGCATGTCAGAGAGTATTTGGCAGGAAATGAGGACTGCGACCACACATTATCCACTGGATGTATACAGCAATCGTAAGACCTATTCTTACCTACGGCTCTCTTGTATGGTGGATGATAGCGCACAAAAAGAGCTACCTTAGCTCCCTAACAGGAGTCCAAAGCTTAGCATGCATAGGAATAACTGGAGCCATGAAATCAACGCCACAGGCGCATCTGAAAATGATGCTAAGTCTTCTCACCATAGAAGACGTTTTTAAGTGTTCGGCGACCAAAAGCGCGATTCGCCTCAACGAATTACAAGCCTTGATAAAAAACACTTTCGGATGACATGCATCTATACTGAATCTCTTTGGAACCGAGGAATCAAAAGAAGCAACCGACTATTCAAAAGAAGCAACCGACTATTCAAAAGAAGCAACCCAGTATGAGATTTGGCAGAGAATACATCACATCCACCCCCAACAGACATGAATGGAAAGAAATGGCCGTAGAATTCAATGGCAATCTCCAATTATGTACTGATGGTTCCAAAATGGAAAATAGAACATTGCAAAACGCTACAAATCAAAGAGTCCTAAAAACTGCCCGACTACTGTAGCGTTTTTCAGGCAGAAATATACTCAATTGAAAAAGCTGCACAGGCTATTCATAGGAAAAATTTTACCCCCACAGGGATAGTAATTTTTGTGGATAGCGGCCATCAAAGCGCTGAATAGTAAAACGACGAAGGCTCGAACGGTACAAAACTGTAAACTGGCACTGAGCAGTATCTGCAATATCCACAACGTCACTCTTTGCTGGATTCCCGGACATAGCAATATCGAAGGGAACGACGCAGTAGATGAAATGGCTAGGCGTGGAGAAACCGCAAGTACAAAAAGAGCTAATACAGATGTGTACATTCCAATAGGCGTCAAAGAAGGAGTATAGACTTTAAAGCCAGAGATAATGCTAACACTAACTGGGCCTTCAGAGGTGACTGCAACATATCTCGAAGGCTTTGGCCGGAGCTAAATGAGAAGAAAACCGAAAGCCTTCTGCTTTTGGCCAAATAAAAAAATCTGAATTCTTGTGGGAGTCATAACGTGTCATTGCCCCATTGGGGTAATGGCCAATAGAATGAACATAACAGCCCCAGACTTTTGTCGGAGCTGCAAGGACCCGGAAGAAACAGAAACAATAACTCACCTTCTATGCGGATGTCCAAGTCTACAGAATCGTCGAATCCGATATATGGGAACAGATTTTTCAAGGACCTGGAAGATTTAGCGAACACACCACAGCTAGACATCTGGAGGCTCATAAAAAGCAGATGCTGGTTCGAGGAATAATCGAAATAATTATGGTTATTATGGTACTACGATAAAAATAAAAAGGGATTCGCAATGGACCTATAGGCCCCGCGGAGGCACCGGTAACGGTGCACAACCCTATTTATCTAACCTAACCTTACCTGCGCTACTTACGTTTTGCAAGCTTGTACAAAGAAAAAATGGTTTTGCTCCTATTCGGGACTACATTTTTTCTTATTTCCTTGAAGGTTTTTCAATCCTTTTAATCTTTGCTTTTTAAACCCTCTTAATGTTATTATCATTAAGGCCATAAAAAGTTAAAAAACATAAATTTGAATTTTATCCGGTTGATTTTTTCTTATAAAATATTGTTTTGCTTTAGGCACAAAGTCGAAAATTCAATTGACTTTAATGTTGAATATCTCTCTAAATTTATTTTTATCATGTTGGTACATCTGTTTTTCATAGAACCAAACTATTTGATTTAAAAAAATGCGTTGCAAAAAAAAAAATAAAAATTATTTTCTGACGTGTACAATATATTGGACAAATCTACTAGAAGGGTTAATCTAATTAAATAACTTTTTTATAATTAATAATAATTATTTAAAAAACTGATTTAGTAATATATAAAAGTAATAAAAGAAATAATTAAGACTTAAATTGCAGTTTAAAACTAAAACGCTGGCTTTCATATTTCAACATAGAAATCATTGGTTAATAAATTATTTAGTATGAACCTCTGGTTTACCCACTGAGCTTAACTTAGCAAAATCAGTAAGGGCACAAAGGGTTCGTTACAAAGAATTAAACAATTTTTTTTCAAGCAAAATAAATTTTAAAACAAAAGAAATCTGTAGAGTTTTGACAAAACAACTTAAGTCTGTCTGAAATTCATAGACAAAACAACTTAAGTCTATATGAACTTCGTATCAACTTAAAGGGTTTTGTCAATGAATTTCAGATCGACTTAAGTTGTTTTGTCAAAACTCCACAGAAATGTATTTATGATTGTGTAGTAGAGTGGAACGAATTTGAAAACTCCTCGTCGAAAGAAATTTTTTTTGGATCCTTAGTTTTTTCTGCGTCATAATTTTTGACTTTGCCTGAGTGTTTTTGTGCTTCATTGCCAAAGTGACTTTTTTAAAAAAAAATCTGAAATCTGAAAATATACGTCCCAATTTTTTTGATACAAATCTTTTAATTAAGGCATAATTAACAACCTGTCAAAAGTTGCTTATGATGCCATGTACGCACTAGAAGATATTGGGGTTAAAATTTCACTGAAATTGGTCATTCGATATTGCAATTTAAAAATGTGAACGAAATCAATGCACTGCCGCCAGCTGAATATTCGCAACCGAAGTCGGTTTTCTCCTTGACAAACGTGGCTAGCGGTAGTATCATTACCAGAAGATTTCGCTGTTCTTGAGGCGCTGAAATAGTCCTTTTTGATTCGGATAACTCAAAGCTTATATGTTATTATGAATCAGATAATGTCCTTGGCGTTAACGATACAATATCAACGTCACGATCGAAGTGGTTCATGCAAAGAACTCACTACAACAAAATATTTTTGCGAAAAAAAAAAACAAAATTGCAGCTCAAAATTTCATTGTAAGTAATAACAGAAGCGAAGTAAATGTAAGCTATATTTTTTATAAATAAATAACACGCGTAAAACTTATATTAAATATATCAGACTGGCCTTTTTCTAGAAATTTTTGAAAATGAAAATTATGACTACCTAAAAACGTAACGTTTGGTATAAAAACCAGCATGTATTAATAGTAGTTCGATAGGAGTATGCCAAATGACCGCGAGTTGATAGTTTTGTTGTAAGTTGAAAAACATATGAAAATTTTTTGACTTTTTACATATTTCTCAATTTTTTGGGAATAAAACATCATTTTGTGCATAAAACTGGTATGCACTTCGTTTGTTATTTAATTTTCCCTAAAAATGAGCTATAAATTATAAAAATTGTATAAAAATTATTAGAGTTGTGATATTTTAATTTTTAAAACAAATTCATTTTTTTTCTAATTGCAGTAAAAAATCTTAAAAATTCAAATTTGTAAAAATTGCAGTAAATTGCTATTGAAAATTTACAAATACAAAACAATTATCTGATTACGTTTAACCCTCGAGAAGGCGCGCCTCGTAGAGTAGCATGGATTGTCGCGCGTGAGCATTTTGCTCACATGATAAATTAGTGTAATTTTTAAGTGTATTGGCATTGTTGCAAATTTGGTTTTTAATATATTTATACTACTAAATAATTCATGTTACAAAAGTTTATGTATTTATTGAATTCAAGTTAAAGCAATATATTAATTAACTGAACAAAAACATAACAAAGTAATTCATATTCATATTACAGTTCATTAACAAAAATAGTATTTATAACAACATAAATTAATACAAAAAAAAAAAAAATTAGTCTTCGGTGAGATCATTTTTCATGCTGATTTTGAAGCAAGTTGGACACGTTTACTTTACATGTTCATTGCAGAGTAATTTGTCACATAAAGTACAACCCTTTTTGGAGCGCCTATTTCGCCTTCTGGGGCACAATGCACAATAAGCGTTGCTTTCAGGCTGGTTAGGTGGATCGGTAGCTGGTACAATATGCTCCATAGTTTTCTTTAAAGCATCAGGTAAGGTTTTTATCGCTTGCTGATTTGATATATGTGGTTTTATTAGCTCAAGTGCCACTTCTTTCAAAAAAAATCCTTCTCTGAGTTAAATTGTCAATCAAAGGATCTGTTAAAAACAAGGAGATGCATTGTGATGGCGTCCGAGCATTTCTAGCTATATTTTTAACACCTGGCAAATGCGTTATTAAGTTACTCTGTCTAGTACGAACGTTACGATTAAGCGCCCATTTGGTACATTTGTCTTTACCCAAATAAAAATTGTGTCTACCACTGGGTGATCGAGCATATTCATTGACGTGATCCTCTTCCAAATCTTCGTCGGACAGTTCAGTTTCAGTGTTGTGATCACTGTGAATGCTTTCGCAATCACTCTCTAGATGTATTTCATTTTCATCATAATCCAAGGCATCGTCGTCTGAAATTTCATTCAACAATGCAGCAATTTGTGAATCATCTTTAGTACAACGAATGCGTTTATGTTCCATTTTAAAATTTTATGTATACCACCATATGACCGAAAAATCGATCAATTATTGTGCTCCGCCATAGTTAATTTAACTAGTTTTTATGATCTATTGAATAATTACATGAATTAAGATTGTGAGCTTTAGAGTAGGTTTTCAAGTAAGTTTTCAAGAAGGCAACAACAACAACAACAACTCTGTATAGAGTCAATCACTTAGCTGACTAGACAGTCTGTTTCGGAAATCGCTACATTTTCCTCTTCAGTAGTCTTAATAATGTAGTTTAAATAAATAAGTTTTATTAATGTCAACTTAATTCAATAATCTAATAATTGATCGATTTTTCGGTCAAAGTCATGAGTAATTGAATATTTGGTTGTGAAAATATGCCACCTTTCAGTTAGAACCGCTAGCTTCTGGCGAAGCAAAAACTCGTTTCATTTCTATGGTGCATTTCGACAAACCATCCAACACCAATGAATATTGAAATAAATGAAGAAGCAACTAGAACAGATGGCAACCCTTTATAGAGTTGATGGCGGTGATCTATAAATAGCCTACTGCTTTGAAATGTCATATGATTAGCAGCCATACAATTCATAAGAATGAATTCCAAAATCTGTACATTCATATGCTAGTTTAAACAGTGAGTTGATCACAGCTTAATCACTCAAAGACTACTGAAGAGGAGTACATATGTAGCGATTTCCGAAACAGACTGTCTAGTCAGCTAAGTGATTGACTCTATACAGAGTTGTTGTTGTTGTTGTTGTTGTTGTTGTTGTTGTTGTTGTTGCCTTCTTGAAAACTTACTTGATCTAAAGCTCACAATCTTAATTCTCATTTAAATTGGCTTTAATAGAAAAAGAAATTGGCTTTAAAGAAAAAGTTTCTGATTTTATTTAGAAGAAATTTTGGAGTTCCAGGGCTGCACACACAATATCAGACAAATCAGAACCATGGTTCCTAGGGTAAAAAATATTAAAATACCCCAAAAACCAACCTATTTCATTTTCATCACTGCCACTTATGAATTATCTTTTTTCACCAGAAACCATGGTCTAATATCTTGGCAGCCCTGGAACTCCAAAAATTCTTCTAACTAAATTCAGAAAAAATTTTTATATTACTGAAGCAATTTTTAATGAGAAACATAATTTTATGGATTTTTATGGATTTTTATGAATTTGTTTTGTGTTCGAAATGCCAAAAACAGGCACATTGAGCATTTAAAAAAAAAAACAAGTTTCAACAGCTATAAATTTTTCATCCGAATTTTGGTTTTTGTGACTCTTTGTGGAATAGCCTAAGACTATGTTTTAGTCAGCCGTTAATTAGATTTTGAAAATTTTGCTTTTTTTGTTTTTTTGGAGTTTTTTTAGTTAAAATGCACAAACTCGAAATGTTAAAAATATTACACTTTTAGTAAAAAATTTCATAACGACCAAGTTATTCAACGTCATCACATTATTTTATTTTAATTGTTTTAAATATTGGTTTAAAAACATTTCAATATCAATTTCTTGCACTTTTTACAAACGGGAGTTTTTAAATTTTTTTTTACTACAATAAGAAAAAAAAAAAAATGAAATTTTTGCACAAATTAAAATATCACAACAATAGTAATTTTTATCCGATTTTTATGTTTTATAGCTCATTTCTTGGACAATCAAATATCGAATGAAGAGCATTTCAGTTTTATGCACAAAAAAATCTGTAATAAGTAAAAAATGTTCATATGTTTTTCAATTTACAACAAAACGATAAACCCACGGTCATTTGGCGTGCTCATATCGAACTCATATTAAAACACGCTGGTTTCTTTTCCAAGCATCACGTTTTTAATTAGTCATAATTTTCATTTTCGAAAAATTTAAATTTTTCATACAAATGCATGGCCAGTCGAATATAAATACATATATTAAACGATGTGTTTTGTTTGTTTGGACAGCAATGTGACAAATAAATATTCAAATTCTGTCTAAGACCAATTTATAATAAAGTGGAAAACTGCTCATAGTAAGAAACTACTTTGTACTGTTCAGTCATAAATAGTTTGTCGGCCTTTGTAGTCTACTGAAGAGTGCGCTAGACTATCAAGTCAGAGGTCCCCGGTTTGGATCCGGGTTCGGGCATGGTTCTTTTCGCTTTTTTGTACTTTACTATATTTAAGAATTATTTAAACTAAAAAGCCACAACTAAATTGTGGTAAATGTGGAATTAGAGGACAGTAAATACTGAGGGCATGAAATTCTTGCCGAGATTAGGGCATAATACTTTCCTCGGTTATAAACAATTCAATCCACCTAATCGATAAATCGCGTATGGCTCCAATCAATTTTTCCTCTAAAAATCTATCCCTTTCCTTTCAGGTAAAGACCAAAAGGTGTTTCTATAAGGCCTTGGTTCCTTGATCATTAAAACAAACAAAGAAAAAAAAAACAACTGGCAAAGTAACAATTGCTACCCAATATTTTTAATATTTCTGTGTGTTTGTTTTTTAAAACAGAATTTGAACCCTCCAGGAAAAATCGGAAGGTTTCCATCTAAAAGTGATAAAGAAACATTACCCACCGTATCTTTTGGAAGCTTAAGCGTAGTTTTGCATATAAAGTGTGGTTAAATTTTAAGGGCCGATGTTGAATGTGAACCACACCTAAACGTCAAGTTTTTTCTGCATTTCATTTGACATTTCTCAATCTTAGGCTAATTCAATTTGAACAATGGAAAGATACACAATCGAGCAACGCGTAAAAGTTATTCAGGCTTATTATGAAAATGGACGTTCAAATCAAAATGCATATCGTGCACTTCGTGATTTTTTTCGGTAATTTTAATCGTCCAAATGTGAGTACAATCGGAAAAATCGTGCAAAAACTTGAGCAAATCGGGTCTGTAGGAGATGTGAAAATACCAGTGCATGCTCGTAAAGAAAATGTTGCTGCTGTTTGCGATAGTGTGGCTGAAGAGCCGTCCACCTCAACTCGTCGTCGTGCTCAACAATTGCACCTCTCACGCTCGTCGTTGATGAACATTATGCATAAAGACTTGCATTTACACGCTTACAAGGTGCAATTGACTCAAGAACTAAAGCCTCTTGACCATTTCAAGCGTCGTTAATGGTCAGAATGGTGGCAAGAAATGGCAACAGTGGATGATCAATTTTTGAAGAAAATCATCTTCAGTGATGAGGCATATTTGCACCTCAGTGGATTCGTCAATAAGCAGAATTGCCGTATTTTGGGCGAATCATAATCCAAGAGTGATTGTCGAAAAACCAATGCACCCACAAAGAGTAACTGTTTGGTGCGGTTTATGTGCTGGCGGCATCATCGGGCCGTATTTTTTTCAAAATGAGGCCGGTCAGGCAGTTACTGTGAATGGTGCTCGCTATCGTGAGATGATAACGAACTTTTTATGGCCCGAATTGGAAGATATGGATGTGGACGATATGTGGTTTCAACAGGACGGTGCCAATTGCCACACAGCTAACGAAACAACGGCTCTTTTGCGCGAAAAATTTAATGGCCTTGTTATCTCACGTGGTGGCGATGTCAATTTGCCGCCAAGGTCATGTGATTTGACACCGTTGGACTTCTTTCTTTGGGGTTATTTGAAAGAAAAGGTGTACATCGATAAGCCAGCAACAGTTCAAGAGCTAAAGGATGAGATAATTCGGCACATTAACGGTATAGAACCTCAATTATACCTCGGCGTCATCGAAAATTTGGACCATCGGATGGAGGTGTGCCGCCAAATCGCGGCGGCCATTTGGCCGATATTTTGTTCCATACATATTTGAACCATACCAGTATTATCATAATAAAAAGAAATGACAATAATTTCTTAAATAATTTGTTTTTCATTCAAAATCAACATCGGCCCTTAAAATTTAGCCACCTTTTATATTGTTTTCAAACCACTTCCCTCTTTTAAATTTTGAAGACATACGAGTACATATGGAAGTAATGAATAAACATTCTCCATCATATCTGTTGGAATTATATTGGTAGTTTTGAATTTATGTTGTTTCCAAACAGCTTCTTTAAGAATGCATGTGGAAAATTTTACTTATTGTCAAGCAATGACAACAGAAAATATTGTTTACTGGGCGGCCTCCATAGTCTAGTGGTAGCGCGCTTGACTGTCGCTCAGGGGTCCCGGGTTCGAATCCTGGCTGGGCATTTTCCTAACAAGGGAGAGAAATGCTTCCACAATAAGTTTCAGAACAGGGGAGAGGACTGCTTCTAATTCACTTTTTAGGATAGCGGAGAGGAATGTTTCCCACTAATGACATGCTATGAAAAAAAAAGCAATGGAGTCTGAAACGAAGGGGCATGCTTCCTACACTCCATGGAATGTTTCCTGGTTACATCCGGGAATGCTCACATTTCCTGGAGGGAAAATAATAAATTTTTATAAAAATTGTCACCTACTTTTCATATAAGCTCAGTTCCCGTACACGCAAGTTTGTAAAAAATTTCAAAAATTGTATGATAAAAATTTTAAAGTTTTCGAAATTTTTCACAAACTTGCGTGTACGGGAACAGAACTAAAGTGACAATTTCATTAAAAGTTTTGGTTTTTTGAGCTTCAAATTTTGTTTTGAAAATAAAAATTACAACTAACACTTAGAAAAATTAAAATTACTGGGTAGCAATTGTTGTTTTGTCAGAATAGGGCTGTTTATATTAAAAAATTGCACTGGCAATGAAATACAAGAACTCTCGGGGAAAGTCAAAAGTTAAGTCGCAGAGAAAAACTAAGGCTGAAGCAAAATTTGTTTCGACAAAGAGTTTTCAAAAATATATGAAGCCGGTGAAGATTTTTTGCTTGCATGCATTTCGTTCTATTCTAATGTATATATTGTTATATTTCAAGACTATAAAATTTTTTGATTTAATTCAAACATTTGTTGGAATTAAATATTTGTTGAGTTTTTCCCTAAAAAAAATAGTGGCTTTTTTAACTGAATAACAAATAAGAGATATGCGTTTTTTAGTTTTACATATTTGCAATGCACATGTTTTTTTAAGCTGACATTTAACTTTTGAAACTCACTGTAAATAGAGTCAAAGTCTTAACAATGTTGTTGCTTAACTGAAAGGAGGTCGTAAATGGTATATATATCCATAGACTGGCCACAACTAAGCAGTGGCTTAGAAACATCTACTCACCCAAACTAAGTTGCTAAATAACTTTTAACCAACTTAACCCAAACTCTGCTCTGCTAGTGTCATACTTTATGAAATGTCTTTGCGTGTTGCTATGAAGCAGAATATATTTGGTATAAGTTCAAAGAACTTTCCTTTTTGGGTCAAAAGAATAGGGAGTGTTAATTTGGTATTTATTGCTGAATCATGTCGACTGTTCATGTTAAAGCTGCCTGAGCATTAAGTTGAGTTGATTTAGGTATTGAATTATATGGCAAATAAATTGAAAATAATTCTTTTTGCGCTTTTTTTTTTATAATTTTAATTAACTACCTGCACTGTCAGCCACTTGATAATTTTTTGCTTGTCATACAATTTTATGTTGGTATTTTTAAAAAAAGCAGAAGCTGCTGTTTTTGACAAGTTAAACTAATGGCAAAAATTACGTTTCTTCAGCTTTGACCTACTTATGTCGTCAAGGACTCGAGACTAACTTGATGCTGAATGTTTTGCCTGAAATTTGTAAGCTGCGCCGAATGTGCAATGCATTGGCGTGAAAAACATAAAAGACCTCGTCTCGTTTCTGCTCATTTATTAGCGTGTAGTTGATTGTAAAAAAATTTATTGTTATTTTTTAAATACGCATAACTGCTTTCAGCACAGTTTCTGGCAAGTCGGTGAAAACACAAAAATAAGGTGTGGTTAAACCATAAAAATTTTCATCAAACTTAATTGCCATTCAGCGAGATTAGTTAAGGGAACATTTTTAAGTAGCCATAAATTTTGCGTCGATGAAAGTTTTATTGGCTGTTATGACAAGGTCAAATGTATTATAATAAGCAAACAAATCCCTTGGAATTTGATAATATTATGGATTGCAATTCAAAAATTTAAGGCTTAACAATGCTGATTTTTTATTTAAGGCGCATCTCAAGTCTCAGGTTTGGAAAAACCAAAAACAGGTTTGGATACCTTTCATATGGTTCCATACATTTCAACACACTTTACGTGAAGCAGAAAATCATATTTTTTGTGTATGCTTTTAATTTATGGTCTTGTGGGTTATATTCATTGGCGTCTGCAAGGGGCAGGGCGGAATGGGGGATTTCTTATATATTTTTAAGAAAAAATTATGTATATTATATTAAGGTGCCTTGAAATAAGTTTCATTTGTACCCATCTGAAATGAACCTTGGTCTGTATTATGATTCCAAAAATATTTTGGCTGGATAACCGCCAGTGTTTAGCTGATGTAATAGTGTAAAAAATAAATTGTCAGAAAGTATTTGCCAAAACAATTTCTTTCAATTAGCATCAAACAATTTTATATACTATTTTCATTCAAATTAGAGATAATGCAGTTAAACATGCATTTTTTTGGATTTTTTTTACATAATTTTTACTAAAGTTTAAATAACTTTATTTGATTAAAAGCAATTACTCTGATTATATGTTATTACTGGTTAGTCATATCTTGAGCCAGAGTAAAGAGATAATTCTATTTAACTTTAATTTATGGAAACAGTTTTTTTTATTGTTGAAGTTGATGGTGAAGCATAATTGTTGCAATTATGTTGTAATGGTAATTTAGAGTATTTTTAAAAGGAGTATTTTTAACCAATTTGTGTATGTAATGCACTTAATGTTGAAAGTTAACAGTATAATCTAAGTTTTTGGAAAACATTTTTACTGTCAAATCTAGCATTTATGGGTCAAAAATGACAAAACTTTTTAAAAATCTAGAAAAGCGACATCTCAAGGAAATGTTCCTAATTTAACATATTTGTAGGTCGTGAAAAGGGTTTCAATACCTTTTCAACATAGTATCTAACTATTACTAAAAAGGATTAACAAATAAAAGAGAATATTAACGAAACAACTTTTGTAGAGAGATTTAGAATACAGTTTATGATTACAGATTAGTGTGTTCCTTAGCTGTATGGAGAAAATATTTTTTGAGATATGAGCCGTAATTCCCCCATAGAAATGTTCCTTTAGGTATAAGAACATTTTATGCAAAAATTTTACAGGAATAATAAAATAAATAACAGGAAGGCGAGTCGCCCAGACTCAAAGTTGGGCCATATTCATTCCATTTATATGGGTATAAAGTTGTTTTTGAAGCGAAAACTTCTTTAGGCGCGTTGAACGATTTTGGTAGAGGGTAAATCTTTGGTTTGCGTCATTGTTTTTTTCCGAGTAACTCTCGTCATCAATACAGACAGCAAAGATAACAAGATAGGAAACTTAGAAAACATTAGCAAGCAACCATCAATAAGTACCTCTGCTGACGCATCGTTCTTTCCCCTCCCTTTGCTCCGACGCGAAACACTAGCTGCATTTCCGTGGCACTGGATCAGATCAAATCTCAGTAAAACGTTAGTTCAACTTTATATCAATTTGTCATCGGAGTCTTGAAACAGCTTTTTTACCATTGAATGGTAAAACGTCAAAATAGAAAAATGAATAGTTATTTAGATTAGCCAACTATGTTCGTTTTGATAAAAAATGCTTGAAACTTGGCAGCATTTTAAGATCAGAAATAGAGGATTGAATGCTTTCTATTTCTTTCCTATCAACATGTGAAAATATTATTCCAGGAATGTTATCTATACAAAAATTCAGCATTTTGAACAGTTGGGATATCTTTACATTGGAGACTAGCCTTAGCTACAAGCCTCTTGACTGTACCGCCTACTCCATCGCATGGTCCCTTTCCATGGAATATGGCAAAAAAATGTCATTCGGCATCGAGATCAAAATTTTTTTTTTGTGATAGCACATATCTAAAAAGTTTTTCTGGTTTTTATATTGTCCAGCTGCACCATCGGAAAAATAAATTACTTTTTTGATATTTGGAAATAGTACCTTAACGGAGGTTAAAAGCTTCTTTTGGAAGGTGTACACAGCTGCAGTATCATGAGTCAGGCTGTCAGATAAAGCACAAAAGCTTTAAGACTCGATATTGTTACTTCCCATACAATAAATGACAAAAGGATGAACAGTCGAATTTAAAAGATTTATTAAAATATGCCTCCGTGTTTGGTATTTATTTTCACAAAACAAAGTGCCGTTAAGTTCGTTGCATCAGTTAAAACCAAAAACTAAAAATAAAAAAAATTAAAATTTTAAGTTTGACAGAGTGCATGAGGTAAAAAACTAATTTTTTGCAAACATTGATTATGGCATTCGATTAAGCAATTAATTTTATTTTGGAATCGGTATGTCTAGTAACTTTTCACGCAAATAAAATAGCTAAAAAAATAAATACAAAAGATGCTATAAAAAGATATAATAAAAATGGTTTTTTGACTTGAGCGCACTCGGTCTAAGAGATATTGAGCTCAAAATTTCACATTTTTTATCCTTTTAATATGCTTCTTCATATTTTTTTTCTTGTGTACGAATAAGAAATAAAATTGGAAAAAAACTTATCTTATATGCAATAGTATTAAATTAGTTTTTAATACATTTTTGAAAACACATATTTTCAAAGACAAGGCAAAACAGACTCTCAAAATTTTATCAGTGTATTGGAAATTAGTGATACTTAAAATATAAAAAAATTAGGATTTTTAAAATTATGCGTCTTCGGAGATACAGGGTCCAAAGTTTGATACAATTCTCCTAAATTCATATTTTACAGCATTATATCTGCAAACCTGTAATTGTTTTTTGCAATTTTTTTACGTAAATGAATTAAAAAGTATTTTAATAAGAATTAAAAAAATAATCAGTTTTGAAAAACACTAACTTCTAAAAACAGGGTGGTTAAAATCAAAAAATTTAGATTTTTACAAAAGTTTTTTTGGTTGAAATCTGATGGAATGAGCCTTTAAATATTTTCTTTTAGTTTTGTCAAAAAACATAGTTTGTGTTTTTATAAAAAAATTTGCAATTTTGCAACACTTCTGTATTTACAAAATCCATCTATTTGCCCCACCGGAGGGCGTCGCAAAATGTACTCGCCCACAAACAATTTAAGTTCCGCCCCGCCACTGCCTGCAGTCCATCTACTTTGACAAGCTAATACGAACACCTTCTGTTTAATCAAAATATAATTATTTGCGCTTTTTGGCTTTCAAAGCAATGTTTTATCTACTATTTTATAAAAAGCAAAAGTTCGAAGCAGAAAATTACGGCATTGATTATGCAAAGATATGTTGTTTTACTCTTTTACTTTTTTACTGTATCACGAATTCATTTAGGCTCCATCAGTTTGTTGGTATAAACCATACATGGCGTGAAGAAGTTTTTTTTTAAGACGTTGTTATTGTATGTGTAAGCATAATAACAATATTTTATATTGCAGGGTAATGTTTTCGTTTAGAGTTAAAATATATATTTTTCTGAATGTACGATTGTTTAATGATTGTTTTTAATAAGTGATGTGTTAAAGAACAAAGGTTATAAGTTGGCCCTAGAAAAATTCGTTAAGTAAAATAATTGCAAAGAAATAAATCAAAGATAATAAAAAATTAAAGAGAACAGTTAATTTTTTTTGTATCTGAAAGCATCTTGACATTTGTCCCAACTAGAAGTTTTTAATTTATTTTCAATAACCAAATGGCTATTTCGCCATAAGCAAGTAAGCTATAACTAAATCTTGGTTGATAGAAAGAAATTTTGTTTTCAGTGTACCAAATATTTATTGTTTGTTACAACAAGTTGCATCCTACTATTGCTAATTGAACCTCATTGATAATGATGTCGGCTTATTACCGTGTTTAGATTCTTTCTCAGTAGATTCATTACTGAGACATATAAGGATATATACATATCAAAATATATAAAGAAAAAAAAATTAAGTATATAAAGTACGAAGGGATTTTAAAAAATGTTTTTTTCATTACTAACCAGCAGTGCTGGGATTTTGATGACCTAAAAAAATGCAAAAAATTACCTAAAAAAATGACAAAAAAAACATAAAAACTGTAAAAATGACCAAAAAAACGAAAACAATTACATAAAAAATTAACAAAAAATAAAGCTTTAAAAATAAAACATTACTAAACTTTAAATATATTTTACAATACAATTTTTATACATAGTGTTGCAGAACATTGCAGTAATAAATAAATAAATAAATAAATTTACCCACTAATATTTCAGCAAGAGAGCATAAAAATAGAGTTAAGAAAAACTAGCATATCCTGAATTCTTATCTTACACTGGTTTCATCTTTCTACATACCCTTTTGTCACTTTCACCACGCGCAGAGCTTTTTTTATCGAAGTCTATAAACAAAGATACTGCTTTGTCGATAGGTAATGCTTTTTATTGAAGGGACTCTAGTGTTAAAGGAATATGCTTCAAAATTTACATTTTTATATTTTTTAGTACACAGTAAAAAACTATGAGGATAAACTTTATACCATTTGGTATACAAACAAATCCAAACCAAAAATATTTTAAAAGTTACATCATCAAATCTTATAAATTTTTCCAGACCATTTTTCTCGTCAGACCAATTGAAACTACTATATTTTAAAATTTCCCCATTTTGGTGAATTTTTTACTTTCGTACCAGAACATATTTTGATTTACACATGATATCCATATAAAATTTTTAAATTATATTTGTTTTATTATTTTTATAATATTGAGCGGTATAAAATTTATAAATTATTTGGAATAAAAAGTTTATATCACACAAATGTTATAAAAAAGATTAAATTTATCCTCAAATTTTTTACTGTGTATGAAACAAAGCGAAAAAATTATTTTCAAATTATTATTAAATTACCTAAAAAAACGAAAAATGCAGTAAAAATTCAAAATGTCTAAAAATGACAAAAAAATAACATAAATGTAGTAAAAATGACCTAAAACTAAAATCGATGAAAAATAACGAAAAAAACTTTTCATATTTGAAATTAAGGAAACATAAATGGACGTTATAAATACGCAGGAAATGCTTTAGAAGCAGCAGAAAAAAAGATGACATGTCATCGAAATCCTAGCCCTGCTAATCAGTATGCACGCTGAAAATTAACCCATTAAACAAAAGTGCCAAACATCTCAAATCCTTACAAGTCGTTACAAATTAATAATCAATATAAGAAATTTTACATACTTTAATTCTTTCCAAGTCTAGACAATTCTAGCTGCCTTAACTTAATAATAAAGCAATGATGCTTAAATATGCAAAATTAATTCAGAAACTTTACTTAACGATTATGATTTCTCATATAGCTATTAAATGTCTGTAAGATAACAAATACAGCTGCACACACCCCAAAACAAATGCCAGAAAATTCAGCTAAAAAAACCGAAGCGAAGGAATCTTCATCTGCTACAAACAAATTTATATATATGTATATATACTTTGGATTTATTGAATAAGAATGAATCTTTTGCATAATATTTGACAATACCTTCCTTTCAAGGTTATCCTGAAAACCCGCACAATCGTGCTGTCTTCAATAATTGAATTTGAGTTGGGATATTTGTCGAAAAATATGTAAATAAATCAATGATATTTTGATAAAAGTACAAAAGAGATCAAGGATCAGGTTTATTCCTGGTGAAACTTTATTTATTAGAAAGATTATGAGACAGAAATTCGTTCTTCAGCAAGTAAAAATAGATGACATGTGAGCAATCATTCAATAAAGTGTGAATTTGCGTTTTAATGCAGCGTTTTTATGTAGTAAAGACTCATTAAATTTTCAGTGTTTACGCAAGCTAACATTTAAATTACCGACACTGAATATTCGATTTCATGATATTTTATAAAAATAACGATATCTAAAGACTCGTTTATCTTAGTCTTTCAATAACATTCTAGTTTTATTACTCTTATTTCCCTAGTCACTTCAGTCTTTTTATTCAGTTTCATTTAACTTGGGTACATTAACGCTTTTTGTTTACTAAGCTGTCTATTACTTAGTTGACAGTCGCTTGACACGCCATTTTCCATATTTTTGGTTTTATTTTTATGCAAATGTAATTTCCAAATAATTTTTGCAGGTTAGGTTTAGCGAGCTAGGGAAAAAACTTGATGCTTTTTTGGTATAAATAAGAAAATTAAAAAAAAAACCAGCAAACCCTAATGCAGTATAAAGAGCCTTATGAAAACATCCATATCTTTATCTGCTCCCTAGAGATTTATGCGATTTCAATTGATTTCTTTGCATATATTACTTAGTTTAAGTACTGTTCTAAATAAATTCTCAAAGAAGTACATGATTTGATAAAGCAGATGGTGAAAACATTTTTAATTTATACTCGTACTAACAAAATTACAACAGTTCGTTACCATAAGTAGAGGTTGCATTCGAAGAAAGATGAAAGTACAGACAACAACAAAAAAACTTGATGTTAAAACACTTTAACGCAAGGTTTTAAGGGCTAAAGATTTGCAAGTTAAACTGTTTCGAAAGCTGTTAAGAAGGAATTGAAAACAAATTTTTTCTTCCTAAAAGGCTTTAAGGATTAACTTTACTTTATCGTTGTCAGACTTGTAAGATCCCATTTATCATGCTTTAGATTAGGATCATGAAATGTCTGTGTTGAAATTGTATTTTTATTCATAACAATTAGAATTTTTTTTTAATCAAAAAACGTATAAGATATTTTCAGAGACCGTAACGTTTATACCGTTTTTCGAAAAAAGTTAAAAGTTATACAGCCTTATGAAATAGATTTTCTTAAACAAACGTTCAACGCTTGTTTAGTTATGCAAAGTTTATGGCTTTACGCATCCTCTACGCAACCTTGCTGGAATTGTTATTCATAAACATTTTTTTTTTCATTGCTTTATTTTGTAAGGTTTGTGTCTGAATAATCGGTACTTTTTTACAAAAACGAAGGATTCTTGTACATTTGCAAATCTGTTACTGAAAGAAGTCTACAAAGGTCGCATATGGAGCATGTCTATGATATAAATATCATATACATCAACCTTAATCGAAAAGCTTATGACAAATTTCAGGTTAAGTTAACACAGCCTTTAAACGCAAATTTCGCCGTTTAGGTTACGCAGATCATACACAAGCTGGAAAAACATTTATGAATAACGATGTGTTGTTTAAGCTGGATTAAAGTTACGCAGCCTCTAAAATGAGATTATAAATAAGTCTGTTAGTATTTTTTTGTGTTTTATTGCATTGAACAGAAATTCACCGGAATATTTTAATATTTATTTTTCGCACAAAAAATAACAGTTGTATGTTGTGCGATATTTTTTCCTAATACTATTCCGAAACTATTCATTATACTGTCGTTAAATTTGAAAGGTGGAAACATGGCACCAATATACAGCATCTGACAAAAATCAAGCGGACCGCGCTACTTTTTGAGGGAAATATTACGGATTTTTCAGTATTTAACTAAGCAATTATTCTTGAAATTTTTGACAATGAGTTTCTTAAATTTCATACGTAAGTTTTTTCGTATGGCCGTTAAGGATTTATCTTTTCCAAAGTGAGCCGCTCTTTTATGTGAGAGTTTTCAGGTAACATAGCACATTTAAAAACAAATGTACACAATTTAAAACATTTATTGTAAAAAGACTATCAGACCAATTCTGAATGATTTTTCCAGGGGAATCAGAAAAAAGAGTTTTAATTTTTAAGATAGCAGATAAAGATATCAGATTATTTTTTATTACACTCATGAATATTAACGGTTGATAAACACTAACTTATTTACGTAGTTGGCGCTACAGCCGTATGTCGGTCTTGGCCTCATCTAAGAATTTGAGCCAGGAATTTCTGTCTTTCGCTTGCTGGCGCCAGTTGAAAATTATAAGCTTCATCAGGTTGTCCTCTACTTGGTCTTTCCAACGAAGATGCGGTCATCCTCTTCTGCGTTGACCGCCGCTGCGTATCGAATCAATTATTTTCTTCACTGGAGCATCGTCTTTCATGCGCTGAACATGACCTAGCCAGCGAAGCCGCTCGATTTTAATGCGCTTGACTATGTCGATGTCAGCGTACAGCTCATACAGTTCATCATTCCTCCGTATTCGGTACTCGCCATTGACGCAGATTGGTCCGTAGATCTTACGGAAAATCTTTTTCTCGAATGCTCCTAAAGTCCTTTCATCTGAACTGCTCAGCGTCCAGGTTTGTAATGCATAAAGTAGGACGGGCATGATGAGCGATTTATAGAGCGTGATTTTCGTTCGTCGAGAGAGGGCTCTGCTTCTCAATTGCCTACTGAGTCCAAAGTAACACCTGTTGGCAAGAGTTATTCTTCGTTTGATCTCAATGCTGATGTCGTTGGTTGAATTAATGCTGGATCCCAGATAAACAAAGTCCTTCACAATCTCGAAGGAGGTATTGTTAACTGTAACGTGGGTTCCAAGACGCTGGGACTGTTTGTTTGTTGCCACCAAGTATTTCGTCTTATCTGCATTCACTGCCAGACCCATTCGACTTGACTCTCTTTCTAATCTGGAAAATGCTGCACTGACTTCGCGCGTATTATGGCCAATGATATCAATGTCATCAGCATACGCAAGCAACATAACACTCTTGTAGAATATTGTGCCACTAAGTCTCAGATCAGCTGCTCGGATGATCTTTTCCATCATTAGGTTGAAAAAGTCGCACGATAAGGAATCACCCAGTCTGAAAACTCCTTTGGTAACAAATGGTGGGGAGAGGTCCTTCCCGATTTTAACTGCGCTGTTGGTGTTGCTCAGTGTCATCCTGCAAAGTCGTATTATTGTAGTTTTGCAGGAATACCAAATTCAGACATGGCGGAGTACAGGTGCTTTCTTATTGGGTTGTCGAAGGCGGCTTTGTAGTCGACACGAAGATGGAGGGTGTCGACTTGTTTTTCTTGAGTCCTCTCCAAGACTTGTCGTAGCGTGAAAATCTGGCCGATGGTGGACTTTCAAGGATCATCCAGTGTGAAGACTCACTGATAAGGTCCGATCGGTTTGTTTATAATGGGCTTCAATTTGTCACATTAAACGCTTGACAGGACCTTATATGCGATATTAAGAAGGCTTATCCCACGGTAATTTGCTCAGATAGTGGGATCGCCTTTCTTGTTCGGAATGCATTCTTCCGACCATATTCTGCATGAATGCATTTAAATAGAGCTTCGCCTCTGTTTTTTAACAGCTTAGCAGGCAAGCCATCAGCTCCCTTGGCTTTGTTATTTTTAAGCCGAGCTATAGCTGTCAGAACTTCATCATAGTCGGGCAGCGGAACCTCGACGCTGTCATCCGTAAATGGGGTTTCCGGAATATCATCTCTATTGGCGGGATTGTTGTCAGCGTCACCATTTAGAAGCTTAGAGAAGTGTTCCCTCCATAACGTCAGTGTTTTCTGCACATTTGTCACTAGATTCCCGTTTTCATCCTTGCAGGAAGAGGCCCCGGTTTTAAAACCATCCGCAAGGCGTCTTATTTTTTCGTATAATTTTTGGGCCTCATTCCTGTCTCCATTCGCCTCTCTTTTTTCCCCCTGAAAATACGTCTCTCTTCCCTCCTCTTTTTTTTTGTATCGCTCCATAGCAGCGCGCGTTACAACCGACTACAGGGTGGCTTTGTAGGTGGCGTCTTTCTCTGCAGTGGCGTCGCGACGCTCCTGGCCATACCACTGGTTTCGGCGAGGGCAGTGGTAGCCAATCAACTTTTCAGCAGCCGCACGCATGGAGTTGGAAATGTGTGTCCACTGCGTGCATATATCATCGATTGGAGGAGTGTTTTGTAGCAGGAGTGGGCGTCGAGTGGCGAAAGCATCTGCTGTCTGTTTCGATTGCAGCTTGTCAACGTATAGCTTTCTCTGTGTAGGGTTACGTGTATTTTATCTCTGTGCGTACATTCAATACACTGGAAGAGTGCCTTCCGTCGATCAAAACGTGTTCAATTTGATTTTTGGTTTTTCGATCAGGGGACATCCAGGTTGATGAACACATTGGCATTAAAAAATTCCAAAATGTTTTTGAACTTTATTTTTAAATTAAAAACCCCATTTTCCGATTCCCCGGGTATAATACATAAGACTTGCATTTTTTTTAATGCACAAAATACAAAAAACAGTATTCCAAAATATATTTGTTTTTGTTTTTAAATGCATCTTCTTCTCGCTAGGTGGAGCCGAAAAAATAGTCGTTTTCTGCCGGGG
The DNA here is from genome assembly GCA_963920525.1 of Dichetophora obliterata. Lineage (NCBI taxonomy): Eukaryota > Metazoa > Arthropoda > Insecta > Diptera > Sciomyzidae > Dichetophora > Dichetophora obliterata. The sequence goes on from OY986435.1 coordinate 308,986,174, forward strand.
TCAAGATGGTGCATATAAATAAAGGTACTTGTCACTAAACCTATGCTAGAATTATTAAGTTTAGCTTAATACTCGATTAATCTGTTGTCCGAACAGCACCCAATGTTTGGATGAAAAAAGCTACAATATATCCTTATTTACCTTTAACATGTCTTTATTGTATTATTATAAATTCCGGAATGTCAACATTTAAACCGAAGACTGATTGTTTTAGAACTCAATAAGTTGGTAAGTTAAAAGTTGCAATGGACATATACGAATATTTGTGAGATCTTCCGGTTTGTAGATAAATTCATAGAATGCAAGAAAAGGGGCGTGGCCTGCCTATTTTTTCATATCGTAGATATTGAATTCTTGCTTTCACCAGTCAAATTTTATGACTCTAGCATGAACAGTTTTTTAGAAAAAATCACTGCTTTTTCAACAAAATATCCTACAAAAAATAACTTTTATTTACAACCTTTTATTTTGAAAGTCGAAATTTAAAACACAATCAAGGAGTAACAAGGGGAAGTTGAAAAGATCATAATGGTTTCCTTAAAAATGTCCAGCGACTTGTGGTTTTCCTTTAAAAAATGAGACTGTAACCGTTATTTACGGTCCATTGATACTTAAGTTTTTAAAAAATTTAAGTATTCTATGCTTGAATCAAGAATTAGGGTAATCGGTTTTCACTCATACAAAAGATTCTATTTTTAATGATCATCTTTCAGGTACTTGAAAAAAATTGTAAAAACTGCTATTAAAGCCTATTTTTTTTCGATTCAAGAAAAAGTCGCAAGATATTAGCGACGCCAATACTTTACAGTTATAACTAGAAAATTTCATTATTAATAAAAATTATATTCTTGATTACATACGGCAGAAATATGTTGAGCGTCTCATTTTTGTCAAAAACAAGCTCTGAAAAAATTTGTCCATTTTTCTTTTTTTAATTTAATACATCATTTCTATTCTTCACTAATGTAAGTACTTCACAACCACGACCATGATCACGATTACTACTTTAAGCTAAAGTATGTATACATGTGTACTAGACATTTGCATGAATGCATAAAAAGCTACCCAAGAGACACTCTCTGAAATTTGCGTCATAGCATCATTCAATTCTTTCGCTATGAAACGCAATGAGTTCATGAAAAAGAGGGATGAAGTTCATTGAGAATGAGAATAGCGACTTCTTTGTTCTCACTGTTCTCGCATCTTCCATGGACCGCACTCAGCAGAACCCATGGTAGAGGAATATAGGTAGATGCACCAGATGAGAGCATACTGCCGGAAATGTCGAAACGAAGCAAGACTCTTTATTCCTTTTCTCTTGTTTCCATTCGCCACACAGCTGAATTTGACAGACATGGCAGTATGGAAAGAGAGCACAGTCAGCGCTGCAGCTACCTCTATCCTTATACCATGGCAGAACCCACTACACATTGTTCATTGCTTGTGTGGAATGAGTGAAGGTTGTACTGAAAAATGATGGCACGGGTAAGGCCGCCTGGTCCTTAATGGTCCGAAAAGATGGGTGTGGTGGTTGCATTCAAAAGATTTGAGCTATAGAAAGAAAGAACTCAAGAACATTGAATGAAATCTGTTAGTTATTGAAATTTATTTTAAATGCTTTTTAATTTATATGATGCTTTTATTTATATGTAAATAAATAAATATACATTAAGAGATATTTACATTTTTTTTTGGAAAATTACATTTAATGGCCCATTATCATAAACAAAATAAAAGTCGACTATTAATTTAGTGCAAGCTTTTTGACAACATATTGCATTAAAAAACTGTCAAAAATGCTTATTCTTAATTAAAAGTCGACTTTTATTTTGTCTTTTATACGCGTATATATATTTCGATGTTTATGTTTTTTTAGAAATGATGCGAAAGATCAGTAGCGCCACTTGTAAGATTCTATTAATATGATACCTGCAGTAATATCACATAATTGTTTAGGTATGAATAGCTTAGTTTTCTTACGGTTACATTGCACGTTTGAAAAAAATGTTACTCAATTTAAAAAATTTAGTTTGAATAGACTACAATACATAGAGACTTAATTTTTTTTACCTAAAATATAAAAAAAAAGTATAGCAAAATATTTTTTATTTGTTTTTAAAAGCTCCTTGTTCTTTGTTTTCAGCCGGGACATAAGGATACAATAAGGAAACAATCTATACTAGAATTACTAAGTATATTATTAAAATATTTTGGAATATTTTTTTTTTGTATTATATACGTAAAAAATGAAGTCTCTATGTATTATGGTCTATCCAAAATAAATGTTATAAATGGAGTAAAAAGACAAAAATCCCTTTGTTTTGTAGTTTTATGTTAATATGTTGTGTTAAGAAATGTTATAATTAGACCCTTTTTATTTTTTTCCAACGTACCATGTAGAGCCTGTAATTTTCAGTTGTTTTGGCGATTCCGAGATTTTCTGGATTGCAAATTTCAATACCGGGATGCCGGGATTAGTACCGGTATGAACATGGAATTTTTAAAACATCTTACAAACATTTGTAAAATTTTGTTTATTTTAAGTTTGGGTGTTTTACGAAATAAATTCAAAAATGTAAAATTTAAAAAACGACATCTTGGGTAACTAAACTATTTTAACAAAAATCTATAGCTATTTTTACATAAAATTACAAAAACCAAAATTCGGATAAAAAGTGAAACTTGACTTTTTTTCAAACTCCTCAAAAAACATAAGAAATCGATAAAACTACGTTTCTCTTTTAAAATAACTTGATTTAGTTAAAAAATACTTCTGATTTTAGTAAGAAACATGTTAAAATGTCAGAGCTGCCAACATATCAGACCCTTGTTTTAGGGTAAAAAATAAATACCTAAAAACTGCCATGACAAAGTGTATGGGGCATTCCACGTCAAATCGGACGGCTTGGAGAAATTTTTTTTTATTTGTTTTATTTTTTACTACGTTAATGTTCCTTTTCAACAGCATAACTCAGTAAATTTTGAGATTTTTTCGACTACTGGTTACAGAGATATAGAATTTTAAAATAATCGCATTATAAGGAAACTGTATTCAAATAAATACTCATAACTTTTTCAATGCTAGTCGAAATAGAACAATTTTTTTTGTATTTTGTGTTTTTTTGTCTACTATTTAATAAAAATTAGAAAAAAATTTTGCACAGTGGGCTTGGATGCGATTTTTGGGATGTAATATTTTAAATATATTTTTCTCACTGTTAGTGTTCTTCGATTTTCTTGAAATTTGTTTATATTAAACTTCCTTTTTTTCACAAATTTTAAGCCAAATTTGGTAGTGGGTTTCGAAAAACTACTATTTTTTCTGATTTTTTAAAATTTAGTCCAAAAATTTTTTTCGCTTTAAGCCACTGTGTAATATTTGAATATCTGCTGAATCATAGTAAATCATTGGTGGTTCGAAGCAAATGTCAAAAATGTATTTTTTTAATTTCCTAAGTGAAAGTGCTTCAAAGTTATAATTGCAACCTAGAGTTTTATTTATAATTGCGACCTAGAGTTTTATTTCAAAGTTGTATAAAGCTTTCCGTGAATATTTAATTCAATATGGAACACCAAAATCGATTTAATGAATGCTGCAACCCATTAAATTTAGAAAAGCATTGGACAAACAAAGGTTTGAGACGAGCTTCTGCACAATTGCAGCAATAATGGGGCTTAAGCCGTTCACACTATCTATGTTCAGGTTGTAGAAAACGTTTGCTTTCATTAAAAACACCATCCTCTGCTTTAACTTATGAAATGAATAGAAATCGTGAAGAAGAAACTTTCGAAGTTTTGGGTGATGCTGATTGTGAAGTCGCAAGTGTCATAAGTCCTTTCTCTGAATTGAGTATTAATACACAATTACCTGTCGTAAACCAAGCTTTACCTTTGCTGAACATATCTTTAATAAATGAAAATTCTGTAAATAAGCAATCATATTTAAAACAAAAATATGAGCAAATTTGCTCTAAATTTGCAACGCTTTAGGACTGGAATATAGAGAGAATCTTTATGAGAATTCTTTGCATTTTAAAGAGATTATTAAAAGCTTAAAAGAAAAATTTAACGATGAAAACACTAATGGAGTTAAAAAATGCAAATATTGACTATATTACCTATTCCTTGGAGCATAACTAAGATTTGTGATGCCTTGGGAGCAACAAAGCATATGGCAGTTGTGTCAAAACACGTAAAGGAAAAGCAAGGAGTTTTGTCAATCCCTGAAAAAAAAGGTAATGTGCTTAACAATTTCTAACAATTCCTAAAAGGTGTTTGTTTCATTTAAAATTTTGAATAGTTTTGTTATAAAAAAATTTATTTCCAATTTATATCTCCTGACATTAAAAATAAAGTTCTCGAATTTTACAAAAATGATGATGTTAGTGTCAATTTGCCTGGTAAGAAGGATTTTATTTCTGTGAGAAATGCTGATGGGCAAAGACAACACATTAAAAAAAAACTTATTCTATGTAATTTAAAAGAGCTATATAAAACGTTTAAAGAAGAATATCCTGACTATAGTATCGGATTTTCAATTTTTGCGTCATTGAGGCCCCAACATTGCGTTCTTGCTGGATCTAGTGGTACAAATACCATTTGCGTGTGTGCTACACATCAGAATATCAAACTCACGATGTTAGGTAAATATGTCTAATAGTTCATCCTTTTCGTGCACACATAATTTTATTTTATATCATGATAGGTGCTAAGTTAGCAGTATTAACTAATAACGAAACAGAGCCTCTAGTGCAATATAGTGACTGCTTAAAACTGATTTTGTGCCTTTTTCCATCATCCGATTGCCGTTTTGGGAAATGTTCAGATTGTCCAGGTATCGATGTCTTTAAAAATATATAAGACAACTTATTTGACCACAATGCTGTTGAAAATATTACGTACAAATATTGGATATCTAACTCTCGTTGCAGCCTCGAGACGCTTGCGAAAACCTCATCGGAATTCGTTGATATATTTTGCAATCATCTTGTCAGTCTTTTAACACATGATTATATAAAGGGTGTCCCAACAAGAACGCAATTTTTAAATTTGGCGCCATTCGAAGTGTCATTGTTTGACATTTGAACAATTGTTATTGTTTGCTAGTAGAAGGTACGAGATTAGTAAAAATGGAGCGCTACACGAATGAACAATGCATTCTCATCGTGAAATTGTTTTACCAAAATGGTGAAAGTTTTGCGGCTACAGTTCGCAAATTACGATCAATTTGGGGTCACAATAATGCTCCAAAAGAGTCAACTGTAAAAAAATTAATGGATAAATTTGCCGAAACTGGGTCTGTTAGTGATGTAAAGACAACAACGCGCCTTCGACCAGGTCGATCGACCGAAAATGTCGCAGCTGCACGTGATGATGTCGCTCAAACTCCATCCACCTCAAATCGACACCGAGCTCAGCAAATTGGTGTCTCCAAATCCACTATGCAGCGAATTTTGACGAAAGATTTGCATCTTCATGCATACAAAGTTCAATTGACTCAGGAACTGAAGCCAGCGAAGGGAGTTCGTTAATTGGGTATTGAAGAGACAACACAAAAATGCTGATTTTGCCGCTAAAATCATCTTCAGTGACGAGGCCCATTTCCATCTTGATGGTTTCGTCAATAGGCAGAATTGTCGTATTTGGGGTGAGGAAAATCCTCGAGTGATTCACGAGAAGCAAATGCATCCTCAACGTGTCACTCTGTGGTGTGGTTTTTGGGCTGGAGGAATCATTGGACCTTTTTTTATGAAAATGAGGCAGGTCAAGCGCAAACAGTCAATGGTGTTCGGTATCGTGAAATGATAACCAGTTTTTTCTTGCCTAGAATTGAAGAAATGAATGTGGAGGGCATGTGGTTCCAACAAGACGGCGCCACATGTCATACAGCCAGAGAAACAATTCAATTGCTGCATCAGTCATTTCCCGGTCGTGTTATTTCGCGTTTTGGAGATCAGAATTGACCGCCTAGATCGTGCGATTTAACACCATTACATTTTTTTCTTTGGGGTTTTTTGAAGTCGATGGTTTACGCGAATAATCCGACGACGACTCAAGCCTTAAAAGAGGAAATTGGACGCTGCATTAATGAAATACCGCAGCATTTATGCAAAACGGTCATTGAAAATTGCATTAAAAGATCGCGTGTATGCCAGCAAAGCCGCGGCGGCCATCTGCACGATATATTGTTCCATACATAACCTCATTCTGTCTACTTTACGATATAATAAAGTTTCACGATTTTTCTTTTTAAATATCTGTGTTTTATTTAAAATTTAAAAATTACGCTCTTGTTGGGACACCCTTTAGCAAAAGAACAATCTGCTTTTTTGAAATAAATCAAAGAATCCTTAAAAAAAGATGAAGTTGTGGTGATTTGTGATTTTGCTGAAAACTACGTATTTGTTATACAAAACGCAGTACCCGGTTTTCATTGGAACAATAATCAGGCAACGATATTCCCGACAGTTATTTATTTCAAGTATAATGAGGAGCTCACTCACCAAAGTCTGGTCATAATTTCTGATGGCAATAATCACGATGCAATAGCTGTATACGTGTGTCTGAGGATTATTACCGACTTTGTAAAAGAATTATTAGCAAATGCATTTAAAATATTTTACTTTTCTGATGGCGCTCCGCAGCAATTCAAAAATTTCAAAAATTTTGTAAACATATATTATCACAAGGAAGACTTTAAGATAGCTGCAGAATGGCATTATTTTGCAATAGCACATGGTAAGGGACCATGCGACGGTATTGGAGGCACATTGAAAAGAATGGCCACTAGAGTAAGTCTTCAGAGACAGATTGATAAGCAAATAACTACTGCTCTGGAATTGTATGAATGGGCATCCGAGCCGAATTATTTACCGAACATTAAAGTAAAATTTTCTCCACAAAAGCATTATTTTGATGGAAAAGAAACTTTGGATTTTTGATATGAAACGGCTAAATTTTTTCCGGGCACGCAAAAATTGCATGCAATATTTCCTACTAATGCTGGTACAATAATTGCTAAAAAGTTTTCTAGATCAAAAAATGAAAAAGTTTTTAAAATTTTGTAAAACAATACTTAAATATAATAAGAAACAATAATAATTTTGGTTCTAGTATTTTAATTTTTGTTTTTTTTGATAAACTAAAAAATATTACACAGTGGTTTAAAGCGAAAAATATTTTCTGACCAAACTTTAAAAAATCAGAAAAAATAGTAGTTTTTCGAAACCCACTACCAAATGAGGCTTAAAATTTGTGAAAAAAATCGAAGTTTAATATAAACAAATTTCAAGAAAATCGAAGAACACTAACAGCGAGAAAAATATATTTAAAATATTACATCCCAAAAATCGCATCCAAGCCCACTCTGCAAAATTTTTTTCTATTTTTTATTAGATAGTAGACAAAAAAACACAAAATACAAAAAAAAAATTGTTCTATTTCGACTAACATTGAAAAACTTATGAGTATTTATTTGAATACAGTTTCCTTTTAATGCGATTATTTTAAAATTCGATATCTCTGTAACCAGTAGCCGAAAAAATCTTAAAATTTACTGAGTTATGCTGTTGAAAAGGAACATTAACGTAGTAAAAAATAAAACAAATAAAAAAAAATTTCTCCAAGCCGTCCGATTTGACGTGGAATGCCCCGTATATACTTGATAAAAAGTCTTTTAACCCCACCAAATAAAATTGTTTTAAATTGCTGTGAGATTTTATAATCTGTGAACAATTCTATATTTTGCACATAATATAAGAAAATCATTGAACATATAATTCTTAAAATATAATTTATTCATGATCCATTAACGATATAAGTGCTAAAAATAGTTTCCACCAAACATAAAATATTACTTATGAGCGGTATAATTGTATTTTATATTTACAATTGTATCCGTTTCAGCATAGTTTTGTTTTAAGTGCCGTTTTCTTACCATATATTCTTTGACTCAACTGCATTAAAATCCATTATCGCCAATTGTAGAATTATTTTAAAATTCTAAAAATCTGTCTTAGAGTGATGAAACTGTTAAATTCTTAACATTGCGCGATGTCGTTTCCAAAAAAATTTTTACGAACAGACATCTTAAATAATATTCTCAAAAAACATAATACAAAAATATTATTAAATAAATGACACCTTAAATTTCGTTTTAAATAACATTAAATGCCATACAATATGCATGTTTTCTTTCCACACACATTTCTCGAACCACACATTTTTATTGCAATCATTTGAACTAATAAATGTATTCATGAATTCTCAGCTCTACCGCTTGAATGATGGTTGTAAAAAATATATTGCTGATCATCCTTCACCGCATTTACTGCTCGGTGGCTCCATCACTTCTTGTTTTTTCTCGTAATGAACACAGTGAGGTCGGGTAGTTTTGTTGTTTGGCACGAACGAACATATTCTGTCGGAAGACGAGGCACAATGACGTACCACAATACTTCAGTGGCTGGACTTATGAACACACATTTAAAAGCGATGGATTGCTTGAGTTATAAAACATACCCATGAATTCTGTTGTGCATTCATTGAATGAATGAATTCATGCAGATGTTTAATGTGTACATGTGAACAAATAAGGATAAGACATTCTTCTTAGTTTTAAGTGGTCTCTTCTTAAACTTTTGTCATAACTGTAAATAAGATTTTCAGATCAAAAAGATTTTCTTCTTAGTTTTAAGTGGTTTCTTCTTAAGCCTAAGTGAGATGAGTGAGTAAGACGACATGAGTGTTAAAAAGATTTTCACACCATTTCAATCATTCAATAACAAATCTTATTAAGAAATCTTATTAAGAAGATCGTTATCGCTATGGTAAATTCTTTTCATTTGATACTATTGATACGTTAAATTAATATATTCAAGGATTTGATTACTGAACAAGGATTTTTATCTAGAGTCGTTTTGGCTTTAAACGTGCTACGCTGTATGTAAAGGCCATAAGGTCGTTTTTATGTAAATGATAAAAGAATGGCCATGTTGGCAGTATATTAATTAAAAGTTAATCGTAGAATAGCTGTTAATTATTTCAAGTTTGAATTTTCTTTTATAATTAAGCCCTTGTTTAAAAAGCATGTTCCATTACGAACAAAAAGGTTAAAAAATGCATCCTGTCCCTGGTTATCTCAGGGTGTCCTAAATGCAATAAAGAAAATAAATTATTTACACAACTCTGGAAAATTAATCCATCTTCTATTAACTGGGAAGCATACAGAATAGCCAGGAATGATGCCGTCCTTTGACCAAAACAATCTAAATCTCGATACTTCTCTGTTAAATTAAATGTTTCCCTTCCGACTAAAAACCTGTTTAACAATATTAAGACACTTGAAGTAAGTAAGATAGCCTTAGAGTGCCAAATTGATCTGGACTTGTTGAACAATTTTTTAATTGAAAACACTGTTCACTCGACCAATAACAATATGTCCCTCACAAATACCTTTGTTGACCAACCTTTTGAATTTACCCCTGTAAGTGAGCTTGATATTGAAAAGTGTATTATGCAGATAAAACCAAATGCTACAGATGAAGATGGTATTCCAATTTAGTTTATTAAAATAATACTACCACACATAATCACTGCCATATATCTTCTTCATTTCCGGCAATTTGGAAATATGCAATTGTTTTACCTGTGGCTAAAAAGTTTAACCCTTCTGGGCCTAGCGATTTTAGGCCAATAAGCATATTTCTCCCCTTATCTAAAGTCTGCGAAAAACTAATAAACCAACAAATAAATAATTTCCTAAAATAAAATAAATTTCTGTCTCCATTTCAACCTGGTTTTCGAGCAGCGCATGGTTATGCTTCAGCGGTAGTTAAAGTTAAGGATGACCCATGGCCGTGGCCTGCATTTGATACCGGTTATGTGTCATTACTCTGCCTAATAGATTTTTCGAAAGCATTTGACAAAGTTAGTCACCAATTCTTATGCCAGAAACTCAGGACTCTCTTCGGGTTTAGTGAAAGTGCAGTGAATTAAATAGCAAGTTACTTGTCAAATAGATTGCAAATAACTCAAGTTGGACTTGCGTTCTCTAACCAAAAATCTTTGTTAAGTGGTGTTCCATAAGGTTCAATTCTTGGCCCTCTTTTATTCTCTATTCTTATAAATGACGCATTTGCTGCTTGCACACATTCTTTTGTTCATGCGTATGCGGATGATATTCAAATCTATCTATCAGGTAGTACTGACCTACGAAATAAACTCTGCCACAGACTTAATGAGGATTTAAGAAGCATTCATCAATGGGCTATTAGTAACGGACTACAATTCCTGACCTCTTCTACATCGGTAAAAAGGATCTTAGTGCTGTATCGAAAATCGTAAATATTCGTTTTTGTATAAATTCGTGCCTATCATGTATTGATCATGTAAATAGTGTTGTTCGTAAAGTTTATTATATCCTTCGAAATTAAAAAAATGTCTGCAAGTCTCTCTACTCTTGATCTTAAGCGAATGCTAGTGAAGCAAGTAGTTTTCTCGTAGTAGACTCCTCGTCTTCTCAACTAAAACTAAATATTGCTTATAACTATGCCACGTGTTTTGTATTTGGCTTATAAAAATTTGACCGCCTCTCAACTTTCAGAAATGCAATACGTGGGTGCATTTTGATTGACTATCTTAATGCTAGAAACTGCATCTTCCTTCATAAAATTAAACATAAAAAACACCACATTATCTCTATGAAAAACTGCAATTGAGTATTTCTAGAAGATGTAATGTACTCATAATTCCTAGGCATACAACTCTTAATACCTCCAATCTGCTTTTCATTAATTCCGTAAGACTATGGGATGCTCTACCACGTAGCATAAGAGAAATAGCTCGGGCGGAAAAATTTAGACAGTGAGACTGTTATGGCTCACTTTTCTACTCCTTAAATTATGTATTTTTCCTTGTTTTCTTCTTCAATATTTCCTTCTTTATATTAAAGTTTTAATATTTTAAGATTTTTTAATAACTAACTACTTTAAATTTGTTTATTCTTAACAATTATTTAATTTTGTTAATTCCAATGTTTATTAAATTGTTATATCCAAATATGTACATACATATATAATGTTGTGAATTTATACTTATATGTTGTACTGTAAAAAAACTTAGTTCTTATTTGCATAAAATAAAAAATAAACAAATAAATAAAAAAATAAAAGTATATTAAAATATTTTCTTAACTTAAGACACACCCATTTTCCAATCACATTTCCAATAAATTTAGTTTAACCAATAATTGAAGATTGTTTTGAACAGATATGCAGACTTGCATTTTGTGTCTTCCACTGCTCACATACTGACCCACATGTGCAAGTTGCAATATTATCGGCTCTGTGTTAACACCGCAAGTGGCTGCTTGCGCTAAGCCAACATTCGTGATTACTATTTCTTTTATTGTTTTCATTCATGCTGCACTATTAAAATTGAGCATATTGCACTCACATGTGCTCAGTGTTTCAAAGTTTGCTTATGTTACTGACCTTACTTGTGACTAGGTGGTCTGTTTATTATATTTTTTATTGGTTTGTTTGTTTATTTGTTTTTGGTTTGTACACAAAACACTTTAAAGAAGAAAACTTAATAAAAATGCTCAATAAAGTAATTTTGTTATTTTAAGTGGTGATTTTTTGCTTTTTATATAAGAAAACTTAGTAAAGTTCCTTGGGGGGTATGTGCATTGAGGCAATTTCTTCTCAAAACCATTAGGATGTTTATAGTTTCAACAACCATAAAACTGTCACGGAGTGTTGTAAGAACTATAAATATAAGTTCTAACCAGGTATTCTGTTCTAATTTTGTCCTTGATTTTTGTAAAAATTACTGCCTATATATTATATAACCACATTTATACTCGCACTCATAAGAATTGATTGTATATTTCACAATTGAAAAAAGCTTTGTTTAACTTCTTTTAAATCAAGGCATGTAGCTACGTATTTATTTTCAAAGTTATCTACAATAATGAAACAAAAAACAAATCTTGCGAAATTACAACGATTTATGTTGATTCATTAGACGAAGTTTAGGTTATCTATCATAAATTGCTTGAGCCACAAAATATCTCCGTGCAAATCTGCCTCAAAGTATTAACATGTTCGTTTATTTGTGTTTGTTGTTTTAATTCGAGCGCACTGAGTAGTTTCTAAACATCTTCTGGCAACACAAAACAGAACCATTGCTATTACAATAAATACATAATTATGCATAATGCCAGACTATCGGATTCTTTATCGCGTACTTTGACCCACTCTAGCCACTTAGCTGTTAATTTGCGTTTTTGAATGACTGCTAGAGCGTTCGTAAAGCCGCTTAATTGCTTTTGTCGGTAGCTGAAATAGGAGTCGACACTGATACTTTACCTTGAAAAATAAAAAAAATAAAAAAAGGACCACAAAACACAGAAAATAATTCAAAGATAAAAGGAGACCTGAAACACTGAAAGTTGGCCAAAAAGGTTAAAGTAATTTGGTATTTCTAAAAGTGGCAATTGGTGCTGCTAGAGATTTGATTGTTGATAATAGAGATAACCAAAAAATTTCAAACAATAAAAATAATGACCAAAAATACTTTTTCAAGGACGCAATTAGCGCCATTGAACTTAAAATTACGTTGTGGTTTTTGTCAACTTAAACAAATGAAAGGAATTATGTTATTAGCAAAAATTTGGGTTTGCAAAAATGTCTAAGTAATGTGCAGAATACACTTCTCTTAATCAATATTATTCAATTGAAGGACTTATTGCAAGAACATGATAAGCCACATAAAAAATATTTTGAAAAAATCGACTAAAAGGTTTTAAAAAAAATGTTTTTTTTTGTGTAAAGAATTGGAATTAAACACGGAAACTTTTATAAATAGGATATAAAATTAATAAAAAATAGCCAAAATCTCTTCAGTAGTTGTTGGCAATGCAGTGAGTAATGTATTCAGCTTAAAACAAAAATTGATTTTTTAAAAAACATGTAGCTTATCACATTATTGCAATAAGCCCTTCAATTGATGAATGATTTAGTTTCCTTTCGAGCTTTCGTTTAATGTAAATTTTGATCAAAACCATTTTCATACCCCTTCTGCTTTTCACTCATATAATGTTTCTTGTTTCAAAGTTTTTGCTACAATAAGTGTATTTCAAAAGAATTCTTCCGCTCGCTCAAAATATTTTAAAATTATTTACCCTTTATTTGCAACACATTTGGGTGTCCCCTTACACAAACACAAAATCCCTTAATTCAGTATGTCCTAAATGATCAGTTAAATTTTGCATCAAATAAAAGCAAGCGATAAAATTAGCATATAAGCTTAAATGCTAAATGAGAGTAAAAACTAAAAATAAACAAAACCCAAATTATTTACATAGTGCTGCATCTATATTCAACAAAATTTGGTAATGACGATTTCTACGGCAATACAACTTCAGTGTCTGCAATTTTAAAAAATTCCTCCACACAGGAGATATGGTCCCCTCCCATACAACATAAAAAAAAAGAAAAAAAGTTATGTCTATCATATTGTATCAAGAACCAGAACATTTTGAAGAATGACTTAATTGATACTGTCGATAATTTTTATTTCGACCTTTTCTTCTTTCTACCAGTGAAAAGAATGTACTCTTGCAATAGAAAATTTTCCCTCCTATATCCAAGTCCATCGACTACATTACACAAAAACTTTTCTTTGACAGGAAGTTCAATGTATCTATTCCCTCTCGAGATGATTGGGAACAAGGAAACCTTCACCTAACAATGCCGTTGAGATCTTTACCGATGGATCAAAATTAAATAAAGGGTGATCCAATAAGAGCTTCCTACTTTGTTTTCTAAATGAATTACATTAAAATCTATGTATTGATACATATCCTTATTTGGAATGATAGTTCGGTTCCTACAACTCAATGTTAAAAAATTATTTCGTTCAAATGTTGCCCTCGACTAGTTTTCAAATAGTCCATTCTGTGGGTTTAATTTTTAAATTTATGCTACTGCAGCAATATTCTCAAAGCTATGGGCTCTATACACTTTGGTTGAATGATGAATGTCCAATAGTGTAAAATTGGTTCGAAATTTGGTGATGGTTTGATGGTTTGGACTCTCATAACGACCAAAATGATGTTGAAGAACTCTATAACATTCTCTAAATGATGGCTGGTTTTGGTAGTAAGTTTCCACAATTAATAAATGTTGTTCAGGAGTAAGTCAATTCATGATTGAGTCGTATTGAATACGGAACATAAACGTTATATGGACAAGCCATTTGACACACAGCTTGTATTGATTCACCTTGTATTGATTCACCCTTTAGATGCCATTGTAAGTGGACAAGTCTACTATAAAACATTAAACATTAGGGGCAGGTTCTCATAAAGCTCGACCAAAAAACTCAATAATTTTTTTTTTAAATTTTTCGATAGCTTATCGTGTGTAGAGTATGTTCACAAAGCAGTTTGGCCGATAACGATTGCATAAAGAAGTTATCGCATACAAAAGCAACCCAAATTTAATTGTTCATTAACGCACTCGAAACAATCTTTTACTATATCTTTAAACGCGTTTTCTGTAAAATCATGTTTTCAAAACTGGGTTCCACGATATCTCAAGAACTACTCCATGGACTGACTTCGATTTTTTTTATTTAAAGAAGATTAAAATTTGATCCCGAATTTTAATTGAGATAATATTATCCGGTTTTTTTGGAGAACTTTAAAAAGCGAAAAATGTGAAAAAACGCTACTTAAAATTAAAATGTTCGCCATTTTCGATATTTTTAACTATTAACTAAAACTAACAACAAGTGGTTAGCAGAAAGAAGGTGTAATATAACGTGGCTGCTCTGACCCAAACTAAGAAGTTAATGATCACCTTAAGTTTTTACAGTTATTTATTGATCTTTAAAGTGCAGGAAAGTATTTCTTGTTACATAAATACGTAATGTGATGTGTCAATACGCAAACGTCACCTTGAAAGGAAAGGTACCAAAACGGTCTCCATTTATTGTTTATATAAATTAATTTGAAACTTTGAAATAGGTCTGTCAGGACTCGAACCTAGTTACTCGGCGTACCAGTGTATCACATTCCCATTGGCAAAATGTGCCCCGAATTATTTCAGTTATTACTTGGTCCACATTATTAAACAATCATTCTCAATTTCTCGAATTTTTCTGGAACTTTTTCTTACTTATAGAATAACATTAACGGTTAAAAATATTTTCAACCATTTATGAAATGAACGCAAAAAATATAATTGTGAGGAAGGCTTTTTGTTTTAGTTTGTCATTCATGTTGATACGAATTAAGTACAAGTACAAGTACAAGATTTTGTTGCGATTTTTTGATACTAATAAAATCAAAACTGCTTCAATTTTTGTAGCCTTTTGTAAACAGAATAAATGTTTAGATATATATTTTTAAGTGTTTATATACATTTTTAAAATAAAGAAACATTTGTAACTAGCGGGAAAAATTTATTTAACTGTAACAAATAACCCGTAGTTGCCGTATCTATCCTACTGGATAGAATGCGTGGACCGTAAACTTAAGAACCGCGGCAGCCCGGACTTTGTCCCCAGCTCAGACAAAATGTTTTTCAACTCATATTTCTGTTTGACCAGCACCTTTCTGCAGACAATGGCAAATCTCAGAGAGAAGAAACTGCCATGCACAGCTTCTTGAGAAGGAAATTCCTAACGGAAATAAGCCGTTAGGAGTAGACATAATATTTGTAGGCAATCAATGCAAACATTATAACAATGTGTTTAAATCTTTTTATTCACGATTTAGTACACTTGCCTGTGAAGTTTAGGACTTATGCACTTTACAAAAAAAAAAAAAAAAAAAAAAAAATATACGTACGTCAAAAATCTGCACAAGTGCTTTTCTACAATTGCCTTAAACTTGAGGACTTGGGCAGTTATACACTTGTGTGCAATGAAAAATTTTGACAGGTTTGAGATAGTGATGATAGTGTGTTTGCTAAAACCTAACTGCAGAACTGCACAAGTCCTAAGTCCTCAACTGCACTGGCAAGTGTACTGAATCGTGAATACCCTTATATAAATACATATTTTATAAAGTTGCCGATTTGTCCCTAACAAAGTACCCACGTTTCGTTTAATAAACACATTTAGTGCTCAATTTCAAACTTCCATTATATCCTTCTTTAAACTCATGTTTTTTAGCGGCACCCATCCAATTTGAGAATTTTTTTGATATTTTTTTTGCGTTGCGTTCTTATATCGAGCCATATCCGCACAAAAAGCTTAAGCGCCATTTAGAAAATTTTACAGAAAAAGGTTTTTTAAATTATCTCTGTTGTATAAAATGGTATTTATGTGCCATTCAGTATATAAGCAACTGTTATATACCCTATTTGCACATAAAAACCATTTAATACAACATAGATAATTAAAAAAACCTTTTTCTGTAAAATTTTCTAAATGGCGCTTAAGCTTTTTGTGCGGATATCGCTCGATGTCACATCCAAAATTTAAAATCTGGACTTGCTGGGAGGTTCTTTAATATGTTAAAAAAATGTGTGAAACCCAAAACCCATCTAATTTTCATGTCATATAAAAATATTAAATTTAAAAAACTCAAAAAGGAATGTTTCAGATTTTTGTGCCAAATTAGAACTATAAAACAGGGTGCGGAAAAACTCGTTCGCAATCGATTAAAATACAATATTATCGTTCGTTGTTTGCTGTGTGTGAGATTTTTTCAAACGAAAAATTTAAAAACAGACGAACGTTCGCAATCGAAAAAGGAACGCTCTGCTTGCGTCGTTTTTTTATCACTGATAAATTTGTGAGCTTTGTATTTTTTCGAACGAATTTTTCACACAACAAAAAAAAGCAACAAACGTTCGTTTGGAATTTTTCCTTAAAAATGAGCGTTTGAAAAAATTCACGAACGTTCGTTTGTACGTGGAGTTATTAGACAAAATATAAGTTTGTTGTTGTATTTTTGTGCACTTGATGACATGAAAAGATGAAACATGCATATGAGGAAAAATAATGTTTTAATGCTTTTGAATAAGGTAAATAAACTTGATATGTCCAATCAAATGAAAAAAGACGGTTTGTTATGATTGGTGTTATATAATTAGATTGCATGATAGATACATTACAATGGGTTATATATGTAATGGATATGGTGTAGTGGTATTATGGAGAATGGTACGATTTTATTAGTTTAAAGTAAAGTAGAATCGCGGAAATGTTAACTCGCACAAAAGTTAATTATCGTCAAACAACTCCATTCCCAAAAAGTGTATTTAGTATTATAACCGCTTATTAATGACACCAAATGTGGATTCAGGTCGATTGGGACTATCTCCGCTTTTGAAAGGACATAATCTTGAGAGGTTCTAACAAATAATATATCTGTGTCGATATGCAAAAACGCCTTAAGTCTGATTTCAAAGTTTAGATAAATCTTGCTTTAGATTTTTCAATCGCCATATAAGTTAAATGGAAGTGTCTTTTGTTTTGTGGCTTTGGTAATGCTAGAAGCTCTAAATTTTGTGTGTTTATAGTGCTATATGCTAAGAAAACAGTTACATCAATAACTTAGATCTGTCATAAGTCGAATTAAGCTATTATTGCTTATGTACACAGATACAATGACAAAATTATTCGCCTTTGTACGGAATGGTGATACAACATCTACAAGGTCAAATCAATTTTTTTTTATGGTGTTTTTATGATAAAATAATTTGCCCTTGTACGGAATAATGCTAATTCAACAGCAACACAAACAGCGCTCGATGCTAAGCATCCGCAACAAATTTATTTCGCGAACTTATTTTAGGAAACGAACGTTCCTGAATTTTTCTTTGAACGATTAATTTTTAAGAAAAATTAAAAACGAACGTTCGTTGCTTGTTATTTTTTTGTGAAAAATTCGATCGAAAAAATTTGAAACTGACAAATTTTTCAGAGATAAGAAATACGACGCCAGCAGAGACTTCCCCATTCGTTCGTGATAATTTGCGAGAACAATTTTATATGAGGAGAACGATAATTGAGAACAATCGTATTTCAAACGTTCTCTGCACCCTGCTATAAAATAAGAATAATTTATAAAATGTAAAAAAAAATTCATTGTTATTTACTATCTAAAATTGATCACATTTTTTCATAGGGTTAAAAAATTAATTGGACTAACATGGGAATTGCAGTTATCAATCACGTTCTGTAGAGATATGTTCTTAATTCATATGGATAAAAATATTTATAGTTACAGCATAATAAATATCAATATCATACAGAAAACTTTCATTTACAGTTGCAGTTTTTAATTTTTTATTTGCTTTCTATTCTTGGCTTAGAATCCATTTGACACTGAACGTCGTTTCAGGAAAATTTTTTATACAGCTTATAAAGTACATTTATTGGAATTTTGTCTTTAGTTAAATATACATTTAAGCATGATTTTTACAATGAGCTAAGACCCCAATAGGATTTGAGCACAAATAAGAAAGACATAAGGATTTATTTCAAGGTTTTCTGATAGTCAAATTGACACTAAAAGCGTTTGAAGGTTAAAAGAGAAGACAAATAAAGTTTTTATAAAAACTTTTGTGTATTTTCTTATCTGCTTATTTTACTATCAAAATATATATCAAGTACAGTCGTGAATGCATCTCACACCACTGTGCAGTGTGAGTCCATTAAAAATTGCTTAGCATACAAACGAGCGAGTGAGAAAATTAAAGGATAAAGGATAAATTCGTAACAAACAGAACTCAGAAGAAGAGACCCTATTTTAAGCAGTTATAAAAATTAAGTACTGCGGCATTTTATCTTTTGCTGGTCGAAAAAATAAGAATCCTTTTCAAGGTCATGTAAACAAGCCAAATTAGATTGGCTTAACACTTATTTCCTGCTTTGTTTGATTTTGCCAAACAACATTTTTTCGCTTAAATATATTTAATGTTTAAATAATCTCTTCTTCACCTTTTTCTCTGATCGAAATTCACATCACGCTCCCGACAATAGCTCGCATAGTTCGTTAAGCGATAACGAGAATTTCATTGATGAGCTTCAAATGCAAGCAGCTGCAGGCAAGCAGACATCGAACACAACCGTTGCACAGTGAACCCTTTCGACCAGATATGTGTTAAGGAATCTGTAGATTTTAAATGAATATGTTATTTTTTAATTCAGTACTTTTTATTATAGAGATAATTTATTTAGCTTATTATAATTTCAATAAAAAATATCATTTATTTTATAATAAACTTACAGGGTGGTTATTAGGACATGAAAGTCAGGTTAAACTTTGTTCTGATTTCACTACTCTTCAAAATGGAAAAAAAATGTTCCAAATATAGTTTTGTAAAGCATTTTGGCGCGTTGATTCCAAAAATTTTAATTATTTCAAAATTAACATAACCATTTTTAAGATATTTATTGGTGAACATTTCACGATTTTCGCGTAAAGGGGTCTTATTTTGGCAGTAATAGCCTGTTATCAAATTAGCCGATTTGAAATTAGCTTTCGCAGTCTAAAAGAAAAAGATTGTTCGCGTCTTGATTAAAACAGCAAGTATATAATATAAAATTCTGAAATATATCGGAATTAAAAAAAAATTACAACTTGCGAACCATACACCTTTTGAATTATAATAATATCGAAAAAAATAAACCCAGATATAAAAACCCTTAACAATAAAAAAAAGTTATAAAAACCATAAATTTTCATTTATTTTACTTATTTTCAGAAAAACTAATTTTTAAACTGCGTATCCGCCACTTGCACATACACACGTACGGTGATAGAAAAATTTTACAGGAAAGCAGAAAAACTGATTTTCTTTTATATTATTGAATGGATTTTCAACTGAACTCAACAAATACTGCGTTAAAAAGAAGTAAAAAAAAACAAACCTAGAGCTTTTCATCTGATTCATTGAGGATAAATTTGCTCTCTTCTGTAAACAGTACCTTCACATATAAAATTCAAAGCTTAAAAATAATCAAATTAAACATTAAATTAATATATAACCTCCATGGATCAGATGAATTAGTACGTTTGGCGTAGGCCAAATACTGAGTTTTGGCCTAATAACACTCAGGTCAGAGATAAAGAGATAGGAAACATAAATTTTGTGACGTAAAAACATATGTTTTTTTCTGTTTTTATGTACTTTGGTGAAATTAATTTATTGTGTTGAGTTAATCCTAAGATCAGTGTTACCGCGACGATTCTACAAAAAAGTATCCATGAAAAGTTCACAAATGTATCCAAATGTATCCACATCAGAAAAAAGTATCCACGTATGAACTTCAAAAACTCAATAATGTATTCAATATTTTTAACACAAAAATAAAATTTTAAATTTTTAAAATAATGAAACGCAATTTTTGAAGCTTCAATAACATTTTTATTTATTTAATTTAGAGACTAACAAATAGCTTTGTTAAAATGTAATAATAAGAAAAAGAAAAACATGTGCATATATAAAATAATAATATTAAGGCCTAGTGCTTGAAAATTTGAGGTATTTTTTAGACTACTTTTTTTTAAAGTTAAAATGATGAACAACGATATTTAAACTTTTAAGGTATATTGTAACACTGATATAGAATTTTTTTTTTTTTAAATTTAGATAAGAGCCAGGACAAAAAAAAAAAATACTTCAAATTGGCAGAATAACGCACTTTTGAAATTTAAGTTCCAAAAACATTTTTTTTTCACCGGTTATTCAGTGAATTCGGTTATTCGGTAAATATACGATTTTTGGAAATTTTGAAAGCGATAGCCACTGGTGTGAAAAACACATTACAATTTCAGATGATTTGGCTGAATAGTCTTTATTTTTGCTACAACACATTGCCGAAAAAAGTAGTTTTTAGATTAATGTAAAGAGAGTGAAAGTGAGTGGATACTTGTGCTGTGCGCTCATATCTGCGGCTGTAGAAGCAGAGATAACGTCAGTATAGTTACAAAAATTAAACAGAGTATTCTCGGAAAAATATATATTTTTGAAACATAAAAAAAGATATAAAAATTCTACCCCGCCTTAAAAAGGAACCTATGTAAATTTCAGTACTTCAGTCTGTTATATTTTCTGTTATTTTTGTTATATAATATAAATTACGTTTATTTCATTAATTTTTAAGTATTCTTTTTATACAAAAAACAATATACAAAACATAACTGTAAAATTGAGATTATGATTATTAATCAATTAGATTATATTTTGAAAAGAATTATAATCATTATATAATCCTTGAGGGAGACGTTTTTGATTAGTAAGTGATTACGATTACAAATGCTCAAAAAAATAATTACGATTACTAGAAATTACGAAAATAATCAAAAAGAATCAAAAGTAATAAAGAACAAATAACCCGAATACTTTTTGAAAATATTTTTGATTCTTTTAGATTATTCTAAGAATTTTAGTCTTAAGTACGGAATGTATGTAAAATTTTATTCATAAATAAACATAGATATGTATATAATTATCGAAAAATATTTTCAAAAACCAGAAAGAACAAAGTGCTTAAAAAATAAGTAGAGCAAATATTGTAATGCACTTTTCTGGTTCTTGTCAATCTTTGCTTAGTAATTAACATATCTATGTTTGTTTATCAATAAAATTTAACAGAAATTTTAAGAATTTTAGACTAAAATTTTTTAAATAATTAAAAAGAAGCAAAAATAATTTATAAAATTAGTCGGATTACTTTTTCTTGAATACTTTTTATTTTTTTAGATAATTTTAGTAATCTGAAGTAATCGTAATTATTCTTTGATTGTTTGTAATCGTAATTATTATATAACGATTACGAACAGAAATGAATTGTTCTTAATAAATTATTTAACATTTTTAAAAAATAATCGAATTACTAATGAATTTAACAGCTAGGATACAAAATAATATATAAATATATAAAAAAGGAATTTAGTAGCTTATTAAGTTTAGTGTTATATAAATAAAATGAGTTGCTATTGCCCTTTATTTATATTAAATTTAAAAGTTCAAAATTATTCGTTTTTAAGTATTTTGCAAAAGATTATACTTTTACCTATTCCCAAAGAAAATCAACTAGGCGTATCGTTTATAGAAAATTTTAAATTAGAAAAAGTCTGCTGAGCTATGAGGCAGACTTAAAATATTTTTCACAAAATTTACAAGTTCTTTATAAAAAGGGTGCTTTAATGCATTTTTTGATAAGAAAGTACTGTTAAAAAATGTTTCAATTTTTCTTAACGTTCTTGTCAAATTTGAGAAAATGCCTACTTTTTTATATTTTTGCAAATATAAATATATATTCATATTAAAAAGATAAAAAAAGAGGATTTAAGCTTACACTGATGCTTAAAAAAGTATCTATAAATTTTTCCAAACGGCAACACTGCTTGGAATGATTCCTATGGTGTAATTTTGAACACATTTAAGAAGAACTTTCCCGTAAGCTCTTTAAATCAACTTTCAACACAGTGGAGGAGTTGAAAGGGGGAATAACACGTGAATGGAACAAAATTACTCCGGAGTTTTGCGCCAATTCATGCAGTCGATTGCCCGACGTTTGGAAGCAGTAATAAAAGCAAAAAATTTTGCTTCCAAGTACTGAAACTGTATATAATTTTTTACTGTCCAATTATGCGTTTGACATGAAATTTGTTAGTTTTGTTTTCTTTTCTTATTTAAAAAATTTTTTGAATAAAGCACGCTTAGTGTTATATATATTGTTTAGTGTTATATATTGTTAAATATTTAGTAAGTACAGTATTAATTTTTAGCTTGTCGCACTTATTTTTCATAGCGAACTTATCATATGCGCTGAGTCGATAGTTTTGAAAATGTTGCAACTAAAATTCCTTTATTTAGTATTTACCCAAAAATGTTAAATAATCGCGATATCACTAAATCACTAAACTGAAGTTTGATTTTTTTTAATAGTTTTTATTAAGATAAAGATTTAAAACAATAATAACAAAAATAATATGCCAAGTGGTAAACAGAGAGAACCTTATCATGGCCAACGAATGAAATCTCTTCAAAATAACTTAAAATGAAATAGAATTTAAGGCAAAAATCGAATAAAAAACCCAAGTAAATACAAAACTGTGAAACAGAAAAAAGTTATAGTTTAAAGTTAAAGATTAAAAATTATATAATGTAATAATTCAATTAACTAGTTTTGTAAACCAGCCCGATTATTAAATCTAGTATTAAAAATGTTTATTTTATCATTGACAATCAAATTACCAGAATTGTGTAAATCGAGTAATCTTGGCATGCAACTATATGTTTGGTTATCACCAAATCTGCGCATGATTGGATTAAATTTTGAATTATCGAAAAAAGAGCATTTATTGTAAAAACCAATATGTGATACAGCCGCAAAACGATTAATCCTCATGCATCTTGAAATATTGTTTATTTTAGAAACACCCCAGCAGCGGATTTGCCAGTGGCTACCATAGAACTAACACAGAATAAATTACCAAGTAAGGAAGCATTACTTTTTTCAAAAAGTAATGCGTCTGCATATAGCAGAACTAATTAACTCATACCTCATTACCTGTAATGTAGCATACAAGGAAAAGTAATGCAGTGATTTTTATAACTTAATACAAGTAGTATGTTACTCCATAACTTCTAGGTAATGCTGAAGGGAGGCGATCACTTACCTCCTATCTCATTCAATGTTAAATGTAAGGCCTTTTATGCATAGTAAGGTAATATAGTCGGAAGTAGTGGTCATTACAAGGTAATTGATGCTTCATATATTCGGAATATATTCCATCCGCTACTTGGACGAATATGTTTAAAAGAACCACGAGCGCGCCTTATACAAGCAGTTGAAAAACTGAAGTTTGACAACACTGCTCGCAGTTTTAGAAATGTAAAATCTACTTCTATAACTTTCTTAATCCATCTTTGTCACAAACGCTTTGTTTTTCTTTGTTCTCAATAAATGCTAATGGTGCCGTCATGCTGCAAGTGTATTTTTAATTTACATCTTCAGAAAAAGTATCCGCAAATGAAAAAAGGAAGATCAGAAAGTGTGATTTGTGTGACTCGGTAATCAACATCGCAATCGCCGGAATGAGTGAAATCGACAAGCATTTGGAATCGGGAAAACACAAGAAAGCGTTGTCTGCCAGATCAAACAGCCGCACTGTCATGAACTGTTTTACTTCGTCTTTCAATGCCAACTTTGTGGCATGTAAAGGCTTTTGCTCGTATCATGTTATCAAAGCGAATAATAGCTGCTTTTCATTGCACTTCGTTTCTAGGGATGCAAACGATACATCATACTAGTCATATTATACAGTGGTGGTCACGAATTTAGCACAAACTGTGTTAGTAACTCTAATTTAAAAGTTTTAACATCTTAGCTTAAGAATTATAAAAAAATATTGTTTGCTGACTGTTGTTTATGAAGTTAACTCACAGAAACGTTAGTTGGTTTTTCAGTTATTCTTACGTTTTCTTACATATTTCAAGTAGTTGCAATCAATGTGGTTTAAATGCTGGACACTAATTTATCACAGTTTAGAATTACTGTTCCATTTCTTACTTTATTTTGGTTAATTAAATTTTACTGGTAAAATTTGCTAAATTTATTAAGTTTGTATATGAGTTCTAACAAAAAATTCCAGAAAGGTATGACGAAAGACTACTGGTGTTCAGAGGCTCAGCGCCAGTTGAGTCAGCAAATGAAAAATGATGGAAGCACAGTTTCAGAGATTGCTCTGCTTCTAAGATGTTCCAGAAAGATAGTATATAACGCATTTCAACGTGTAGAGCCGTATGGTAGCATTAAAAATGTAAGACAGCGACCTAGAGCGCGAAAAACAACAGCAAGAGAGGACCATTTTATTTGTAGAGCTTCACTTAAGACTCCTTTTAAATGAAATTAAACATGAAATTTCATCAAAATATGGCATAAATATGTTCCCAAAAACCATAAGAAGACGCTTGAGTGAAAACAATTTGCGTGGCTGTATAGCCCAACATAAACCACATGTGTTGCAAAAAAATATTAAATGTAGTCTTGCGTTTGCAGATGAACATTTAAAAAACCCAATGAGTTTTTGAAAAATGTACTTTGGAGTAATGAATCAAAGTTCGGATCTGACGACAAACAATATGTGTGGCGTCCTCAAGACATGCAACACAATCCAAAGTACACGCTAAAGACTTTTTAAGACGGTTGTGGAAATGTTATGCGATGGGCAGCGTTTTCTTTGCACAGAGTTGGTCCGATTGTTAAAATTGAGAAAAAAATGGTTCAGAAACTTAACATAATCATACTTGTCAATACCATGATACAGTTTTCAGAGGATAATTTGCCGCTTTTATGGAGTTTATGCAGGATAATGATCCAAAGCACACTGTTCTAACAGTAGCGAGTTGCTTGGAAGACTCGTGTTAATGTCATGTAAATATTTTGAAGTGGCCAGCGTAATCGCAGGACCTCAACCCGATTGAGAAAAATAGAGGGATGTCGGGCAGCAAATACTAACAGTAAAACCCAAAAATTTTCCAGATTTGTAAACCCAAATCCAAAGGATTTGGTATAATACTGTGAAGCTTTGGTCGAAAGTCTTCCAAGTAGATGCGATAAATTTTATTTTTATCCTAGACTTTTTTTTTGATCGTGCGCTAAATTCATGACCAAGTGTAAATGTTAATTTTTATTTTATACTTGACTTAAAGTTCTTAAAAAAAAAAATTTAAATAAAAAAGTGTACATAAGAAAAAAAGAAGAAAATTATATATATATTTAAATATATTTCATAAAAGTTCATTAAAATTTCAAACGAATAAAGAGAAAACTAAAGTATTTACTATAATTTTTTAAGTGTGCTAAATTTATGACCACCACTGTATATTTAATTTTGTAAAATTGTAAAACAAAAAACTGTGTTTTGTATGATCAAGAAAAACCCCGTCTTTTTGGGGTCGAAAGAAAAATTAAAAAAAAATAAATTTTTCATACAATATACAAAAATGTTTGTATCTTTCTTTTCTGTATGTATCTGTCCATTCTTTTTTTTTCAAATTTTGTTTTTGTAAATTTTTTACGTCCATACTTTTTAAGAAATTTTTTAAGAAATACTTTGTAAGAAATTATTCTTTCTTTCATATTTTATAATAGAGTGCAAATAAAAAATATGAAATCTATAAAAATAATACTTATATTTTTCGATCTCAACACTAGGTCTTATACAAAAATGAAAACATCGGAAACACATCGATATATCGGTCTTATAACCGATGTTTCTAAACATTGATAATTGTCAAGTGAACATAAATTTTTTCAAACATCGATGCTTTTAAGAACGATGTTGCATCCCTATGCGTTTCCAAAATATTTCACAATGTTGTGACGAATGTGTTTGCTCCATTTGCACTTGACAAAGCAAAAATAGAAATGGCCTGCGCGAATTACATCAGAATTACGAATTACGACAGATGCATCAAACCGTAGCAACGTAAAAATGCTTTAAATTGTGGGCCCATATATAATTTCGACAATCGGCGTTCGTATCAAAATGTTGGAATATTCCTTGCTTGTTTGCGAAACGTCTAAATTGATTGCGAATCGATTGAGAAAATTAGCTGAGGACTTCCAAATCGAGGAAAAAGTGTTTGGGTTCTGCTCTGACAATTGTCCAACGACTTTCGGATCATGGGAACGTGGTGGATCTAACAATGTTTATTATCATTTGAAACAATGGAAACCATCGTTGATCGATGTCACGATTCACATGGAACAACTGCGAGGCAATTGTTCTGTTCATACTCATCAAATCGTTTGTCAAATCCAATAGAACAACTTGGAAATTCAATGGAAATTTGCCGTAAAATTAAGTGGTTTCCTTCCGAAGTGGTGAAAAAACCGAATTTGTCGTAAAATGCACTGGTTTTATTTTCAAACAGTAAAAGTGGGTCATCGAATTCAGCGGAAATGGTCAGGTTTTCGAACAAAAAAATTTTTCCAACTTCCGAAGCATGATATTAAGGGAGTTTACATTTCAAACCGCTCATCAAATCGTTTGTCAAATACAATAGAGCAAATTGAAATTTCCATGGAATTTCCACGTTATTCTATGAAATTTCAATGGAATTTCCACGTTGTTCTATTGGATTTGACAAACAATTTGATGAGCGGTTTGAAATGTGAACTCCCTTAATATCATGCTATGGAAGTTGGAAAAATTTTTTGACCGAAAACCTGACCATTTCCGTTGAATTCGAATCGTTTGTCAAATACAATAGAGCAACGTGAAATTTCCATGGAATTTCCACGTTGTTCTATGAAATTTAAATGGAATTTCCACGTTGTTCTATAGGGTTTGACAAACGATTTGATGAACGGTTTGAAATGTGAACTGCCTTAATATCATGCTTCGGAAGTTGGAAAAATTTTTTGACCGAAAACCTGACCATTTCCGCTGAATTCGATGACCCACTGTTACTGTTTGAAAATAAAACCAGTGCATTTTACGGAAAATTCAGTTTTTTAACTCTACAGTCTCTCATTTTGATTTTTATGGTTTTTAGTCTCAGACACTGCGAATAATTATGTACATCAGTAAGTGGAGTGAATAATTCGATCGTAATAAAGCGTTCGAATGGGTCGCATTGCGAGTTTTTGTTTTCTAGGCACTAATTGAAACAACTATGGAGAAGGATTACTGTATTCAATGTGGTCGAAAGTGGGGCGAAAGTTTTAAAACAATACGCCACAAAGAAAACTATTGCAAACCCGAAAAATTTGAAGAATGCAGAGGGGAGAAATTGCCATCCAAGGAAAGCTGGGTTGAAGCAAGTTGAAGTCTTTAAGCACATGAAAGCGTCACAAATTCCTTAGTTTGAGCTTTCTTATCTCGTCGAATGAGTACACGTCTTTTCATCCGCAAAAAACATCCGAAAAACCGAATCCTCTCGGCTCCAAGTGGCCACCCTAAAATCAGTTTTGCTTGTCAAAATAAATTTGCAGTTTAAATACGTCTATTTTTTTTCTGGGTTGCTGTCGATGGAGCTGCTGTCGCTGAAGCGCCTTATCTAAAAAAATGTCGATTGATAGTACGCAGAGCGTACATTAAATCTTAATTAATTAATTTTTTCTCTAAATATTTTGAGCACGTTTTTATTATTTTATTTTTCCATTTTCACTAGTTGCTGACGAATACATTCCAATAAAGATATTTCATATAGAATTAAGCATATTTGTATTTATTTCCACATACTTTGACTTCAGACCATGATGTAATTACTATAAGGTTATTCGTATTTTTTACGTATGCTTAAATTTTTTGTCAGAAATATTTTGACAATTTGCCAATAGTGTTTTGCGATGTTAGAATAAAAAAAAAGATACAGCCACAACTGTAATTGTCCATCTGTTGATGCGACTTTTACAGTTATATATAGTACAGTTTTAACAAAAAATAAAATACCGTTTTAACAACAAATGTGCTAATATAACAACAAAATAAAGAAAACGTGACTTTTAAATAAATACACATAATGTGTATTAAATAAAATAACTATTGATTTATGTCAAAAGCTACAATAAGAACCTCGTGTTCATGGTCGCAGGGAATGTTTTACTGTTGTATAGCATTTTTAAAGGAGAAGAAGAAGAAGAATGTTTCAGTATTTCGTTGTGCAGTTTTCTAATGTAAAAGTAGTTTTCTAATGATTTCTTGCCAAGTTAATAAGAAGAAAAAAAAAACAATGTAGGTATTGCGCCAAGTATATACTTATAATTTAGAAAGTGCCCTTACAAATTTAAAATAAAAAGTTCTTGTCATTGCGCAATACCTGATATGCAAATTTAATAAATTGAACGAGTAATTTTGAAAAAAAGTGAGTATCAACAATAAACAAATTAAAACAGATACTGTATATAATAATTTTTTTTCAGATTTTTTAACCAAAAAAAGCATTGTAAAGAATTTGTCGCACCGTTGTTTTGAAGGTACCATTACAATCCTCTCACTTTGTAGAACTTGATTTCGAAATTGGTTTTTTAAAATTTGGAGCAATATGTAATAATTATTTGTGATTTTTATTTTTTCAAGCCAAAAATTTTCCCGATTTATTTTAAGCAAAAAATAACCAGTACTTTTTGATATTTATTTTTTAGACAAAAATAATAAGCCCGATATCTATTTGAGCACAAATTAACAGGTAAGTTTTGATTTTTATTTAAGGAAAAAATAAAAAGTAAAATTTGCCCGATATAGTTTTGACCACAATATAACTAGTAAATTTTTATTGATGTTTTTTATAAGGCAAAAATAAACAAAGAAAATTTCAAAAATATATTTTTATTTCAGCGGTGGGAAAAATATGCGGTACGCAGTTCAAAGCATCTTCTAGGGTCTGCGAGAAATATACATATATTTATAATATATTTATATACAAAAAATTTTAATTTTTATTTGTGACTTAAAAAAATAAAAAGCATAAAAATATATTTATAATAATTTAATGCTCAAAATTAAAGTCAAAAGATAATTATTATTTGTTGCTTTTTATTATAAAATACATACGGTCTCTAAACTAAAACTAAACTAAACTAAACTAAAACGCAGTTCAAAGCATCTTCTAGGGTCTGCGAGAAATATACATATATTTATAATATATTTATATACAAAAAATTTTAATTTTTATTTGTGACTTAAAAAAATAAAAAGCATAAATATATATTTATAATAATTTAATGCTCAAAATTAAAGTCAAAAGATAA
The DNA here is from genome assembly GCA_963920525.1 of Dichetophora obliterata. Classification (NCBI taxonomy): domain Eukaryota; kingdom Metazoa; phylum Arthropoda; class Insecta; order Diptera; family Sciomyzidae; genus Dichetophora; species Dichetophora obliterata. The sequence goes on from OY986435.1 coordinate 309,015,913, forward strand.
TTATTATTTGTTGCTTTTTATTATAAAATACATACGGTCTCTAAACTAAAACGAAATACTATATAGTGTTGTAACATAATTCCACACATTGAAAGTATGCTTGTAACGTGTGTTATTTGTCGCAAAACATGGATTGGCGAAAATATAAGAAAATATGCTATTCCATTAGAACTGTAAATCCGTCAGCGATAGGAAAAATATGCGGTATGCATTTAATTAGATACTTTTCAAGATAGAACTCTTTTTATGTACCAAAACTTTAGTTTTTTATTAGTTTGCTTCCAGTTTAATATATCAAAAAAATAATCTCAACATAAAGTATGAGTATAATTACTAAAAAATTTTTAGAAAAAAAGTAACTTTTAAAACACTTTTTATTTTCTAAATCACAATGCTATTTAAACACTAACCTTAAATAATGTAAAAACTTTGGTTTTACATCAATTTGGGACCATTTCAAGGGCAAAATATCATATCACAAAAACATCTTCAAAAGTAACAATTTCTAAGCCCAAAAAGGGCTATTTCTTTAAGAGATATGCATGGATTTTCATTTTGATACCTCGTTAAATATTGTATTACCTTTCTTCTGATACCGGAAAGATTAGATTTGTTGGAAAATAAAAAAAATCACATGTTTTGAAAGCCATTTTTTTCTCACTTTGGACCCCTATAACTTCAAAACAACTTGAGAGTAGACCTTAATTTATTTCACTATTAGCTTTTTTAGCTCTAAATACACATTTCTGAAAAAGAAATAAATAGAAAAGGCAATTTTTGCTAAAGGTAAAATGTTCTTAAAATAAAAAGTATAATTTTTATTTTAGTATTTTTATTTCTTATAAATTAATTAAATGAATTTTCATTCAAATTAAGTGAAAACAATTTTTAAGTAAGTTATTGATACACTGAGGAAACGGAGTATTAAAAGTACTAGAGAAAAATTTACTGCTCTCAATTTAGTACCAAATAGTATGATATTAATGCAACCGTGTGCATTTTTTGCTCTAATGACATTGCTGTCATGCTTTTATTCTGCTCTCATTTTCAAATAAGCATACCAATTTGAGAAAACGTCAAAAATACGAATAACAGTGCACCCTAAACAAGTGCGCGTTGCGCTGCGTACCCAAACGCCACGCAATTTTATTTTACGCTTAACCTAAACAAGTGCGCTGCGGAAAGAACTGCTGCTCTCGAACCAGCTCAGTCTGATGGTTTAAAAATCTTAAAGAAACTTTTAGAATTGTGTAAAAATCTATTAATATAGCAAATACTTCCATTTGCAATTGAGATTAATTAATTAAAAGCAGCTAATTGCTCTTTGTTCTAATACTTTGGTTTTATGCAGCCAACTTCACATCCGAACGCACTGTCAAAATTGGAAATTCGATTCATGTTGCGGTAGTCCGGTGCGTGTTTCGGTAGGCTTCATACAAAATGTATGGGCATGAGCCGATTTTGACAGTTAAACCACGCACGCGCACTTGTTTAGGGTGGACTGTAACTTTTAAATAATTAAATCGTGCTTCAGGCAAATGTACTTATTCCTTCAAAGTTGGTATGCTTTGCTTATAGGCAACACAGCTTATATTGAGGCTGTTAAAATAATGTACGCTGAAAACAAAACAAAATAAACAAAAAACTATCTATGGAAAGCTCCTGAATAATAAAAAGAAGAAAGATCTTTGTAAAGTGTTGTCAAGCCTCATTCTAAATCTATTGAAACAAACTGAAAAATCTTTTATATTCACAAGTTTGATGACAAAATTTAATTTTTGTTTAAAGGGCGGACCAGGGGCCCTATTCTCTAACTGAGGTTTCAAAGTGTGCACTTCTCCCGACTGAATTTTGACAGCCCGTGTACACTTTAAAACTCACAGTTACAGAATAGGGCCCCAGGGCGGACACAAATAGTTTTGTACGTAAAAGAAGAATCGTTAGTAGTCATTGTGGTGCATACCATTCCCGATTCCAATGGGTTCCAAATGTGTAAAGCTAAACTAAATTTGTAAACACCGATTGCTGCAAAGCACACTTTGTCACGATAGCGAATTGATGCAAAGGCAGCCTCCAGACCACGAGATCATTCGGATGCTTCGCTTAAAGCTCGAGTGTCAGCTGCTGCATGAATTTTTGTTGTTTCCATACTTCTCTGACCTTCTCTAGCAGCGCGTTCTTCTTTGTGCTGTTTGTTCCTTTTAGATTATTGTTTTCTTTTATCTACTGTGGAGCAATCAGTATTGCCAGTAGCAAGTTTTATGACAGTAAATTTTTAAAGTAAGCTGAGCTAAAATTTGCATGAAAGTTAATCTTGAAAGCGACGTAAATTACTAAACAAACTATCATTGAAAGTTTGCCGGTAAAATAACAACAATGTTTTGCTTTCAATGAATATTCTTTATCCCTTCAAGACAAGCGTTACCAAAACTCCAACACAATTAAAAAATGTTTGATGAAAACCAACACAAACTTGTCATTAATTTGTTTTTTTTTTTATAAATGTGAGAAAGTGCAGGTTTAGCAAATGTCACGAGCTGAGCTATGTTGTGAAAGTTAGAAAGAGATCTTTCTGACAACTGTTGTAAAGAAGCGACGTGTGCTGCAAAGTTTTACTATACAATTTTATAGAAAAAGCCCAGAAAAATGAGTATTTAACCCAAATCTATGAAGTTTTTTAAAACGAGCAGGTATTTATGAATAAAACAAATTTTGTACAACTGTTATTTTGTCAAAGAATGGCTAAAATTTTAGGTTTTGTTGTGTAGTCGAACTGATAAAAACACTTCAGTCTTTAATTTTGATTCATTTAATTAAATACCTCTAGTTTCGGGTGTAAGAACTGCGAAATTTCTACAAGAACTTGGTGCCAGAATATGTTTAGAGAAGTCCAAGAAAAGCGTAGCATATGATTTGATCAAAATTATAGATGTCTGTGATATTTATCAAAAGCGGCGAATATGGAAAATTTAAAATTATGTTACATTTAAATTAAAATCGGTTATGTTTAATAGTAGATACAGTAAAATTGAAAACAAAAATTAGTTTAATGTATAAAAGAGTTTGCTTAATCCTTGATTAATAACCTTAAAAAACATCCGTAAAACTCACAATTATAACGACTCAAGTGTATAAATCTTAAAAATTTTTAAATTCGAAATTAGTTAAAACTTTTTTTTTAGTTATAAATAGTTTTTATTAATTTCATTCACTAATTCTATGCTAAGAATAATTATGAATGTAGTGCTACTAGGTGTAATCCACGCTACTTTTGAAATCACACGTACACGTTAGTTTAGTCAGATTTTTCACATCACCATCCTAAAACTAATAGAAACTTTATTCTGCAAACTTACTTAAGTTTCTTACAGCAATACATGTTTAGTAATGTTTAATTTTTGAGGCGTTTTTTTCTTAATTTTTTTTATGTAATTGTTTGCGTTTTTTATGTCACTTATGTCAGTTTTTAGGTGATTAAAGTACGAGCCTTTGTTTCTATAATAAAAATATTTTTTTGTACTTAATAAGAAATAATAAAACAACATTTTAGATACAATATAAATATCTTGTAAAAAAATTATATTAAATATTTTATAAGAATATTTAATAAAATATTCGTTTCATTCGCCACATAACTCATTATATTTTAGTATATATTTTATCTTTGTGCGATGAATATTAAAGGCTGAAAATTAAGATGTATGTGTCAGTTCCTCAAAATAATCCTTGGCTGCAATAGCATTTATGAAGATTCCTCAAATATTTCAATTCTAGTAATAGCCATTCGTGTGATGCAATGGTTTGAAATAGCCTCTAAAAAGAACGTTTTTTGTCAAAATATTGGTTGGTGTAATAGTTTTAAGAAATAAACTGCCAGAAATTTTATGGCGGAAAAAAACTCTTCCTATCTGCATCAACAATTTAAATATATGCAATAGAATAAAAGATAATGCTTTTTTCATACATATTTTTGATATATTTTATTTCAAAGCTCGCAATTTAATTCATGTGATTTATACTAAATTTTAAAAATTAAAATATCTTTATAAGTTGTATTTTGTTTTTTAATATCTTAAAATATTTTTCAGTATGGGCTTATTTTATAATTAATATTTTAGTTTTAATATATATCAATACACGGAATTCTGACCAGGAATCAATCAATCAATTGCAGCTACTCAAAATCTTCCCAACGATATCTTGAAAGTGAGAATAGCATTTGATATAATTATGTTTTTTTGTATGTAATTAAAAATAATTAATAAGTAATTAAATAATTATTAATTGCACAGAAAACAACATTTTCATTAATCTGAATGCAAAAATGGAATGTTTGTTGATGCTGATTGGAAGAACTTTTTCATAACTATTATTTCTGACCGTTTATATTTTTTAAACTACTATACCAGCCAATATTATTACAAAAAACTTGATTTTTAGAGGTGATTTTTAACCATTCCAGCTTACGGATGGCTATCGCTACAGCCGAAATATTTGATGAATCATCTATACTATTAAATAAAATTCCTGACTACCTTTTATAAGACATAGCAATCTTTTGCGAAAAATCGTCCAGTTTTGCGCAAAAATTGTTAAACTGTTTTTGTCTTTTTTTTTGCCCTATGATTTTTTTTGGGCAAATTTATTTATACCAAAATGTTGTTATTATATTTAATGTCTCAAAAATAATTTACATAAAAAAATAACCCCAATATCTCTTTCCAATCAAAGGTTATGGCTTCAAACAAAAATTTTTTTTTTACCATTGAATATATTAATAAAAGTAATTTTCACATTAATCGTTTTCAATTCTTGCTATCCACCTCGCAGTCAAATTAGCATAGAAGTTGATTGTTGACATATTTTTTCGGCAACTTGTGCGATAATAACTCTAATTAAAATCTTTTTTCATAATATTGCAATTTTTGTGTCTGGTAACAACATTCACAGAATAAAAAAATGCAACACTGCAACTAATATTTTTCCTTTGAGCGAATGAGCATAAAAGCAAGGATTTTCCTTGCTTTTGGCGATTGTTCCTCATGTCTTGCCTTGTTTGACATTCTTGTGTCGCAGACGTTCGTAATCGCTAGCGCTCACACTCTAGGCATTCGTATCAACAGCGATTGGTACAAGCATTTGTGCATTAATTTAAATGCAGGAAGCACATTCGGTGCTCGTTTATTGACGAGACAATCGAAACGCCATTTGAATGCACTCAAGCTGTTCTCTGATATAAATGTATTAAATATATATATATATATTAGGGCGGGTCAATTTGTATGGACGAATTTTTTGGTGGTCTGGCTCCACCATTTTTCTGAAAAAAAGCTGTGCGGACTTTCGTAAATAGATTTTGTTCTCAATTATAAAATATGAATGTATGATTGTATGTGTATGAATCTATTTACGAAAGTCCACACAGCTTTTTTTCAGAATTTGTATATGCTGTAGTGGAGAAAAAGTCTTGAAATTACATGTATTTTACGAATTTCGCTGAGCCAGAATTTGACCCGCCCTAATATATATATATATGAATATATATATGTATATAATTAATGTATGTATTAAAAAATATATGTAGAAATAATGTATTGAAACTACATTAGAACAATAGATATTAAAAACAAAAGTTTTATAAAGAATATAATTAGATATTTAATTAAATGAAAAAAAATTTAATAGTTTTTTCACAATTAATTTTGAAAGTTAAGAAATTACTTTACTTTTTAAAAATGTTAAAAAATTACCAACTTTTTAACCACGCATTTTTTGAAATGAAAAAAGTAGAAAAAAAATCAAATAAAAGTAAAAGATTGAATAATTCTATATAAAAAAAAAAATTGAATTCCGATTACTTTTTTGATTAAAGCTTATTTTCGCACACATATCTGATAGAAAAAGTGCACTGTGCGACGCTGAAGCTTCTGCTGGTGTTGTTGTTCTGCTTCGAATCGCGCTTTTATCTGTAAAAGTGGGTAAGCAGCAGGAACTGTAACTATATTCAATTAATTTAAGTATCTCAAGGGCTAAAACCGCCAAAATCACTGAATCGCTACTTCATCCAGCCAACTACTGCCACCAACACTGCCACAACTTATACTCGTACGCAACCAATAGCGCCACTGGCCCGCGCTTGTTATTAATTTTCGTTTATAGGAAGTTCCACCGAAAGAGTGCAGTTAATAGATGGTTGCCTGCAGTATCAACGTCATTTCAAAGCAGCTGGGATTTGCGCTCCGGCATCAGCCACAAATTTTTCGTAAAAGGAAAAATGTGTGGCAAGAACAACACTTTACTTAGCCCAAGTTGGCATTTTCTGCTTAACTGGGTTTGTTTATGCTGGAAAAACTTTTGAATATTCACGCCATGATAGCTTCTAAAATAAGCACAACTTTTCTTAAGTGCACTTAAGACACCTACACAAAAAAAAAAAAAAGAAAAATGCAAATGGCATAATTTCAACATTTTTAAACCAACAAAATTGCGAAGATATTAAATTTCTATAAATAAATTACACTGTGCATATCCAAAAATCAAACAAGTTTGGGACATAACATTTCAGCATAATCCAAGGACGCTGAATTATTGGCATATACTGTGTTTCAATTCTTCCGTCAATTTTCGAGAAATTCAAGGCCTATTACATGTTTTTTATTAGCTTTAGTGGCTTTATGTCTTCATTGGTAATTACATTGGTAAAAAAAATTTTGTTTAACAGTTTAACCCTCAAAACCTTACCCTTAGGGTCCAAATTGAACCAATAATTCCAAAAAAGGTGGAGTTTTGACAGAGCATGTCACGAACATTAATAATAATTTTAATCAAAATAACATTTTTGTTGTGAAGAACAACTGATGTAAATTAAAGTTCCAATCAGTTATATTTAGTTAATCAGTTTTTTTTACATAGTGGTTTTGGACTGCGTATGTGGAGTGCGTATTCTTGGACGTAATAGATAAGGGAAGCGTTTTACAATTACTTTTGAAATGTCATCTTCACTTTGAAAAGTCCTTGTGTTCGGTAACACAGGCATAGTATCATATGTCGTAATGACGTGATATACTTCCCCTGTATTTAGTTTTACTACGTAAGATGTAGGAGTTTTCATTTTTTCTATTATTTTCCCTTCTCTGCAATTATTCTTAATTTGTACTAACACCTTTTCTCCCTCCCTAAAATCTTCCTTTGATTCTGTGTGTCTGTCATAGTATTTTTTATTTTGAGCATTTTGCTTGACTATTTTTGATGGTACGTACAGACTCCACTATTTTTGGTTGCAACAATTTATCTGTTATAGGGATATGTATTCATACCTTTTACAGGGCAATTTCTATATTCTAAAAGAGCTAATTTAATATCTGTCTTAGAGTCCACACACATTTTGAGCAATTTTTTTGGCAATTTGTACGCATTTTTCAGCATAAGCTCCACTTTGTGGGTAATTAGGTGAACAAAAGGTAACACTGAACTTATATTCCCTGCTAAAATTTTTAAATTCCTTACTATTGAAAGGTACATTATCTGAAATAAAGTATTTTATTATTTCATACGCTGCAAATAGAGGTTTAAGAACTAAAATTACGTCACTGGCAGATTTGTTTCTTAGTTTTGAAATCTCAATCCATTTTGAGTAAGAATCCACAAGTATAAGATAACTATAACCCGAAAATGAAGCTATATCAGCAAAAATCCTTTCAAAAGGAAATGACGGTATCTCATGGTGAAGAAGTGGTTCTTTCTGGATACTATTAGAGTATTTTTGGCATATTTTATACTTGGGTACATAATTTTCTATTTCATTGTTTCTGCATACCCAATAAAAAAGTATACGGGCTCTACTTCTAATTTTTTCGATACCCGAATGAGAAATATGCAACCAATTGAAAACTTCATCTTGAAGCGATTAAGGAACAATTAATCTCTCACCCAGTAAAACCAATCCATCTTCACAAAAAATTTCATTTCTTAGTTCACTGAAATATTTTAAATTCGGAGTTGGAATATTTTTGACACTAGGCCAACCTGTTTTATAAAACTGCACTCTTTGTTCGTCTGCAGTCACTTTTTCAAATAAATTTCTTTTTTCCAAAGACATATTTATTTCGTGAACACACCCTTCTAAATTTATTTCCTCTATACAATCAAATTGATCATTACCAAATCTTGACATTACGTCAACTAAAAGATGAAATTTACCTGGTATGTAGCAGAGTTTAAGTTTGTATTTTTCTAACTTGAGCCTCATGCGCTGTAATCGCATTGATGGTATTTTATGAATACTTTTCTCAAAGGAACTAAAGGCTTGTAATCTGTTTCTATTAAAATATCACGGCCATATACATAAAAGTAAAACTTTTTACATGCATATAAAATCGCAAGCAAATCCTTTTCAACTTGTTCATAGTTTTTCTCTGTGTCACTAAGCCCTCTTAAGGCCCATGAAATAGGTTTTTTATCTTGTAATCAGTTTGAATTGTAATACTCTTCTATCTTTTTATCTCAGTTTGAATTGTAATACTCTGCAAAGGATCAAAATTTTGTAATACCGTGGCATGTACCAATAACTTTTTAAATTTATCCATAGAATTAGATGCTTTTGTTGCCAAATAAAATGAACATTTTTCTTTAAAAGTTCCCTCAGTGGTCCAATTTCATTTGCTTAATTTGGCAGAAACTCTCGAAGATAATTTATCAATCCTAGTATTTTTTGAAGTCCAACCTTGGAATCTGGATTTTTTAATTAACTATAGATTCAATTCTATTTTCATCAACCGACAAACCTTCCTTTGACAGGTTAAAACCCATATATCTAACTTTTGATAATCTAAATTGCAATTTTTTTATTGAACTTAATATTATACATCTGTGCTGTTTTTAAAAATTTTTCCATGATTGCATCATGTTCTCCTATTGTTTCAGCAAAAATAAGAAGGTCATCAAAATATATATGTACCCAGGGATGGCCATGATTACAAATCACGATTACTGATTATGATTACATGTATTTAGATTGCACAGATTAATTGATTTTTCTAAATATTCAGAAAAACCACATTAAAAACCAAATAAAAATACTTTCAATGGAAAGTAATTACATGAGATTATAAAAAATAAAGTAATCTTGCCAGGTGATAACATGATTTTTAAAAAATTAGGTAATCGTAACATGATTTTTTAATAAATCATGTAATGAGTAATAAAACCCAGCTTTTAATAATTACAGATTACTTCTCGTCAGACAAAAAATTCTAAATTTGTATGTAATTTTATTATTTCAGTAATTGCTATTTACCGTAATGGTTTACCATAAATACAATATTTTCATCAGCAGCTATTAAAGTGATGTTAATGTTTGTTAGATTGGTTTTGTTAAAGAAGTGTAACGTTTGTAAAGAAGTGTAGTGCTCATTAACCTTTTCTGTATTTTACTTGTCTCAGTTTTACAGTTGAAGCACATATATAAAAACAGATATAAAACAATATAGTAGTTAAAGAAATCTGCAATCAACGATTGGTTAAGCCTGATTACTGATAAATTTCTTAATCAGAATAGTTCATTTATTACTTTAAAATGATTGATTACTTAAATTAATCACTGATTACTTTTGCATGATTACTGATTTCTCAAAAAAATCACTGAATACTTTAAAGTTATTTATGATTTTTTTAAGTAATCAAGTAATAATTTTGTGTACGAATAATTGTAATCAGTAATTTTTTTGCAATCATTATACAAAAGTTATCATTACTGGCCAGCCCTGTATGTACCCCATCTATTTCTCCAAACACTTGGCTTGTGTACCTCTGAAAAATTAAAGTTGCTGGTTTTAAACCAAACGGAAGTCTAAGATACCGATATGAACCCAACAGAGTACTAATTTTTTTTTTTAAAATATCAAAGAACCACCTTAAACAAACAAGGTTTGGTATTTGAGCTGAAAGGAAAGGGAAAGATTATTATGAAGAATTGTTTGAAACCAAACGTGAATTATTGATTAGGCGAAACAACCGTGAAAGACTATTTGAATTGCTTTTAACCGAGGCTAGTGTTAAGCCTTAACCTCGGTAAGCATTTCCAGCCCTTAGTTGTTCCTGTTCTTTAATTCCACATTTTCCACAATTTATTTGTGGATTTTTAGTTTTCCATAATTCTTAAATGTAGGAAAGAATAAAGAAAGAAAAGAACCATGCCCGAACCCGGATTCGAACTATGAAGTCAATTTGGACCCTAAGGGTTAGGTTATGAGGGTAAAACTGTTCTACAAAATTATTTCCTAGGTAATTGTAAGTGTCTCACCTAAAGACATCATGAACATGTCCAGGAATTTAAAATATTTGAATCAAAAATTGGCCGAAGGATTAAAAAATGCTTAACGACATTAAATTCAGCGTCCTTGAATTATGCTAAAATGTAGCGTTGCAGGCTTGTTTGCAAAAAAAGTGCCCGATACGTGCACAGTACTATTAATTGTTCATTACATTTTGGAGTTTTAACCTAGTTTGCTTGAACAGAATTAGTTCTGAGTTTTTGATATCCAGTTTTAATATTGATTGCTCTCCATAGTAGAGAGCTAAAGACATTACACCTATTGTCAAAGTGTAGACATTTTTTTCTAGAACACTTTGCGGTTACTAATTTGGTAAAAATGTTCCCAAATTACTATAAATATTTTTCACAAAACAAAAACAATTTGCAACCAGTAGCAGAAACTATTACTTGGAAAAACTGTAATAACCTGTAAATTACACACAAACTGAAAATCTATGTGTATCAACCTTAACTCAGAATTTCACGATATTTTATCAATGCGTTCTCAAGTTATTGTCTTCGATGTGACGCCACTTCTGTGTTTTTTTTTTTATAATAGAACAAAAGGAATACTGGTCATGGGAAAGAAATGCTGTTGAAACCAAGGCATGTCTTGATAAATGTTATGCCAGATATGCTCTATTAGATCCAACCATAAAATACGAGCCAAATGAGTCAGTTACTCCATGAAACATCCGAAAATTTTTTTATGTTATCTGAGATGTCTGTACAGCGAAAAATAATGAGATAGCTAATAAATCTTTCATGAACAAAGGTTCATTTTTGCATATGAAAAAGATTTGCGCATAATGGGGACCGATTTTCTTAACTTTTCAACAAAAGACAAAAGTGTTCGCCTTTCAAAGTACAATGTGGAACTGTAACAAAAATAATTTTTTAATAATGCAATTTGTGATAACGGATCCGGCAAAAATATTAGGTTTTGAAGTCTTAGTATCCCTGGATTCTGCTTAAAGTTGGTCCACTGCTACAGTGATTGCGACCTTCACAGTACCTAAAATAAAAAACTGTAAACCGTGTATAGATGTAATAAAACTGTAAACCGTGTTTAAAGTAAAAAAGTGAAACTTTTTTAAATTAAGATCTAGAGAGATTATTTTGAAAGAGACAAAGAGAAAGTAAGAACGAGCATCTCAAAAGAAATACAGTAAAAAATTTAACATAAAGAATATTCTGTTGATTTAGTATTAACTCTATCATTGGTTGGTTCTAGGAATTTATTAAAAAACACAAATTTAAGAGAGAAATTTCTATTATAGTTCATATAAAAAAACTAAGACCCCTAGGGGGGTCAAATGTATGAGGTAGTCCTATTAATTTTTCTCATTTAACATTTCTTTTGAACTTACCTGCACTCTATCCGCAACACTTCTGTTGGTCCCAATACAAAAAACACAAAAAATAGAAAAATATGTCTATTATAGCTCATATCAAAAAATGTATGACCCATAGGAGGGATCAAATGTATTAGCTTTTATTATTAATTTTTCCCCTCAACATTTCTTCTGAACACACCTACACTCTATCTGCAATCCTTCAGGGGACCGCCATACAAAAAGCACAAAATGAAATAAAATGTGTATTATAGTTCATATCAGAAAATCTTTGACCCAATGAGGGTAGGGGGGGTCAAATTCTGGTCCTATTATAAAGGGTGATGCTTTTCAAATGATCCATTCTGTGTGTCCAATTTTCGACAACTCTTTCGAGCACATCGGCCGGTATTCCTTTAATAATACGAGTAATGTTGGTTTCCAAATCGTCAATAGTTTGGATTTGTCGACATAAACAAGTGATTTCCCATATCCTCAAAGAAAGTAATCCAATTGCGTCAAATCACATGATCTTGGTGGCCAATTAACAGGACCATTTCTTGAGATGATGTTTTCATCGAACGTTTCCCTCAATAAAGCGATTGTTTCTTCAGCTGTATGGCGTGTTGCGCCATCCTGTTGAAACCAGAGGCAGCTACACCAATATCCTCAATTTTTGGCAAAAAAATTCATTGATAATTGCTCTGTCGTAAGCATCATTGTCTGTAACACGGGCTACATCCGCATTTTTGAAGAAATACGGTCCGATGATTCCTCCTGCCCATTAACCACACCAAAGAGTACACTTATCGGGATTCACTGGAAGCTCTTGGATTGCTTCTGGTTGTTCATTGGCCCAATTACGGCAATTTTGATTGTTAACGTAGCTGTTCAACCAGAAATGAGCTTCGTCGCTAAAGACAATTTTTCGAATAAAAAGTGGATCACTTTGCAGTTGTTGTAAGGCCCATAAACTGAAATTAAAACGTACACCAAGATCAGCCGTCTTCAAATCTTGTACGAGCTGTATTTTATAGGCCTTCAGACTAAGATCACGCCTCAAGATACGCCACAATGATCTATAAAAGATGTCTAAAGCCTGAGATCGGCTATGAATCACGGTTGTTCACGGTTTTCACGAACACTCTCTGCTACTACAGCAATATGCACTCTGGTTGAATGATGAATGTCCAATAGTGTAAAATTGGTTCGAAATTTGGTGATGGTGTTACGACTAGTGCGCTCATAAAAAACGCTCATAACGCTCATAACGCTCATAACGACCAAAATGATGTTGAAGAACTCTATAACATTCTCTAACTGATGACTGATTTTGGTAGTAAGTTTCTACAATTAATTAACGTTGTTCAGGAGTAAGTCTATTCATGATTAAATCGTATTGAATACTGAACACAAACATCATATGGACAAACCATTTGACACATAACATCTGACAAAACAACCTAGTTGCTTAGGTACCTCGTGTTGGACCACCCTTTATTTTCCCCTTCAACATTTCTTTTGAACACATCCTTCTGGGGATCTACCATCCTTCTGGGGGTCATCATACAAAAAATTTATGCTTAAAAGTATGCGCGAATAATAATGAAAATGCAATAACAAACGGAAACACGAATGCAACTGATTATATATGTAAATGTTCTATTCATATTTATTTATTTATTTATTTACTGGCTAAGCAAGGCAATTTGCTTATAGTAAGAGGTTATTTTTTTAATATCATATTAAAAACAACAACAACAATACTAGCACAAGCGACAAGATGTTGCGTTTGTGATTTCGGCACAGTTGCACGCAGCCCAAAGTCGCCTGAAAACACGACATCAACTTTTATCAATCAGCGCAACACGCCATTAGATTTTTCACATCTGAGCTGGGGTTTGAATTTCATTTCTTTAGGTGACAAACAAGGCTCAACGATTTCGATTGTAAATTTTTTAAAGTCTACTTATGCTTCATACTTTCTACGAATAATTCGTACGGTCAATCTACGAATGACCTAACATAATTTTAATTTTAATTTGAAACCATTTCTAAATACTACGAATGTAATGGAAGAAGTTAAGAAGTTATTCGTACGAATAATTGACAAATATTATTATTTTTATGCACACAATAATTCGTAAGATGCACTCACACGAATTGCGTTATTTTTGTTTACGAATATCATTAGTATATAAAACGAATAAATTTTTAGATACTGCATCAAGTATTAATAACACTACACGAATGAATTCGTAAAGATATAACGATACAAATACTTCGTTTATTTTACGAATATTCGTAGAATGCACGAATATTTTTTCATGAATATTATTCGTAAAATAATAAATTTTTTGAGTGTATCGAGTTAGAACTTCGGCAATTTTGAAAATGCAATTTTGAGAAAAACTTGTTTAAAGATAGATATAGTAAAAGGTATAGAGTAAAATGAATATCCCATCTGTAAAAGGCAGTTGCTCAAAAACTATTTAAGATACATATTAAAAAATTATAGTATACCATAATTTATACTAAAGTTAAATTAAAAAAAAAACATATGCGTCGTTGGACACACGAGAGCAGCAAAGCGTTTTCGCAGTTTCATATATTTCATAATTTAATGGTTTCTTAATTTTTATAATTTAATATATATTAATAACACTACTGCATCAAGTATTAATAACACTACACGAATGAATTCGTAAAGATATAACGATACAAATACTTCGTTTATTTTACGAATATTCGTAGAATGCACAAATATTTTTTTCATGAATATTATTCGTAAAATAATAAATTTTTTGAGTGTATCGAGTTAGAACTTCGGCAATTTTGAAAATGCAATTTTGAGAAAAACTTGTTTAAAGATTTAATGGTTTCTTAATTTTTATAATTTAATATATATTTAATACAATTACAAAAAAATTTTTAAATTCAAAAACTTTAATTAACATAAAGTTAATTAAAAAAAAAACACACGTTATAACTAATCACACCAGTAAGTTTTATTCCATTTCTTTATTATTTTATTTTATGACGTCATTTTTAATTATTTTTGTAAATGTGTTTAATTATTATTATGAAATTTTATTAATTAAATAATGGGTTAATGATAACAGAAATAGCAAAAATTCTTTATAGATGTCGTCAATATATGTAGCAAACGCAGCATGAATAGTGGGCCCTAATCGTGTTGTACAAATATTTGAATCGCTTATTACACTATGCGGCACGAAAATCTGTATTTAATAATTTTAAAATTTTTCACTTAATTTTAATATGAGGAATCACGTGGTAATATCCGGTTTACCTGTTTACCGAAGACTTCAGTGAAATTTTTTTTTTAATTACTCCAGATATGCACTCAGCGCATGTTGATAACTCCTGAACCAATAGGATTTTTATTTTTGTTTTTTCAGTAAAGTTATTCCTATTATTCTGCCCAACAACTTGGCGGAACAAATATGGGAATTTGTAGGGTCCCCAACGCGACATTCGCACAGCTTTGAAGTGAAAAAAAGTAAAGATTTCTTTAAATTTTTTTTTCTTGTTTCCATTTTTAGATATAGTTTTAGGAGCACTATGTTTAGTGCAAAAGGTAGGCTTTGTCAATTTGTTGTTTTCAATATATTACCAATAAACATGTGATTCTAAACGCGACAAAAAATAGAAGTCGTTTTCAACTGCATCTACATAAATGCAAAAATCTGTGAATTGGAATATAATTTCTTAAATTGATTTTTTGTAAACTATAATAGAATAATGTGGCTTTATATTGAGAGTTGTCGTATTGAAATATTTGCATTCGTTTTTTTTGCAACCTCTAGGATAATTCTCCACGTGACATTCCTAACGCGACTTATTTTCCCGTCACTTTTGTAATAAGGATTAGTTCAAGTAATTTTAACTCAAAATTGCACTAACTGGCAAAAACTTCAGATTTATTATTTTATTTTATATATACAAACATGTAAAGAGTAAAATTATCTCAAATAATTTTTCAATGAATACGCCGTTTGGGCAGCTTTTATATAATTCCGACAATTAGTCTCAATGGTAATCGTCTACAAATTGTTGACAAAGTAAAAAATTTAGGATTCTATGTCAATTCAAAGCTTACTTGTCTTGACCATGTGAATAACATAATAAAAAGAATATATTATACGCTAAGATGTCTGCGGTTAACTTTTAAATTTTTCCCTACTTAGACTAAAAAAAGACTTGTTGTTCAACTCATTTTGCCTATAATTCTGAGCACAAAATTCTTGTTGCGTTTAACAAGTTGACTAGATATACATTTGACTTAAGACGTTTTGACCATGTTACTTTTAAAAGCAAAGAAATTCTAGGATGTAGCTTGATTGGATACCTAAATGCGAGACACTGCATATTTCTGCACAAGTTGATTATTAGTAAAACTCCGTTATACCTTTTCGAAAAACTGCGTATTTGTGTGTCGAACAGAACCTTCAACCTTATAATACCAAGATAAACTCGTATACAATCTAAGTGGCTCTTTTTTTTCAACGCCATTGAACTGAGCATTGACTGAACTGAGCATTTTGAAAGCACAACTTGCTAAACAGGAAAATTTAGCTGTTTCTTGTGATCTGAGATTGCATGGTATTCCTTATGATGACGGAGAAAATTTAATGTCTGTTTTTCATAATATATGTAACTCTATTTCCATCACACCACCCAACATAAAAAGTATTTTTCGCGTACGTGCTAACAGAAACACTACTGATGGCATCATAATAGTTAAACTTGCGACTCCATATGATAAAAATTTTGTTTTGAGATCTGTGGCCAAATTTAAAAAAGCTAATAGATGTTCTCTGCGTTTGCATCACGCCGGAATGAATTCAGATGTTCCAATCTATGTGAACGAGAATCTTACTAAAGCTAATTATGAATTACTTCAGGCGGCTGTAAGGCTAAAAAAGAGACAACAACTAACGGCAGCTTTTACTCTCCGTGGTCTTGTTTATGTGAAGCTCACTGAATCAGAAGCTGCAAGACGTATTGATTGCATGGCTGAATTGCAAGAGATCATCATGTATCAAGCGACAGCTGAGCATAACAACAACAACAACAACAACAACATGGAATCAAATGGTACTTGTTTTTTTCGTTCTACTGGGGGGGCACAATAACTCATGTCAGCTCTCTCCACAATCTAAGCATACTGTGTATATTAGGCTGACCATATGCTTCAGGCTGACCATAAGTATAGGTTTTTTTAAAATATTTAATTTTTGTCTTTTTCTGTTTATCGTTTTAAATAATTTTGTATTAACTGGTATGTACGAGTATATCTCACATTTCTATTTAAATTGTTTATGTATTAAAAAAAAGAGCTTTATAAAAATTGCACGCGGTGATATATATAATATTGATCATGAATTCTTTAAATAGCGTAAATAGTAGTTCCACTGACAACACAAATGCTTTAATTCGCGTGTTATGTAAACAAAAAAAAGGTTTAAATGTCTGTCACATAAATGCACAAAGTCTTGTAAAGAAAATTGATGAATTTAGATATATTTTTGAAAACTCTGATGTTCACATTATATGTGTCTCGGAAACGTGGTTCGTGCCAGATATGCTGGATGAATTGTTTAAAGTTAACGGTTATAAAATATTCCGAGCTGATCGCCTCAGCCATGCTGGGGGTGCTGCTATTTATGTGAGAAGTGAAATTAAATGTAAATTAAATTGTAAATCCGAAATAGGCAGTTCTATTGAATATTTGTTTGTTGATGTTATGTCTGGGACTGAAAAATTACTTGTTGGTTCCGTTTATAGGCCCAATCGTTATATCGACATGTCCTCATTTATGGAATCTGTTCAGTGTTTGTCCTTGTCTTATACGAATATTTTAATAGCTGGTGACTTCAATAGTAACCTTTTGTCTGAAGATAATTTTATTAATGAGGTAATCTCCTTAGGCTTATACTCTGCTAACATGACTGAACCTACACATTTTTCTAGTACTGCAAATACTCTACTTGACCTATTTTTATTAAACGACATATCAAAACTTTTATTTTATAATCAACTTTCTTGTGCAATATTTTCTAAACATGACATAATTTTCTTAACATACGACTTTCAATTGTGCAATAAACCGACTAGTTTTAGCTTTAGGGACATTAAAAAAATTAATTATACACAACTAGAATCTGAAGTTAATTTAATTGATTGGAATATAATATATTATACCTTTTCTATCGACGAGCAAGTTGCGATACTGAACAGTTGTTTAAGTTACTTGTACGATAAATTTGTGCCAATTAAAACTAGGAAAGTTAAACCAAGTGATCGCCCTTGGTTTAACGGTACTATAAAACTACTAATTGAACAACGAAACTCTGCTTACAATCGCTGGAAGCGGTTCAAAACTTCTGAACTCCATAATCAATTTAAGCAAAAAAGAAACAAAGTTACTTGGGCTATTAAAACTGCTAAAACCAAATTTTATGAAAACAAATTCAGCAATGCTGTTGACAGTAAGCAGACTTGGAGTGTGATTCGCGACATTGGTGTCAGTAAGAAAACAATTTCATCAAGTGCAATAAATGTTGACGAGCTTAACCGCAGTTTCGTTAATATTCCTTTGCCTGTGGTACTAACAAATATTTATGAAAATTCCATCCGTGATAATAACTGTGATATTAGCTTTAGTTTTAGTTGTGTAGACCAATTCGATGTGTTAAAAAGTTTTTTGGCCATTAAATCAAATAGTGTTGGTTTTGATGAAATTCATCCAATTTTTATAAAAGCTTTGCTACCAAGACTCTTACCAATATTTACTTTTATTTACAATTCAATATTAACAAAATCGATCTACCCGTCTTGCTGGAAAAAAGCTAAAATAATTCCAATTGTGAAAACGGTTAATGAATATAGGCCAATTGCAATTTTACCATTTATTTCTAAAGTTTTCGAAGACTTGATGTGCAAGCAATTAAACAAGCATTTCTGCGATAACGGTCTTTTAACCGACCGACAATCCGGCTACAGGCCGAAACGAAGTTGTATAACGGCACTGATAGATGTAACCGAAGACATAAGAGTGCATTTTGATGCCGGAAAAGTAACTTTTTTAACCCTTCTTGACCACTCGAAAGCTTTCGACACAGTTGACCACGATATCTTGTCTTCTAAGTTAGTAAATATGTATAATTTTTCGATGCCTGCGTCTAATTTAGTTTCGTCATATTTACGAGATCGGTCTCAAGCGGTATTTGTGAATAATGTTACGTCTAATTTTATCTCAGTCACTAGAGGTGTCCCGCAAGGCTCACTGTTAGGACCATTATTGTTTTCTATTTATGTTAACGACCTGCCCAAAGTGTTGAACTTTTGTAAATTACACATGTACGCTGACGACGTTCAACTATATGCAAGCTGCGGCTTAGACTCTATGGATAACTGTGTCAAAAACATCAATGCTGACCTCAGCAAAATAAACGACTGGGCTCTTAAAAACGGATTGTGTTTAAATCCAAAAAAATCGAAATGTATTGTCATTTATAAAAAGAAAATTGATCAAACTCTTAAACCTTCACTGACTCTAAATGGATCGAACATTGGTTTTGTCGAAACCGCGAAAAACCTCGGAATTATTTTCAATAGACACTTGTCTTGGAACAATCACATAAACTGCACCGTTGGTAAAATTTATGGCATGCTACGTACACTTTGGGTTACACAATATTTCACTCCTCATAGAATTAGAGTTCTCTTAGCAAAAACATACTTAATTCCTACTTTACTTTATGGTTGTGAATTATTCGCTAATTGTGACTCGTTAAGCAGACATAAACTTAACGTTATTTATAATAACATCGCACGTTATATTTTCGGAATTAGGCAATCTGATCACATTTCCATGTTTTCTAGACAAATTTTCAGTATGACTTTCGACAATTTATTAAAATTCAAAACACTTGTGTTTTTACAGAAAATAATTGTTTACAAAGAACTTAAATATTTACATGACCGACTACGCTTTTCCAGATCTAATAGATCTACTCAATTAATACAATTAAGGCATACTCATCTGATTTCAGAGCGACAGTTCTATATAAATTCTATTCGTCTGTGGAACTGTCTACCTACTAATATTAAAACTCTTAATAATCCCGTGCAATTCAAAGCTAAACTTTATAATTATTTTTCTTTGTTGTAATATCTTTAATATTTTTATTATCACTTATAGATTCTTAAATACTTGTTTAATAATCAAAATCAGATTCGGCTTGCCGGACATGACATGAGCTTTTTCATTTTTTTATACATATAGGTACTTGTTTTAAGTTAATTTTTGTGAATTAATTAATTAATACTATATTATTCGCCTGATCTTAAACCAATATATTACTAATACTATATTAAGATTATTATATCTTTTGTATTAGGAAACGAAAATAAATAAATAAACTAAACTAAACTAAACTAAGCTCTGGAACTCACTTCCTCTAAACATTAAAACCATAACCAGCACGAACAAATTTAAGCTATCAATCATGTCCAATTTCTCTAACCTTTAATTCTTCTACACTTTAACTTTCTTTTCCTTTCTCTTCTTTAATGTTTCAATGTTACTGCCTTTCCTCTTTCTTTTATTTTGTTAAGTTATGACAAGCCAATATTTAGTTAAGTTGAAATTAACTGTAATTCTTTTATTTCTCCAAATTGGTTTGTTTTGCAAAATTATAATTATATTTACTAGTTTAAAGACTTATTCTCATCGTTTTCTGTTGACTATTAATGTTTTTAACTGTTGTACGCTAAAATACCATTTAAGATCTTACTGTACTTATTCTTAATTTAAATAAATAAATCGAAATAAATAAATAATATTCAAATGTTCGTCACAGGAGAAATAATGTAATTTTCGGATGCCTGAAATATTTGGTATTTCCTTCCAGTTTTCTGTTAATGTTGGAGATATATCTTTGATAATGTCAGCACTAATATACATAATTGTAATTCCAGTTTTGTGCTCCCGTGCGCAATTGAAGAAAGAAAACCCATCACTTAAATTAATATTTTTTGTTTTGGTTATACCCCAAATTTTTCTTTTTATAACCGCTCCAACTCCATCGACTGCACCTTTCCCATGCGAAGTTGCGAAATAGTTTAATTCAATTGTTTTGCAAAGAGATCAGATAAACTCGAAATAATAAATTTGTTTTTAAATTGGCTGCTACTTCCGTCCGAGAATAAAAATATATTTTGAAAATTGCCGTGTAGAGTTTTTATCTCCTGAACAAGTTTCGTTATGAAAATGTAAACGTTGATTTTGCTGTGACTTAAACTATCACTGATTATAGCAAACGATTTCGATTTTTCAAACATACACGCAACGCAAGTAAAAATCGTTACTTACCTGTCGTTGAAGTGCGCGCTCTGAACTTATTTTTGGCAGATCAGCCTATAATTTTCTGCAAAATCAATTTGCAAGACTAGACCCCGAGCTAGAACAGTTGTAAAAAAATCTGACATTACCAAATAGTTACTATGAGTAACAAAATTGATAAAGTAGTTAATATCGAAAAAAGTTACTTGTAAAATGTGCCTACAATACCAAACGCGACACACTTTGAAAATAAAAATTAAATGTTTAGTGTGATTATTATATGCAGTTATTTTTTTTTACACTAATGCCACTAAATTTTGATTTGAATTTAAATTTTCAGCCAATTAATTAGAACGATCACGGAGTACTGATAAAATATGATGTTTTAAGTACCCTAACGCGACATTACAACATATACAAAAGAAAATGATAAATTTACCGTTAATCGAGATTTGTTTGGTATGTTTTCATTTTTTTGTATTAGTTTGTTATTGATACAAAGATTTCATAAGGTGTGTGCATTCATAATACAATATGTCCACAATATATACTAAAGAGAGAATGTCATTTAAAGTACCTAAGAACAAGAAAAAATATATTTTAAATTTTCAGGCGAATTTTCTCATCATAACAACTGAGATAAGCTGCAAATACATTATATTATAAAAATGTTGATATTATTTTAATATAATGTTAGAAAAAATCATTACATTCTTCTCTTTGGTCCAGGTTGTCGTTTCTGTGGAAATACCCATATATATAAGAAAAATCGTTTCGATTTTTCTTAAAACCTTTAATAAGCCACAGATGGCATGCCCGCTTTCAACTCTTCAAAGCAAATAATGTTACTCATACGCAATGTTGTTCGAATTTTTCGTTTGACTTTAAGCAAGACTTTTTGTAAGACTGACTCGATAATACCCACTGGAAGCGATTTTTTCATACTTATTTGTTTAGAAAAGATGTTGACCAGAATAATAGAAAGAACTTGTCCCAAGCAACCAAAATGAAAATCCTAATGGGTCAGGAGATAATGAGTGCATATCTTGAGTAATTTTTGATATATCTTAAAAAAAAAAATGTTAGTTTAAGTGGTAAAACAAGTGTCACCACAAGATTCCTCATAAAAAAACTAAGTGAAAAACGTTTAAACTAAAAAAAATATAAAAAGGGTACAAAAAAGCGCACAGTGTTATTTGTAAATTCAATTTATCAAAAAGGAATTGTTTAAGTGCCTGAGAACATTCATGTCTTAAATCACGTTTAAAATATCCACCCAAAGCAATTCGCATTTAGCGATAATTATCACCCAGTTCAATTAAACCTTGCTATTTATTTGATTTATAACAGCTAATGCACAATCTGTTTGCTCGATTATTGTGATCTGCTGCATCATAGCTTCACGCATTCATAAAAGAATACGTAGGGTAGCTAATGCATAATCCTTTTAATATAATCTTGTCATATACTGCAACATAGCTTCAGTTAATACTTAATATTGAATGAACCATTTGACGTAATGAAGGTGTTTGGATTAGACGTTAGCGTGCTGAACTATTAATCAAAGGATGCGGGTTCGATTCTCATTGCTGTCATAGAAATATTTTTAATTTTTTATTCTTTTGTTATAGTTGACGCAAACAAAAAGCAACAAAAATTCTAAGAGAAAGGTGTATGGAAAAAAGTGTCGTTTTTGAGATTTCACTCAAGCAAATCACAAAACGAGGCGTAAAAAAACTTCGCTTCAAAAAATTCATCTAGGTGGGAGTCCCTTTTTCTTCAAAAATTTTGCTTGATTTTTATTTTTGCGTACTCGTTTAAGCACGCCTTCAGTGTTAATAACGTAAACAAAATACCTTGAATTTTGCCAACACAGCAAGCTGCTTATATTGTCCTGGAAATACTAAGAATAAAAAGAGTTATTTGCGAGATGAAGAACAAGCTACATAGCGTTAACATGCTTTCTTTGCGAATTACGCACACTTTTTCACTTTTGCATACAAACACAAAAGAACATACACGCTAACACAAAGTTTCTGAAGCGTTCATTCGTATCCATTAAAAAGTCACGCAGCCAAGCAATGCATTAAATGGCTACGCATTAAAGCGGAAACAAAGCGAAAGCCATTGTTTTTTGCAGCCAACATTTATTTGACATTGAAATGATTTTAATTTTAAGCTTCGGAAAGGATGCTAAAAAAATTGCATTCTTTTCTTCCCATTTGTGGGTTGTTCTGGGTGCGTATGAGGTTGTTTAGGGTCTGCATAAAAAAAGTGTTTAATATAGACAACGACATATAAAAATGAAGTATATAACACTTTAAGCTGAAACGGTTTTTTAGCTTAATTAGGCTGTTGAGCTTGTCAAATGAAAATCAAAAATATTCATAGCGGGGTGCAATTGTTTGATATTGCGGGACTGATTAAATTTCTTAAAATATTATCACAAAAGTTCCAAATGTGTTTGACTATACGTTTACTGGAAAAAAGACTATACGTTTACTGGAATTACATATAAGTTTTTTTTTAAATTTCGAGGAAAATTTACTGGCATATACAATACGCTTAACTTGTTTTAACGCGGAGATAAGGACAATGTAAAAATTTGTTTAAGCGTTAAGCTTAAATTGAAACCGCTTTTTGCGTGTCCTTACATATGATAAACTGTACCACCCAAAATGGACGTTTTAAAGCGGTCGCTCATAAGTATATAAAAGCACTGAAAATGAACAGCAATTAATAATAATGTACCATATTAAAAGCATTAATTGACCTTTTTTATTGTAATCTTCTTTAAAGCTCATCATTGACTCAACCCACTATTTTAATAGCTGACATATCTACGTAACTGCTTAAGCGCATTTATTGCTATACTAGCTGATGTACCCGGTTTTACTCGGGAGTAATTTATGTTAACATTTTTATATACACTTTTCCATTAAATGTTTTTTAAATTCTGGACTAATGAAAAACGTGTTGAGTTTGAGTTACTGTTAGAAAGGTAATTGAACGGACTTTAATCCAAAAATAGTTTCGATAAATTTTGGTGATTGAGGGTTCCATCCCTTGCGGTGAGCTAATTGAATTCGAAGAAGGGGTACGAAAAAATCATTTTAAAAATTCAAAATATTTTATATATTTATTTATTCTTAAAGCTAGCAAGATTACCTTTTCAACTATATAAAAATTATGGCGGGACTCAATGAGCTCTTGAGATTTTGACATTTTTACATATAAACAAAAATTTATATAAAAAAATATATTGAACTTTTTAACAAATTTTAAGGAAATATATTTAAAAACAGCGGAGATATTTGCATTGAATGTCAAAACTTTGATTTTTATATCATTTTATCTCATTCTTAGGTATCGATGGTTTATGAAGCAGTCGTTGTACTAAAAATTGTTAAACTAAAATATATATTGAGCCAGCCAAACGTAACCTCACACGTTTAAACTAAACTAAACGAACGTAACCTCATTGTTTAGTTTAGTTTAGTTTAGTTTAGTTTAGTTTAGTTTAGTTTAGTTTAGTTTAGTTTAGTTAAGTTTATTGTCTATAAATTATTACATTTTTTCAGACAAACAGAGTACATACAATTAAAATCTTAGGATTAAGTAACAACTACTCTGCAATAACTTAAGTGTAATGAGAATTCAAAGCATAAATAAAAACATTCTTACTATCAGCAAAATCAATATTAATTTTAGTAAAATGCATTCTTTAATAGACCTATTTAAAGGTTCATACAGTAAAAAAGTTGTTCTACAAAAATTAACTTTTAAATAGTCAAAATGACGCAATTTCTTAACGGAATATTAAAATCAATAGCACTTAAAAAGTAGGGGCAATTAATACTACCACCAACAATGTCGTAGAGAAATATAAACGACTAAAGAGTTTGCCTTGACTCAAGCGACTTTAAATTAAACAAAATGCAACGAGTATTATACCATGTTATGAGTTCAACCAAATTAAATAATCGCAGAGCAGATTTTAGAATTTTTTTTTGTATTCGCACAAGTCTAATTATATGAACTGCATAGTAAGGATTCTATATAGCAGTAGCGTATTCTAAACGAGATCTAACAAAAGATAGAAAAATATACTTCAAAGTTTATGGATCTGTAAAATTGCCGAGATTCCGCCCTAAAAAGGCATACATAGAATTGGATTTAGACAACGTGATAGTCAAGTGTCTAAGAAAAGAAATACTAGAATCAAAACAAACCCAAGACCAATAATTTCACAAACACAGGTTAAATTTGAGTTATCAATATAAAAAGACGTACCCACCGGAAAAAAAAGAATCAATTGTGTATGAAAAAAGAATCAATTCTCTATTCCAATTATTGATTCTAGAATTGATTATTTTTAACATAGTGATGTCCTACAAAAAGTAGTACATTCTTTTCTGCCTTCCACTTGAATCACTGCTGAAATCGATTCTATTATTCACTTATTAAATGGATTCTTTTAAAAAAAAAGTATGCATTTTTCGGATATGAGAAAAGAATGAATCCCTAAGAAGCCCTTTTGGAATAGATATATATGAATGAATTCCATAATATATAGGTTTGTATGGCAGAGTTGAGCATCTTTCATTCTTTTTTAAATAATAAATTAAAAATTATGTTATAATAATTCACATTACAAAGATAATTATTAGGTAATTAGAAAGAATAAAAATACTACAGTGCAAAAAAATGTTAATGATGTAGGCTGCTTCATCAATTTTGCTTCAAATGTATCCTTATATTATTTACATTTTGACTTGCGTATAGCTTTCATAATATCTTTTTGGAACTGTTCTTGGTTGTATCCTTCCTTGCAAAGGCTATCTTGTGATGGTTGTCTGCCAATAATCTTCTTGGTAAGAAAATCTACCATGTTATGTCAAAACATAAACACGAAAGCGATAACATCCCTGTTATCTTAACTAAACAAACTAAACTAAACATATACCTACATTCTTTTACAAAACCCAAGCTTGAAGCTTTATGAGAAATATAAAAAAAAAAATTACATACTTCCGGAAGAAAAAAAGAATATTCCCTCTCTTCTTATCTGGATCTGGTGCCAACAACTCTATGGCTAAGTGCAGCTAAAGTTTACTTTAAATTTAATAATAGTTTGAGCAAAAGTAAACTATCTAGTTTATAATAGTAATAAAAATAAAAATTAAAAACATTTTAATTAAAGTATTAATTAAATATCATCAAAATTAAACAAGCAGTTTTCATTCAAGTACTCCCACCAGTAAGAATACTTCTATATAATTTCCTGCTTGGGATTATTATAGTTTAATTCAACTGTAAACTATAATTTAATCCACTCATCAATTGGATTAACTCTCAAACGTGAGACCTTTCTCCAGAGATTCACCGCTTGGCCAAAGTCCACGACGACTTAAACAAGCTGATTTAGTTTATCGCGCCGCTCACAAGTATAACCACGAGGTTTTGGTCTACATAAAATTGTGTTTAACTTAAAATAAACGAAAAATATTAAATTATTTTAAAAGAGTTGTTAAAGTTACAATATAAGTAAATGAAAGAAGATACTTTTATAAGTAAAAGTAATTATTTGATTAAAATAAGTGTAAGAAAAGAAAGTAGTTATATCATTATGTATATAAAGCAAATATGTATATAGCTGTCTTTATGTATATATATTTAGTATATACAACGACCAAAGAAAAAAAAAAACATGAAAAGTGTTAGAAATGAAGTTATAAATTTAAAGGTAAAATAATAAATAATCTTAAATTTAAATTTTCATAGCATATAGAACACATACACATAAACATGCATACTCCACGTCATACACAGCAACAGGCCTGGATGCAGCTTATGACTTGGTACGTCTCTGTTTTTTTATTACAACAACACTTATCTTATTAAACTATTATTCTACCTTAAAATGAGATAAAACTACATTAAATTACTCAAATATAATTTTCAATAACGTAATTACTAAAATATTGCATATTAAAGACTTATTCATCTAACTAAAACAAAAAAAAAAAACAAAAAATGTATATGTTTTTATCTAAAAGATTCTTAAATAAATATAAATTTGTTATAGTAAAGAGCTACTCAAATACAGACAATAAACTAAACTCAAGATATACGTAAACATATAGACAGTCGTTAACAAAAACAAAATGTATTTATAATATAGGTATAAATACTTATATTTTCTATAACTAGCTCTTAATAATTTTGTCAAACTTTTCTAAGTAACGCTCATTTATATTGCCGATGGTGCTCTTATTTAGTTAGTTCTTAACATGCTCCACTACATTGTTCCATTTCTCTTTTCGTTCCGAAGAATTATGTTAAATTTGAGAGCGCTGCAAATATTGTGATGGTATTGTTAATCTCATTTACATTTTCTCTTATAATTAGACCTTGAACTTGAAATAAAAATGTTAAAATAAACTTGAAGTAAATTTTTTTTTATTTGTTAGCTTAGCCAAAGCAGCTGATTAGAACCGTCAGGGGTTCCCAAATCAAAATGTTAGAGTATGATATTTGGACATGGTTGGGTAAAGGGTATATTGAGATAAAACATCTAAATCTCGTGTAGTATATAAAAATTGGTTGTGATGCTTTTAGTGACTTTATTTTAGATTCCGATTCTCTCATTTCTTCTATCTTCTTAAAATCTATCTTTATACTTAATCTATAAGCACGTATTTCTTTTGTGAATGGTGATTTTTAGAGTATGTGTAGAAAGATCCCCCCCATCCGGCGAGTCCTAGCCTAACCTATTTACGTGCTGACCACTACACTGACATAAAATAAAATAAAAATCTTTTAATACCGAAGCACCACCATCATTACAATCTGCATTTAAAAAACAAAACATTAAAAATGATTTAAGCAAATAAACAGTGATGGGTTTTCATAACCTACCAAACAATACATTATTTAAGTTTTCGAGGCTTCTGAATCAATTTTTTCTTTAACGCCCCCAAAATTGAATTCTACAAGCACTGTGTCTACTTCATTTCCGAAAGCTTGAACTGAAGAAGAAGAATATGTTATTAAAAAACAAGAATAATTACATAGAAAAATACTTACTCTTTAATTCGTTTGCATACTTCACTAAACTAGAAATTTCTGATAAAAATCTTCAATTAACGCATTTACAATGACACTTTTTTGCTGGCAAATGCAACAGAAAATATTATAAACATTAAATTTTCAAGAAACACGTGAAATGAAAACAACAGAACATCCGTTTTTAAAAAATATCTGAAAAAACAAAAACAACAACAACAAACAGAAAATATAAATCATAACAGATTGATTCTTGTTTCGCTTATAGCAGAATTTGTTTCAGAATCAATTCGTTTTTCACTTGCCATAAAAGCAAGCAAGGAATCTAACAATATTAACTTTTTTATAATTTATTATACACTTCATAATCGATTCCTGCTGCATTAAAAACGAATCAGTAAATATTTTGTGTATTGATTCCAATTCATAGGTTTTGCTTTAAATTTATATAGTCTTTGGAATACATTCTAAAATGCAAGCAAAATAATCCATTCACTTTACGATTTTTTTAAGAATTAATTCTCATTTTCCCGGTGGGTAGCTAAAACATTTCTAATTTCAGCATAAGAATCATGAAAATATTTTTAATATATAAAAATAGCGGTTTCGTTAGCATTTTGAAGCAAATTTGAAGAAACTTGTAGTAGACATCATTCGGCTATTCACCGCAAGGTGTATAGTTTGTAGTTAATCATTTGTTCCACTACATTAAATCACTAAAAGAAATTTTAGTAAGAATGAACTTATTTTATTAATAATTAAAATTGGATACAGTTGCAAAAAACTTTTAGCTTTTTAGCGTACACACAGAATGAATATCACTTTAGTTTTTTTACACCAACACAGGCTTAGTTGACTATCTTACTGAATGTATAAAATTAACATATGTATGACAGAGATGGTTATATCGAAAAAAATTTAACATACAACAGTGGTTAAAAGTAATAGCGATAAACCCTACAGTACTCCCCACTAGAATTTGAGATATACTGATATAAGTTACAATGTGAATTAATAATTTTGTCAAAAAATTTAAGCATTTTAAGAAACTGATATTTGTCAATACTGATTTGTAATTTAGAATTTATAGTATAAAAATATTAATGTAACTTCAAAGTTACAGAAATTTTCTTTGTCCCTTTAGAATAAGTTTTAACAGATTTTAAAATAGATACTGGAGAATTGTTACCCACAGGATGACTGCTTGATGTTGCTGGAGAGCGAGTTGCATAGTTGTGATCAACAGATGCAACATGAGAAGTCTTCTCCTGTTTGCCCTTACTAGGCACAGGTGGTTGTTGCTGTGTAGATGTAATGGCAGGTCATCACCATAGCACAAATTGTCTGTTAATGTTGAACTTGATTGATCTTTGCCGGTATTCTGTGCATGCGAAGTGAATGTGTTTTGGTCTAGCCAAACGCGTTTTAAATGCGTTCTAAATGAGCTGGTTTTAATTTTTCAATAGTGACGTTTTTTGTTGTGTTGTGATATTCAATTTGAAATACTCTGTCGGACAGGCGTGTGATGATTTGAAAAGGTCCTTCATATGGTCGATCCGGAGATTGTGAACTCTGGTTACGCAGAAAAACATGTGTAAAAGTAGTTAAATCCTTGCAACAGAATGGTTTTTTCTTGTAATTGTGTGTTGATGGTACTAGTCTGAGTTCACGCATAAGCTCACGAAATTCTTGAAGAAACAACTCACGATCTGTTGCAAAATCATCATACGTAAAAAATTCGCCCGGTACTCTGAGCATCGTGCTGTAAAGATACTCTGCTGGCGATGCCGTCAAACCTTCATGAATACAAGTACGAAGTCCCAGAAGTACGGTCGGTATTGTATCGATCCAGTGAAATTTTGAATCATGACACAATATTGCTGACTTTAATGAACGATACCCACAAGCTTAAGTAATGCTAAGAAAAATGCTGATTCAAACTGTGAACCTTGATCAGTGGTGATCAATTTCGGTGAGCCATATCTACAAACCCAGTTAGAGTAGAATAATTTAGCTACTGTGTTAGCTCTCTGGTCCTTGGTAGGGATTGCCTCTGCCCACCTGGAAAAACTGTCAATAAAAGTAACACAATACCTGTAGACTCCATTTGACATTGGCAGTGGGCCAATCAAATCCATATGGACATGATCAAAACGAGCGTCCGATGGTAAAATCTTTTCAGGAATTTTCTGTACATGACGCTTTATTTTAGATTGCTGACAATCTAGGCAAATGCGTGCCCATTCGTAGACATCGCGCTTCATGTTAGGCCAGAAAAATCGTTGTTGTATGATGCGAAGAGTTGATTTCCCACTTGGATGCGATAGCCGATGAAACATATTAAAAACTTGCTGCCGAAGTTTTGCTGGAACATAAGGTCGTCCCTCTTCCGTTTAAGTCTCGAGATACAATGTTGTAGTTGTCGTTTCCCACAACATCTGACTAAATTTGCATGATGTTGTTGTAGAGCTGAGTAGTTCTTGAAATTCGTGGTCTGATTGTTGTTCGGCAGCTAACTCGGCATAATCGAACTCTGCAGGCATGTGAGAAGCATCAACACGTGAGAGTGCGTCTGCTACAACATTTTTATCGCCACTGACGTGAAATATATTCGTAAAAAATTGCGATATAAATTCCAACTGTCGCTGCTGACGTGGTGCTGCTTTGTCCGAATGCTGTCTGAATACATAGACAAGTGGTTTGTGATCAATATGTTTTGAAAAATCACAGCCTTATAAAAAATACCAAAAATACTTGACGCTCTCGTAAATTGCAGTGAGCTCCCAATCATAAGTGCTATATCTAGTCTGAGCTGGTGTGAATTTTTGTGAAAAAAATGCTAAAGGCATCCGTGCAGAATTGTTTGATTGTTGCTCCACTGCTGCGCCCATGGCTGTGTCTGAGGCATCTGTCACTAGACGAAGTTTAGCATACGAAAGAGGTTAAAAGTAATAGTGATAAACCCTACATACTTTTTAATGCGGCGCCATCTATCTGTGAATTTAAAACACAGATCAAAACCAATTAAATAATTGTGCTACACAGACGTACATATGTTTTCTTCTATCGCCATTTAGCTAAAACTGATTACATGAAAATATTAACTTCTACAGCATTCTATTCACGATCATCTTTTCGATGAAATCGTGATATAAATACAAAAAGTAAAGAACCATTGATAGATAACTGAGTGACAATGCTGATAAAATAATAAGAAGAAATGGAGCCATCACAACAAAACAAATTTTACAGGATTGGGTAAGGCAAGAATATAAGTAGAAATACTTATATAAGGAAGACATATATAAACCAAAATGTTTTTAATTACTCCAGACACGCAACAGCATACTTAGAGAAAAATTAGTTAATAATGAGGAAGGGGGCTCAAAAGAATATTTTAATACAAAAATCAGTTTTATTAATATAGTCTGGTATGAAAAAATATATTGTTCGGACTCATCCGAAAGATATATTTTTCATACCTAAAATGTTTACCATTTGTATTTATTATTTTTAATTCTTTAAAATTTAACGTAAACTTTCAAGAATCCATTTAACTTGCTACACCCTTTATGAAATATTCTGTTACATTATTTTTTGACACATAACTCTAACTATGTACTTACATTATTTTTCTTCTGTTCTTCTGTACCTAATCATCTTTTGCTAAGCAACTCATTAAAACATTGTAATTACTTCGTTCGAAGAAGCAACATCGTTGTCGTTTTATTTCGAGCATTGCACTGTGCAATCGATTTCGTCTGTCATACGATTTCTACAAGTCCAATCTCGAACCCTTGGACAGGAATCAATTTTAAATCCATTTTAAAAAAGATTCCAGGTGGCTCTCATAGCTCACCTTTGGGTGATATTGGGGTAATTATTTCACATAAATTATTATTGAGACTTGACATTTTGAAAAAATAAATTTCGAGAAAAAATCGAAGGGCTACTTTGTTGTTTGGATGAAAAAAACAATAAAATAATTTTTACGTTTAGCTAATAAAATTTTTGCAAATAAATGCTATGTCAGATGTGCAATTTATATTTGATTTAATTTTTACAACAAAAAAAAAATATTTGAGTAATTTTTTTTAATAAAATGTCAATATTTTTGACCTTTTTTGACAAAATCATCAAATATATATACACCAACCGAATGGTAATGTTCAATTTATTTGTGTAAAGTGCTTTTATTGGACTTTTGTACAAAAAAATTTGAATGATATATATTAATGAACAGCGGAGGTATTTGCATCGAAAGAATAAACTTTGTTTTCCATATCGTTTTTTCTCATTCTTAGGTACTAAAAATCGTTGCACTAAAACTTTTTACAATTATGAAGATATGTGAGTGTTTTTTATGTCACAATAACAAAAATTATTTAAAATTAAATGCACAAAAAATTCTAATCGGAAAAAGTATTGAAATAAAAAATTACCGTTTGTTGAAAATTTCCGAGGGGGCGTGGCAAAAAATAAGTATGTTATAATTTATACCCCCCCCCACATCTCTTATACGCAGACGACTTAAAAATGTATTATGTCATTAAATCAGATGTGGATACAGTTTTCTTACAGAGTAAACTCGTATCCCTGGAAAACTGGTGTAATCAAAATAAGCTTTCTCTTAATGAAAATAAATGCTATGTTATAAGTTATTCCCGTAAAAAAGAAATGCTTTACAGTAGTTTTGAGCTAAATGGGGTTGCACATTGCAGATCTTGGGGTTATCCTAGATTCTAGGCTGCGCTTTAATCTTCACCTCGATCATATCACATCCAGGGCAAACAAGCTTCTCGAATTCATTAAAAGACGTGCAAATGAATTCAAGAACGTCTGGGTAACTAAAACCCTATATTGCACACTAGTGCGTCCCATTCTTGAATATTGTTGCACAGTATGGAACCCAAGTTTTGCAGTGCATAGTGATAGAATAGAAACTATCCAAAAACAATTCTTACTTTTTGCCTTGAGAGACACGTACAACCCTCGGGACTATAGAAACCTGTCACCATATGTGCACAGACTGAAAGCCATTAACTTAATGCCGTTGTCAACAAGAAGATCGCTACTGTGTTCATGTTTTATATTTGATGTCATTGCCCGAAACATTGACAGCGAATATATTTCCAACAAAGTAACAATTAATGACCCAATAAGGAGAACTGGCACACAAGATTTCTATGTGAGTCACAGCACCACACTACTTACGCTTTCAAAGAACCAATTAATAGATGTTGTATGATATTTAATACTATCAGCGAGCACTACCTTCCACCTATGTCTAAATACATGTTCAAGCGTAACCTCTCCAATCACCTCTTTCCACCCTAAGCATCTATCCTTATCACGATCACCAATCACCATCCATACCTCTTTAACTGTTTCCTATTAATTATAAGATAGCACAGTAGCTTAATAGCCATATTTTCAACTACTTTGTATAAAATATGTAAGTAATAAGCTCCTTCTGTTTTTAAGATAGTACAGTAGCTTAATAGTCATATTTTCTACTACTTTATATAAAATATGTTAGTTATAAGATCCTTCTGTTTCTTTTCTTTTCTTTTCTTATCTCCTTTTCTGTTTGACGTGTTCTTAAATTCATGTCGTTCAGGTGGGCGGATTACGCCCACTTCGATTAGCATGTCTTTGTACACCAAAACAAGGTAAGGGGTGAGGAAAAAAAATAAATAAAAAAACAGCCTGTTAGAATAAGTATAGTGCCTTGCTTGGCCAAATAAATAAATAAATAAATAAATAAATAAATAATTTAATATAGTATGTACTTAATACGTATACCTAGTTTGAGCGATATCCGTTGTGCTGTTTTGATTTGTATAAAGGCCAAAAAAACAAACAAACACACAAACAAACAAACAGAAAATTAATTTTATTAATTAAGATTATGTCTTGCTGTGTAAATTGCCTTAATGTTATTACTTTTGAATACCTCTTTCAGCTTCCACTCAACCTGGGTGAATAATTTTCCAAATGTGTGAAAAGCTTGCTGGCTAAATACTTCTTTAATAGTAATGAAGAAATGTGTATTTCAAGCAATTCCTTTAAATTCGTATAACAAACAACCAAGCTCGACAACAACATCAGCTCGAAAAATGAAAAAAAAAAAAAACAATGCAGAGGAGTGGAAATATGCTACAAATTTTCGCTTACATGATCACATACACAGCTTTTGTTACAGAAAGTAGTAATTCTTTTCTGATTCTATCGCATATAATTTCATTATTTTGCAAAATTTCAATAAAAGGCATAAAAACAAAATGTCTGTCAGATGTGGAAAATAACTGCCAGCATTAAAAAAATGTAGAAACTTAAAAGTAGGCGTATTTGGCGCGTTTCTATTTATTTTGTTTTTTTTCCTCTCTTTTATCAACACTTATGTAAAAGTAATGAGGAAAACAACTGGGAATAGTATAAGAAACAACAAATCTTTTCCTAAGTGCTTATTTGTCTTTTCTTGAATGTGTATTTAAAAAGCAAAATAAGATGAAAGACAAATAGATCGTTAGAAATAGATATCAGGAAATGAAATAATACTTTAACGATTCATATAAATTCTTAAATGTTTTTTGAAGGAGCCTGTTTAGCATTAAATCTATATAGAAAGTGAAGTAAGCGTTTTCTGAAGGATTGTTTTTTTTTATTGTTGACTTAATTTCTAATTTAACTCGGTTTCTTCTTTGAATCGTTCGTGCATAAACTACAAAGAAAAAAAAAATCCCTTTAGAAACGGTTTCACTGAAAAAGAGCAGCAAATAATAATATTGCTGAATATCTACAATGGGATTAGCTTTCTTAATATTACATTTGAGGTTTAGACAAAGTGATTTCTTATAGTTCAGCTTTTTCAACCAAATTATTGAAGATCATCCAAGCTACTTATCTACTGATCTGAGACGTACTTCATTGGCTGAAAAGTCCTCGGCTTTTGGCAAAAAATATAAAACGAAACTCATTACGTGTTTGCGTTATAAATTTTATTTTGAAGAAATTTATGGTTTTTGTACTTTTTGCGTCCATTTTGCATTGATTTTTTTTTTTTTTAATGAAATACAAAGTTACGTGTCCCGAAAAAAAATTTTGTGTAAAAAAAGGTTACGTTGCTTTTTTAAAAAAAAAAACGTTTAGCAGTGAGGGGACTGCCGACCGAAGCGAAAACCTATATATAAAATAATAGTATTCCCTGGAAGACGTTGTCCTGCCACGACCGCCTTACTGCTATATAAGAATTTTCATGCTAATATAGGGTTTCGGACTATCCTACATGTAGAATGGATTTGACAGGTCGGATGGACATGTAGGAATGTGCGAAAGCTCATACTGCAGCTCATACTACATGTAGGATGAAAATCAACAAGTTCTAAAAGTTCCGCCATGATATTGTTCTTCTCTGTGCGTCCTTGTTTGTAGATTTCCTTGGTAATTGTTGTTGGCGCACTTAGCTGGAAATTTTTTGTAGACGTTGTGAATTCTAATTGTGTAGCTACAGTCGGCATATGAAATTAGAATTATTTTTGTTAAGAGCTTATAGCAATTTATTAAATTTTTTATATATTACTGAAACTATTTCTTTTAAGCAAAAGTATTACCATATCAAAAATACATATAATTTAAGTAATTTATTTAAACTATTTCATTATTGAATTAATTAAAAAAAATTAAATTTTCAATAAAAAATTTTGTGTTCACCTTTGTGTAATATACCGAACTATAAGTCGTTTTCATTCGACTGGTTCCTTAGTTCCAACACATGAAGGTGATAAAAGACAAACAAACGTGAGGACCAGGCAATTATTCGGACAATAAAAAAAGATCCATTCATACCAGCGAGATCTATTCAATATGAATTGCATTTGAATATTTCACTTAGATCCATCCAACGACGAGCTGTGGACGGCGGCTTGCAAACATACAGGATCGTGTAAAAGCCATTTATTTCTAAAAAAAATCGTCGAGCACGAATTGATTTTGCAAGATCCCACGTAAACTGGACTGTTACGAAATGGCGAACCATACTATTTTCAGATGAGTCAAAGTTTAACATCAAAGGTTCTGACGGATTGAAGCTAGTACGCAGGCCAAAAGGGCAGCGCCTAAGTCCACGTTACTCTACAGGTTCTGTGAAACATGGCGGCGGTAACGTCATGGTCTGGGAATGTTTTTCCGGTCATGGGATCGGCCCAATTCATAAGATCAACGGCATAATATTCTCAAGAATATATTCAAGAATATTCTCGAAAATGTTATGTTAACTCATGCGCAAGAAGAAATGCCGTTGAAGTGGATCTTTCAGCATGATAACCGATCCCAAACTCACTGCCAAATGTGTGAAGGAATGGTTTGCTGAAAGCAAAATTGATGTGTTGGATTGGCCCACTCAATCGCCTGATCTCAATCCCAAAGAGAATCTATGGGAAATTGAAGATAGAAAAATTTAACGAGAAAACTGTAAGGGAAAGGACTCTCTTCACACAAGCGGGATTGGCATGGAAAAGTATTTCAAAAGACGTTTTAAATACCTTAATAAAGTCGATGCCTCGCAGATGTCAAGCTGTGTTAAAAAACAATGGATAAATATTAATACCAATTGTTAAAATATACACCAAATACTAGCAAAAACTAAGTTTTTCATGTGTTTCCATGTAATGTGCTTTAGTTTTGTCGCAGAAGTTTTAGTAATAATCCTATATTTGTTTTAATATTTTTGTTTTAAATGAAATATTATGTTAATTTTTGTTTGATTTATTACCTTAAATGCATATTTGTTTAGGTTCAATAGGCAATTAGTTCAAAGCTTATTTTAAAATTTTATTTCATGAAATGCTTAAAAGGTAAGTTTCGTGCTTTAGTTTTGTCTGACACTGTATATACATATATATATATGTATGTATTTCCGATTCGGTAACACTTTTACTAAAAACAAATAGATTTACCAATATTAAATAAACTCTTTAATTCATATGTATAAACTGTTTTCTAAATTAGTTCGATGTCATATACTGACTGTAGCTACAAATAAACATCTACAAAAAATTAAAGCTTACTGTACCACAATAGCTTCTTAGCAAATTTACAACAACAAAGCAAAGAGAATAACAAGATCCCAGAGGTTGTGCAGCTTAAGAAGGGATGAGCCGAATTGGCGGCGTAAAATGTACAGTACTTTGCATGCTATATTTTCTGTTTGCCTGCTAGCAAGATCTCAAGAGGAAGGAGGCATTAAAAGAGACTTCAGAGCTAACTGCTGAAATAAAATAAAATTTCAATTTTTCATATTTGTTTTTTGTTAGACTGTCGTAAAGTCTCTTTTAATGCCTCCACTTTAGATCTTGCTAGCAGGCAAACAGAAAAAATAGAAAATTTATTTTTCGCCGCCAATGCGGTTCATCCCCTCTAACGCTTCGCAATCGCTGTGATCATGACATTCTCTCTGCATTTTTGTTGTAGATTTGCCTGGTAATTGTTGTTGTGCAGTTAGCTTTAATTTTTTGTAAATGTTATTTGGTAGCTACAGTCGGCTTATGCAAATCGAAGTATTTTTATAATGCATTATATATATGTACATAAAAACACTTACACAAAAAACCTGCAACATAAATTTATATTTATAGTTGTAATTGAATTACTACAGTCTGATTATCATAAGCGTTCTATTTCTTACCGCCTTATGTTGTAAATCGAAAACGCAAACAAACGACAAGTAAGACACAAGAAGCAACACCTTTGTTATGCAAATTTCAATTGCTTCTCGTGTCTTGCTTGTCGTTGGTTTGCGTTTTCAATTTACAACACTAGGCGGTTAAACTGTCTACGAACATTTATTATATTAAATTATATATAATTTATATACTATATCTAGTTCTTATATATTCTTATTTAAATACACAACACAAACTATATATAGCGTGCATGTATATTGTGTTATAATATAAAAAGATATAAAAAAGATTTAAATTATGTTGACTTTATATGATTTAAATACAAATTCTAAATGTTTTTTAGTTTATATCATACTTGTTCTAACTTTGACCTTAAGCTCAATAAACAATTTTAAACTATCAAACAACTAGTATTTGTATTAAAAATCAAGTATGATTTAAACTATCAAACATTTAGAATTTGTACTTAAATCATATGAAGTCAACATAATAAATATAGAGGTAATTTAGGAAAAAACTTTAATTAAGATTTAAGATTAATTCAATAATGAAATAATTTTAAAAAATGATATGAATTATATGTATATATTTTTGATATGGTAGTACATTTTGTTAAAAGAAATAGTTTCAGCCATCTATACAAAATTTCAAAAATTGATTTAAACTCTTATCTAAAACAAATCAGTTGTCATATGCCGACTGTAGCTAAAAAAGTCTAAAAAAAATTCCAGCAACAAATCTTTTGCAACAAAAACAGTTACATGGAAAATCTACATCAACACAGTGAGAATGGAAAGGTTCACAGCGGTTACGCATCGTTAGAGGGGATGTACGAATCGGCGTCAGAAAATAAACCGCATTTTGCTTGCTATGCTTTCTGTTTGCCTGGTAGCAAAATCTCAAGTAGTGGAATGGCAAAATTAGACAAGGTACTGTTAAAGCGGAAAGCCGGTGACCGAAACTGTCAAAACGAAGTTGACATTTCATACAAAATTTGTAACCAATGAAAATGCAATATGAAAGCAAAAATTGGCCAAAATACCAAAATGGCTGAGTTTGACAGTTATGGTCACTAAGAAAGAGAACACATTCAGCCCTAACACTACCTTGTCTAGTTGTACTATAAGTGGTGGCATCAAAAGGGACTTCATGGCCAGCTAAACAAAAACCAAATCTCAAAAATTTTAAATTTATTTAATTTTAACTTACAGCAGTTCTATATATACATTGAATAAGCTATATCATTCAATGTTTCGCCGTAGAGCAAAGGGAGGGAAAAAAACGATGCGTCAGCAGAGGAACTTATTGATGGTTGCTTGCTACATTTGCTGAGCGCCTTGTAGTCAAGATCCAAGAGCGTCATTTAAAAACCTACTCGCTGTCTGTATTGATGACGAGAGTTCCTCGCAAAATGACGATGAGGATGACGCAAACCATAGATTTACCCTCTACTAAAATCGTTCAACGAGCCTAAAGAAGTTTTCACTTAAAAAAAAAAAAAAAACGAAAGTGCTTGAGTTTGTGTGTGCGTGGGGCAACGATATCCCGGTGCATCACCCAGTGCATCACCCAGTACAGCAAAGTTAAATTGGCTTTCTTTGCTGGTGAACGTCCTCCAAGTACCACCAGCAACAGCACAAGCAAGTGCAGCGCAAATTTCTTGCTAGCCAACATGTGCCAACAAGTGCCAACAGCAAGAGCACAAGCAAATGAAGCGCACATTCTCCGCTTTCAATTTATTTAATTCACGCCGGAGTATAATGGCAGATATTTACCTCAGCAATTGAGATATGCTAAAATGGTGCTTCTGAAACATTGGAGAGTTGACCAGTCAATTAGTTGTGTTGCACTTGCTGGTGCTGCTGGTGATGGCACTTGGAGGATGTTGGCTAGCAACAAATTTTGCACTGCACTTGCTTGTGCTGCTGGTGGTGGCACTTGGAGGACGTTCGCCATCAAAGAAAGCCAATTTGACTTTGCTGCACTTGCTGATGCACCGGGAGATCGTTGGCCTACACACACGCACACACAAACTCAAGCACTTTCATTATTTTTTTTTTATTATTTTGTTATTTTTTAAGTTTTTCAATTTACAATATTACAAGTAAGTTGCAAGTACAAGCACTCGAATGAAATATGTCGCAATTTGAATAAAATGCAAATTAAATAAAATATTTGCGCTGAGACACGATCGAAACACACAAATTTTATTCAACCTGATATTTTCTATCCTACCACGACTGAAAAGTTTCCTTTTGACACTTACCCTTTACACGGAGGTTACACGAGACAGTACTGTTAAGCAGGTTGCAACACATTTACCCACACAAACTAACTTTTGCAACTGTCTGCTCTACTGCTTAAGTTTTTTGTAGACAGTTGGCGGGACAGAAGCTAGGAGAGTAGAATGATATTTAGCATAACAAGTGACAGAATACGTGAAAATTTAATAGAATTAATGGAAAGTTAGCAATACTTTGGCGTACTCGTAGTTTTAACAAAAATTTTCTTCATAAAATAGAAATTTTTTACTATTTTGTCTACTGTCTTGCCAACTGTCTTACCAACTGTCTGTACTCTTTTTCACAGACACAAAGTTTGACAATTAAAATGTATTTTTCACTATCTAAATAGTTCTGCCTCGTGTAACCCTCGTGTTATGAAAAAATTTATTAATAAAACAATGATAGTTGACAACTCTGAAAATAAAATGCCGCAGTGGTGAAAAAAAACAAGTGTGAAAATTGTCAAACTTTATTAGATGATATATAATAAAATTAGAGCATGCATGTAATTATGTAATTATTTGATTATGTACTTATTTAAATGTTAAAACACTCAATCCATACATTATTTTTTCTTGTT
Source organism: Dichetophora obliterata (assembly GCA_963920525.1). NCBI lineage: Eukaryota > Metazoa > Arthropoda > Insecta > Diptera > Sciomyzidae > Dichetophora > Dichetophora obliterata. The sequence goes on from OY986435.1 coordinate 309,056,548, forward strand.
TGCAAACGAAGTTCTTGTCTGCAAAAAAAGCAGAAAAAGAAGAAGATCGTTCCATTTTTAAATCTCACCATGAATAGCGGCTGTTTAAGTAAAAGCAAATTTTCAAAAATGTTGACAAATACAACAACTGAAGAAATTGCCAAACTTTAAAAGCATATATAGACCAATATAAAGTGAATTAATAATAAGTTTTGGTCGCAAACATCTTATTACAACCTAACTTAAGTATTCATATACTAACAAACAGTTTATATGCATTAATTTCAGGAGTTGCCAAGTGATTTCTTTGTGAGCTTGCGGCCAATTAAGAACAAGAGTGACGATAATTGTTGATATTTTATGCACAAAAAATGCATGTCTGTCTGTATGGAAAAATACGATGACGCAAACCAAAGACATACCCTCTACCAAAATCGTTCAACGCGCCTAAAGAAGTTTTCACTTCAAAAATTTTCTTAGTCGATCCCAGGATTTGAAACTACGACATTTCGCCTGCTGGAGTTTTCGTGTTGCACCGTGTATTTAAGGAATAATAGATAATTTGTCAAATGTTCCCTATTAAGGGGCACTTTCTCAGGGACACATTTGACTACCAAATATTTTACTCTACTCCAACTAAAAATTAAATGAACAAAAATGCAAAAACACGTGTTGCTCTACCCCGCATAAAGATAGAATTTTTAAACTTTGTGACATTTCCTTAAATCAAATATGGGTGGGTATTGCATTTTTACATTTTCGATATATTAGGCCCTGTTCGTACTAAACAAAGTAAAGTCAAATGTAACCCATTGTCAAATGTACCCCGTCTTACCCTATATACTATAAAGTTTTTTTCTTGTATATTTTTCAAATTCAAGTCGCTCAAAGAAAGTAAACCACATTACACCTATGTGGGGTCTATAACTTTTTATGGGCTATCATAAGATTCTTATGCTATACTATTTTGTTTCCAATAATTCACGCATAACAACTAATAACATTTGACTAAGAACCGACTTCTAGCTTTTTTCCAATACGCAGAATAAAAATGCTTATACAACTATACCCGAAGTACCTCTACCGAATCGCATATTTTCTTCTCTATTACATCGTCTTTCATGCGCTGAAAATGACCTAGCCAGCGAAGCTAGCAAGCAATTTTAATTCGCTTGACTATGTCGATGTCGGCGTACAGCTAGAACAGTTCATCATTCCACAGCATTCGGTACTCGCAGTTGACGCAGATTGGTCTGTTGATCTTACGAAGGATCTTTCTCTCGAAGGCTACTAAAGTTTTTTCATCTGAACTACTTAGCGTTGGGTTAGAGAGTTCGGTTTTAGTCCCTGTTTTGAGTACTCTTTTTACAATAAGACTATTTACATTGTCTGAAACCGCACCGGTTTACGGGTTCTAAAGTTTATCGGATGCAAGTAAAGTATAGCAACACAAAGAATTTCTGCTTTATGAAGGGTGAAGAAAGCATTGATAGTTTTTCAATTGTTTTGCTTCAGCAGATGTCCAATAATGACATCTAGCTGTCAGAGTATTAAGAAAGGTTTGCCATTTCATCATGCATCGGTCCACACTTGCCGAACATGTGGATATTATTAAAATATATTAACGAAATTCCGGCTCAGTTATAAATACGCAAAGTGAATTTCATCGTGAGGTCGGTCGTCATTATAGAAACGTCGATTCGGTGATCAGCTGAATTGGGCATCGCCAGAGAGTCAACTTGGCTTATTTTTGGTGTTGGATTTGGGTTTACATCCGTACAAGATTATGATGCCGCAAGAATTTAAGCCAGACGACCAAAGACAAAAATAGATTCTGGTTTTGGCTAAAAAATCAACTTCTTGGGCGAGGTCCATTTTCAGCTCAGTGGCTATGTCAACAAGTAAAATTGCATTCGACAAAACCTATTGACTGTTTGGTGCGGTTTATGGCAAAGTGGCATCGTCGGACCTTATTTGTTTTGAAATGAAGAAGGAGACACTGTATATCAATGATATAGACCGATGTAAAGAGAGTTTATGTGGCCAGAGCTCAACAACATCACTACATTCAAGCTGTGGTTCCAACAAAACAGCGCTATCTGCGATACAAGCAACGAACCACTGTGAAGTGGTTAAGGACAAATAAGGCGACTGAGTCCTCTCACGGCGAGCATTCATTTATTGGCCGCCGCTATCATGTAACTTGACACAACTCGAATTTTTTCTCTGGGGTTTCAAGAAGTACTTAGTATACGCTAACAAGCACTTTGGACGAGCACGCGGCCAACATTCGAAACGCTGTTGCCAGAATAATGCAGCAAATATTGGACAGAATCATTAAAAATTTAATCGACCCACGGTGGGGCGAGCCCATACAAAGGGTTAGACACCGCATATTGCTTTAAATAATTGACTGTAACTCTGGAGCCATTTAAAGTATTTTGGCCAAACTTGAAACATGTCTTCTTCAAAGAATTTCTCATGAAATCATTTAACCTTTAAGAACGTATCAGGTCTAGGAGACCCAAAAATTCATGGTAAAGAAACCATTTTTTTGTGAGCGATATTCCGTACCTGTATTTTATTATACAATGTGTTTTTAAACAGGAATTTATTAGCTTATTACATTAAAAAGATGTTTAAGGCCAGCATACATTTTTATTTAAAACAAGTTATATGTAATATTCAGAGCAAACAGTTATTTATTTATACCACACATAATTATACAATATGCTTAATTTTACACATAACTGTAAAAGTTATGTTTTCACTTTCCTCATCAAAAAGGTATTTTGCTACAACCCAGCAAAAAAGTGCTTCCAAAAGAAGGTAAAGTGAAAGGGAAAGTTTTGAATTCCATCCTTTCCACTTTCATACCCAGAAAGCATTCTTTTAACATGCATGTCATTGGAAGGAATGCTTTCCTTAGTCTTCTCTAGAAGTGCTTCCAGAATTTTTTCAATGGATGATTTTTTTGAGCCCTTTAATGAAAGGATTCTAGTAGGTGTTTTCCAGGAGAACTTTAAGAAGGCAAACCATGGAATGGTTAGGGGTGCTTAAAAACTTCCACGAAAAATATCCTTTTTCCCGATTGTCTCGCGATTTTGGTATTGGATATGAGAAGTGTTTGGTATTTAAAAAATCCCACGTGAAATATCCCTTACTCCGATTTTTACGGCATTTTGGTGTTGGAAGTGGCTGGGTTTTTTGTTGTTTTAAAAAATCCATGGAAAATATTTAAAATATATATTATTATTACATGCACTATTTTAAAGTTTATTGAATTTTAATGCTAATTAAATACCTTCCAGAAGTAGTTTATCAAAATAGCTCTTGAAAGCGCTTCTCGATAAGGCTAAGAAGAAGCACAATTGGATCTATAGAATGTCTTCTGGAAGCAGTGTCCCTAAGAATGCATGTCATATTTTTTCAAAAATTTTGCTGGGAATCAGATAGCTTTGTGGTGATTTTTTATTAAAACCTCGAATTGAAAGTAATGGATCTGAATTGAGCACAAGGGCATGCAGAAGATCTGAATTGCAAGCAGATCTTGAACATTTTCTCATATTGTGAAGTCTGAAGAACCAAAATAGTTTGCGATTGGCCTCTTGCGCATCCTCGGATAACTGACCTATGGGTATTATCGCTTTTTGAACTATATCCGCACTGTGCATTAATATTTTATGTACAGCAAAAGGGATGTAGTACCAATCATAAATTTCAACGTATAATTTTGTTGTTTCTAAACAAAATTTTTTAATTCTGAGATAGTAATCTTAAGACCAGGGCCCTATTGCACCAACTGCTTTGCACTTTTCATTTTGCATATTTTGGCAAAGTGATTTTCTTGAAAAGTAAATTTGCGAAGTGTTGCAGTTCGTACTTGGCAAAAATAATTTTTCAAATAATAAAAACCGGTTTAGCTGCTTAGTGTTTTGACAAGTGGATTCGATGAGTATTGCACCAAACATGCTTTTCTCTTTGCCAATTGAGAGCTTGTCAAATTTAAGCGAAGCTAATTTGCTTGGTGTTTCACTATAAAAAAAAGAACTTTGCAAAGCACGTGTTTTACAAAGTAATTAATAAAAATGTCGCGTGTGCAAAACAAAAAAAATAAACTGGTTCTTCTGCAAGCAATTGCGGAGAAAAAGGTAAATATTATTGTAAAAAAAAACAAGAAGAAAAACAAAAACAGCTATTGCTTATTGATTTATTTTTTTATTTAATTTTCATCTTAGAGCATATTATTTGGATCATTTCAAAACAATGCATCTACAAAAACAAAAAAGGAGGATGCTTGGAAGGAAATTTTAATCAAAGCGCAATCCCTTGGGTTAGCTGGTACTAACCGAGAGTGGACTTACGCAAGAGATAACCTCTTTGGATTATGGAAGAGCCGCACTTTAGTAAGTTAAAAAAATTAATTAGCTATTTATATGACTTAAAAATTTTTTATTGTAGCTTAAAAGAGACAACGCTAGAAAAACTGGCACCGGGGGAGGAAAAGATGTTGTTCTAGACGAACTTGACAACATCATTTTGGACATTATTGGCAAAGAGTCGCCAGTGGTATGCGGCCTTAGCTTGCCAGAAACTGATGGCGTGCAAGTCAATAAAGAAATTGAAAAAAATATTGAAACTTTAGAGAAAAAAAAACCTTGCAATAAACGAAATCTAAAAAGAGCAGCTGATGATGAAATAGAAATATTAAAAAAGGCTGTATTAGAAAGCGAGCTCCATAAAAACAAATTAATAATATTTGACATTGAAAAGCGTATGGGACTCAAGCGATCGAAATTTACTGAGGAGTTTGAAGAATATCAAAAAGATAAAAATGAAAGCAACGACTCAGCAACATCTTCGGTAACCCACACTTTACTTTTTGAAGACTTTTAGATTAAAAAACTTCTTCTTATTTTAAGTATTTTTTGTAATAAAATGAATTTAATTTTTTTTATTTAAATAATATTTTTACTTTGTTTATTCAAAAAAGCTTAATAAACTATTAGTTCTAGATAAACCACTGTTGTTTATTAAATCTTCTTGAGATTCAGTTTAATCACTTTGGGTTTCTTCTTCCATTAAATCATTTTCTTCAAGTCCTTCAATATTTGCATTTAACTGTGTAATATTGTGGAAAATACTGCATATAAGAATTATTTTTCCACCTACATCGGGCTGTAATCTTAAATGATTTAGACATGGAAATTTTTCTTTTAAAATGCCTAAAAGAAAAATTCTTAAATATTTTGCAAATTCATCTTTTTTCCTACTTACCAAAACAATTTTCTATTACTCGTCTTGTCGCTTTGTGAGCCCTGTTAAGCCTTTCTTCTCTTAAAGACTACGGATTTCGGCGCAAAGGTGGGACAAGCCAATCAAGAGCTGGATAAGCGCTATCCCCCAAAATTATTGCATTTGGAAAAGGTCGAAAGCCACTTTCAAACCTTTGGAAAAGCATTGAGTTTCTCAAAACTCTCGCATCATGAGAACTGCCTGGCCAGTTGGAGTTGATGGCATAAATAGATCTATTCGGTCCGCATACAGCCATAACATTAATGGCATGTTTTCCATGCCGATTGACAAAATGGGCCTCATTAAACTTTGGTGCGTCTATGTTTACCATAGTTCCGTCGATGCAACCAATTACCTGGGGAAAACCTCCGATTCTAAAAAAATCACTGGCCACATTGTGGGCATTTTCAGGCCACCGAATGTAATCATTCATAAGGTTGTCAATTACAACGTCAGCCACCTTGTGAATGACTCTACATACTGTGGCTTTATTTATCCCATGAGATAGTGCAACACCATGATATTGGCTTCCTTTTCCTAGCCAATCCAATGTAGTTAAGAGCTGCTGCAATGGACTTAAAGAGGCATTGCGGCTATGATTAAATTGTAGATGAACTCCGATGCGACTCAAAATAAACTCTATTTGAGTCCGAGACATTCTAAAAGTCTCTAAAGTGGCGCAGTCAATGTTAAAATTTATTCTTTCTTTTATGGTACGACTTCCTGACTGTTGATCTTCGTCTTCCATAAGATTTAATAAAAAAAAACCGCGACATTTCTTTTAAAGTGAACCAATCACTTTGAATGAAAAAACGCAACTATTCTTCATGCTGCAAGGTGAAATTTTTCTTTACAAAGTATTGCTAAACCTAGCAATTTGAGAAATACTTCTTGCAAAGTGCTAAGGCTTGGTGCAACGAAATGCTATAAAATTTTGCTAATTTGCTAGGTTTGTCCGTTATCTGCAAAGAACATTTCTCTTCGCATATTATTTATTTTTTTGTGCAACGCTTATCAATAAGTGTGAGTGGAATTTTACTTTTCAAAACTCAATTGAGTTATTTTCACTTTGCAAGTTGGTGAAACACTTAACTTTGCAAAATTTTGAAAATTTGCTTAAATGCTAATGCAAAGTCATTGGTGCAATAGGGCCCAGATGCTATGGCCTGAAATATATTAAAATTTTTACGCATTAATGTTACGGTCATGACTTTTACCAGAGCCATGCAATACCAAGTTTATTAACAAACCTTAAACAATTTTAATTTTGTTTTTTTAATGTTTTCGTCATAATCTTTACATTTTGGTTATTTTACACGTAGAAAAAAATTTTCTCTGGAAACTATATGAGATGATATTAATGTATGTACTTAAAAACTTTTTTGTAGCAAACAATTTTATTTATACAAGAAACATATTTTGCTTGCCATAAATATGTTATGTTCACTGCAAACAAGCTAATTAGTTGCAATGAATATATTATGTAGACTTCATTATCATATCAGCAATATGTTCGCAGCAAACATTTTCTGAATGTCACAAACATAATTATGTTCACTACTTTTAAAATATATTACATACAAATTATTGACGTTTAAAGGTATAACAACTGTGTTTATTGGCAGATCACTTTTAAGTGGATTTCGTGCATTTTATCTGTGCTGTACCAGTTTATGTCATTTTTTTTTACTGGAATTCTTGAAAATATTTGCATCGTGTCTAAAATATCTCTCAAGAACCAGATGTTTCAGATAAACAAACAGTAAACCATAATATTTTCATTAAAATTGTCTAAACTTATTTAATACATTAAATTTACGCAACTTTACTAGTAAGGATGCTATGCCGCAATCAAAGCAAAATATCTATTTTGTTCCGCTTACAAAAGGTCGCGGAGCTGAGCCAGAATGAGTTTAGCAATAATTGCATTCCAAATTGTTTTTTATCCATTCGCAAGATTTTATCGCTAATCAAAATGAATCAGTTCCTATAGTTACGCTGTAATGGGCAAACTTTGTGAGAAATGCTATAAAAAAACCAGAGCAATACAATTTTGATAGTGAAATTCTCAAAAAGCGCTGGATGGCGCACGCTAATTTTTTTTTAAAACATTTCTTACTATTATTTTTTGTAATGTAAGGTACATTGATCCTGGTCAACACTGGAAATTTTTTATTTTTCAAATTTAATAATTTTTTTAATTTTTAATTTTTTTTCCTTATCGCAATAACGAGATAGCAAAAAAATTAGAAACAAAAAAAAATCTAGTTTAAAAGTTTAGAGTATATCCTTTCATAAAATATAAAGATCTGTTCAATCAAGCAGTTTAACAAAATGTTATAGGACTTGTAAAAAAAACTATATTTTTTTCTATTACAAAATATCAACTTTGTTTTGTGGCTTTACAAAAACAAATGGACGCACTTAAAAATAAAAAACTGCCCAATTTAAATAGCCCAAATATATTTTTATCGAAATGTATCAACATATTATAATAATCTGCAAGCTGCACTTTTTTCTTTATGTCCAACCCTTTGTATGGGATCGCCCCACCGTGCGACCGTTCAAAGCACTGTCAGCAAAGCCTTCAAATTTATTTTGCTATCTTATGTATACATTACGCAAACGCAAATTTTGTCCGGCGTAAGACTTTTTAAGAACAAGTGAAATCTTAATAAACTTAGTATGGTTTATTTGGTTCAGACCTGTAAATGTGCAAACTGGACTTTTGATTTCTTTAAAATTTATATTTTCTAATATAATTTAATTTATTTATAGCGAGTTAAAGTTTGCATATATGCCCTTATTTTGTATGCCTATCCAAACACTCGTTTCGTGCAAAACACTGTTCGTTAGTGGTTTTGAAATTTGCAATTCGAACAGATAACAGCTGTTGAACTGGCGAACGACGCCGTAACAGAGTAACATTAGTGCAGTTTGCATCCCTAACGATCAATGAAATGGCGAATTAAAACGTCAAAATCACACGAATACTCAAATGCTATCGTTGTGTTGTGTTCGTTGAATTAGATTGTTAAAAAAATGGATAGTTCTGCAAGAAAAAGTCGCAAAAAATCTCGCAACCTGCGCCTGTGCACCCTCAATTCGCGTTCACCAGCCTGCTCAAAATCAAAAAATGCTTAAGCTGCATACATTTTTTAAAAACACTTAACACTTCAATGTCACTTTATTATTGAACACTTGTAGCTCAATAGTTATAGTTTATTAAAATAAAACACAATCACAATGAAAACAAATAAGCGAATTTTTTTTTTTTTTTTTTTTTTTGATATTTAAGTTACTGCGAGAACTAGGCTTCCCTAGCTCAAGAAGATTCCTCACTGATGAGGAAATTATTTGGCCAAAATCGATAGATTTTAAAACGCCATCACAAATTATGAATCTTTTTGATTCTTTTTAAAACTGTACTTTAATTGTGTCGGTCGCATCAGCGGATGGACCACAAAACAAAATTACAGCTGGCTAGTCGCGCTTCACGACCTCGGTGATGAAACGACGCGAGTCGAAAGGCGAATTTCTTTATTGTTCAAAATATATTGACTGAATATAAACAAAACAGCTGTTCACATAAATAAACCAAACAACGGCGTTGCCAGCAAACAATAAACGAAGCAAAATTCTTAAAAAATCTTTAAATTAAATAGACAAAAACAGAAAACTTCTGAAATGTTTGATCTGGCATTGCCGCATTTGACTACTGCTTCTGTATAACAGTTTGAATTACATAAGAAACTTAAGCATGTCGTAAGAGTTATCGAGCAGCTTCGTTATGGATACAAATTTACATTTGCTTACAACATCGTTCGCATAGCATTCGATTGTTGAATGCTTCGTTGGGCATACAAAATAAGGCCAATAATTATTCGTATGTTGTTTTTTATCGTCTTTATTTCAGCATATGCCTAAAAATATGTGAAGTATTCAGCGCCACTTATCGCCTAATAGCTATGCCACTGTTATACTGACCAATAATCTTTTATAATTTCACAGCTAAAACTATGAATTGATATATTCTTATTCAATTGATATTCTATTGATATATTATTTATATTTTATATATATTACGCAAACGAAACTTTTGTCCGGCGTTATGTTTTTTAAGAACAAGTCCAATCTTAATGAATTTACTATGGTTTGTTTGGTTCAGACCTTTAGATGTGCAAACTGGACTTTTTATTTCTTAAAAATTTATATTTTTACCGTTTGCGCGTTACAGTTTGCATATAATTGTTGTTGTTATGTTGATTTTTCTCTTCTTAATTTCAGCATATGCCTAAAAATAGGTGAGGTATTTAGCGCCAGCTATCGGCTAATGAAACTATGAAACTGTTATACTGAAGAAAAATGTTTTATAATTTCACAGCTATGAATTGATATACTCAATATCAAAGTGATACTGGAATGATTTCTTACGGTTGAAAAAAGATTTCTTAACTGTTGGTAGAAAATTTTTTTAATTTTAAAAATTTACACAATGATTTAATAAGAAATTGAAAACAAGTAATGAAACATTTTTCTTCAAGCATTCTTTAACTGAAAATCAAGAAATATTCTTACTCCTGTATATTTAAAATAAATTTTTGGGTATAAAATTAAATATGCTAACATTAATCGTCGTTGCGCGTGCAATACTGCGAATACTGCAAAAAGGCAAAAATGAATTTCATTTCAGTTTTGATCGGTTAAAACCTATTCAATAGCTTGAAATAAAATCTAGGATTGTTTGATTTTGGCATTTCAACACCACACAGCTTTAATTCTTGTTTAGTCACCCTTCATAATTTTATTTTTAGTATGACTGTAAACTGTTGGAATATGGTTTAATATTTTCTAAAAACAATTTGAAATCAATAATCACCGTGTCTTTTATTGGTTGCGTCTTGGAAAGTTGCGTCCACTACCATTTCTTGATGTTTGAAAAATAAACCAAAGTGTATTTATTCAAAAATTGAACACAATTTAAAGTCTGACTTCTTTACACTTCTTCTTCTAACGTTAAAATTTCATTAAATCTTGTACAAACTGACATGCCCTTAAAAATCACTTATTTTTTGCAGCGTCTGAAACGTTTTAAATTGTTTAATATCGTATATTTCGAAAAGTCACCTATATTTAATTAACATTTTGACTAAATAACAATTTCGCTACGAAGCTATTTCATTCAAAAATAGAGATCAAGATCGAAAGTAATCCAATTCGGATTCAACCACGCCTATCTCCCACACAAAGTGACTTAAATAAAACGGTAAAATCTCTTTAAATCGCACAAGAAGTAATGTAATGACTACAAATCTTGTAAATAAGTTAAATATGCCCTTAGAATATGAAATTTGTAAAAATCTATTGAAAACCACCCCTACCTCCCATACAAAGTGACTTTATGAAAACAGTAACATAACCTTAAATTTCACAAAAAATGATTAATCTTAATTATGTACTTGATGTTTGAAATTCGGTAAAAAGAACTAAAAACTCGGCCTACCTCCTACACAAAGTTACGTCATTATATAAAAAAACTTGCATAAATTTAAAAAAAATAATTGTTTAAACTTAATGCTAGGGCGTTCAAGATGCTGCACGCCTATCAAAGAAAACACACGACTTTTGCCAAAATTATTATTAATACTTCTACATAGTCCCCTTTCAGCTTGATGCACATCCTCTAACGATTTTCTAACATTGCGATGCCCTTAAATAGTAAAACTTCTAAAAATCTGCGACATACGCTTTCCAATTCAACCTGTTCATTTGTGGCAAATCCTTTTCACTGGAGGTACCTTTCTAAGTTTTGGAACAGATAATAGTCGCTGGGGGCCAAATCTGACGAGAATAGGGGATGAGGATGCAGTTTGAAGCAAAATTCGTGCAATTTGGCCATGGTTTCGATCGATTTCTGAGCTGGTGCATTGTCTTGCAAAAATATGACTTTGGTAAATGGGGCCGTTTGTTTTCGATTTCGTATTTTAACCGGCCCAATAGTTTGCAGTAATAATCGCTGTTGATTCTTTTTCCTTTTCTCAAGTAGTCGTTGAACAAAATTCCACTTGTATCCTAAAAAACAGACGCCAACACCTTTCCGGCCGTTTTGTTGAGTCTTCCCTCGCTTTGGTGTACTTCCACTGGGACGCACCCATGTTTTTGCTGATTTCTTAGATTCTGGTGTATAGTGGTTGATCCATGTTTCATCCATGGTCAGTATTTTATGCAAAAATTCAGTCGGATTTTTTTTAAACATGTCCAAACATTGTTGGGTAGTACGAACACGTTCATTTTTTTTGATTTATTGTCAACGAACGCGGCACCTATCTTGCAACCAGCTTTCTCATACCCAAATGTTAATGTGAAATTGAAAGCACTGACCCACTGATATGCTTACGGCTCTAGCTATCTCAAGCACTTTTACTTTCGGATTGTCCAATACGAAATCGCGAATTTATCCAATACATTCTGGAGTGGTCACTGTTTTTGGTGTTCTCAATATTGCTTCCATGTTCATCTTTGCTGATTCGTCCCCTATCGAACTTTACAATCCAATATTTTACAGCTGAATACGACGGAGCAGATTCAGCATAATATTTATCGAGCGTTTTTTTTTTTTGTTTCTTTCGCACTTTTGTAACGCAAAAAGTAATGCTTAATCAAGACATGAAATTCTTCTATATCTATTTTTTATAACAGTAGCAAAAGTTGTTTAAATTAGAAAACTGTAACGTCACTATTCATTGACAGATCGATCTGACATTTATGGTGTGTTCATGTTAAGGTTGCAATCCGTCAAAAAAATTAAGCATTTGAAGAGTGGTGGTATCGTCACTTGGAGACCGGAAGCATTTATTTATTTATTATTTTATTAATGTTACTAAAGAATACTCTTATTATAATTACAATTTGTTTAAAATTCATTTTTACATACATTAATTAATAACAATAATGCCACATTCTGTAGTTCCAAAGGAACTAGAGGCGAATGCGGGTTTACATATGATGGAAAAGAAAACAAATTATGTTTATGTTTACAATTATGTATACAAATAAGTAGACAAGGGGTCGTTAGAGCAAAGCTTGAACATTAGTTTTAAATTTGATTTTGAGAAACATGGAAAAAAGAAGAAATGAGAAAAAATGAGAAAAATGCTAGGGCATCTTGAACGCCCTAGTATTTTACACATCTGCTTTGATAATTAGCATGCATTCTTCGTTTCAAATTTTAAAAATTTGACTAGGAACCACGTCCTATAAAGGTGACGTCTTCAAATTAATACAACAGTGAAAATTTCCAATATACTAAAATACGGATGTGCATGTATTTTAACTTATGTCCAGTCGAAGAAAATTTCTTACAATTTTTTATAAATATACTTACTTCTTTTATAGCGCCTAATCAATCCAAAGAAATGTTTCAATAAAAAAATTAAAACAGTTTTTATACAAATATAAATTTAGTTTTTATTTTAACTGAAAATTAAACACTATATAGCAAAGACAATCGAGCATTTTGTTCAAGTTTACATAATTTTTATATACTCGGCTAAGATAGGAAACAGTTGAAAACTACAAAATAAGTATACGAGACTGAAGATTTGCTTAGAAGTTTTTAAAAGGTTACTACTTAATATATTTTAATGGTTTAGTCTAAGCCAAGTCTTTGATTTAACAAAGGCTATGCTTAAAGTACAACAAAGCGAGATTCTAATGAGCCGCTAGAGAATCGCTTTATTAGTTTAAATCAAGAAATCAGTAAAAAGTTAATTTAAAAGAAATGTTTTTAATGCATACATTTTATTATATTTAATACTAAGTTATTTTTGCTTTTTTTAAATTATGTTATTGCACATTTATACACCCGTTAAGTTAATATTAGTTTTAGTTATTTTTTTAATGATATTTATAGCTTTACATTTATGATGACTTATTTTATATTGAAATGATGTTTTGTCTATCTCATAGAGCTTAATTTACCATTCTATGATCATGACAAATAATTAATTGTTTCTAAGTTTCATGCTAAATTTTATACACGGATTTTTATTAAGATTGTTATTTATTAATGTTTTTAAATTTACTCATCAATTGTTGATGCATTTGTGTACTCTTCTCACTCCACAATTACTTTTGACAAAAAGAAAACCTAGATTTTATGCTTAAATTAAAGGAAGAACATTTTAATTAAATTTGTACAGTTCTTGTGTGTATAGACTTATGTGTAATAATCACAACAGGTAATCAAATAACATTTAATAGACGATATAGTACCATAGAATTAAACTTGTTTTACAAGATCTTAACAAAATATATGAAATTATTATTATTAAATAATTAGTTATTGATGTAGCTTTATTTATTGCTTTAATTTAAAAAGTCTGACAAAATTACAAATTATTGTTTTTGCATAAAAATTTGTGTACTTACATAACAGAAAGAGTATATTTACATTTCCCATTATAGAATAATTTTTGTTCAAGTGTATAATTTTCAACTGGTAACATTTTTTCAAGAATTGCTAATTAAAAAAAAAATTGTTTCATTTTACTGCTCGAAAAATTAATATTTAAAAAAATGTTTTTAAATCTTAACAACATTGTCAAGGTCATTAGAAGAATAGAAGATTTCAATACTTCAAATTACATCATGCTCAGGGAGAAAAGTGATTTGTCTAATCTGTAAGGCAGATGAATAACTATTTTCATTGATTTTATTGTCTAGCAATATTTTTTCTGTAAAATACGAATATAATATGCTTTCTGTACATAATGTCAAAAATGGTTCAGAAACCGCAAAAATCTCGAATTTCTGGCATAGTGTGCAAATTCTAATCATGAATTCGGGTTTTATAAAAAAAAATGGTTTTACACAAAATACAAAGCAGCTGTCAACCAGTCACAAAAAGAATGGGTTTGCAAATTTATGTTATTTAAAATATTTGCTAGCCAAATTGTTTTTATTCGAAAGTGTAACAAAAGTTATTTCCACAGCTTATATTGATACAAGTTTTTGGAAATGGATGCAGTACATTTTATAAGTAAAATGTATAATGAGTATGTTAATTCTGTTGTTCATAAGAGAAAGTATATTTAACCCTGGATGTAGGTACATCGCTATTTAAACCAAGTTTAAACCATATTACTAAATAAACAAAACAAAAAAAATAGTTATATATTTTAATTTTTTTTTAATTGCATGTTTTTACAGTAATATAAGTGTCTTTAAAAAAAAATACAAAAAAATTAACATTGTTAGTCGATTCGAATGTGCATTCGACAATGCATTAATTAATGACATAAATCCATAATATACAAGGGATGCTAATATTCACAAGTGTCACAAATCAGAATTTTTTTTTAATATCTTAATAAAAAAGAACTGATTAGTTTTACATTTAACAAATTTTATTCAAGAAAATTTTTACAATTGAACAGATATAAAAAAAAAATATTAAATTTTGGGCTCCTATAAATACAAAAAACAAAATATGCAAAGTAATTTTCTTGTATTTTCAGATTTACTAATTTAATTACTTTAATTTTTAGACCCTTTTAAACTTAAGCTCAAAAAGAGTCCTTAAGGCTAAAAAAATATCAAACTTTGAGAGTTGAAAAATGTATAAGTACGAGCATATCTTCGATTTCCATAATTTTTATTTATTTTCTTTACAAAAGATATGTGCGTTCAGTATCTAGATTTTTGTTTGGCACTATTCATTGGCCAAATAGTTACAACACATTTTGTATGGTTAATTTTTGTGAAAAATCGTCAACTATGTATTAAAATACCCGGTTGTTTAATAAGTTTCTAGAATCCCACATAGATGGCGGTAGTACGTTCGATATTTTAGCTTTTTATAAATGGTACTACTTTCTTATGAACACGTGTAAAGTGTCATGTATGCAGATCTGACAACTTAGTCTTATATTTACAGCTGTTTAAAATTGGCACATCAATAGAGAGTGTGAGCCTTATTTTAAGTGAAGTTTTGGGTCTCAAAAAGGTGTGTGCAAAATTGGGTGCCGCATTTGCCAACAATGAAACAAAAAGACATTCGAATGAGACTTGCTCAGCTCGATTCATCACTATGGATGAGACTTATGTCTACCACCATGATCCTGAATCCAAACAAGAAGCTAAAGAGTGGTGTGAACCTGGCACTTCAGCTCCTAAGTGAGTTCTTGTTAAAAAATCTGCAAAGAACGTTATGGCATTAGTTTTTTGGGATGCAAAAGGGATTTTGTTGGTGGACTATCTCCAAACTGGAAAAACAATTATGTACTTCAGAATATTATTTCAACTCTTTGGAAAAGAGAAGAAAAAAGCTATTTTCATCAGTACAATGCACCTGCTGACAAAAGTAAAAAAACCATCGCTAAATCAGTGAATTTAAGTACGAAATTTTGAAATACCACACGCAGAGAAAAGACATGGTTGAGACATGATTACTGCAATAATAATTTTTTTACTAAAATTATTGTATAATTTCTGCAAACACAAATGTTTGCCTTAATAAAGTCATTATTTACTAATGGTGGTACCAAAAAGAACATTATAGTTGAAATCATAACATAGTTGAAATCGTCAACATACTATGATTGCCTCAACTATTAGTTGCAACAAAAATGTTGTAGTTCTGTCAATCATGATAAATGTGAATATTATTATAGCGACAAACATATTAGAATTTTAAATGTTTGTCTGAACTATTCTTTGCTTGTTGGGAAACGAAGCAGAACATAACCAAAAATCGAAAGATTTTATTGTGTCTGAACAGTTTGCAGGAAAAACTTACACTTCCTTCAGACACAATAAGTTTTATCGATTCCTGGCTATGTGCCGTTTCGTTTGTCAACTGTTTAATTATTGTGTTTTGTTTTAAATTGCCTTATCCTAAAAACAGCACGCAGAAAAGTGACATTTTCGACTTTAATTGTAGCAAACATGTTTCTATTTACCGTAAACATATTTCGCAATTCTGACCATATTTTGTTTATCACAAATATTGCTATTTTTGTGACAATGCACTTAATGTACCATGTTTATGAATGGCATTAATCAGGCGAGCGGTAGTAGCGGCTGTGGCTTACTGGTATTGTGCGTGGCTCGTAAGCAAAAAAGGCGCGGTTCAAACCCCAGCTCGGACAGAAAATTTTATCAAAAGATTTTTCAATTGAATTAATATTTCTGTTCAGCCTAGTCAATGGCAAACCTTTGGAGATATCTTAATAATTAGCTGTTGAAATTGGAGTCCATGAAAATAAATAATATTCAATAATATTCTGGATCCTAAAAATAAATTCATAATATAGTTGTTGCAATCATTCTATTTTTGACCCAATAAGAGAATAATGATTGTTTCAATAATATTTTAGTTCCTACAAAAAAGTTCCTTTTCTAAATATGGTTGTTGTAATCATTTTATCATGATCAAAGAAAATATTATATGTTTAAGAACATGTTAGCAACAATCATAATCTGAATCATACTGTGATCCTCATAAAACATGGTTGTTGCAACTATTTTTTTTCTCTGCGTGCACCCTTTTCGCCAGATCAAGCTACCTCTAACTTCTGGTTGTTCTCATATTTCAAAAAATTCATGCGTAGAAAACAATTTTTATCAAACGGAGAGGTGATAGCAGCGACAGAAGGGTATTTTGGAGACCTTCCGAATGGTCAATACAGCGATGGCATCCATTAACTAGAGGATCGTTGCAACAAGTGTATTGAGCTTTTGGAAGGGTATACTGAATAATAAAAAACTTTTCAGGCCATAAAATTATGTTTTTTATTCGTTTTCTAGAAACTTATGGAACAACCTGTTACTACAAAAGAACTTAGAAAAGTTTCCACACCAAGAACATTCTACACAAAAAGTTTCACTTCATTACTTTCTCTCCAACCCCATCTACCTATCAACCATACAACACCTGCATCAAGACAAAAATAGCACATTTATAGGGCGTATCTCTTGGTCGTTGGTTCAATCTTAAAAAAAGTACACAAACAAAATTCTATCTTTTATTTTAATTTTTAATTTTATATTATTCGTTCCCTAAATTTTATCAGCTCCATTTTATGTAAAACAAAAGTTATATAAGACATTCTTACTTTTTGTGAAATTCCACTCAAAATTTGTATCTAAACTTTTTTTAAAACAAACTAAGCCTAGAAAATCGCGTTTGTGTCAACAAAGATTCAAAACGAAAAAAATAAGAAACTGTATAATTCGTACATTTACAATTAATTTGGTTTTTTTGGAAAAAAGTATTGCTTCTCGTGCTTAGCTTATCTTTGGTGTCCTGATACAAAATCAAGCAGCTAGTTGAGGCAATGAGCTTTAGAAAATGTGGCGTGATGCTGTGTAGCACAAATATGTGCCGAAAATGTTGGCGCAATTGCAAGTAAAGCTCCTGTAGTTCGAAAAATTTACTCATCTAAAGTGTCACTTTTGGCAAAGTGCTTCGTAGAGTGCCTCAGTAAAATTGTGAGATATTCAACAAAACGTCAATATTTGCATGCCAGCAAAGCTTCAATCGATGTCGTTACAGTGACGGTGGGCCAACTGCAGGGCATGAGAGGCTAGATTGATTAACTAAACGCTTTACAGTAATTTGTTACCTTTTAATTTTTCGTTTTTTTACTGAAATATAATTTAAGTTCAAGAATCATTTAGCTCGAATATAATTCTAAAAAGTTTTTTTTTTATTAGAAAAATAATATAGTAAAATATATTAATATTAATTATTTTCTGTTTGCTTGTTTGTTTGTTTGACAAAAATTCATACAAAAAAGTGTACGTAAATTTTTTTAAAAATAATAACGAAAAAAAAACAACATATCGCAAGCCGAGAAGCAACTTAGCAGAGAACTTTACCTCAAAAAGGAATTCTTAATTTCTTAAGCTATTGTAAGCGAGGTAGAATTATCAGGAAAATTATATCTATCTCGCACAACAAACTAAGCATCATATTACGTTCATTCATTCCGTCAAAGCTTTTGATGTCGATCAGTATAACCGGTATTAAGTGTAAAATATAGCATGATTTCATTACTATTGGTTTTCCATTCGTTCGACAACACCCGTAACTATGTTAACAAAAATATATTCTCTCTCAAATATAAATGACAACCAGGGTTTTGTGGTCTTCTTTGAAAAAAGTTATGTTTCAGTGTTTCATTGTGTATTTTTTCTTGCTATTATAAAAAAAAAAAAATAAGAGAAAAAAATTAGGGCATGAATAACTACAATAACTGGGTCGCCACGATTTGAAAATATTTTTTTGTTCAGAACATTAAAAATGTTTGGTTGAGCAAAAAAATTTTTTTGCTTGGAACAATATCTGTTCAATAAAATATCTACATCTTTACCTTTGTCCAATAGATATAAAAGATTGAAATTTGAAAGATAATTAAATTATCTATTAGAAAAAATGCATATAAAATATATTTAAGCAATAATTTGAATTTTGTGAGCAATTTTATATTACTTTTGCTATTAACTAGTGATAAAACCGTCATTTTCTCATAAATTTGCAGCATAAAGGTGTCAAAAATGTATTTTATATTTTATTGACCACAGTTTTATCTTTAATTTAATATATATAAATCCATATTTGTTTTTGGAATTCATTCTAAGTTAAATATATTTGATGCGAAGATCAACTATTTAATTTAATAAAATGAAAGCTGTTGACCAAAAGTGATCATCTAAAAGTTTCAAATTCTTTCCACTGCGTAAATTGAAGCGTCAAGTTTAAAAAGGGATATGCAAAACTTGACTGCCAAGTCTTGACGAGTGTAAACCAAGATAAAGTTGTCATTTCTGTAACCAACTGTGTATTCAGCTAGTGATAGACTAGGACGAGATTGAGTATAACACAATAAAGTGGTTATCAAATATATGATAAAAACTTGCGGAAAATTATTTTAGTTTTCTCTGCTACCTGCGATCTCCAAATAAAAACCATTTTGTCATTCCTGTAATCACTCAAGACACAAGATCACTTAAAAACACTGTAATCACTCAAAAAACACAAATAAATTTAATGACGTAATACCGTGTGGCCTGATGCGATTTTACTGTAGGGCAGCGATGCTCAAAATTAGCTCTCGAGCGAAGAACTTTTCCAGCCATGTATATACTTATAAAAATTCTGGCGTCGCTAAAAAGCCTTCAGTTTGCAGGTTTTCTAATTCTAGCTTCAGTTTTATTTTTACATTTATCCATTTTTCAAAAGAAAAAAGGACACTTTTGGCGGAGTTACCTCCATATATTAACTTTTATAAGCAAAATGCAACAAAAAAATTCATACTATATTTAAAAACATGTTTCCAATGAAATTAATCTCTAAGCTGAATTTTACCTTAAAGCTAAAAAATAATACAAATATTCATAAAATTTAAAAATGTTTGCTGTATGTTTTTTTTATTATTTCAATATTGATTTTTTACAACAAAAAATTATTGTTACCTTTTTAACCCTCCGTTTAGTGGATGCGTCTAGCCAGACATTTTTTGATTTTCACTTAAGTTTTAATATACTCCTTCTTGAGCTAGCCTTTTCTGTTTTCGTGACATTTCCTAAAATATCATTGGCTTTTCAAAAGAGAACTTTTCAAAGGTCTTTTCAACACACACATCGTACTAAAACTGGATGTGCCCAGCCAGACACCTCTATATTAAGTACTTTATACGTTGCGTTTGCTATTTTTAAAATTATTTAAACATTTTTAGGGGTATTTTGAATTGTATATCATTAGCTTGCCTACATGCAATGCATCCTATTGCAAATTTGAAATTCAAACTTCTAATTTTCTTCTATCAATAATCAATGCATAAGTGAACGTCCAAGCGGTCAGCATTTTCAATGCCGATGAAATCTGGTGTGAAATAAGATCTTTTTTTGCTTTGGAAATTCAGGAATGATTTCATTACTGATTTAAGAATAAACATTTCCATTCAAGCTTTCTGAAAATTTCCCTGAAACTGTCCAATCTGTGAAAATTTTGTTTTGTTTCAATCTCAGACCGGAAGATGCCCCTGAGCTTAGAAGCGAAGGTGTAATGCTGTCAAACGTTTATGAGTGCTTTCAGTTAGCCCGAGACTGAATTTGCTTCGTATTCGCACCTGAGCGACGGTTGAGATTAGAAGCGAAGTCGTAATGCCAACAAATAATTTTGGGAAATTTAAATAAAAATCTTATTCTTATCAATGCGAAGTAGTCGACGAGTATTTTTTCATTCTAAAAAATAAAAAAGCGAGAACGTTAAAAAAATTGTAAACAATATTTTAATAAAAAATATTTAAATGCAAAAAGTATTGTATATATATATTATTAAATTATCATATATGTGTCAATGAGAATCAAAAGTGATCAATTCTACTTTTAATTGTTTGGAGTAAATTAAAAAAACTTGTTAAGACTTCTGGAGGTAACTATTGAAAATTCTTATTTCTGTTGCTTATACAGTTTACTTTTTGAAACCTTACTACGTAACGACTATAATTGAAAATTAAGTGCATTCTTTTGTTTTAAGCAATTTATTTTGGAATAATGTTGTTTTGAAACTCACTTTGTGGAATAGAGTCGTTTTGATACAAACAAACTGGAAAAGTGTTACTTTGATCCTCAAAAAATGGAATTGTGTTGTTTTGATTCTTAAAAAAGTTAAATATAATCCAAACACAAAAAACAAATCATTAGTGATTAGATTTAATTAATTTCTTTTTTATTTATTTATGAATCTAATTTTGAAAGTTATATAAATAACATAAAATATTAACTAAAATAATTTTAAAAGAGTACAAAAATTATTAAAAAGTTGTTAAATTCTTATATGACGATCTTCAGCATTAAATTCGCAAACAGGATCATTAATGTCCACTATATCTTCTTGAGAATTATTATTGTTCATAAGATTTTTATAAAATTTCAAGTCTTCAAGCATTCTCCATTCATTTCCAATTGAACTTTGATAATGTCGTCTATTTTACGTTCATTGATTTTTACTTCCAATGGCAATATTGGAGGAGACATGAAAAACACATGTTTTCCGAGATTTACAACGGATTTTGACTCGCCAATAGAAGATCTATAAAATTGTTCACCTTGTACTCTTACAAGGTCATTTTTACACTTTTTAATTATAATTAATTATGGTCTCGTTGAATTTAAAGTGCCAAGCAGATGGCGGCTTGAAAACCTTCGATACTTCTATTTTAAAATCAAGAATGGGAAAGTCATCTCTTCCCAAATTTATTGTTGTTCCAGAATCTTTATATATTTTTAAATAATCTTCACTGATATTATAGTCTCTCTGATTTTAACTTGCTTCTCAATCTGTGCAAATACTCTGTCTGGTGGAATATAAGAATGGCCAGTAACGGGAAATATTATCTCTACCGTTGTAAAGTGTTTTGGAGCTTTATTTGCTAGCCAGTATTGGCACATGCCTTTCATAATTGAATTTTTGTTTTGACCTTCGCAGCCATCAGCCATTAATCGAACTGTTCTTATACCTTCATGATCCATGTTGCATAAAAAAAATAAACTGGCCATTTCAGCCCTTGGAAGGACTTTGACCTAGCTTCTATTGATCAGTTGTGTTGTACGTGTTATAAAATGTTTGATCACAAATGACCGAGAACTGGACCTACGTGTTTTATGCCGACTCCGAACGGCTTATGTTCTCAAAAAGCTTTACATGGCAATTTTTACTCTCTGAGGTTTGCCATTGTCTGCAGACCGAGCAGACAAATTAATTTAGTTGAAAAAACTTTTTTTCCGAGCTGGAATTAAACCTGGGATACCGCGGCTCTTTAGCTCAGCGGCCACGCAGTCTATCCACTAGGCCACTATGATAAGAAATTGCGGAGGCGATTTCATTAGAACCTTTAGGGCAAGTATTCTCCATCTAGTAATATAAGAAAACGTTGTTTTTTTGTGAGAAATGAATGGGTAATACCTGCATCTACTCCAAAAAGATATAAGGATAATTGACGGGTGAAGTAAGCTGCTTGGTCAGCTACTTTTGGAATCGATATATTCTTTTGACAATCAAAGGATATTGTTAGTAAATCTACACAGACAAAGCGTGTCTAGTTTGTCACGACAAAGTGTCTAATTTGCGAGAACGTAAACTATAAACTGTAGTGATTAGGCCTAATATTACAAGAGAAAGGAGTACTTCTGGAGAACAAAAAGTAAAGGTGGAATCGTGTCGTTTTGATGCCAACAATAAGGTGGAATAAATCGTCTTTGATTCTTAAATTGGTTTTTAGTACCAAATAACTTGACATTAGAAAACTTAGAAGACAATCATTTGTAGCACTTAACAAGGGTAATCAAAATCAATCGTTAACACAATTTTTTCCAAAAGTGGAATCACTTTTGATTCTAATAGACACATATATTACCTGCTTTTTTAATTTAATATTAACTACAGAGTATTCAATTCCTGATAGAAGGCCTGCTTTTTTAGCGTTTCCTGAGGCCTGAATTTTCGGAGGAATATTCTTGGGGATATTCAGACCTGAGAGTACGCTATACGATAGCAGGTATTTCGTAAGTATGACATCTTAATGAAAAAAGGAAATTAAAAGTGTGGTGTGTTGACTACTTAAACCGCTGGGGTATAGTGAAAACACATATTCTATGAAAAAATTAAACGCAAAAAATGTTTGTATATGTGATTTGAAAAAAATAAATATGAGTAATGAAATAGACTTTTTTATATAACTCGATAACACCAGGCAGTCGCTTTTCAACAGATTTCTAAGAAGGAATAGCAGCAGTCCTAGCGAATAAACTGGAAAGAGAAAGAGGATCGTAAGAAGAAGAAGAAGACGAAGAAACTCCTTTTGAATATGAAGGCGATGATGAAGACTATATTCCAAATGACGATGATGACGATCGGATATAGAAACTGACAAACACAACCAAACGAAATCATATGCAGTGATGATGAAGGCAGATTCTTTTCTTCCAGAGTCTAAAATCTATGGTTTTGCTGGACCTTAAACACTTAAAATTAAAAAGGATTGGAAGCTTTGTTTACAAGTAATTGAAAAGATACGCAGAAGTACATGATTTTTTGTTCTAAGTGTGCCAATTCAGTGTGTCAACAGCATTAAAAAATAGAATAAATATGTTCCGGTTTTGTTTCTAATAATACATAAATATATTTTGTTAATTTTCGTCATAGAACGTACAAAATTCAATAATTTACAATTAATGTTGGAAAACTTTTTTTAATCAACATGAATATTAGTTCAATTAAGATCAATATATCTACATATAAAAAAAATATAATCAAAAAAATATGCTACCAAACCAAATCTTAGAAAAAACCCCAAAACCATACAAAAACCATATCCTTGGGTATTTAGTATTACGAAAAGGTATGATATTTAGGCAACTGAGTGATATTTTGTCATTAAAAAAAATACTCTTTTGCTCTTTTCTTCATTTTTACGGGTGTATATCTTCCTTCTTGTGCGAAAACGTCAAACGAATGGAAAACTTATAGCAATTAAATGATATATTTGCTATGTTTTCAAAATCAAACCCAGCGATAGCCACTGATGTTGTGAATAATATAATATCGATTCGGTTGAATAGTTTTTGATTTTTCTATAACACAATGCCGAAAAAAGTAGTTTTGAGATAAATGAGTGTAAAGAGAGTGGTTCTAGACGAAACTCGATACCTGCTAAAACGGCTGTAGAAGCGGAAATAACGTCAGTATCCTTGAAAAAATTAAACAGTACATTCTCGAAAGACTATTCTTTTGAAATATAAAAAAAAAATTATTTAATAAAATTTATAGACTGGTCTGCCTTAACTCAATAAGGACGATGATGCCATATGGTAGGGATGGGTATTAGTGAGACCAATAAGAGCCACATTAAGATTTTCAATACCTTCCAAGGAGCCACACCATTTTTCAAATTTTAACTAACTCAGGAAAAAAATTAAGGGAGCAGAAAAATTTGAAATTTTTTTAGTTATTTTTTTAGTGAAAAAGATGTTCCAAAAGACAAAAGAACAAAGTTAATTAGCTTCTTCATTTAGCTTAAATTTGATTAGTTTTTTATTTTTCTACGTCAATTATACGCTGAGATATCCGACTTAGAATGGAAAAGGATAACTTTGCCATTGATCATCGATATCACAGCAACTAATGATCGCACAGAAAATTAAAGTACGGTTTTTAAGACTAAACATTTCCTACAAAAGCTTTTCATTCGGTTTTTATTTTTTAGTTTTGAATCCTTGATTTCAGCTTGAAAAAATGCAAAAAAATTACTCTTTCGGGTGTTTTAAGAACCAACCCTTATTTTGAAATTATTGCCTAAAATTCCTAATGTTTCAAGGTCTTTTTAGCTGTTTTCATGCCCTAAAAGCCCTGACTAGTTTTAGTCCGGATCAGTTTAGCCGTTTTTCGGTCTGAATTGTCAAACTTTGTATTAGGAGTACGCGATAAACATCAATTACACAGAGGAACAAGAAAGAAATTTTTTTCTGCGGCATAAGTTTTTGGAGTCAACTAAGATACATGGGACAATGAAGTCTTAATCCTATAATTCACAATGTTTTAACTGACTCTGGTTCTCGCGATAAACCACTATTTTAAAAATTAAGGTTGTTTCATAACAGATCTTAGCATTACTCCAGGATAGTTAGTCTGATTTGGTAAAATAAAAAATCCAAAAATCCGTAGCAAAATTACCGCTAAGTTACATCTACATTATTTTTTAATTAGCTGAATAGTTTGGGAAATATTAGAGGTAATTTAGCTGCGAATTTTTGGATTTTTTATTTTACAAAATCAAACTAACTGTTCTGGAGTTATATTAAGATCTGTGATGAAATCTCCTTAATTTTTAAAATAGTGGTTTATCGCGAGAACCAGAGTCAATTCGAATAATCTAAATAATAGGCTAAGATCTTCATCAATGTATATACTAAAATTGACTACCAAATCCCATGGCGCAGAATCAGTGTTGCCCTGTGTTATTGATGATTGAAAAAATGTTGTACTTTTTACAGACGCTAAACTATAAGCTTTAAGCCTTAAAATGCTTTTTTTAAATTACCCATACGATGATTTTTCAAAAAATAAAAGCCTTTCTAAAATCACTATAAAAACTAGAAACTATTTGAAGTGATTATCTCCATCGACTGTCAAAATTTTGAAAACATATTCTTTCTCTTTAATAATGAAAAAAATAAATTGTTTTGTCTCTTTGTTTTTGTGGAGTCCCTTGAAAAACCAAAATTGTCTTGCTTCTTCTAAAAATTAAAAAATTTACAGTTTGGGCTATTTTGCTTATAGTGTGCGATATGCACCCATCACTAATAACAACACACACTAATGACAAAAAAATAAATATTTAATTTCAAGTTTTTTAACTTAAATAGCATAACAAAACAAAAACGAGATTTAAACAAATCTTTGGCCAATACTTGAAAACTTGGTTCTGTATTGGTTAAAGCCTTTCGCAACAGCAACAATTAAAAAACTACAATTTGAACAGCGGACTTTGACATCTAGCTCAACTTTTGAGTGACTTCTGTCCAATCTGAGCTTACCTAGCAATTGTATCATGGAGAAAAGTACAACATACTTAAAGAGAACGTCCAATAAAGAAATATAAGGTTCACATTATCAAATTTATTTTCAAATAGTTGGTCCAACAACGATAGAACAACATGAAATTACATGGAATTTGACAGAAATAAAAAATTAAAATTTTTTTTTGCATATTTTTATATATCAAAATAAAAAAGTGCCGCAATTTACTTAACAAAGAGTAACATTTGCCTACATTTGCCCACATTTGCCATATGGCATCACTAAGTCGGATGTGGCAAAACGAACGGTATCACATACAAATTTGCCAAAATCAAATTTAGGTCAAAATTAGTGAAAAAATTGTCCCTTCTTTAAAGAGTTAAGGAAGACTCCGCAAATACGCTTTATGAACACTCACAAAAATAATTTGTTGGCGTTAGGTTATAGTAAATACATTTTAAGTGGGGTACTCATAAAGTGTTTGTTTCAATTAAAACTCTGTTTATTTAACTGTAATTAAATAAGCATAATCGACTTTCAGCTGACGTAAATGCTTATTTTATTATTGTAACTACATGCCTAAATAACAATTCACTTAAAATTCAATACTTATGCTGTAGTTGCAAGAACTGAATGGAATTTGTCATTTCAACTTACTTCCCGTCTAAGCAATCTCAATTTATCCAAAACAACTGACCAGTACAATTACAGATTTACGGATAAAAGGAGTAGTTGAAATATCCGCATTATTAATTCTGTCAATAGAATTTTTCTTGCGTTACCACCGAATTGCAACGATGTTTCAATATTCAGTTGCACCGCCACCAAAGTCAATTGCAACAGACGAATAGTCAATAAAAATAACTTACATGTGGTCACCTTAACCACAACCGTCGCTTTTTTACGCTCGCTGTGTTGCTCGTTCCTCTTTTGTTCAGTATTCGGTTGATTTCTAGTGTGTGTTCTCTGTGCAAGTTGTTGAAGTGTTTTTAGGTAAAGGAATAATTTAAAAATTACATTTTATCTAATATATAATATATATAACTTGTGCAGTCTGTATTTATTAAATTAATTTCTTCTTAAATAACTGAAAATGTACATTAAGAAACAACAAAGCAATCCTTGTTTCCGTCGTTTGATTTTTACACTCGCTATGTTGCTCGTCGCGCCTTTGTGTATGGTTCGGTCAGTATTCTCGCTGCAAGTGGTTGGTTAAGTATTCAAAGTGAAGTTATTCAATGTTTAATAAATAAAACTTGTGCAGTTGAAATAAATCTAATTTATTTCTTCTTAAAAATATACAAATTTGCAAAATTAGCAGCAACAAAGCATGTTTATTTTCATCGTTTATTTTTCACACGCGTAAGTCGAAACGATGGGAAGACTCGGTTCATATAACAAACAGTTCGTTGTGCACAACCGAATGGCTCAAAAGCTTGTCTGCAGTTCCGTTCTCGCAACGGAATGACGCAATTAGCTCAATTGGGAAATTGGCGATTGTGGCAATTGCATTTAGAAAATTGCCGACAATCGACAAAGTTAGTAGGGCAATTTTTCGGTTGCGGCAATGGGTTTAGTTCTGTGAGTGAAGAGTCTTCTCGATCAAAACGCAATATCGTAAAATATTAAGTAAATAATCGCAAATGAATCTGCCGTAATAAAAAACTGCTGGATTGACTAAAAGTAATTTGCAGTTGTAAAATGTGCAAACATTTTTATGAGAATTCCACAGTGTGGACAGTGGAAGTAGCGAAATATTTTTTTAATTAGCTAATTTTGTTGAAAGTCCAGTTTCTTTTTTATCTGTTTGGTTAGCAAAAACAAAGTACAATATTTGTATTGATTAACAACAATTCAGTTTGAGCAAATAATCGTATAAATTTTGTTTAGAGACCTTGTAGAAATTCTAAAAGATTTGGAATAATATCACGGCATAGACATGTCGTGTCTGCAAATATTGTCAGTTAAATTAATGTTAGTATGCGTGAAGCTATTTTCCTTCGAATTGGCCAAGCGAGGACATGCTAGAGGATGTGGATGCCTCTTCAACAATGTCATCGATGTCATCGTCCTCGACACTGGTGAGACGCTTGCCTCTACGGTGACTGACGCCTGTCGATAGCGATGAAGTTGCAGCAGCTATTTCGGTCAACGAGGGTGACGATGCAACTGTAGACGTTGGCGTTGCAATCGGAGTGACAGAGGGCGTCAGATTGGGTGACGGCGATGCTTTTTGACGCAGATTCGGATGATAGCGCGCAGTGGAGAGAAACGAAATTTGATTTGGAGCTGGTGGTATCGTGGTTGGTGTCAGTGCAAAGGTGCAGTGCTTGGTGACAGGCTGATGTGTCGTCACTGGTGTGCTTACCGTTGGCGATGTTGGGTCCGTTGGTTGTACGCTGGTTGGCAACGAGCAGACTGTTAAAGTAGAGCCACTTGTCGTTGGCGCCAAATGCGTTGGAGCTATATTAATGATAGCTTGAATTGTGTTGGTCACCTTGGCAGCGCTACTTCCAGCATTTGCGGCAGCGTTAAAGTCGTTACGCTGCAGCTGCGGGACACCGGAGCTGCGTCTGCGCTGACGATGATGATGTCGATGAAAGCTCTGGCAACGCGTACAGCTGCGTTCGCGCTGCTGCTGCAGCTGATGGTGATGGTGGTGGACTCCGTTGCGTCCACAGTTGCTGCTCCCGCTGCAGGAGCTGCAACTGCTAAGCTGACGTCACATGATTGAACGGTTGGCATCAAACTGATTCACGGATGAGTAGCCAAAGGATGTTGAGGCGGCAACCATAGCGGCGGCAACATGACACTGGTTGGAGGTTAAGCCAAAAAAGAGATGAGAAAAGAAGTTTTAGAAATGAATTAATTGGTTATGATAAAAATCTTACACTTATAATGTGTGTGTGTGTGTGTGCGAGTGTGATTCAGTTTGTGTGTGCTTGTAAAGTGCGTGTGCTAGATATGTCTGTGTGTGTTTGCATAAGCAACAATAAACATTGGTCATTTATTTAATACAGAAAACATTAAAAAAAAAAAATCCAAAAATTGATTAACTAATTCAGCTGTTAAGCTAACTTGGCAATTTGCTGAAAGGGTCACTTACTGGTCTGCCTCTTACTTCCCTCTCCTTAACTG
The DNA here is from genome assembly GCA_963920525.1 of Dichetophora obliterata. Classification (NCBI taxonomy): domain Eukaryota; kingdom Metazoa; phylum Arthropoda; class Insecta; order Diptera; family Sciomyzidae; genus Dichetophora; species Dichetophora obliterata. The sequence continues at coordinate 309,085,544 of OY986435.1, forward strand.
TAAACAGGAAGTTATAAGAACCGTCACTCTATTTGTGAATGGCATAAAATCAATTATTTATAACTTAGCTCAGGGAGCTGGTAAAACAATAACAATATATGACGTTTTTACAACTAGCTATCAAATAGTTATGCAGCATTGACTTAGGCAACGACGGCATAAAATTAAAAATCAACACACAGCCTAACAAGAATAACAACAATGTTTGTCCAGCATTAAGCGTTACCTACGAGTGTCCTTTTACGAGTACCCAAAGGCTTTAATTGTGCCTGCCCAGAGCGCGCTTCTAAAGGACTCAGCGACAAAATTACTCCCTCCCACATCCCACTGCTGTGCATTTGAGTGGAGCCTAATTCAGTCCATTAAAGATAATTGATGTTTTGAAGCATAAGCGGCAAATTATTTTTTAATGCGGCGACTCTGGCAACCCCAACACTTTTACCCATGAATAATTAACACACAATTTAATAATAGCTGAATAGCTGTCAAAATAACGAGTCACGTAAAATGCCGCATAAAAAAATTATTAAAGTAGACTTTGTTAATTTGAGAAATCAACATTTTGTTTTTTGCTAAAAAAAGTATTGGGTTAAATTAGGATTTTAAAATTAACATTAAACAAGCTAGTTAATTGGCATGAAAGAATTAAATTGTCAAAAGAAATTCAGGCAACAGCTACGATACAAGCATACAATTTTTTTTAAGTACACTTAAAAGTTTTAATTTATCATCTTATCACCTAATTATTTCTAGCAGTGGTGAACCTTAGCTAAAATAAAAAGAAAACTTACTGTTTTATTCTGTATCACGAAAAAGCACACCAACAATTAGAAAGACACGAGAAGCAATATTTTCTTCCATACAAAATTGTATTGCTTTTCGTGTCTTTCTCATCGTTGGTGTGCATCTTCGTGATATAGAATAATGCAGCTACAAAAAAGATAGTTTTGAGATTTTGACAAAATCGGAAAAAATAAATAAGCTCTCACATGCCCAATGATGCATTTACACCGAGCAGCATATTGCACTTTATTATTTAAATGAAAAATACGTTATTTCTATGGAGTCTTACACAAAGTAAGACACGAAAAGCAATACTGTATTCTATACAAAATTCTATTGCTTCTCGTGTCTTGCTTTTCGTTGTTTTGCGTTTTCGTTACACAAAATTAAGAGGTTAGTATATAAGTCTAATATACGAATGAAAAGAGAAACAAAAATAGTAACAAAAAAATCTGTGTTGACAAGCAATAACAACTTAAGTCGACTTGAGACAGAACTGAGTTGTTGATGTAGATGTGTTACATGCATATAGCCCTATAAACACACGAAATCTGGAGTTTTTCGCATGACCTTAGTCAAAGTTATGAAAAAAAAACAAAATACCCCTTCAAATATCTTATATGGTGATTGAAAACGTAGAAGCAAGCTTTCCCGAAACTCTCAAATCAGACTTAAGCTGTTATTGCTTATCGACACAGAAATATTTAATACCGTTACTTGCATTAATTGAGTAGCCAAAGTTACATTAGGTCAAAGTTAGGAAACATATACACAACATTGGGTTAATCAATGGGTTAATTGAGCAGAAAAGCTAATGACATAAAATTATTTTTGAATTATCATACAAACAATTATAAGTAAATACCAATATGATAATTAAAAATGTATTAAGCATTGTTTTTTATGTACATTTGATTGCAGATAAAACTAATCTTGAATACGCCTTAATTTTTTTCATATTAGATTCAAAACGCTTACTTATATGATTCGGGGAAAAATATATTAACTATACCACCCCTTTAAAATCCACGCTTTTTGCTGAAGGCGTTTATTAAGTTTTCCATTGCATTTTTAACGCTTACAATGGTGAAAGTACATATATGAAGTGTTTAAAACAATAACGTGATAAGCCATATGATAAAAACATTTTTATTAGTTCTCATACTAATTTTGATTATTACCTTTTACACCTTTTAATTTTGATTATTACCTTTTACATAGAAAAATAAATTTTTTCAAAATTGTCAACTCGTGTACGAGTATTTTAAAATTACTTTTATGTGACATATCATGATCTTGAAATAAGCCCATCTTCATACATACTTGATCAGAATCACCTCCTGAGTCTATATGCATGTCCATATTTGTCTGTCTGTTGTTATTATAATAGTTATAATTTTAGAGCTGTTCTATAATCAAATGAAAATCTTTTCCTAACCTTCATGCAAAGTTAGGTCGTGAATATATAAAATTTTTTGTAAGTTGAGAAAAAACCTTCAAAAATTAGTTTCAATAGACGTAGAGCGTGCAGTTACACTAACAAAAGATGCATTTAGCAAAAATTTTTAACTAAAATATTTTATTTTTTAACATGAAAGACTCCTTAAAAGACTTACTGGGACAATGGGCTGATTAACAAGTGTACGTCGTATATCAATAGGTACAGTGATGTGCATAATAATAGCAACATTATCAGTGCACTGCTACAAAATCGTGTATCTTTTTAAATATTGGGGACACACAAAAATTATTATAGGAACCAAATCATATATTCATACATCCAGGGCCGGATCATCCAGAAGACAGTGTAGGAAACAGCCTAGGGGCCCCGCATCGGCGAGGGGCACCGTGCATAGAGAAAAAAAAAAATTGAAAATGTTTCATCGAGTGAAATTTAAATTTGAAGATTTGTATCTTCAATGACAATATTATTGCTTTATTTTTTAACCCACTTCAAAAAGAAGGAGGTTCCCCAAGTTAGTTTGTTTTTTTTAATGTATATAAACTAGAGTGGAATGAAAAGTATGGAAGCAAAAAATCTTCATCGGTTTTATATATTGCTGAAAACTCCTCGTCAAAACAAATTTTTCTGCATCCTTGGGTTTTTCTGCGACATAACTTTTGATTTTGCCCGAGGGTTTTTGTATTTCATTGCCACATTTTTTTATCACTGAAATTTTTTTTTTATTCTGAAATTGAAAATTTTTCGTTACATTTTTTTGATGCAATCCTCTTAACTAAGTCATAATTAACAACTTGTTACGATTTCCTTATGATACCATGTACGCGCCCTGTACCAAATCGGTCATTCGCGAATATCGCCGTTCCTCTTTGGCGGAGATAAAATGTGACTGTAACAAAATTGTAAATCAGATAATTATCTTCAAAAATGTCTCACATAGTTTTAACGTAAAATCAACAGCTTACACGCTATGAGACTATTTATTTCTAAACAATGCAAAGTAGAAATTTTTTACGATAACATATATTACTTTTATGATTACAGTACTTAAATATTTAAAAAACATATATACAATTATTAGACGATGTGCTTTGTTGGCGGTAAATTTTCGAAGTGAGAAAATAATAAAGAAACACTAAAATTCTGCCAATAACCTACTCATAATAAAAGTTAAAAATCTGCTAATAATAAAAAATATCTACTTAGCACATTTAGACATGAATAGTCTCATAGCGTAAGAACTGTGGGTTTTACGTTACTTCTATTGATGGCATTTTTGAAGGTAATTATCTGATCTACAATTTTGCTGTAAGCAGATTTTATGTCCGACATAGAGGAGCGGAGATATTGGCGAATTACCGATTTCGGTGAACCTTGAACCCGAATATCTTCTAACGCTTACATGTTTTCATAGGAGCTCATGACAGGTTTTTAAAAATGACTTAATTGAGAGACTTGCATCAAAAAATTTAAACTTTTGGAATAGGATTGAAAAAAAATTTCAGTGAATAAAAATATGGCAATGAAATACAAAAACCCTCGGGCAAGTTGAAAAGTTATGTTACAGAAAAAACTAAGGATGCAGAAAAATTTGTTTTGACAAGAATTATTTAAAAATATATGAAGCCGGTGAGGTTAAAAAATCGTTTCACTCTTATGTACATCGATAACTCCTAACGCACTTTCCGATTGCCGTAACTTTTTGTCAACAGAAAGAGACCTTGAATACGGAGGTGACCATCTAAAAGTGGGTGTTATGGAGAAAGGAGCGTGGCTATATTAGAAATACAAAAATTTAGTATAGGGGTAGGCACAATTTTGAAAAATTACTGTCAAGAGAGTGGGTGTTATTAGAGAAAGGGGCGTAGAAAACACAATTGTATCTCAAATAATACGGACACTACCGTAGTAAAATTCGTTGCATGAATGGTTATGATTTTTATAAAACAAGATGAATAACGTGGGCGGAATTAATATTAACATTAGGGTACGGAAATTCGGTGCAAGAGTACCAACATTTTAATGGTGATGTAAATTTCTTCGATTACCATTAAAATTTTAGTGATAATGCTCATTTTTTTCATTACCATTAAAATTTTCCATTGCCACTAAATTGTAGTAATGCATTCAGGAACTCAATCTATTTTTATATATTTGAATTATATGGTGAGTATATGAGACCAAAGCTAATGTGCAAAATTTTAAGTCATTACATTTTGTTAAAGTCACTATATGGTTTAAATTTTACTTCAAAGCTAATTTACGAAATCACAAGTTACTACATAATTTTTTGTGCCATTTTTAGAGATTTGATCTTCGAAAAAGTATCTTTGTATAGGAGGTAGGCGTGGTTTTAAGCCGAGTTTTCTCATTCTCGAATTTGATCTTCATTATTTGAAAACATGCAGATATACCATATATCAATATGATAGCTTTAAAATTTGCGGCTGTAATCTTGTCGACAGACAGACACACATGGCGAAATCAACTCAGAATGTGATGCTGATCAAGAATATATATACTTTTCTATACCTGCCACGGCTCCTTATCAGCGTTATAAGCAGAGTGATGAAGTTAATATACCCCTGACACAGTACGCGTAGGGGTATTAATAGCGTAATTATGATTGATATAATTGAATTGTGGTAGAAAAAATGTATTTGAAAGCTTAAGAAAAGGGTAAAGGGGCCCTGAAAATTACATTGTCGAGGGGCCCTGATATGGTCAATCCGGCCCTGCATACATCATATCGAATATAAATCATACTAAAATTTAGTTTTGTTTTTTTTTTATTAAATTTAAAATTAATATGACTACATTCAATTTGTCTGAGAGCAAAACAAAAAAATTATAATTAATATTTGGTGTAAGATTCAATATTCTTGATAACCGCTGCACATATGAACGGCATCGACTTTATTAAATAAGATATGTTGGTATTTGGTATTTGTTTCCAACTAAGTGTCAGGGTTTCATATAGTCCAGTGTTATTGTAAAACCTTTGACCAGAAACTTTTACCTTCGAAATCCCAAAAAGATTTTTGATGGGATTTAAGTCATTATGATTGTGCAGGTCAATCAATGACTTGATTGCCTCTAATGTAATCTTTGATGAGCTTTGAAGTGTGCTTCGGGTCGTTGTCGGGCTGCATGTGGTTGCAGCTTGCTTTCTAAAATGTCTTTATATACAAATCTATCGAAAATTCCATCGATTTTTTGAAATGGTTCAACTTTATTGTTGGAAAAACAAGTACAGACCATAATACAGTTTATTTTGCAGTTTTGGGCTTCAAGTCGTGTACCTGGGGGCGAAGTACCGTGCACATCTGAATTAATCAAGTTTAACTTTGATTCATCGCTAAAAACGGTTTTCCATTTTTTAACGGTCCAATTTAGGTACTCTTTTGCAAAACTGAGTCTAAAAAACAATAAACTGCAACTCATTGTCACAATTTCAGACGAAATTGTTTAAATTATAACACCTCACCTTGTTTTTTGTGCTTAGATATGTGCAAAGGTTTCTTTGTAGGTCTGTAACTTCTAAAATCGTTCTCAACGGCTCTTCTTCGAGCAGTGCTGTGATGGATATCTAAATCAAGTGTCCGAACAACCTCTTTGGATGTTTCAAATGTATTGAGTTTGAAATGCCACAAATGTTCCTGTTATCACGCAGCGCTGTTTTCCGCGGCCGCCCTCTTTTATGTACCGTTGTAACGTCTTTTGTGGTGTTATACTTCTTAATTAATCTGCAAACTATTAGATATTTGCGAATTTCCTTTTTATATTCGGAAATAATTTTTTACTTAAGAGCTTCATAGTATTTATAGCGTACCGTCATTATAAATGAAACAGTCAATGTCACAACTAGCGCATAAACAAAGCTAAACCTAAATGTTTATGACTCACAAACAACACGTTTTTTACAATAACGAACCTTTTACCGATAACACATGAAACTTCCGCTCTCTTTTCACATTTTATAGTTTTGTTGCTTTTGTTTCGCTCTCAGACAAATTGAGTGTAGCCACATTAATTTTAAATTCAATAAAAAAAACCAAATTTGAATGTGATTTGTTTTATATATCGTCGGTTCACAAGTAAAACTCACTAAGTACGTTTTTGGCGAAAATGGTGTTTTTGCACCATGTTTAATAACGTAGGATTATCCTTATTGCAAAAAACACATTTTTTGCCAAGGATGCCCTAGAAGACAAGTAAAAATATTTAAAATTCATTCAGTACATTTTTGATAAATAGTTCAGCAGGTAAAACTCATATGTACCTGAATGAATTTTACCTGAAAGTTTAAAAAAAATACTTAAATATAGAAGATTTTGTTACTATTGTAAAAATAAACTTTTCAAATAGTATTTGGTGTCGTGATATACACTTTGCGCTTTCTGATTATGACATTAGTGATGCCCTAGTTCACCTAAATACAAACTTACAAGAATAAAAAAAAAATTCGAAAAAGACCACCCTGGGACCATGTTTTAGCGGTACGACCACCAATCAGAATACAAAAAGATTTTTATTACTGGTAGAGGTCGTCCAAGGACAACTTGCATCAAGTTGAAAGCAGCGTACACAGAAAAAGGGCGATCTACTTAAGCTTGTCAATGCTGAACTTATACCAGAGGAGCTGCACCTATAGTACAGAAGCTTACCCACATCTCCATCAAAAGACTGCGATCGCTTGCCAAAGCCGGATTTTGAAGAACTTACTGCCACATACGCGATGGAACGATTTGTTTTTATGAAGAATAAAAAAAAATCTTAAGCAATATAAGATGAATTCTCATTATATACCATAATTTTTTTATTTTCATTCAGGTAAAATTCATTAAGTATCTATTTTTTTTTACTTCAAATTTGGTGGTTTTGAAGAATTAACAAATGCATACATAGAAACAACTAAATATACGTACAATAAACCAAATATAATGCAGATTAAATTAGACTGCGATTTTTACCGACCAAATTATGCTAAAACCGCAATTACTCAAAATTTCAAGCATGTTACTTAATGAATTTTACTTGTGAACCGACAATGTGATGTATGAATACATTCTTTGATTCCTGTAATCATTTTTGTGTAGCCCAAATATTTAAAAAGATACATAATTTTGTAGCAGGTCACTGAAATTGTTGCTATTATTTTGCGCAACACTGTATATACATTAATATTTTCATGCATTTTAAAGGAATTAAATAAATATTATTTTGCCTTTTTAAATTTTGAGCAATAAATAATAATTATTTCTGCATTTTATTTTTTCATTCTTCTACTCTTAAAAACATGAATTTTGGTTTATAACTCTTTAATATTAACTAACGGTTAATAGTCGCGCAAACGGCTAAAGGGCTTTTGGCTAAAACTGCATTATTTTTTGGGAAAAAACAAGAAATTACTTCTTCATTTTTTTTCATATAACTAAGAAACTAATAAAATAATTTTGATGAATTTATACTTGTTTGAAAGTAAATAAAATTTGTCATCTTATGCTATAAAAAAATTGCAGTTTTTTCAGCACATTGTTTTAAAAAACTCTGCAAAATTAAAGTTTTGATTAAAATTTTTTCGAAAATTTGATAACTTCAATTTACACTACCCCGCATTACAAGAGTATGAGAAAGAAATTTTTGATTATGTAAATTTCGTATTTTGAGAAATTTGACAGCAAAAATTTGTATGTATAATTCAAATATCTATGATACGGTATTTTTTTCAAAAAGCAGAACTGCACAGTGAATTTTTTAGAAATATATTAAATTTTATTTTTATTAAGCTTGGGACGATCTAACCTACAAACCAAGGTTCACTATCAAATCAAGTACAACTGAAGAATAATAATTATTTCTCTACACAAGGTATATTTAAAGAGCGACCATGCCCATTTTTAGTACAGCTGCCGTCAGTAATCGCACGAACAAAACCAATAAACTTTAGTAGAATACTAATAAAACCGTCTGAATATGGCACTTTTTTTAGTTTATCAAAGATATTCCTTCACACAAAATCCCTCAACGTGCCTTAAGAAGTTTTGCTTCAAAAATGTATATTTAATTGTATAGCGAGTATCCACCAACAAAATTAATATTTTTTTTTTCAAATATATAGTTTTATAAAGGGTCTTTAACCGAATAAAACTCATCATGCTTACTACCGAAAAGGGCAGAACAACGTCCAGCTGGTCACATATTGTTTAAATTCGATAGATATTAAACTTTTATATCCAACCATTCAATCGAATTTCATTGAAATGTATTTTGTAGATACATATGTAGATGAAATGAACACTAATTGCCCAGTTATTAATGTAAACATTCGAACTAAATCATTCTTTGGCTTCGCTAAATGTAAATGTGAAGTATAAATAAATCAAACGAACCGAATGTGTGCGTCTTTAAACGAGACTGTATAGATGTGTGTAGGTTGCATATGGGCGTAGATACAAGAACGCCCGCAGGAGAATTAGGCTGGGCACTTGTCCCCTTTGATTTCAGCAATAACAAAATTTTTAGAATTTATAATAAAAAATAATAACTTAATTCCTATAAACTTGAATACTTGAGATGATTTTTTGAGTTTTTTTTTGCCAGTGATTTTTGAACAGCAAATAAACAAATGATTAAGTTTTTTGTAACGTTTCATCGCTTATTTGACGACTTCATCAGGGTATTTTTATTGCTTTAAGTAACAAAAAATTTAAACAACAATTATTTGTACAATTAAAACGTATAGTATAATTTGGTATAGCAAAAAGGTTATAGTATAGCGAAACTTATATTAATTGCTGTTTAAATTTTGCATTTTTTAAACCAATATAAATCTCCTGAGTAAGTAGCAAAATACACTATAAAACGTTAAGAAAAAAATTAATAATTTGTTTGATTGCACTTCAAAAAGCACTGGCTAAAAAACCTCAAAAAATTATCAACATTATTTGAAAATATCTGCCCATATTATATATATTAACTACTTTTAATTTTCGAATTATTTCTGGGCACTAAAGTAAATACATAAGTATTGGTTAAAAATTTTCATAGAATAAAGTTTTTTCTAAATGACCTTGTTATTTATTATGTTGATTTTGTTTGATTTTTAGTTTTTACAGTGATTTTATTGCAATTTCGGTAAAGGCTTCATCAGAAATCTTTGTGATACCCGTGCAAGCGCGCATTAGCGCACTGCACCAGAGAGGTGATGAGATTTTAAGTGTCAATTTTTCACTTTTTCTCCCATTTCATATTTTCACATTTGTTGTTGTATTTTTGCTTTACTTTAGTCTTTATGCTTATGTTATTATTATGAAGTCTAACAGTCTGCTGAAAGTCTTCCACTAACAAAGCATGTTTACTGAAGTTGTTTTTAGATTTTTGCTGATATATTTTCAGCTTGTTTCTGTTTGGTCGTGCTAAAGCTCAATAAACGTTTTTAAATAGTCAAACAACTCAAACTTGTATATAAAATCAAGTTTGATTTAAACTATTAATCATTTAGAATTTGTATTTAAATCATATATAATCAACATAATTTTCTTAGATTTTTTAATAAAATAATGTTGAAGTAAAGTAAATGTTTTATTTAAGAACTGAGAAATTAAAAATACATTTTTATACAAAGCGATATGCATGGCGGAAGTTCTCAATTTTTTACAATTTATTATTAAATAATTAAAAATAAAATTACAAGCAGTTGCATTGCAATCAGAAGTTATAGTTTGATTATAATCAAAAAATTATTTTTTAAAACTGGAGCAACCTTAACATTAAAAAATAAATAAAAAAAAATGGTATAAATAATATATACATTAAAATACGATCAAGTCCAAATGTGTACAAAGTACAAATTTTATAGTTCGACAACTTTTCGAAACGAAGAACTGTAATTATTAAAAAAAACGTAATAAAAATTTTAATTCATTTAAAAGTATGTATTTTATATATTTTTGAACATTTTTTATTTTATATACTTTTTTTGTGAATACAGTTTTGTAAACTACCTTTTAATATGAAATATTTTTCACCACTCCATGAAAATTTTATAATATTTGATAACATAAAAGTAAAGTCGTTTATATAAAAACTAAATTTAAAGTAAAGTTGTTTGTGTAAAGTGTTTCGTTGTATGTAAAAAAAGCCATTTCAGCCCTTGGAAGGTCTTTGACATTGCTTCTATTGATCAATTGAGCTGTGCGTGTTATTGCATATTTGGTCACAAATGACCGAGAACTGGACCTTCGTGTTTAGTGCAGACTCCGAACGGCTTATGTTCTCAAAAAGCTTTACATGGCAATTTTTACTCTCTGAGGTTTGCCATTGTCTGCAGGGAGGTGACGACCGAACAGAAAAATTAATTTAGTTGAAAAAACTTTCTGTCTGAGTTGGAATTGAATCCAGGCTACCGAGGTTCTTTAGCTTAGGGGCCACGCACTCTACCCACTAGGCTACGGCCGCCACTGTTTTGTTGTATATGGTTTATGTGTAATAGTGGGACACCACATTATTTCACGGGGCACATTATGTGTGAGTAAACACTGATTTATTAATTTTAAAGGTAAATTGGTAGATAGGGTTTTTAGTAATTTTATTTTTACAATAGTACGTTTTTGATCTAGCTACTTCTTTTATAAATAAGTTATGACGAATTTAATGAAATTCTTTTGATGGATTGCACCAAAAAAAAAATAATTGACATCTGAGTTTCTACGTATATGATGGTTGCAAAGCCAGTTTGTAAAGTTGTGCATGAATATGATTTTTACCAAACTCGACTTTTTACACGTGAACTAATTTTTCAGCACTGCTCCAATACTTATTTATAGTGGTATATTTGTATTCTCAAATTTTAAAAAGAGAAAAAGTGCTTTCGGCAAATGGCTTCAAAAATTAAGTTTGCTGAGGATCTGTCTTAGGACAGGCTTTTATACTAGTTTTAAATAAAATTGCTAAAGTAACGTTAATATAATAGGATTGCAATGGAACTGAACGATTAGCTCTTATTTTTGGATTTTAGATCCAGAAGAGGCTTCTCTCTGCATTTTCAGTAGGCTCGAGTAATGAAGTTGTGGCCAACCTTCTGTTTAAGTTTAATATAACTTGACACTTGTTCGAATAAACACTTCGAAATCATGTGATGTTAAAGCAAAGGTTTTTATTTTAGGTCAAGCGTAACAGCAACTTCAATAGCGTAAAATATCACTGCCTCAGCATTTTTAAGGACACTCTGAGCTCACTAAACAGCACACTGAAATAGCGTATAGAAAATATACATTTTTTGGAAAAAAGCGCTGAGTTTTAGACAGAATTGAAAAAACCCGTTGCAAGGAGTGATCGTTTTACAACATCTCTAAATAATGTCGTGAAACTTATCACAATTTGTAGTGATTTTTCAATCAGTTTTTTGAGTGTATACCATTTTTATAAGACCTCTTTTAACACACGTTAAGTTTTCTTGAAAGAAAGTTTTCCATTCTCTTTTGGTTTTTTCACTTGCTGATGAACATCAGATCAGTTGACTTTAAAAAAATGTTAAAATACTTCATTTTGAGTTCATTTTCTAAAAGTTCCTTTCCTAATGAGAGCAAAAATGCTTTAAGACCCGAAAACATTTGACCTCTAGATATGCGGAAACCGTTTAAAGGTATTTTTGAAGCTATTTACAATTTAACCCATTTTGAATAATGTGTTGACCAAGAAAAACTTTTGGAACATATTTAAATAAAAAACTATTTTTAAAATAAGCATCTGACGTTTTTGGCTGGAGCTTTGAACATGCAATTTAATTTTTTAAGTTAAATTTAAGTTTTTTCTTATTCAATTTTTTTTTGTTCCAGCGACATTATGTCAGTGATTTTGTATTCTAGTGCGGATCTTAAGCTTTCTTGCTATAAAACATAGTGCTGGTTTAGCAAGAGAGAGTTTATTTCTTGGCAAATCACAGCTTTTGGTATATTTTTGATCTATTTTTGTCTTCGCTATCTTTATTTATTATTACTATTTATTATTATAGATTCAGTACACAAAACATGATTATGGGGAATTGTTGGAGCTAATTGTTATTTTTACTTCGTGAGGACAAAAAAAAAAAGAAATTATTCCAGGAAAAAAACACAAAGCAAGATGGATCTGTCTCATTAAAAATTTTGATGTTCCAAATGTTCCTCAAGAAAAGCAACTGGTTAAAGAAGTATGTTGGAGTTTACAAGAAATATTATTTTCTGTTACGTTTTCCTTAAATGGAACCTACAAACGACTTGGAGTTACTTCAGAGCTTAGAAAGGTAAATGAATTAAGTTAATTGTGTACACATCTTTTTTAAAATCACAATGCTTTCTTGATATAGGTACAAACCTATTAATCCTGAAATAGCAGAAATTGTACTAACAAGTTTGAGCAACACTTATGGTATCTTGGTTAAGAGCTTGTATGGTTATCATCTTGCGATAGGTCTCTGAGTATTGACACCCACACAAATGACGAAGTCAATACAAAATAAGCCAGGAACTGAAAAGTCGTGAAAAAAGGCAAACGGACTTTTTAAATTATGAATTATTGGTTCTTGCTTTATATTATTTTTTTTTTGCCTTATTCTATGCTGTCATATTTAAATTATTGAATGTGTGTATTTTAAAACTACCTGAATATTATGTTACAAAAAATTGTTTGAAATCTTAAAAAATTTCCAACTTTTTGTAGAAAAACTACAAATCGTAATAAAATTGGAATTTTTATGGCAGCGTCTTACAGGAGTAAAAGACTTACTACTTGGTTTTGTAAAAAAGAATCAAATGAATTTGATTGAATAAACATCACAAAAGTCCAAATGTTTTTAAATTGAAGACATATATACTTATTTTTGCAAGAAAATTTCTAGACATATCTAGACATATTTTAAATACATTTTCTGGTACTTTGACAAAAAGTTGTTGTAAGCTCTTTTTTAAACACAACTTTTTCATAAACATAGCTAACAACAGATGTCAAAGTAAGAGCATATATATTTTAAATAAAATTGAACATTAAAAAATTATTTAAAATTCGCTTGAAAACAAATGAGCATTGAGCAAATGAGTCTTTTAGTGAGTTATTTAAAAATACATTATTTTTTTCAATGAATCATATATAAAAATTTATTTGCATTTTGTTTTGCATGTTTAAGTCTGTATTTGTTTTAGCCTTTGGTCTAAGAAAAAAAAAACTTCTTGTGTTTATAAATTTTTAATATTGTATCAAGTTCATATACACTAATATTGTTGTATATCAGGCTTAAGCTAATATCTTACTTGTTCTAAGAACTTTTTAATACGTAACTTAATCAAAAATCAAAAAATTATAAAATTATACTTTTTACATTTTAAAATCATACCGTTTTTTTAAATATTCCCAAATAAAAAAACATTCCTTAAAGGGATTTTCCCCTCTCATCTCTTCCCCTTTTAGAAAATATTGCGAACACCCATGTATGTGTGAACGTCATATTAACTCGAGCAGACATATTCATATACACACAATATATTATTTTTGTACCGGAATTCAGCGTCCATGAAGCATTTATTTGCTCAAATAAATCAAAAGGATTCGTTTGAGTGAAATTTATTGAACTTGTTTTAGTTGCAGGAACTCTTTATGATTTTATTGCCGAAAGTCATGAAACTTTCAACATAGTAAAAAATTACTATGCATAATAAATATTTGCTTAAGTTTTATGCTTAAAAATTTTGATGCACAGAATTTGGGCATTGCAAAATCGAATAAGTTAAAAAAAAAAAAAAATGTTAAAATGTATCTAAAGCACTAAATTAACAAAATTACATAAAAGCATCTCTTTGTAAAAAATGCGCAATATCAAAGGTTTAAAATTTTTAATTGAAATTATTTAGTGAATTTAATTAAATGTCAAAATGTATCTAGCATATAACAAACATGCAGCAGTTAGTTGAGTAAAAATATAATTAATTAGTAAAAACGCCTAAATTTTTTGTTTGTTTTAAAACTAAGAGTTTAAATACCTAGTAAATTTGCTTTTTTTAGCAGTTTAGCAGAAATCATCGCGTTTCATGCAATGTTTCTAGGTGACCAAAAGGCAAACAATCGCTGGACGTGTGTGGAGGCGGCTGAAATATTGAAGATAGGTTAAAGGTTAGTCAAATACTACTTTTCGTTTTTTATGTTTATGTACATGCATATGTGTATTTTTGGTTGTTTGTGTTCCTATGTGTGTGTGTGTGTTTATGTAAAGATATCTAAAAGTTTTATTTGTTTTTTGTTTTTGCCTAAGTCTAGCATGTTATGAGTTGGAACATGTGTTGTAGATCCACTAGAATATTGGAAAAAACCATTTATAATTCGTTCTCAAAATGTGAATCATTAGTTGATTTAGAAAAATTAGTTCAATTTAATTAAAAATAGTAAACATGTTATTGCTAATATGAGATGTGAAAAAAAACATAGTTTAAAGCAAGTAACTATAAACAATACTTTGAATTTTTAAAACATATATATGAACACCTAGTTTAAAGCAGAGCTGTGCATCTTGAACTTTTTTGGATCGGAAATATCCCCATGGAGCAGTTCTGGTTCTCCTGAACTCCTTTTTTGGTCAAAAAAGCATGTTTGTTGCATTAAACTTTTGTTTTCTTCTTCAGAATGCATACCCTAAATAAGCAAAATAATAAAGATTTTGATCGTACATCATTTTTGGCTAAACTAAAATTTTGAACTTTTTGCTCTTTAAAAACTAGTTTGAGATTAAAAAAAACGATATTTCGTCATTTTCGAAAAAATGTTTTTTAGACGTCTATAAAATATGTATTTTTCATGGATAACACTATGCGACAATTCAAGGGGCATGGAATCTAACGGAAAAGCGACCAACACAGATCGATGGTACTGATCTAGACCAACAAAACCCTAAAAGGGTTTTGCAAAGTTAGCTCGCTTTTAAAAGATATAGGCATTGAAAGTTTGCATCTTGCAGAGTATTTTTTAAAAATGAAGTGCTCATAAGGGCGTATCGAATTAAAAATTATTTTTTTAATTTCTCATTCTAAAAGGTCTCCAAAGTTCCATAGGGTGGTCTCCCAAAAAAGGATGTCTCTCTCTACCGCAAGGACAAAGTTGTTTTTTGAGAAAAACAGTAAAAATTAACGATCTATAAATGCTTTGATTTTTGTAAGATTTTTATATCTTAAAGCAAAAGTAAATAAAGACTTTAATAATATCTCGCCAAGCAAGATACCACTCTTGATTTTTACTCACAGTGTCCTGTGTGAAGGTTATTCGAATCTTAAGGCACACTGGAAATAGCACAGAACTTTTGATTGTTATCTGATTGTGTTTATTTTAGTGGTATTTATTAAAGAGTTTACGTTTTCCTTATATTTGGTGTATTTAAAATTTTCACATTTTTTGCCTATGCATTTACTGTTTTTTGAGAAAAGCAAACTTGAACACAATTTTTCAACTTTTTGAAAAAATTAATATAAGGCTTTATATCTCAGGCATCAGAAGTGGTAAAATAATTTTCGCTTTTTGAATTCTTCAGATATCTCCTTTAAGGTTATTACTTTTTTTAAGACACATCTTAAAAGCAACTGTTAAATCAATTGAGACTCATCAAATGGCAGGCTCAGAAACTCCAAATTTTAGTTTAACATTTTGCCAAATGATAAGGTGAGGTGTTTTGACGATATAATGAATTTCATGCTAACCAGAAAAATTTTTTTAAAAAATCGAAAAAGAAAAAAGAATTGTGGTCTTAACCTGGTGTTTTAAAAAAATACTTTCAGACAGTGTTTCGTTCAGAAATATTTTAAGAATCCAAATTCACAAAATTATCTTCGGTACCACCAAGAATATATAAAATATTATCTTAATTTTTTGAAAAACTTATAAAATTGCATTCAAAATACATTTCTCGAAAACAAGAAAATGCATTTGCGAAAAATATTGAATTCGCCAAATTTAAAGAGAACGTAAACACTTCAATAAATAACACCAACATTTAGACAATCAGATAACGATCAAAAGTTCTGTGCTATTTCGAGTGTACCTTTGGATTCGAGTATCTCTCACACAGGACAATGAGGGTAGAAATCGAGAGTTGCATTTTGTTTGGCGAGATATTCTTATTTAAAGTGTGTATTTAATGTTGCTTTTAGATATATAAAGTTTTTCTTACAAAAATCAAAGCATTTATAGATCGTTATTTTTTACTATTTTTCTCAAAAAACAACTTTGTCCTTGTGTAAGAGAAACACATCCTTTTTTTCTCTTTATTTTTTTTTTTGTAGATGTTGACCACCATGCAACTTTTGAGACCACTTAGAGTGTGAAATTCGAAAAAATTGTAATTCGATACGCCTTAATGAGCACTTTATTTTTAAAAAATACTCTGCAAGAGACAAACTTTTAATGCCTATATCTTTTAAAAGCGAGCTAACTTTGCAAATTCCTTTTAGGGTTTTATTACTATACACTAGTACTACTATCCTGTGTTATCCGCTCTTCCGTTAGAAAAATGTGTTGCACAGTGTAATTTATTAGAAAGGTATCAAGGTCTCCTTTCCATTGACATCCCGCTAGTAAAACTTTGTTGGTGATGACATTGTAATGCAGAACTGTTAGGGGAAACAAAATCTTGTTTGTGCTCACATTATTTTCCTTTCATTGTTTAAACCAAAGTTTGACTTTATTAGTCTGTGTAGCAACATCGTGTTTTCTAACAGGAAGTTTTGCAGTGAAATGTGTTTGTGAAAACTGTTTATCTCGAGTTTTTTTTGGATTCGCCCGGAGGTGTGAAATCTTCCAAATATACGTATACCCGTCTTATACGCATGCACGATTTACATTCCAGATCCTACCCGAGTCAGCCGGGACAGACAGAATGTACCTACGTACTAAAACATACCTCCTATTGGCAATTAGGATTTTCCACTAAGCACAATAATTGGATTTTCAGCGGATTTTTAAAATTGAATATATATGAAACGCGTATTTAAATAAACTTGATTCTATATAAATAAGCAACATCGAATTAAATAATAGTTATTATCAATTTAAGGTACCCGAAAAATAATCCTGATTTCAAAAACAATCCAAAACACTAAACTCATTTTAACTTGTTTGCGGCCATTGTCCAACCCAAGGACCTACGTGGAAATGAGATAAATCTCATACCCGCCAAATCAAAATTCCAATTAGTTGGATATGCATTTGGGCCAATGCAGGTATAAACTTGTGTGGAAAGAGATATGCTCTGGCACACCAATCCAGGTGATAGTGTGAGTTCAGTCTAATTTCAAATCAGGAAACCACGTGAGCACGTCCCTAGATTTACTAGAACCAAGTTTTATGTATAAAATAACTTCAAGACACATTAAGAGGTCTGACGAATCCTGGACAGAATCCAGTCAAGAACCGCTTTTGCTACTCATCAAAACTCATTTCCCAGGTTGTAAGGAACCGGAGCAAATTGGAGCTAACAGCAACCTGTAAATGGACAATACCAGAACACTTACAGGAACTCCCCAACATTATTATAAGGTTAACTGTAGAATGGTCAATTGAGTCCTTCAAGCCCTACAAATCTGCATGGCCTGATGGAATCTTGCCGGCCATGATGCAATATGCCCCTCCTAGAATTATGCCCTGGCTTATAGCAATCTCCACCGGTTGTCTCAAGACAGGATATGTTCACATATATTCACTCATACACTCAGTGCCAAAAGATTACAGGCCTTCTTGCCTCTCATCGTTCATGATGAAAACGCTAGAGAGAATAATGGATTTTCATTTGATTGGTTGAACGATAGCAATCTTTGCAGTGTGCAACACACCCACCTTAAAGGTAAATTAGTGAAAATGGCACTGCATGAGGTGGTTTCAGTTATAGAAGGAACCCTTCACCACAAAGAATATACTTTAGCAACTTTTTTTTTGATATCGAAGGCGCATTCAACAATTCACATTGTTTCATTCACAGTTTCCATAAAGAATACTCTAGTAGAAAAAGGAGTCAACAGTAAAATAACCCAGTGGATAATTAAAATGCTCAACAGCAGACGTATAAGCTCACAAATGGGAATGAGCGTGGTGAGGATAGAGGTCACAATATCATAGTCATATAGTCATATCCCCCTGCTGTGGCTAATTGTGGTTGACGAAATTCTCACTACACTCAAAACTGGTGGAAAAAAATGGTAGGCTATGCCTATGACGTCGCCATCCTTATATGCGGGAAATACCTGCAAATAGTTAGCGAACTAATGACTGTGGCATTGAATGGACTGGGTGTAAACCCAACAAAGACCGAACTCGTCTGTTCACAAGAAGAAGGAAAATAGAAAGCTTCACATTACCGAAACTGAACGCAGTAACTCTGAAGCTTTCCACGGAAGCTAAATACCTTGGAATTCTCATTGATAACACGCTGACCTGGAAACGCAACACAGAAGAAAGAAGGAAAAAAGCACTATGCGCTCTTTACGCATGTCAGAGAGTCTTTGGCAGGAAATGAGGACTGCGACCGCACATTATCCACTGGATGTATACATCAATCGTAAGATCTATTCTTTTTCCAATTATGTACTGATGGTTCCAAAATGGAAAACGGAACTGGATCATGTGTATATTGCTTAACGCTACAAATCAAAGAGGCTTACAAACTACCCGACTACTGTAGCGTTTTTCAGACAGAAATATACGCTATTGAAAAAGCTGCACAGGCCATTCATAGGAAAAATATTACCCCACAGGTATAGTCATTTTTGTGGATAGCCAAGCGGCCATCAAAGCGCTAAATAGTAAAACGACGAAGGCTGGAACGGTACAAAACTGCAAACTGACCTTCTGGCACTGGAACTGACTGGCACTGAACAGTATCTGCAATACCCACAACGTCACTCCCTGCTGGGTTCCCGGACACAGTAATATCGAAGGAAACGACGCAGCGGATGAACTGGCTAGGTGTGGAGTAACCGCAAGTACAAACAGAGCTAATACAGATGTGTACATTCCACATAAACATAAAAAAAATATAGCAGTGACGGGATGCTGACCGAAGTGAAAACTAAAATCTATGATATATCAGTTGCTTTTTAATGCACCTAAGAAAAGAAGTTTTCACTTCAAAAGTTACAGCCAAATCAGTTGAGCCGTTTTTGAAAAAAGGGCGTATATATTAAAGAGCTGCACGGACGTGTTTGTAATACATTCGTTTGTTGTTCAAATGCTTTTTCTATTATACTCTCATATCGAATTACAATTTTTTTTAAAATAAATTTTGAAAAGAGTAAAACTAATACCGAGTAAATCGATTATAGTGTAAAACGAATAATAGTAAAACAAATATATAGCATAAAACGAATACAGAGTAAATCGATTACAGAGTACAACGAAACAAGTAAATGAGAACTTTGGTGAAACAAGCATATGTAGCTATACTCGAAAGAATCGAAATGATCGATACAATAAAAAGAGTATTTCGTATATGTTTTTGGATATATATATTATTTTCTACATAAACAAATTTATTTTACTAAAATAATTGATACATTACAATTTGAACAAATTGCCAATAAAATTAAATTAATTATGTATAAATATCTCAGTTAGTTCATTATTTCTACATATTATGTAACATTCCACAGGAAAAGGGACCTGGGCAAGGCCAATTTTTAAGAAGATCAAAAAATAATTTGTTGGATATATCGACACTTTTTCATGAAATTATCGGGTGTGTTTCATTTTTTTGAAATTGACTTGTTTATGCAAAATTGTTAAACACTCCACAAGGCATCACCTGGTAAAATATTGTAGCATAAATCCTTAAAGTAAATTAGTTAATTATCTAAGCACATGTAAAATTTGGTTTTGATATTTAATGCTTAAGCACAGAAAAGTAGAAAAAACGCTTTTCTGTAAAATTTGGATTTTGGATCATACGATAATTTCGCGCAAAAGGGTCGATATGTATTTAATCGATTTACACTTAAAAAATAACAAAATTAATTGATTATGACATAACTTTGCAATTCTAAAGAAATGTCCTTTTTAAAAATGTTTGAGTGTAAGAACATTATTTGGTCAACTGTTGCAGAATCTTAGCCAATTAATGTTCTCTTTTCTGAAATAAAATTTCTAGCAGCGGAAAATGTTCTTTCTTTTGATTTTTCAATTGATATGTATGATAAAAAACAAAAAGTAAAAAATTATTTCAATTTATTTTTTCATAACATAATTCTTGAAGTAATTGTATTTCGAATACTACTCGTTTTATCTGATTTACTCCTTTGAGCAAAACAAGTAAATGGAATTTTTTAAAAACTCGAGTGAAAACAAACAAATAATTAGAATAAACGGATGTAGTCGAGTAATTACTTTTTATAAGAACATTTTCTATTTTATTCGTTCTGTTGTGAACAAACAGAGTAAATAGAGTACAAGTAAATCGAATACTTGGTTCCCCATACTGTTTCGAATGTATTCTTGCAGCTCTTTAGTATATATATGTATATAGTGCAACCATGTCAGTTTTTAGTATAGTTGTCGACTGTAACCACACAAACTTAACTACAAAATTTAAATCTAATACGACCATCACCGTCTGAAATATAGCATTTTTATTGATTTTTGGGCGATAAAAGTGGGTGTGGCAAATTTTTACTACACAAACAGAACTACCAATTTTCACTCAAATACGACTAAGAATTCTGAAACATAGAATTTTTCTTAATTTGTAGGTGTCATGTCGGGAGCAAGCGTCGTTTTCCCAATTTCAATCTTAATATAATCAAATAAAGATAAATTTTATTCCTCAATTATCACATATGATTTAATAATTTTATTGTTTCTATATCTATTAAACAATTTTGCCTACACTTTAACATCGTAAACATCCTTTCATCGTAGTTTTCTTGACTCTGACTCGGCGGCAACTTTATTCTGCTCAAGCTATAATTTCGAGGAGAGAGGAGAGAGAACAACAACAATGCAACACAGCTCTGTTGAAGTGTCTGTGTCACTCTCTCACTCTACTCTCTCTTTTGTGAATGCTACAGCAACGATTTTCAAGAGGGCTGTGTCGCTTTTGGTTCCTATTGTCCCATTGGGAAAAAGTCTTAACATTCGCTTATTTTTACCTATCTTAACTACAACTGATTCGAATGAAATCTATATTCTGCACATCTACTCGAAAATAGCTTTCCATCGGTACAGGATTTTTGTGAATATGTTTACGTTAATAAAGGTAAAATGGTACCACAATTTTTTTGTTTGCGTAATAATATATATATATATATATATACATATATACATATATATATATATATATTACTTGGCAGTTTCCGTCACTGTTCTCTTCTTTGATATTTTGGTAGAAAACAACTTTCTTTCCCGCAAAAACAAATTTTATTTTGATTTTCCTTATTTTTATAGCAAGTTGCTTCAATTGTCTGCAAAGTTATCAATCGCTAAATTTATTAAAAAAAGCTCAATTTGAAAGTCTC
This sequence comes from Dichetophora obliterata, assembly GCA_963920525.1. NCBI lineage: Eukaryota > Metazoa > Arthropoda > Insecta > Diptera > Sciomyzidae > Dichetophora > Dichetophora obliterata. The sequence goes on from OY986435.1 coordinate 309,107,300, forward strand.
ACTTTCGATTACAAAAGCAGCGCTAAATCTTTACAATATTTGGGTAAAGTATCATCTGAGCATCTGCAACAGAGCTGGCAATGAGTAACAGTGTTGCAGTATTGCTGCAATTATTGAGTGTCTCGAACAAGCCCATACTTACAAGGTGGCTTCATAAAAACTATAACAAATTCAGTTCTTAAAATATATAGTAACTTCAAGTTTTAACAGATTTGTACAAAAGTCTTTTTTTCTGAGCTGTATTAAAATATACCTGCATACGCTTAGGAAACCTTAACGAAAAAAAAAGGGAAAATGTTGAAGTTTTTTTTTTGTTTTTACGAAACTATAAATTAGAAATGAATTTTATGCTTACATTCAAAAACTAACCTTAACTGGAATTGTTGAGATTGGCTGTACAATTTTGTTAGCGATAAATGGCTAAAACCGATGACTTTTTACTTTAAGCGTACGAAAATCATGATATGAAACTTAATTGGCAGGGATATTTTTAAAGTTGGTCCAGGTCTCTAACAGTACTGTTCTTTATTCAATAACTCAATTTTATATTTTAAAAAAAGCTTTTAAAACAGCACAAAACTATTCATTTCCAAAATTGAAAAAATAAAACAAAAAACAAAGTAAAAAATCGCCTGAATCGATCAATATGATTTTCATTTGATTTATTGAAAAATTTAAAAGCAACCAATATTGCGGATAACATTCTCGATATAAGCCAGATGAAAACCGACCTTCAGAAAGGTAAAAAACAAATGAATAAGCATGGAGTAGAGCTAGAATGTATCAAAAACTAACATCGACAACAGCAAAAACAACTAAAAACAAAAATCAATCTTAAATTTCACATGCTCTCAGGTGAAAGCAGGTTTGGGAAAACACTGGTACGCCACTACCACAAAACCAACAACAAACACTTTGGCATTGTTTATCGTGCGGTAAAACACAGCGAAGAAATTGAGGAGAAAAGCATGAACAGCAACAGAAGAAAAAAAAATATACAAAAATTCTAACGAAATGCGAATAAAACTATGCGGGAAAGCTTTTGAGAGGAATTTTTAATTTTTTTTTTCTTTCTTTTTGCCCAACGTTGCACAAAGTTCATTAAAAAGGAAAGAAAAACACCCTATAAAAATGCCATGAAAAACCGAGACCAGAGCCAAGCCAACTTGAAACACACAAGATGAGTTATTCTGGGGCAGAAGACCAACAGACGAATGACTGGCCAATTGACCGGCTGACCTGTCGACCGTTTAAACAAGAAGCAGCAGCAGCAGAAGCATCTAGCTCAAGAACATAAAATTTTTTGGTCAATCAGACATTCGCTTACGTCCTTCAATTGCTACACATAAACGTACGAACACACACATTCACACACGACAATGCAAAAAGTAACATTCAGCTCACATTTACCGCTATCTTACCTTGAGAACGCATCAATTATTGCTATTTATTATTGCTCTCGTAGGAGCCATAGCAAAATTGGCCACAATCACGAAAAGACCACCTGGTCATGTTATCTCAACCCTCCCACAAATAATTTAACGCTTTTGAAAGCCGCTCCATTCATCCATACATCATTCATCCAACCATCCATGCATTCACCCACTTAATCAGCCGTCCATCCATCCATTCACTCAGTCTTGCATCATCCTCGCTTGCATGGAAGTACTCAGTCAGCAGCTGCTGACAGCTTCCTCTGACATAACCCACTACTACTACTACTACTACTGGGCTACTGAAGTCTGAAGGATATGGCAGCAGTAGCATTTTTCTTTGATTTTATATCTCTTTAACTTATTGTGGCCTTGTGCATTAGCCAGAGCCACAGAGATGCAGAGCTTGAGGTTTGTTTAATAAATTGACCTTGGTGCTCATTTCACACATGGGTGGAAATGTGTTGCCGGATGAGCTAGCTAAATGCATGTGCGTATGCATGTGCTGAATGACAGACTGTCGGAGTGTCTTCAAAGTCTTGCGTTTCAGTTAAAATAGCTGATATATACGATGGCAATTGGAACACTTGTGCCTATGAGAATCACAGACAATGTATTTCATTTTAAAAAAATATTTTATTTAAGATTTTGTTTTATAAGACTGTTAAATTCTTATGATGACTATATTAAAAAATCGCTAAGGACAATTATTTTTTGACCAATTTGGTGTTTTAATTCTTAACAACTCTGTTTTAGAGTTCTTTTTTAAATTGTTAAAAGTCTTTTTTCCAAAAAAAATTTTAAATCCATAGTTGCAATAAATACATTCAAAAGACAATGTATGCATTTTCTTTTGTCATAAAATGTTATAAATTACACTGTCTAGTTAGGCATTTCGCTTAAAAGAGGGAATAATTTTTAAATATAACTGCCATATTTAATCCATTTCGGGCCAAGACAAAATAATTTTTAGGAAGTTCTATTTAATGTACCATTTTATAATGATTGGATTCTAAGCAACTCAAAAAACTCAAAATCTAATTTTCTGACCAAATGTTTTCCAGAAAATGGTGTTCCTAAGCAGGAGCACTGCTGGCCTGTATTTGGAAAAATTATAATTTAAAAATATACATAAAAATAATAAAATTAAGGTCGAATATATTTTATTGGCAAAAAAAAAAATATAAAAATGAGAGGACATTTATTTTTTTAATTCAAATAATTTTTTAAAGAATTATTAAAAATTCTGATGTTGTACCTAAATTTTATTCATAAACAGTAAACAGGCCTGCATCTGAAAAAATTATAATTTTAAAAATATACAGAAACAAAGTTTTCAACAAAAAAAAAAACAATTTAAAACCACTAAAAAGTAAAAAATAATTTTTAATTACTTTTCACATTAATTCTTGGTCAAATTTGATAACATATTTATATAAATTTTTAAATTAGATATCTTATTCTTATAATTTTTTTTCTATTTTGTATTATTATCATAAATATATTAATTTCTCCATGAATATAAAAACTTTAAAGCCGGAGCGATTTTTTTATAAAAGTCTGATTATATAAGCGCCGACTTTAAAGGTTTTAAATTCATGGAGGGCATTCATTAGACGGGCTTCTCCGTGTCTAATGTCTCTATCTGTTGAAAAAAAAAATTGCAGAAATCAGGCAAATACTTTAGGAGTTATCGATGTACATACATTTTAAAAAAAACCAACCAACTTGGAGGGGGTTCCTTTTCGAAGTCGGTTAAAAATACTAAAATTATTGTCGAAAATTTTAAACAATTATTGTCGAAATTATTGTAGAAAAAAATGTAAAATCTGAAAGCACATTTATTTTTTTTTATAGAAATAATTCTTTCAAGGAATAAGTAAGATTTCTGATGTATTTCCTAAATGGTCTTCCTATACAGGAACATTGGCTTGAATTTGGAAAAATTATAACTTTAAAAGTATACAGAAAAATACTAAAATTAAGGTCGAATATATTTAAAAACAAAAGTATAGCAGTGAGGGGACTGCCGACCGAAGCGAAAACATATATGTGAAATATTAGTATTCCCTGGAAGACCTTGTCCTGTCACGGACCGACTAACTGCTTTATAATAATTTTCATGCTAATCAGAAAAAAATTTTATATTTTCACCCCCTCAACCTTTGGCTATTTCCTTCAAAATATTTCTTATTCAGATAGCATTTTTATTTTATAATTATACCAAACTATATTATTACATTTAAATTGAATATTGTTGATATAAAAATAAAATACAGGGAGCACTATTGAATAAAAAATAATCCTCAAAAAGGATGTTTCATTTTTTTTTCAATGTATATGTAGAGCTGTAGCTAAAATAAAATAAATTTACTTATTTTTATATATGATATTTTGTTTGATGGGTCTTGAAGTCTCTTTTAATGCCTGCATTAGAGATCTTGCTACAAGGAAAACAGAAAACATAGCAAGCAAAGTGCAGTTTATTTTCTGCCCCCGATTCGGTTTATCCGTACATCCGGTTCATCATTAATGCATATAATTTTCATATTTTATCACTTCATTTTGTTTTAAATTATGGGTTTTAATATAAAAAACAAAGTAAAACATAAACAAAAATATAAAATAAACTTATTGAAATAATTAATATAAATTTAAAATACATAATAATACACACATACATAAAATTTGTATTTACATACATTTCTTTGAATTTCATTTACATTATTTTCACTGTTTGCGTCATTAATCATTGCATTATATTTTTAAAAAAGATACTATAGGCTTATGGTAGCTGAAATAAGAAACAAAAAATTTTGTACGATGCAGTCCCACTCATGATAAAATTATTATTGGGTAGCCTTGACAACTACTTATTTTCTCACGAGCTGCGACCATCGAATTTCAAACAAACAAAAAAAAAACAATTTAATGCGTGTGTCACACACATTGGCAGTTTTCAGTGGAGTCAATAGTTGGCAACTGTTTTTTTTTTAAATTTGAGTGAGAAACCTTTGCAATTAAAAGATCCATTCACAGCAGGTGACTCCTCAAATCCAGCCAATGTGTGTGACACACGTTCTCTATTTTATTTTCTTTTGCTTGACATTTGATGGTCAAAACACGAAATGTCACTCCGACCTATTACTTATTATACCATGGTCCCAGTTAGAGACTATGCTGGCGACATTTATAAAACTACAAATGTTTTTATGTTGATCATGTAACCAAATTACACGCTCTTGGATATTGGCTACCAGTCGCTCAGCAAATGCAGCATGCACGGCAAATTTAAACAAGGTAGTGTAAGTGCAAGTTTACAATAGCTTCATTCAACCGACTCACCGAATGTCAAATAAAAGTGATTCGCAAAAATTTTCAAATTTTTGATACTCTTGCCTCACTTCATTCACCTTCCCACTTCCTCATCTCTTCTGTAGACGTCAAAGTGAGTCGGTTGAGTGAAGCTAGTGTAAACTAGCACTTAGGGCGGAGAGCCGGTGATCGAAACTGTCAAAACGAAGTTTACATTTCATACAAAATTTGCAACCAATGAGAATGCAATATGAAAGCAAGAATTGGCAAATATATCAAAATGGATGAGTTTGACAGTTATGGTCACTTAGAAAAAGAACACATTCAGCCTTAACACTGCCTTGTCTAATTCTACTATGGCAGCAAGCAACCATCAATAAGTTTATCTGCTGACAAATCGTTCCTTCATAAAGAAATCATGAAGGATATTTACTGTTATTCTGTCAATGTATATGTAGATCTGTAGCTGAGCTAAAATACATTTACAACAACAGTTACCAAGCAAATCTACTACAACGATGAACAGAGAAGAGCAGTATAACATTGGTTGCGCAACGTTACAGGGGATGAACCGAATTGGCGACGGAAAATAAACAGCAATTTGCTTGCTCTGTTTTTTGTTTACCTGGTAGCAAGATCTCAAGTGGAGTCATTAAAAGAGACTTCACGGCCAGTCAAACAAAAATATCAAAAATTTATTTTATTTTAGCCTACAGCTAGCTCTACATATGCATTGAAAAAACAGTAACATTCAATAGCTGCATTCCAATGGTCGTTGATCTAGAGCGCGGCTCTATTTTATTCACAAAACAAAAACAAAAATTAAAACCAGCTCGATTTCTAGCTCTATTTCTAATCTTAAAATGCTGCCAATTTTCAAGCATTTTTTATCAAAACGAACATAGTTGGCAAATCTGAATAACTATTCATTTTACTATTTTGACGTTTCACCGCTCAATGGGCATTTTGGTATTGTTGTTTTCTTTTGTTATTGTTCTTAAATAGCTGTTTCAAGACTGTAGTGACAAATTGATATAAAGTTGAACTAACGTTGTTTTACTGAGATTTGATATGCTCTAGTGCCACGGGAATGCAGCTAATGTTTCGCAGCGGAGCAAAGGGAGGGGAAAGAACGATGCGTCAGCAGAGGAACTTATTGATGGTTGCTTGCTTATGTTTTTTAAGTTTCCTGTTGTTATCTTTGCTGTCTGTATTGATGACGAGAGTTACTCGAAAAAAACAATGACGCAAACCAAAGATTTACCCTCTACCAAAATCGTTCAACGCGCCTAAAGAAGTTTTCACTTAAAAAAAAAATGCAAAATCTGAAAGCACATTTTTTTTATCAAAATAAGTTTTTAAAGAATAATTAAAGTTACTGATGTTGTTTTCCGATGCACTTGGCATTTTAGTGTACGTTTAATTTCTTGCAGATACTGATTGCTTCTTGTTACACAACTCACAGAACCCCAATGTGCCATCCAGATATCAGAGGCAACTCACATGGGAGAAGAAATCCGTTATTGACATCACAATGATCATCTGATTTTACCAAATTCGTGTAGATCTACTTCACCCATACCTTGAGTATAGTTGTTAAGTATTTCAAGTTCTTGCTATATTACGTATTTTCCAATTTGAACCATATTTCTTTAATGGCGTTTTCGTTTCTCGAAAAAATATTGCATTTTCTGCCCTCTTTCTGCCATCTTTGAGAACACCGAATTTTTCTACTTTTGAGGTCAACATTCTCGAGAAAAGAACATGATTCAGTCTTAAAGGTCACTCGTATATTAACTCAAGAGGGCGGAATTTCCAAAAAGGGCAGAAAAAATGTAGAATTTTTCGAGAAACAAAACGCAGTGTGTTTGACTTATATTATTATAGTAAGATGACATTCTAACTTAGTTTTTGTGCTGCCAGAGGCAAAAATAGTATATTTTTTAATTTTATCGAAGACAGTATCAAACTCACCTGACAAAAAGCTGTTTCATACAGTACCAGTGGAACACAATTGTATTTCACTCAACACACATATCAAAGAGTATGATGTAAAAAAGTTTTCAAAGAAAAGCTTGTGCCTTATGGGAAATTTGATGTTTTCAATCAGTTACATAAAAGTTTGACCGCCCAAACCGAGCTCTGGATCATAGCGATCATCGGCTTCAGCATATGGAAAGGCGTTACACAAATGTCCAAACGAAGAATGTTCGTCGAAGATTCTATTAAAGGTATTTTGACTGATAAGTTTCTAGTACGTCGTTGCATGACAAGGTCCTCAGGGACCTTCTTTATAAATATGTGGTACAATGTTTATAATTATTATATTGTTGAAACCCTAATGGTGTCATTACAATTTTTTGTGTTCATATGTTTTCTGTAGTGTTAACGAATATATGTGGTTATTATATCGAGCCATAACCGCAGAAAAAGTGTTACCGCCAAAAACAAAATTTTATAGGTGAAGCAATTTTCTAGTTTTGTCTGCATAACCTCTTCGGGTAAAATGGTCACATATGTGGACAAAAGTTCTTGTATTGAAATATTTTATGATTTCTTGTTATTTCTTTCAAATATTGGCGCAATGGACAGAGAAAATACTCTCCCTCATAAGCTTTCTTTTAATTTCTCAAATATGTCGCGTAAGAAGGCTCCTTTGTGTGGTAAGTAAAAAAGTGTTGATAAATAATACATTTATTGTAAAAAGAGTACAATATATCCACATATCTGCACATTTAAAAACTATTACTTCAAAAAATATTTTTTAATGCAAAATGTAAATGTAAGCAGGCTCTTATATCTGGAAAGTAAAAAAAGTGTTAATAAACAAAGAATTTATTGTAAAAAGTACAATATGTTCATATATGAGCACTTTTAAAAACTATTTCTTTAAAAAAATGTCTAAATTTAAGGTAAGAATAATACCTTAAAAAATATTTTTTCATTTCTTAGCGCGGGATTGAAGAGGATAAGCAGTACATCTAAACTCGATTTTTGTGATGATAACTTAAAAACGGTTTAACTTATAGATCTGAAATTTTGGGTGCATATGGGTTGTTACAGTACTATCGTGTGTCATTTATAAGTAAATTTCGGATTTCGTGTTTGTTACACTTGTTTTGCGGTTATGGCTTGATATATTTAGGTAGATGAAATAGGGTAAAAAGCCTGCACTCTGCCAGAGCATCTAAAAAATATATGAAGGCCTTATTGCAATAACATGATAAGCCAAATGATCTCAAAAAAACAATTTTTTAGGCTGAAAGCATTATTCAATGCATTTCCAATAAGCACTGAAGATATCTCGGCTTTTTCTTATTAATTTTCGAGCCTATTTGTAAAAGTTTCCGTGTTCTATTCGTTTTCTTTATACAAAATACATTTTTTCAAAACTTAAGAGTTGATTATTTTAAAATATTTTTTATGTGGCTTATCATAATTTTGCAATAAGCCCTTCATATATAAAAATGGATCGTGGTTTGCTTGGATGCTTAAGACTTGAAAACGACTACACCTTTTCAAGTTGTTGATCAGAAAACATACATTTTATTTCAGAAATATGAATTGTAGTTCAGATTTGTGAAATATAGCTCAGAATCCGTAAATTGTATTTCAGAAAAGTAAATTGTATTTCAGAATAGTAAATTGAAGTTCAGAATAATTAATTGCATTTCAGAAAAGTAAATTGTAGTGCAGAATAGTAAGTTGAAATTCAGAATTCGTTAATTGTATTTCAGATTAGTTAAATGTAGTTCAGAATAGAAAGTTGAAATTCATAAATCGTAAGTTGTATTTCAGAATTATAAAATGTAGTTCAGAAATCATCAATTGTATTACAGAAATATGAAAATATGAATTGCAGTTCAGAATCTGAAATCTTTTTTTCGGAAAATATGAAACGTAGTTCAGAATGTGTAATATTATTAGTATTTAACCCTTTCAAACCTGTTTTTTTGAAAATTACGCTTTAAAATACTTCCCTGATTAACAAAAAAAAAAAAAAAAAACAATTATTTGAAACGTGAAATGATTGCAATCTTTTACAGCTCTACCAATTATACACCTTTTTAAAGGATTTAAATCCTGTAAACTGTGTATGTTGTTTTAACTTGCTAGCATTTTAAAATTGACATAGCAATGCAATAGTTGAATATTTCTTAATCGTGATTATAAATATATACCGATATGCCGACATTTAACTTGGTTACTCAAAAGTCATCGTTTTTCAGAAAATTACAATGAAAATATTTGTCTCCATATAAATAATATGGATAATTATATGGACGTATACTGAAATTTGTACTTTTAAATTGCTGACAATCCTTTCAATTTTCAGTTAGGGATTCAAAAAAATGTTACCATAGGAGTCCAATGCGCGGATTCTCAAGAACACTGAACTTTAAAAAAATGGTAATTGGAGTTACCATTTTATACGATGGACGTATCGATATGTATTACATGGATAAAGGTAATTCATAAGTTGTTTATGTGACCTTCACTGAGAAAAGGGACCTAGTGTGTGAAATTGAAGTTTTGAGAAAATCGCATTTAAAGTTTCATAACGCATTATCACTGTGAACACACCTTCAGTTGTTTGTACGTTTTTATGGGGTAAATAAATTTTTATCAGATATGTAACCCATTTCATCTTATTCTACATCCTTTTAGATACCAGAATCCACTTTTAAGTCCAAACCCTTTTTTTGACACACTTGGTCCCTTTTCTCGAAGAAGGTCACATATATGTATATGTTGTACGTATTACAGATTCTGAACTACATTTTATATATTCTGAAATACATGTTGCAGTTTCTTAACTACAATTCATATTTCTGAAATACAATTGATGATTTCTGAATCATCTACATTTAACTACATTTAACTAATCTGAAATATAATTAACGAATTCTGAATTTCAACTTACTATTCTGAACTACAATTTACTTTTCTGCAATAAAATTTACGGATTCTGAGCTACATTCTACAATTTTGAAATGCAACTTGCGCTTTCTGAAATAAAAGTTATTAATCTGAAACAAAATTTACGTTTTCTGAACTACAATTTGAAAAGGTGTAGAAATTGGACACTTTCTTCTGCGGGTTTGTTTGTAATAGCAATGCACAGATTAAGGGATACAGAAAAGTCAAAAAACTTTTAACAAGGGGCACTGTAGGTGCACATTTCGTTTTTCAATTCAATTCGGAATAGATATCGAATAGCTTTTTGGTCATGATATCGAATAAATGGTCTCACAGCGTCGAAATTCGTTATGCCACCACAATTTATACGTGCCGTTTTGCTGATAATATTTTATGAGCGTTTTACAAGGGGGCGTGGCACCTCAAACACAACCTTAATTTGCGATATCGAATAGATTTGCAGTTATAGGCCGTAATGGTTCGGAATTCGGTATTCGACCTCAATTTACACATGCGCTTATACTGATAACATTTTATGGGCGTTAGAAAAAGAGGCATGGGACCTGCCATGCAACCTTAATTTGAGATATTGAACAAGTTATAGGTCGCACAGTCACGGAATTCAGTATTCGACCTCAATTAATACATGCAGATAACATTTTAACATTTTATGGGCGTTTGACAAAGGGGTGTGGCAGAAAAAAGCAAGGTTTAAGCAAGCATTGCTTTAAAACTCAAATAATAACAAAGAAATTCCAGCAAAAAAAATATGGAGCATATTGTATGAAAGATCATACAAGGTCCCTGTGGATCTGTGGAGAAAAACCGCCATGAGTGACTTCAACCCTACCATTATAATAAAATTTTTTTACGTAATTGTATCGTCTCTCATTTCATTAGCTTCTATTCATCCCATTTAAAGGAGACAGAAAGGCTGCGGCTTTTTGGTTGACTCATATTGAAATGCTTTATCTTTAAAAACTGCATGGGTCACAGGGGACCTTCTCAGGCATCAGGCTAAGAAATGTTTTCGAAAATGTTGGTAAGGAATTTTTCATTTTAGTGGATTTGGGTGTACAAATATCCTGTGAAGAATAAAAAATTACAAGTAAGAAACCTTTCTTTTTAACAAGAAAAAACTTCAGGAAAGCCGTAAAAGCTCCGGCAAACTTTCTCTGATTTGAAAAAAAGTATGCAGAATCGTTTTTATGAGTTCCTCTAACTTTTGAGATCACTCAAAGCGGTTGATAATTTTTTCTCCAAACAAAAGCAATGCGGTCTAGTGCACATTTTACCAAAAAACGCAAGCACCTTCTTGAAGCTTTAAAATAGGATTTATTTTTAAATTTTGCTTGCCGCACATACACAAATATTTCTTATTCGTTTCAAAGAAATTCTTGAAGTTCTATTTCTAGAATATTTTCAGCTAAATATAATTGGTGCCACTTTCATACTCAGAGCATTTATGTACTATGAATACATTTGTAGTCTAGTGGTAAGTGAGAAAATCTACAAATTTTGATGGCATGAGTTGAAATCGTTGAGTTTGGTTTAAGTTTTTTAAGCCATTTTCTGTTTTAATTTTTAAACTACCTAATGACAAGCGATTTCTTAGCTGAAGAAAGAAAGAGAAAACTTTTTAATATTTTATTAAAAAAAGAATCATGTTAACCTTTGGAACATTTTTGAGGTAATCAAATTCAAACATTTTGATTGCTCTTCTTTAAAGTGCTGGACGTAAATAGCAAAACACAGATATGTCCAAAATAGTATCAAGGAGTGCTCGGATGCAGTTGGCTGACTCCAAAGAGTTGTTTATTTATTTCTCGCCTACAATTTTATTATCATTTCTTGCAAGAATTTGGAACGGTTTCAAATATATTGACCAAAAATGATAAAAAAAGGTGAGCACTTTTCAGCATTTAGGGATTTAGAGGCTTCGATGCAGTTTTATGAGTTAGTTTGTTCTACACTAGTTTTCCCCGTCGATAGATACGTCTAACGAGATATAGCCGTGAGAAAAAGTACATTTTCTTTGAAAAATTAAGAATGAGCCAATATATTTCAAACTAGGAAAACGCAGATAGGGTTTTGCCATTTTCGTCCAGCACTTTAAGGAACAGCAGCTAAAAACTTTTTTGAATTTTCCCTGTGACACTGTTTTAGTTAGTTTAGTTTGTTGAGGTTTGTTAGATTTGCACTGCGACCCATAGGAACTATTGTGCATTCCCTTGTTTAACTATACAGATTTTATACTAGGTACTGTGTTATCAGGAATAATTTTATCTCAATCTAAAAAAAAAACAACTACTTTAAAGTAAGCCAATCAGAAGCTCTTATATTAAAAAAGAACTTCAAGGTTTAACTTTGGCAAAATCAAATGAAAACTAAGTCGAACTTTCAGGCAAAATTACTGTATGACAACGGTAAATGTCTTGCTATTCCTCAAAAATTTGTATAATTACCTAAAATTTTGCACATGAGCTTTGATCGCAAATACGCGCTTGAGTTAAAAATTTGCCAAAATTAAATAAAAACCCATCTCTCACTATAAAAATCTTCTAAATTTCTACAAAATTAATTCAATAAATAAAAATTCTGCGCTTATGTGCGCAGCTTTCATCTAAAATGCGTGCTCTAAAAATAAAATTTGGCAACATTGAAAGAAAACTCTACTTTGTTCTCTGTCCCTGACTTCGAGTGTCAAGTATACATTTAAGTGCAGCCATAAACTGTTTACTGCTTTTTTATTTTGTTGTATTTCGGTTGGGCTTAATTATCAATCTCGGCCCTCCCCCTGCACAAAAGCATTCTTAATAAATTAGTTGACCATAAGTTTTTCGCCTTGTTCCCATTCTTCTGTGCCGTCTTTGTTTATTTTTAAGCTTCAAAAATAATCAACTTTGAAAAAGTTCATCCTTGCTTTAAAAAAAAAAAAAAAATGTAGATGGTTAGATTTCAACACTGGTCGATGGCCATATTTAATGAAGCATCAAACCCAATGTCATCTACTTCTGGAATTTCTTTTTGAGCTAAGTGTTTTCTTCTTATTCCTTTTTTGTTTTTTAAATATTTGTTTTTGTTACATTGTTCTGTCAATTGTGTGTGTGTGCAGAGCATTTCTTGAAACATTGCCAAGATACGTTTGTGGTACACTTTTTTTTTAACTTATTTCCTAAAGTAATAAAAATAAAACTTCAAAGTGCCAAATGCAAAATAAAACTATACTGTGAGTTCTTGTAAATAGTTCTGTATGCGAACTCAAACAAATTGTTACAGATGCACTCGTTATGGCTCTAGATTTTTATGATCTGAGTGGTTTGTGTGCAATAAAAGTTTTTTATGAAAATTCCACTGTCAGAAGAATAGTTCAACTTTATTGTGAGTTGTATTTCGCATTGCTAATTTTTTTGTTCTACATTAGCATTTTTTTCTATAAATATTCTTGATTTTAGACACAAAAATTTTATTGAAAATATGGTTTTTGTGAAAATTTTGGTGTAATGTATTAGGTGCTAAGTTCAAAATATCTTTGAATATTGCAAAATTTTGGTAAAAAATTGATAAAAATAAGGTTAAACATAATAAACATACATAAAAATTAATAGCTAACACGATTAATCAAGGCTAAATGGAGTGTTTTTAATCAAAAATTTTGATTTACAAATGGAGCATTATCTAGAACTGTTCCTGTTTTAGTATGAATTTTTATGAGGTTTTAACTGTGATCTACTTTTTTTGAAATCAATAAATTAAGTTCTTAAAATTTTGTTGAATTTGCTTAGATACGATCTTTTAAAGCCTAGAGAACAGTAAAAAAATATTATATTGAGGCCTATTTAAAGAAAAATAGTTTCTTATGCTTGGTTTTCACTATGTCATTTTTATGACGACACAAATGTTGATTACCTGAAATATCACCTTAATAAAACTCTAGAACATCTTCTGCATAGCTCCATTTAATAATTTATTTGTTTTTAATTTTTAACATGTTGTCATTTTCAATTTGATTGACAACAATGGACCACTAAAAATGACATAGTAGAAATCAAGAATTACTCTATCTGCATACTTAAAAATCATGATTTTGGGCAACTTTTAAAAAATTGGTAGATATTTTTTATTTTAATTTTTGCGCCAAGAAGTATTTAATCAGCTGTACGATTGGAGGATTGATCTCTTCCACAAACCGGCAAGTCGTAAGATCCACAAAAATTATAACAAAAATAATCGAAGACCAAACCTTTCCATTTTGTTCCAGTGACTTCATGTGACCAGACAGCATCATTACATCAACAGGCAGGTCGGTCACGAATGCGTGAGCTGCTACTGCTGATTCTATGTGCCACTGACTCGAAACGAGGCTTCTACAATACTCATACAGGAAAGGAAGCAGTTGCGTATACAGGGGGAATTTGGGACTACCCCCCCCCCCGCCACCGAAATTAACGAATTTTAACGTGAATCGCTAGTAACTCTCAGCACAACATGGCATCCGTTGTGTGTTTCAACAGAGATCCTTAGATAACATTGTTCATTAGAAAAAAAAATTAAAAGACTCAATTTAAAATATTTGTTATGAAAATACTGTAATATATCTGTGTCGATAAGCAATAATCGCTTAAGTCGACTTGAGACAGAACTGAGTTATTGATGTAGCTATATTTCGCGTATATAATACTGTAAGCACACAAAATCTGGAAGTTCTAGCACTACTATAATCAAAGTTATGATACAGAAACAAAAGACCCTTTCATTTAACTTATATGGCGAATGAAAACTTTGAAGCAATATTTCTTGAAACTTTGAAATCAGACTTAAGCTGTTATTGCTTATCGACACAGATATACAGACTTGAAATTTTTTTACGCACACTGAGGGAAATATGTGCTTAAATCAAATGAAACTGAGTCATATTAAACTAATTTATTTTTTAAATAGAGCTTGAAACAATTTAATTTGAGTTAAACCCAAAAGTTTGTAGATTTTAATTAAAAAAAGGTTTTTTCTTCAAAGCAATATTCCTAATTTTTTTTTATAGTAAATATTTACAGTATAAAAGCATTTAAAAAAAATAAAACAAAAACTTTGAATTTTTACTCTGAAAACTTTGAACTTAAATATTGAAAACAAATACTTTAAAACATTGTTACAAAATATTGTCCTTAAATTTAAAACAATTGAAGCAAACCGCCATTTTTTCCATGCCATTTTTTTTCTTTTTTCCGAATTCCGGAGTTCTTTTGACGTTATATTCCTGATGAACGACTCCTGGGACTCCCCGAATGCCAAATTTTAACCATTCGATGAAATATGAGTTTTATTGCGGCTTCAAATATTGAAATATTGAAAAATTTTAGTGCAATAAATTAATAAATTAGTTTTTATTTCAAATCATGTTCATTATTTGCAAAATCAATTCAAAAATATTTTTAAAAAATCAAACGTAAAATCGTTTTTTTTTTCTTAGCTCTGTCTCAAATTTCTGGTCAATGGTTCTACTACACATAATTTTTTTAATTCGATCTCAGTAAGCTATTTTGCTAAAAAATAAGAAGAGATAATTAAAAAAAAAAGGATTTATTATTCAAAATTAAACACGCTTGTTTTAAATGTTTTGTAGAAACGCAGTAGCGTAAAATTTTTATTTTGAAATTGTTTTTTTAATTTTAAAGTATGTTTTTATTCTCAGTATAAATAATATAAAAAAAAATTTCCAATAAAAATTAAACTAGCGTTGATTTTTTATTGGTAGAAGACTCTATATATTAGAGACTTAAAAATTTATTTAAGATTATATAAAAGAAAGCAATATTCCAAAGTACATTTTTTGTTTGTTTCGGTGTCAAGTTATTTTGGTCCTAATTAATCCGAAACAAAAAAAAAATCAAAGTGCATATTAATAAGGTTACTTGTCGCTACAACCTTAACTACTGTTATAAAATTTGCTCTAAATATTTGCTAATGGGCCAAAATGAATAATTCTAGTAGAAGTTGTAGCTACAATAACCCTTATTAATATGTGATCTAATTTTTTTATTTGCAATAAGTTGGGACTAGACTATTTTGACACCGGCTGAAAAGGACTTCTACTTTTCTTTGCCACCTAGCGGGAAAAACATACATTTAAAAATGTTCTTTGAAAAATTGTTTTTAATATTATTTAGATAAACAAATTCGCAAGTCTGTATGTATTGTAGTCTTTTCACAACCCTTTAAATCAAGTTCGGAGCGCTCATAATTCGGATTCGCCTTATTGAAGATGATTTTATGAGTTCCCTCCTTATGAGCTTTTAAAGAGTTTCTTTTGTATTTTATTAACGTACACTCCTGAAAAGAGATATTTCGGATTGTTTTTGGAGTACTTCAGTTAAGGGCTCTGAAAAAATCGAAATAAAGAGTGTTTTTTGCAAAGCCTCCTGAACACGATTTTTTTATGTGTATTTTCTGTATTTACAATAAACGAGCTCCTAAAAACATTCGAATTGGGAGCTTTTTTGGAGTAGAAATTTAAAGAAAAAAAAGCATGCTTTTAAATATTGTTCATTCACTTCAAATTTTATTTGGTTTCGTAATCGTGTTTAAATAAGGTCTTTTTAAATATGCGGACAAGTTTATGTTTCACAAAAACTCAGCTTTATTCCAGCACGTGAGCAGTGATGTTGTGAATCACAACGAGGCATTCTCCAAAATATTGCCAGCACTTGGCTACCAGTAAACAGACAATATTTTGGGGAATGCCTCGTTGTGAGTCACAACAGTGACTTCTTTTAAAGAAAACTTTTCTGTTTTTTGCCACTTTAGGGAGTCTTTTATGAAACCATGAAATCCTTAGTAAGTGTTATAAAAGAGTCTTTTACGATTCTTATTGATGCTCATAAAGACTGACAAAATTCAATAGAAAACAAGCACTTTTATGATTATTTTATGAAGAAAAAGAAGGCAAAAATAGGAATCATAAAATAGTATTTTAAGACTCATTTTGATGCCTCTTATGGCCAAATTTTCAGTGCAAGCTTAAGCTATAGTCAAATTAAACTGAGGTAAACTCACCAAAATTGGACGTTTAAACTCGGTTTAGACAAAAAATAAACACATTATATGATAATTTAAGTCAATTTAACTTCAAAGAATGCTAAAAAATCTGGTTAAACGAAGTTATAACGTCCAATTTTGTTCAGTTAACCTCAGTTTAATTTGACTAGATTTTAAGCTCGCACTGAAAAATTGGCCCTTAAAAGCGACTAGTTTCAAAGGAAAACTAGCACATTTCTGAAACTTTTAAGAGTCATTATTAGTTTTAAAATGCCAATATAAGACTCATAAAAGAGTCTTAACGCCCATTCCACGCAGAAGGCAATAATTTTTTTCAAAAATTGACCTCATGGCTTTCGATTTGTCGTATTTTTCGGCTATAGGTTCTTATTAAAATTCTAAGAACATAAGTTAATTTATTTTTTTTTTATCGCCATTCGTTGAAAAGTTATGGACCTTTCAATTCTGCAAATCGTCCGAAAACGCCAGAATTGGAAAATATTTAATTAATTGTATTTAATTTTTATAAATGAGGTACCGTTAGAAAGGTATTCAAAAGTAGTTTCTGGAAAAAATATATAATTTTAAAATTTTGGATGTTAGGGCTGCCAACATATTAAAAAAAAAATTCATTTGCTAATTTCTCAAAAAACGCGTAATTTTTTGAGATTTTTTATTTCTTAAATTTGAAGAAGAATGTTGCCCTTCAGTCAAAAATAATTTTATGATGGAGCTTTTATGTTTTTTCGCAATTTCAATTTTTGTGCACATACCTTATCATTTTGAAGCAATTTATCGCCTGTAAATTTCATAACGGTAAAGATATTTGCAAAATTTAATCTGCAAAATGGTTTGTCTTATAAGGACCAGCATCTTTTTCATAAGTTTCGATGACCTTACACTTGACCTTGGTAGAGAAAACTGGTAAATACCGAAAAAAATACTTTTAATTTTTTTTTTACTTTTATATTTGTAAAAAGGTGAACAGAATTTTGATTGCCATATTAAAGATTATTAAATTTTAACAGATTTTGTTCCAAAAAGTTTTAAAATCGGTCTCAAAACAAAAAAGTTATGATGGTTTGATCAGCTGATATATTAAAAAGTCCTCTGAAGCTGAATATCGTAGAGTTTTGATCTCCCTGTTATTGATGGGAATAAAACTGTATAACTTTTGTGTGCCGGTCACAGCTTGCACATTTTTAAATTTTGACATCAACTCAGCTTCAACATTTTCAAAAGACTCATTTGAGCAAAATCGATAACATATTGTTGACTCCTTTGTTATAGCCCATTCGTAAAGCTCTCTTGCGTTTGTTAATTGGTTTTCAAATGGTCTTTGAAGACTGGCTCTCATGGCATTTCGTTTAAAAGCTCCACCGATGCCATCACACGGCCCCTTACCATGCGATGTGGCAAAGAAATGCCACTCAGCGTCAAAATATTCGTCTTCTTTCCACTGGCAAAGCTGGTAGAAATTCTTTCTATTCTTATACTGCGATGCAGCTCCATCGGAAAAAAAAAACTTATTATTTTGATGTCGTTAAATCGAGCTCGTAAGACCAGTAGTAATTATTTTTGAAATTGAAACACCGCACTGAAATTGTGGGTAAAACTTTCGGCTATTATTGTAACGCTAAGATTTCTGACATCATAAATGGAGAACGGATGGTTTGTGCATTGATCATTTGACCAATATTGAGACTGTACAGCATTCTATTAAAAGTATAAAAAAAAAGTTTTACAAAAAATGTTTTTCTACTGCATATCAAGTATTTAAGGAATTGTAGGGTTAACGTTAGTTTTACCTGAATGAAAAAACTGTAATTATCTGAAAAATCACATATTAAAACAAATTCTCCTGTTTTCAATGCTTTCTTCTGCATTTTTAAATAATCCGCTTGTTTTTTAGTGATGAAATCGTGTGGTACTAGCAAACTTGTTTGCTGAATTCCGATTTAAAAACATATAAAAATGTTGAAGCTGAGTTGATGTCAAAATTTAAAAATGTGCAAGCAATAACCAGCACACAAAAGTTACTCAGTTTTATTCCGATCAATAATAGGGAGATTAAAACTCAACGATATTCAGCTTTAGAGGACTTTTTAATATATCAGCTGATCAAACCATCATAACTTTTTTTTTGAGACCGATTTTAAAACTTTTTGGAACAAAATCTGTTAGAATTTAATAATCTTCAATATGGCAATAAAAATTTTGTTCACCTTTTTACAAATATAAAAGTAAAAAAAAATTAAAAGTATTTTTTTCGGTATTTACCAGTTTTCCCTACCAAGGTCAAGTGTAAGGTCATCGAAACTTATGAAAAAAATGCTGGTCCTAATAAGACAAACCATTTTGCAGATTAAATTTTGCAAATATCTTTACCGTTATGAAATTTGTATGTGCACAAAAATTGAAATTGCGAAAAAACATATAAAAGCTCCATCATAAAATTATTTCTGACTGAAAGGCAACATTCTTCTTCAAATTTAAAAAATAAAAATTCGCACAAAAATTACGCGTTTTTTGAGAAATTAGCAAATAAATTTTATTTTAATATGTTGGCAACCCTAACATCCAAAATTTTAAAATTACATATTTTTTCCAAAAATTACTTTTCTAACGGTAAATCATTTATAAAAATTGGATTAAAACTGACGTAGATACAATTAATTAAAAATTTTCTAATTCTGGCGTTTTCGTACGATTTGTAGAATAACTTATAACGAATGGCGATTAAAAAAAAATAAATGCACTTTTGTTCTTAGAATTTTAATAGAAACCTATAGTCCAAAAGTAAAACAAATCCAAAGCCATGAGACAGACCCGTTTTGCATTATGCTTGAAATGGGCGTTATAGGAGTCCGAAAAAATGAGTTTTGAGAGTCAAAAAAGTATTTTTTTGTACTCTTAAAGAATAAAAGTATTATTTTGTACTCTTAAAGAGGGACCACTTTCAAAGGAAAAACTGCTGTTTTATGAAACTTATATATCATTATATAAGTGGCAACCGTAGCTTTGTGGGTAGAGTGCGTGGCCCCTAAGCTGAAGAGCCGCGGTAGGCTGGGTTCAATTCCAGCTCAGATAGAAAGTTTTTTTCAATTGAATTAATTTTGCTGTTCGGTCGTCACCTCTCTGCAGACAATGGCAAACCTCAGAGAGTAAAATTTGCCATGTAAAGCTTCTTGAGAACATACGCCGTTTGGAGTCGGCATAAAACACGTCACGGTGTGCAGGAAGCAACTTTTATTCAACCTGAAATGTCGACGCAATCTGAGTATGCAGATGTTTGAAGAACCATCTACAGATGCAGAATTCAGTGTTTTTAAAATCCTATGAGTTTGTTTAAGGGGGTGAATCGATTTTTTATAGTAAGAAAATCTTTTTTATTTTATATCATAAGTAGGTAGTAAAACAATTAAAGAATATGTACTCAATGTTTAAAAAAGGATATAACTTCAAATATTTACAATTTAATAAATGAAAAAATTCAATCTAGTAAAGGATCCGGTAAGAAAAAGTGTGTTATTATAAATCAAAAATAGCAAATAATTATAAATTGTGAAGAAAACTAGTTATATAATGTTTGTCTTTATTACCTGTAATACTATTTTCTTCATTGTGTAATGACTTTAATATTTACATATTTAGAGATTAAAAAGCAACGACTGCTTCCTGCAACTTTGGTAAATATGCTGCATTATTCATTGAATTAACTTTTCTTCGATTCCAATGTTTTAAGAATTCCTTGTGAATGGATTCCCCTGCTTGTTCAGACCGGATATCGAGTCCATCTCTACTTAGGTACTCCAGACAATGAGTAAGGTGTTACATTAGCTTTCAATGTATTGGAAAGTTCTGTAGCTTAAAATTTTTTTTAAATTTTTCAATGTACTCTTGAAAATTATCACCCTTTTGAGTAAAAAAGCTGCAATTAATTATCTTGTTCATAGCTTTGAGAGAGTAAATGAACAGAACTAATCGTAAATTTCCAATGTGTTTATATATGAACTTATCTGCGTTTTTCAAAAGGGTACGGCAGGCATTGTTTTCAAATGTTTCGCAATGATAGTTTGTGTTAAATTAAGTTTTATTGGCCAGATCAGTGCCTTTTGTCTACTGAGGATTGGAACTAATCCATCTCAAAACAAGTGATTGACGAATCCCTGCATTACATGTAATTCCAGAATAATACACTTTTGGATAGAGCAAACATCATTACTTTTTTTTTAGCAATGGTGGATTCATAGTACTATGACACTATTTACCTCTTTTTTTATCCGAATCAAGAGAAAAAAATTTATAGAAGTTTGAAAGATTCTTCTTTTTGATTCAGTTCTTTTAAATTTTGTAAGCTAGTAAAGCAATATGAGCATAGACATGAAGCATTAGACCATTGACAATTAAAATTAATTTAAATTCAGCAGTAAATCTGCTGGGTCTTTCATTGATTTTTGTTAAATCGAACAAAGTAGAAATATTACTTTATGATTCTGTATGTTTGGGACAATACACAGCATTGTTAATCGTTTTACACTTGTCAACTTTGTTTCTTTGTTTGCATTGTCTTATTTATTGTAAAGCTTTTAATTAAAATGTTCATCGTTTTCATCTTCATCTCGGTACGCTGAAGAATAATTTTCTGAAGGCATTATTAAACTAATTTTAAAGAAGCCCTGTCCTTCGTCAGCCATTACATTCATCATAGTTTCCTATGAAATTGCGAGCCTCCAAAACCGCATATTATAACTCAGATGCATCAGTCCATACCATGGATTGAATTTCTTTTGATTTGTTTGAAACTACGTCAAACCGTAAATTATAAGTTTTGCATACATTTTCCAGAGTGTTAACTTTTTAAGTAACATCTCAGGCGTAATTTTGTGAAATCGAATTTCAACTTTTTCTACTTCGAATAAAATTAGCAACATTTCTCGTTTGTCTGACGCTTGTGCCTAAATTTCTCATAATATTATCTTTATATTTATTTAAAAATTATACTTTTAATATTTGAAATTAAATTGTTTTTTAAACTTTGAGGACATATTTTTTAACTGTTTTACTATGATATAAAAAATCGATTTGTTTACTACAAAAAATCGATTCACCCCCTTAATTGAACTCATAGAATTTTAAAAACAATAAATTCTGCGTCTCAATACTGTTCTTCAAACACCTGCATACTCAGATTGCGTCGACATTTCAGGTTGAATAAAAGTTGCTTCCTGCACACCGTGACGTAAGTCCAGTTCTTGTTCATTTGTGTTCAAACATTTAATAACACGCACAACACAATTGATCAATAGGAGCTCGGTCAAAGCCCTTCCAAGGGCTGAAATGACCAGTTTATTTTTTATTTTTATTTCTATTTCATTGTGAGGGCTCTGGCTCTTACAAATGAGTCATAAAAGAGTCTCAAAAGACTCATATGGTTTGCTTGAAACAAATTTTCGCTAGTTGAATTTGTAATGAAAATTCATTATTACTTCACGTTTTATGCCATAACTTCTGAACCCTTAAAGAATACACGTTCATTTTATATCGTTGGAAAGGTTGGAAATCGTTGGTATTAAACTTTGAAATTAATAATGGGTATTTTAAAAGTTTTATTTTTTGTTCTTAAAACAGATGAAATAACTTTTCCAATGGTATATCCTACTAACGATAATCGTATTTAAAGTAACTGAGCTACGTTGTCTCAAAATATACCCTATTTTGGCATTCACATGTATCTGGTTTCGCAAAAAAAAAAAAAATGTTAAAATCTTAAATTCCGGATTTGGTTTTTTTAAAAAATAAACCAATCTAAGAACGGGGTCGTGCAACTGATATTACACTTCTATGAGAAATGAACGAAATATTGAAAACAAATTGTTCCTACTTAGACGAAATTTGTTAAATGCAAATTTTTTTATTACAAATTGTAGTTAAAAGGAATTGCTTGAAATTTTTTTAAATTTTGTATAAAAAAAAACATTCATTGATATTAAAGGCATTGTGTTAAATTTTAAAACGTAATGATTTTTTCAGTGTTTATATGGATTTTGATCAATATTTTGTTCCCTATATTTGTAGGCACTATTTGAATTAGACAAATCGACCTATAACGTTTATCAAATCCCTTAATATTTCCGATGCAATGATATATTCATCTATAAGCCGATTCCTAAAGATTGGAGCAACGTTGCCAGTTTCAGTCGCTTCGAAGAGTCAAAACATACACGAGAAGTAAAACTGGAGAAGAGAAGTTCAATGGGTTAGTTCTTCTTAATGTTCACAAGAATGTGAAAGTGACCATGGAAGAAATTTTAAATGCTCAAGTCCGAAACTAGATATTATGATATAAAGACTTTTTTATACACAAATTGGAACAAGTCTAACTAAAAAAATTAAAACGCTCCACGAAAATTTTTTCTTGGTACGCGCGTGTACGCTAGTTTACACTCTGTGCTCGTGTGAAGATGAAATAAATCCGTTGAAACTACAAAATTTCAATTTTCTCAGAATTTAACTCGGTAATAGATTGGTAGGGTGGGTTCATTGATACACCGTAAGAAAAGTCAATTTATTGCTTTTCAAATAAGCTCTTAAATCGAGTTTTCCATGTGTAAGTTTTTCTGCTCAAAACAATAGTATGAATCAAAGTCATGAAATACCAATTTACCCTGTAACTCTGTGAAGACCCCCTCCAATACGATTTTTTGCTTAACTCGACCTCCTCATTCACTTCCGTAAATATTCGCACTCTTACACTGGACACCCTGTATAGACAGTGTAGTCATGGATATTATGGAGACTACCACTTGAGTGAATTTTAGAATGACTTTTTCTCAGAAATGGTAAATCTTAGGAAAAAGAGTATTAGAACATGTTCTCCAATTTTTGTCCGAGCTAGTTTTATCATGAAACTTAGTGTTTCGCAAGCAAATCCATAAAACCCTTTTTTGCGAACTTTGACCTTGCATACAATTTTTGCACACTCGAGATTGATGGGGAGTACTTTTCATAATTTCATTATCATGGAACTCCTAACGTTCATGCAAATTTTTAGCTTGTTGGGAATTTATGCAAGGTTTTTTTCAGGCTAATTTGGCTAAGTTAAATTTCCGACAACAAGTGTACGCAGTTAACTTTGTTTACTCAACTTGATTTGAGATGATGTCTATCGAACTAACTTCATTAACTCAAGTTAACATAATTAAGTGCTCGGTTAGATTAAAGCAAAGGATAATAAAAACATGTTAAGCAAATTTCAAGCTGAATGCAATTAAACCACACCGTAAAAAATAAAACAAATATAAATAAAAGAACATCAGCTATCTCTGCCAACACTTAATTAACATCAAACAATCTCTGGTAGAACGCTGTAAGGGCTCCATTAAAAGCGGAACATAAACGGATGTTGCTATTAAATCAATATGGCTGCCATACAATGGCGTCAACGATGTGAATCCTTAATAGCTAGTATTAAGAATGTTTTAAACAACATTTTCAACTCTTTGTTTATTGCTTTTCTTTGCCTTTGTACTTGTTGTCGCTGTTGTTATGATAGTTTTATTTTCACTGTCGCTGCTGCACACAGCTATGCACTGTGAATATATTGTGCAATTTGTATAAACATCGAGAAAAAACAAAAAGAAAAAACAGTAGAATAAAAGAAAAAACACACCAAAAGTTGTAAAAAACTGTAAAAAAGGTAGACAAAACGAGTGGATGGGAATTCGTGTGTGTTGTTGTGCATGATTGAGTGCGTTTTTAACAGAAGTGTACAAACTGTGTTGCCTACTTCTGAGTGGGCGGAGAGAATTGTATGCATTTTGTGTTTGTGTAAATGTATCTGTGGGCTTGTTAGTGCACAAGTGTGTGTGCTTAATTCCCAGTGATAAAACCTATAGCAATATTATAGTATAAGGTTTACATGTTACAATATTATTTGGTTTTTTTCAACTAGTTTTTTACAGTGTTACAGAGCTTACAAAAAAATATATGTGAGTTACATTAAAGATTGCAACCAATACTTGTCAACATGTTTTTGTTTACTGACAATGCAATGATATTTTTGTTTTAACAGTGCACTTTGAGTGACGAGAAAAAGTTTTAAGTATGTTTTTTGGTTTCAGTTACACTAGTTTGTGAAAAGTACTTAAGTAAGCACTTGTTTGTTGAAAAAGTTAAGTATAAGCTTGTTTCACATTGTGACTTTTGTATAAAAAAAAAAATACATTTTAGCTAATATTATAAGCATGAAAAGAATATATTTTTTAGAATGAAATCATTAAACGTATTCTGTTCTAAAAGACTAATATCTCCAAAATGCAATTTATTCTGATAATTATCACTACCTTAAATAATTTTAATTATCTATTTACGAAGGTTTTTTTTTGTAGTAGTTTTTCTTTAAAAAGTCAAATGTTTAAAGCCAAATCAAAAATTTATAAAAATAATATATATGTTCTAGAAGCTTAGCTATTGATTTAGCTAGCAATTTTACTACTTCAATAAAAATTCATTCATTATAACGAATAATTTTAATTCTTATAGGAAATATTGTTAAAACAAATACTTTAATATAGACCCGTAGCCATTATCTTCCATGATGGTCCCGATTAAATAATGTACAGATATCAATATGTTAGGTTAAGTAAGGATATGTGACTTTTTTATTTAAAATTGTTTACCTTGTTATTATTTTTGAATGTTACTTTTATTTTTTTTTTACTTTTAATATCAGAGTAAAAGTGATCAGCATGACTATTAACTTTTCTGTAGAGTCAATTATGAAAAAAACGGTCGTAAGAAAACTAATCCGAATGTAGAATTCTGTTAATGTCTTTTGGAAAGACACTATGTATTGAAATCTTAAACTCTTCCAAAATTACTGACTTTATTCAATCGAGTACAAGCTACAAATAACTATACGACATGTATCAGCGTTGAAAAAATTTGTCTGAGTAATATTAAAATATTTTTTAAGTTTACTCTAAATTAAGAAGTGAAGTTTACTTAAATTAAGAGTTAAAAATCATTTCAATAAACTTCATTGACATGATTGTTTGTTTACACATCTAAAGTGAAATTTAGAAAAAAATATTTTTGTAAAATATTTTAAACCTCTGCGCGCCTTTTTAATAGTTACTTTTTAGCCTTTGAAAAAAGGTGTTATCATGCTGTTAAAAGAAGTCTTAGATATTTAAAGTTTTCTTTGTAAATTTTTTTAGACATAGTTGACTGATCGAGCTCGTTTGAAGCTACATGTTGCTCTCATTCCCATCAGAAAGAGCCTGGAAAACTTTAATAACACGAGGTCCGAGGTAAATATGGGAGGTAGGTGTTGCAGTAGACCAATCACAATAATTTTTATAGTTATCAGTGTGTTAGTCTTCAGAATCCTCGCGAATCTCTAGATTTAATACTTTTCGATATAAGTTTTGTTATTCTAAAATTTAAAAAATCACACTTTGTGCCTCACATTGGATCTAAACATGGAAAAGATGGTGCCGGGACATAGCCCCAAGGGAAATTTCAAATTTGGTATTATGTCCTCAAAAAAAGGGGACATAATCCCAAAAATTGGATTTGGGATTATGACCGCTTAATAATAAAAAAGAGGACAATTTCCAAAAATTAATTTGGGATTATGACCGCTTCGAAAGAGGACATAATACCAAATTTGGATTAATTTATGTTTAATTTTTTATGTTTAAAATGTGTACTTACTCAAGTGTTTAAAAAAGGTAAATATGCCTGAATTAACAACTTTCCGTACAAAGGCAAATTATTTCGTCATAAACCAATTTTCAAATAACTTTTACAAATAACTGTTCACTAATTTACCTAAATGATCGAAGAAAGAACCGGCGCTATAAAAAATCGCCCGTTGGCTGAAGGTCACATATTAAGATAGGAATTATATCCAGAAGTACTGTGGATAGCGATACTTCTCATTTTGATAGGAGGCCTTCGGCCGCTGCTTAGAGATTACAGCTCTCAGTAAGTCCAACATTGGCTTCGCTGTCTACAGCAAAAATACCTTAAGTCTACTTAAGACAGATCTGAGTTATTGATGCAGCTATGTTATAGCATGACCTTAGCCAAAGTTATGATACAAAAATTAAAGGCCCTTCAATATAACTTATATGGCGATTAAAAACTTTGAAGAAAGATTTCTCAAAACTTTGAAACCAGACTTAAGCTGTTATAGCTTATCGACACAAATATCAGTATTTGTTGAAACCACTTGGGATAATGACCTCTTAACCCGCCGTTAATGAACATATTTTTTGTCACACAGCCAATGAACTGGGTGTGTTACACTCGAGAAAAAAAGTGATATTGAAAATAAAAAATATGCACATAATTATTTTTTTTTAATGTTTTTTTATTAAGTCAATAATGTATAAGTTTGAAAAAGAAAAATAAAATATAATCTGTTCTTGCAAACATTTTTTTTAGTTTTTTAAATTAGAGATCAAAAAAATAAATCCAAAATTTATAGAAGTCCGGGTGTAACACATCGATGTTTTTTGACGACGGGTTAAAAGCGGACGTAATCCCAAATGGGGATTCTGATCACTTACTAAGCGGTCATACTCCCAAATCCAATTTTTGGGATTATGTCCTCTTTTAAAGCGGTCATTATCCCAAATTTGAAATTTGGGATTATAAACCTTGGGGCTATGCCCAGGCACCGAAAAGGACGGTAAAAACCTCATTTTTAAAGATGTTTGAAAAACAGTTTTAACTCAAAACGTCTCTTCCATCAAAAATTCTTTGGAATAATCTGAAAAAGTTTTGTCTTGGTGATACACAAGCTTCTCATTACCAGGCAGATTCTAATGTTCTCAATGACTTTTTTCTGTCAAACGCTATATCCCCACAAATAACTACTTATGACTTTCCTAACCCAATTGAGCAAACTTTTCAATTTTCTATGGTTACGGAAAATGATGTTGCAAAGTATGTGATGAAAGTCAAATCCAACGCCGTAGGTGAAGACGGAATTTATATTAAATTTATTAAAATTATTCTTGTTCATGTTATTAGTCCTCTAACTCATATCATAAATCACTGCTTCACTACCTCAACCTTCCCTAACTCATGGAAAATAGCTACGGTTATGCCTGTTGCAAAAAATAGCACGCCTTGTGAACCAAAGGACTTTCGGCCCATCAGTATTTTGTCTACGTTGTCTAAAGTTTGTGAACCAATTATGGCTGACCAGATATCGACATATATCTCATCAACTAATCTTATGTCTCCGCTACAATCTGGCTTCCCTCCTAGGCACAGCTGCTCAACTGCAACATTAAAAGTGCTAGATGATATAGGATCTTCATACGATGATTCTTAAGTTCAAAAATTTATATGGTTTTTGTGATAGTTTGGTAAGTTTGCTGAGTAAGTATTTAACGGGCAGAATGCAAAGAGTAAAGGCTGAAAATTGCTACTCGCAGTATAAGCATATATATATTGGAGTGCCCCAAGGATCGATTCTTGGACCTCTTTTGTTTACTGTTTTTGTAAATGACATTTTCCAATGTTGCAAGTTCTCATCAATACATGCTTATGCTGATGATATTCAACTTTATTTAGGAGGTAAAATGAATCTTAGGGAAGACTTAGCATTTAGGCTAAATGAAGATTTGAGTTCCATTAACCAATGGTCTCTTAGAAACAGCTTACAGTTGAATGCTCTAAAATCTTTCGTGCTGCCTATATATAAAGACAAAATTAATATTAAGGACATTCCTGATTTAATGATAGGTGACAAAAATCTTCTCCTGGTCAACAGTGTAACCAGTCTTGGTTTTAAAATAAACTGCTCCCTAACGTGTACTGACCACATCAACAATGTTGTGTTAGGATAGCTTGGTTGCTATTGAAGTCCAAAAAAACACAATATTTAATTTTAGTTTTAATTTTATTTATTTCAGTTAGATCGCGAGTGACCAAACATTTTCAATACAGTTATACTCCTTGACTGACTTCTTATGCTAGTCTTAATCTAAAAAGAAACTTACGAAGAAGGGTGTACGTGACAAAAGTAGAAAGTCAAGTATCGATGCAATTCGACATTGATACTTGAGTTCAATGACTAAACGCGAAACTATGAGAATAAACGAAATATGACCCGGTCATTAACTTTAATAATTTATTGTGGAATTTGGAGTTCAATAAATTCCGCGCTATTTGATACTGCACTTACACTTAGGGTGATAAGTGCAATATGAGTTTATATGTAGTATGAACGAAGTATTTATTGATTTGCATTGTCACGCTACAGTTGTTCGAAAAATTTATTTTGTCTTACGTAATCTAAGATTGTCGGCTGAGTTTACACCAGTTGATACAAGACGAAAACTTAAACTTGAAACTAGTTAACATTTGGAAATATATTATTTGTTTACAACTATTTACAACAAACTAGAATATAACTAACTACAATTATGTATACTATAAACTAGTTTTCATCTGTTCAGAATAAGTCATATGATATTTCCTATGACATCGCCATGTTTAAAATACTAGTTGGGTATATGAAAAAAAGACGATCTTAAACTAGTACTGCTCAGTGTTCAACTAGTATGCAGACTGGTTTTAAACTAGTTGGTCACACTGCAGGGTAGTTCAGTGTCAATGCAATATGTTCTACTTCAGTTTTGTTCTACTTCGGTTTGGTTCTATTGTTCTATAGACTGAATGTTCTATTGTCTATTTCTGCAGTATTTGTTTATATATCAAGCACTCTCTTCACTGCAGTGCTTATTTTGAAATGAGAGAGTAACAATAGAAAGAGTAAATGAGAGGTCTGTTGACCGGAAGTATTTGAAAGCAGAGATTATGGCTTGCAAATCATTTGTGTAGTGCTTGTGCAGCTCTTTATTATGAACTTAGATGTTCCATCTGAGACTTATAAGGTTGGTAAAATTGAAAAAAAGATTTAAAAAATTTGAGGAAGAAAAAAATAGAATAAAATATATAAAGAATTAAATAAAAACTGCCCTTTACTGCTTTTAGTTCGATTTTTTCAGTGTACTTTTCAAAAACCTAATTAAAAATAATTTTCACATAAAAAACCATCTCAAACAAGAGCTAACTAACTATGTTGATAAAAATACTTAATATTTATAAATATAATTTAAACATATCCTCAAGCCATTTTCAAAAAAAGTTGTGACGTGCTGGAAAAAACTGTTAGTCTCATCATATTCAGCGTTCTCAAGTTATACGGAAACAATTTCCAGACCTCTCGTACTTTCTTCGCTGTAATTATTCTACCAAAAATATATAAAAATTTATTTATCTTGATATGATTATTTATTTTCAAAAATCTGAAGGAGCCAAGTTTTCAAAAAATATATGGTTTATTCTCGAAAAATGCATAAAATAATATGAATTTTACGATTTTCACTGAGCCGAGCCGATTTAAAATTTGACCCGCCTTTATTGATATAGATATAAATGCAGGTTATACAACTGCCTTGAGGTTTTGGCCGTCTTTTTCGATTTGGAACCAAGGTGAGCCGTCGGGTTTTTGTCATAGTAGTTTTATTTGCTCATGTTATTTATATTTTTTCTCTTTTCATTTATAATTATCAATTGCAAATATTTATCAGTTATAATATTTAATATAAATAATAAAATAAATCTAAGAACAATCGACCATTTTTGGTCGTTACAAGAATAATTTTATAAATTTTTAATAAAGTTAAGGAATATTTTTCGATATGTTAAGAAATTCGAAAGCACTATATTATATTTACTTTCACTACAACAATAGAAATCAAAAGTGTTAACTACATATTTTGTGTGTTCCCTGCTCCTAAGTTGTTTTAATTTTCTTAAATACAATACTAAAAAATTGCTATTATTTTGACGACAAAAAGCATTACTGCTATGTAATCACTGTGCCAGATATATTGGCATAATTTAACTAATTAAAATAAATCATAATTTTGAATGACCTAAATAACATTAGAACTTTTCATTAAAATACTTAAATTTCTACACTAATGGCTCAATTAATTGAATATGGCAACAATGCACACAAGAAAGAAAGGCAGAAAAGAAAGAAAGAAAGAAAGACAAAAAGAAAAATATAACAAGAAAAACAAAACATTTAACACATTCTTCTATTTACAATAAAATCGAAACTGTTGGCAATGTCAACAACAATAAAAATGTTACAAACAAACAGGATAGAATGAATGAACACTCGAACAGCAGAGAACAGTGAACATGGAACGGTGCAAGTGTTAAAGTGGAACGATTGAAACAGTGAAACATTTGAACATTTTAACATTTGAACATTTGAAATGTGTTTTAAATGGCCCGGACGGCACAATTGTATAAATGGAATACATCAACAGCACATTCGTAGATTCTTAACGATTTTTGTTTGTACATTTTTTGTGGTAGGTAGGTCAACTTTGTTACATACCTCTTATATTTATCACAGTCTGGCAACGCTTGCTATCTGGCAAATACTTTCTTTTGCTGTGATGTTTTGGCAAAGAAATGCACAGCCTTAAAGTTTGCAAAGCATACTTAATCCAAGTTAGAATTTGTAACTTTTTGTGATTTTGCGAAATATGTTCTTAGAACCGCAAACAAACTTCCGATTAGCTGTACTGTGTACGAGACATTATTTGAATTTTTTGTTGGTCCTGGTCGTGGTCTAGGTTTTTAGTTTTTGCTTCGAAATAAAAACAACCTGAGTGTAAAGTTTTGAGCCAAATTTTCTTAGTTGAAAGACTTTTGCAAAAATTTAACACCAGTTGAATTCTTTAAGGTGTTGTTCTTGCTGTTGCCTTCACTGCCAATATTTTATGTTTTTGTAACATTTAGTCGTTGGGCTTTAAATATTGTTGGAATTTGCCATATTTGCTTGGACTGACCAATGATTTTTGTAGATGGTGTTATTGTTCTGTTGTTTTTTTTGTTGTTGTTGCTGTTGTTGTTGTAGTTATAGGTGTTGTTCTAGTGGTAGTTGAACCAACATGCAATTATGAGCCGTTTTTGATATGTTGCTGTTATTGTAAAAAAGTTTAACTGTGTTGCCACGTTATAGTTTTCTGTTAAAACATTCTATATACAAGTTTTTAATAAATTTAATGAAAATTATTTTCATTACTTTAAGGTATTTCTCTGATTCTCTCTGTTCGTTCCCTGGTTCAGTTTGGCGATGTCGAATGGTGTGCTGCATGGAGAATGCCTGCTTGTCTGCAATGTCATCATCATCATCATCAGCATCCAGGCTACAACAACAATCACAACAACCACTAACACTAGATGTATGTCTGTTCGCAGGAGTTATGCCTAACGTGTTGAATACCATGCAACGAGCACGTCGAATAACAGCGCCTCGTTGCGAATCTCTGCAAAAAGTATTTGTGGAATTTGTTTTTTTTCTTTGTTAAGTTTGTCATTTGAAAAAAAAAATTAATTATATATAATACACGATCATCTAAACTTTTTTAATTTTTCAAAACGAGCAAAATTCAGTTAAGCATTGCATGGTTTTAGGGGCGCGTTTGTAATGTGTGCGTGTTCTTTTTTGCTTATATTTCTTTTTGAAAATACCAAATTTTTTATTTTAAGCTGTAAAGTGAAGGATTATCTGTTGTGTTTGTGGATTGATGTGGGTACAAAACAAAAACCAAAACAAAATTAAAATAAAGGAAGAAAATAAATAAAAGTGCGTGTCATTGTCAGTAATTAAAAAGTTTTCCACAGCCATTAGAAAAAAAAACAACATTCATAATGAAGAAATTTAAAAACCACAAAAGAAAAATATATATTTAAATTTAAATATTGACTACCCTTTCGTGTTTAGGTGCAGCGTAATATTTTGAGCTGTTTTGTTGTAACACGAGCAACTCAACTTGGTTAATTAAAATAAATTGAAAGGATAATTTGTTGAAAGTAAGTACAAAAACAGAAATTCCAAGATTGTGTGCTTTTAAGCTCAGATGAAACCAACACAATAATATTTGAGCTGAAATAGAAAAAAAAAGTTAGAAAATGCTGACTTACCTGTGACTTGGAACGCATTGTGGGCTGGTATTTTCTTCGTATTTTTCGCGGGCAACACATACACAGCAATCGTAGAAACGCTCTGTAATCAAGATTATACAAAAAATTTACCAAGGGAATGTTTATTTTTAATTTGTTTTTTTTTTTCTTGTTTAAAGGAAGGAATTATATCTTTTTTTAAAGGAAGAAAAATGCGAGTAACGAAAATGAGTGTCGTATATTTCGTCTCTCTAGCAGTTGTTGTTATTGTTAATGATAACATTTATCATACAAGCACTAATATTAGCTGATGAAGGGGCGCGTTATATGTCTTTTATAGTATAATGCTGATTGTGCAATTTTTGAAGGGGTGCGATATCTTTTTCATAAGAGGAAAAGATTTCGAAGAAAAAAGTATTTAGTTATAAAAG
Organism: Dichetophora obliterata; assembly: GCA_963920525.1. NCBI lineage: Eukaryota > Metazoa > Arthropoda > Insecta > Diptera > Sciomyzidae > Dichetophora > Dichetophora obliterata. Next base: position 309,140,451 of record OY986435.1, read on the forward strand.
TATGATTATATTCAATAAATTCAATTTAAAATGAAATTCAAGTTAAGTTCAAAAATAATTTTTTCCCATTTTCCCTATGTCGATTTTGTCTTAGTAATATTTTTTGGTCGTTTAACTAACAATGAAAGGATGACAAAAACAGGAGGACAAAAATTCTAATAACTGAATTCTCAACCAATTAAATTATATATAAACGTATTGAATTGAGCATTTTTCAAACTGTTTTTATTTTTGGTTCTCTGCGAATTGCTGTAAAAGTAAAAATAGCATACAATAAAATTAAAAAATTTGTGATTCTTTGAGCATTTTCATTGGAATATTACTGAAAATATTTTTATAAACGATACATTGCACGTTAGGAAAAATATAGCAAAAACACTCGCATCGCCTGTTCTTTACGCTTGAATCTATCCTTGCTAACATTTTCAATCGACTCAAAGCCACCGGGTATCGCCGACTATAAGCAGCTGAGGCCATAAAAGCGATTCGCCGGGAAGATTCGTGAACGAATCGCCTAAAGGGGTCTTGAGCGATTCGCTAGGAAGAGTCGCTAACGAATCGCCGAGAGGGGTTTTAAGCAATTCGCTGGAAAGAGTCTGAAACGAATCGCCAAGAGAAGCCCTTATCAATTCGCGGGAAGATTTGATCACAAATGAAGCGAATCACAGATAAGAGTGGCAAACGAATCGCTTTAAGGGTTCCGATGATTATTTTTAGCGGTGAAGTGCATTGAATAGCCCACTTCATATTCCAGCGATCGATTTTTAAAAGTTTTAAAAAAGCCATCTTCCAACGATCGCCGGAATGCTCGAAGGAAGATTTGTAAGAATTTTATTGAAATGCGCATTCATCGCTTGGTCGATCGAAAAGCAATCTATCTTCCAACGATCGCCAAAATAAGCGACGGAAGATTTTAAAGATTGTCTTGAATCGCGCATTCATCGCTTGGGCGATTGAAAAGTGATCCAACGATCGCCGGAATGACCGAAGTAAGATTTTGAAAATTTTTCTTGATCAAATGAGCAAATGTTTGCAGGGATATAATCGGTGCTAGATACTTGAATTTTAGGCATTACTTACAAAATTCTTTATGACAGTGAATGATATAACTAGTGTCCGACCGAAACTGGAATTTTGGCCGAAACCGAAACTGGTTATTAATATGAAAATTTAAGTTTTTACACATATTTTTTTTTTACTAAAAGGAAACAAAAGTACTTTCATACACATAAGGAAAAAATTTCATATAAAGAAGTACTATTTGAATATTGAAGTTTATAATAAATTATTGAAGTTTACTATAATAATAAATGAAATAATTTTTTATATTATTTTTTATTTCAAAAGCATTGCATACTTTATATCTTATGTACGTACGCACTCAAAATAGTATGCAGCTACAATTTCCATTTTAATAGAACTACAAAACAAAGTATTTTTGTTTTTTTTTTAAAGTTAAGTATTATAAAAATGGAAATATTTCGTTTACTTTTCCTTTATTTCACACTCATAGAATTCGTTCGGAAGTTTAAGTATTTTTTTTTGGTTTCAGTACCTTATAAAACTTTATTATAAATTGCAATAGAGATGATAAAATCGAAAATAATAGTATCGAACGCATAAAATTAACCAAAATGTTTTGCGTTAACACAAGAAATTAAATTATAGACAAATTCAAAAGTTTTGTGTTGTACAATAATGCATTGCAAATATTTTTATATTTGAATTAAATAACTGCTGCAATAAGTTTTTTATCAAAAGTTTCGGCTATTCGTCCTCAATATGGCCTCAATTTGGCCGAAACTGGCCGAAACTGACAATAAGACCGAAACTGGCCGTAACCGAAACCAAATATTCGGTCGGATACTAGATATAACTGGGGAAACTGGGGAAACTGGGGGCGATGGAACAATGTAACATGTCTGACTGTTTCAACCTGGCGAGGCCAGCATAATCTTTGTGAAATCGCCTCAAGTCGACTCAAACCTCCACGTGGTGTTTCCTGGGCAACGTCAAAACTGACAACCGTTAGTTTGGCGGCTAATCTGAGCGGCGGGCCTCCCTAGGCTTAAAATAGGTTGTGCGTCGGGTTTGAAGCCCACCCGTAAAAACCAATTTCAATGAAAACATATAAGAATAGAAGAAAAATGATCCCCAAATCTGATGACGACTACCGCAAACGAAAAACTGATAATGATTTACGGATATGCACCTGGAATGTCCGAACCCTTAATTGGGAAGGTGCATCTATCCAACTGACTGATGTCTTGGAAAGATACAAAGCTGATATCACTGCTATCCAAGAAATGCGATGGAAGGGACAGGGTTGCATTCGGCATGCACCCTGTGATATCTACTACAGCGGCCATGCGGAGAAGCACGAGTTTGGATGCGGATTTGTAGTTGGCAAGAGCCTATGGCCCCACGTCCTGCGATTCACACCTGTGAACGAACGACTTGCCATAATCCGCATCAAGGTTAGATTCTTCAATATAAGCCTAATATGTGCGCACGCTCCGACAGAAGACAAGGACGATGAGATCAAGGAAATTTTCTATGAGCGCCTTGAAAATGCTTACGAGCGCTGCCCCCGCCACGACGTAAAAATCGTGCTTGGTGACTTCAACGCTAAGGTGGGCAAGGAAAATATTTTTGGTCCAACAGTCGGAAAGTTCAGCCTCCACGACAACACCTCCGATAACGGAATGAGGCTGATTGACTTCGCCGCAGCACGAAACATGGTCGTAAGTAGTACTAGATTCAAGCATCTCAATATTCATAAAGCCACCTGGATGTCTCCTGATCAAAAGACAAAAAATCAAATTGATCACGTTTTGATCGACGGAAGGCACTCTTCCAGTGTATTGGATGTACGCACGATCCGTGGTGCAAATATTGACTCGGATCACTATCTTGTTGCAGCCAAGATCCGTACACGTCTGTGCGCAGCTAAAAATACACGTAACCCTACACAGAGAAAGCTAGACGTCGACAAGCTGCATTCGAAACAGACAGCCGATGCTTTCGCCACTCGACTCTCACTCCTGCTTCAAAGCACTCCTCCAATCGATGATATATGCGCGCAGTGGACACACATTTCCAACTCCATGCGTGCGGCTGCTGAAGAGGTGATTGGCTACCAACGCTCTCGCCGAAACCAGTGGTACGACCAGGAGTGTCGCGACGCCACTGCAGAGAAAGACGCCGCCTACAAAGCTACCCTGCAGTCGGTTGTAACGCGCGCTGCTAAGGAGCGATACAAAGAAAAGAGGAGGGAAGAGAGACATATTTTCAGGCGGAAAAAAAGAGAGGCAGAAAAGCGCGAGCAGGAGAAAATTGAGATGTATGGTGACAGGAATGAGGCCCGAAAATTTTTTGAAAAAATAAGACGCCTTGCCGATGGTTTTAAAACCGGGGCCTCTTCCTGCAAGGATGAAAACGGGAATCTAGTGACAGATGTCCAGAGTACACTGACGTTATGGAGGGAACACTTCTCTAAGCTTCTAAATGGCGACGCTGACAACAATCCCGCCAATAGAGATGATATTCCGGAAACCCCAATTGCGGATGACAGCATCGAGGTTCCGCTGCCCGACTATGATGAAGTTCTGACAGCTATAGCTCGGCTTAAAAAAAACAAAGCCGCGGGAGCTGATGGCTTACCTGCTGAGCTGTTTAAGAACGGAGGCGAAGCTCTACTTAAATGCATTCACGAGCTTCTATGCAGAATATGGTCGGAAGAATGCATTCCGAACGATTGGAATCTCAGTGTGCTTTGCCCAATCCACAAGAAAGGCGATCCCACTATCTGTGCCAATTACCGTGGGATAAGCCTTCTTAATATCGCATATAAGGTCCTGTCGAGCGTTTTATGTGAAAGATTGAAGCCCATTGTAAACGAACTGATCGGACCTTATCAGTGTGGCTTCAGACCTGGAAAGTCCACCATCGACCAGATTTTCACGCTACGACAAATCTTGGAGAAGACTCAAGAAAAACAAGTCGACACCCACCATCTTTTTGTCGACTACAAAGCCGCCTTCGACAGCCCAATAAGGAAGCACCTGTACTCCACCATGTCTGAATTTGGTATTCCTGCAAAACTAATACGACTTTGCAGGATGACACTGAGCAACACCAGCAGCGCAGTTAAAATCGGGAAGGACCTCTCCCCACCATTTATTACCAAACGAGGTTTCAGACAAGGTGATTCCTTATCGTGCGACTTTTTCAACCTAATGATGGAAAAGATCATCCGAGCTGCTGATCTGAGACGTAGTGGCACAATATTCTACAAGAGTGTTATGCTGCTTGCGTATGCTGATGACATCGATATCATTGGCCATAATACGCGCGAAGTCAGTGCAGCATTTTCCAGATTAGAAAGAGAGTCAAGTCGAATGGGTCTGGCAGTGAATGCAGATAAGACGAAATACTTAGTGGCAACAAACAAACAGTCCCAGCGTCTTGGAACCCACGTTACCGTTGACAATACCTCCTTCGAGGTTGTGAAGAACTTCGTCTATCTGGGATCCAGCATTAATTCAACCAACGACATCAGCATTGAGATCAAACGAAGAATAACTCTTGCCAACAGGTGTTACTTTGGGCTCAGTAGGCAATTAAGAAGCAGAGCCCTCTCTCGACGAACGAAAATCACGCTCTATAAATCGCTCATCATGCCCGTCCTACTTTACGCATCACAAACCTGGACGCTGAGCAGTTTAGATGAAAAGACTTTAGGAGCATTCGAGAGAAAGATTCTTCGTAAGATCTACGGACCAATCTGCGTCAATGGCGAGTACCGAATACGGTGGAATGATGAACTGTATGAGCTGTACGCTGACATCGACATAGTCAAGCGCATTAAAATCGAGCGGCTTCGCTGGCTTGGTCATGTTCAGCGCATGAAAGACGATGCTCCAGTGAAGAAAACATTCGATTCGGTACCCAGCGGCGGTCAACGCAGAAGAGGACGACCGCATCTTCGTTGGAAAGACCAAGTAGAGGACAACCTGACGAAGCTTGGAATTTCCAACTGGCGCCAGCAAGCGAAAGACAGAAATGGCTGGCGCAAATTCTTAGATGAGGCCAAGACCGACATACGGTTGTAGCGCCAACTAAGTAAGTAAGTACTAGATATAACCTATATTGGTTTTTCTTCACCAGCGCCTGATACCCTATAGCCGGAAGTTATGACTTTTAAAGAACTTCACTGTGTGAAGTCAAAGAAGAATATCAAAGGTGAGTTAATGGATTTGGAGAGCTGGACAAAAACAGAAATATCGTGTTTCAGCGTTTTCAAAGTTGAGGCATAATAGCTGTTCTTATGAATGTTAAAGTCGGCCTTATTGAAAAAAAAATTCTATGAAATTATATGGAAACATATTTTTTTTTAAATGGAAAATAGTTTGACCGTTTTTGTGTTATTGTACAAAAACGTTATTAGAAGACTACTATATTTTGTAAAAAAATTATCGTTATTAAGTAAAAGTCATTTGTAGTGGTCTTTGAAGCAATTTATTGAATTAAAATGTTACTTGCAACCTTTAGCCAATATAGAACAAAGGAGTTTTCAATTTCTAACAGATTTCTTTATTTATTTTTGTGCATGTAGAAATACCGAGTTATATTAAAAGAATAATAGATTTAATTCGTTTATGTTATTTAATTTCGTTTATTGTTTTATTTAGTTCATAAACGTAGTTTTTTATAGCTTTCTACATAGGTCTAGTCTAATGGCTTAACACTTGATTTACGGGTATTGATTATATACCTATTTTTATTGAAGTGAGCCAATTTGACTCATACAAAAAATTAAAGCTTTTTGCAAAAAAAAAAAACGATTCCAATTAAATTGAAATAAAAAATTTATTATTTAATACTTAATTGAAAACATTTTTTACTTATAAACTCTGATTTTGAAATACATTTTCCGCAAAATTTTTTATTGCATTTAGCACAAAAGCTCTTACATCTGTTTCTCTTGCATAATGCTTTAACTTGACAATTCTTCCGTACGTCAATAGCTTGAATTTTTGAAATTTCAACGGAAGTGTTCTCGACAAGATTGATCATGAATTTTTTTTGAATTCTGAGAAGAACTTTCTTTATGTAAGCCATAATGTAAGCCATAATGAGTTAAAAAATATCAATAAATTGTACTTTTTTTGTTTAGAAATAAATAAAAAAAAAAACAAAAGAATAGTTATTTTCTGGCACTCGGAAATGAACCCTTTTTTAATCATTCGCCGAAGGAAAATGCCTTCAGAAACGAACCTTTTCTTCTTCGGAAATGAGTTGAAAAATGAACCATAGAAAAAATATTTTTCGGCACTCGGAATAAAACCCTTTTTAAATCAATCGCCGGACGAAATTTCCTCTTAGGAACAAACTTTTTTTCTTCGGAAATGAGTTCAAAAATTAACCATAGAAAAGTTATTTTTCGGCACTCGGAAATGAACCCTTTTTGTATCAATCGCCGGCCTTAATTGCCTCTCGAAACGGAACTTTTTGTTCAGAAATGAATCTTTTTGAATAATAAATTTTATTATTGCGTAACATTATTTATTATAACATAGCGATAATTTGTTTAAAAAAATTAATATTTAGTTTATCATAAAGAAAATATGCATGAATAATATTAATATAAAGTAAAATTAAGTAACTATATATAATAATAATAAAAAATTAAAAGCGTGATTATTTTCCAATTTGACACACTTTCAAATTATGTGTAAAATATCAAAGTAATCTATTGATTAATTTTAATCAATATTGATTAATTTTAATCAATAAAAATGTTGAAATATTATGACAGACTGGTTGATAGATGAAAAGGAACATTGTTTTTTGAACGTGTAGCAGTACATCCATCTCTCTTCTTATGGCAAGAATCAATTCGCACTGGTGGAAAAGTTTAAAAGATATTTGTATGAAGGTTAAGCTCTTAACTTACTATTATAAAAAAATCAACAAAAGTTTTAATTATTCCTTTTTTAACTCATTTTCGTTTTTAAAAAAGTAATATTTATGATTCATTTCTGAAGTCATTTATGAATGAAAAATGGTTCGTTTATGGGATATTTTTTCTACTGATATGATAAAAAAGTTATAATTTTTTAACTATCTCTCATTATTTTTTAAGAGTGCAAAAGAAAACAATTATGATTCGTTTCTGAACTCATTTATGTATTCATTTATGAACAAAAATGGTTCATTGCGAGGAATTTGTAGCTTCTAAATTAATTTTATGATCTATTAAATTATTACATGAATTAAATTGCGAGGCTTCGATCAAGTAGGTTTTTAAGAAGGCAACAACAACAACAACAACAACTCTGCATAGAGTCAATCACTCAGCTGACTAGACAGTCTGTATCGGAAATCGCTACATTTTTCTCTTCAGTAGTCTTTGAGTGATTATGCTGTGATCAATTCACTGTTCAAATTTGCTTATGATTTCACAATTATATAGAACATTCATTCGAATTATATAGAACAAATTGAACGTTCAAATTGGCCACTAATAATAAGACATTTTAAAGCAGTAGGCTATTTATAGATCACCGCCATCAACTCTACCAAGGTTGCCATCTGTTCTAAACGCTTCTTTATTTATTTCAATATTCATTGATGTTCGACAGTTTGTCCAAATGCACCATAGAAATGAAACGAGTTTTTTTACTTTTACTTTGACCAAAATCGATCAGTTATTAGATTTTTTAATTAATTTTTCATTTTTAATTAATAATTACACAAAGTCATGTGTAATTGAACATTTGGTTGTGAAAATAGCCGTATTTCAGTTAGAACACTAGCTTTTAGCTGAGTGATTGAATCTATACAGAGTTGTTGTTGTTGTTGTTGTTACTTTTTTAAAAACTAACTTGATCTAAATCTCGCAATTTAATTCATGTAATAAAGAATTAAAAAAAATTCTATTCAAAAACGTTTGCAAAACTCTCATCTTACACGGATAGAAAAATATATTCATATTTAGTGCGGATTCAGAAAATCGCGGCCTCAGCGAATATAAGCTTAAATAAGTAAATTATTTTCTGAAATATCAAAAAAAATATTCCAGTCAAAATCTACTTAAATAAAATGGATATTTGCTGAGTTACTGAAATTCCCACTCTAGAAAATATGACCTAAAATTAAGCCAATATTTTCTGCGATATAAGAATATATATTCAAGTCGAAATTTTCTTAATTTCAAGCTTATATTTCCTGCAATATCAAAATTAATATTCCAGTAAAAAATTACTTCAAGCCGCAATATGCTTGGTGTTCAGGATCAATTTTTCAGCTGAAATATAGCGCAATTATGAAGTTGCTTGAGAAATAAGCGCAAGTCTTGATTAATTACATATATAAATTTAGCTAATAAATTTCTACGTGTATTATTAACATTAAATTAAATTGAAATGAAAAATTACCACTATCCGAAAACTTGAACCTCGGCCACGTGAGTGTAAGCGCATGGGCTTATCTGTTCAGCCATCGCAGTTGTTAACTTTTCATCGTATAATTTGCTTCTTTAAGAATAAACGTACGAGCACAGAGTAAGAAAATTAACGTGTACACTTTGCTATTATAAGAAATTAATGCATAAAAATAGAACGAAATCACTAAAAAACAAAACAAACTTAAAAAAAACCAAAACAGAACTAAAAGGAATTAAGAAAAAAAAAAATTATGTCTCTGATGGGATTTGAACCAAATACTCAAGATTCCAAAAAAAAAAAATTAAAGTTAATACTAAAGCCTTAGCCAACTGAGACATCCGCACTGTTATGATGTTGTTGAAATAATATACACAACAACATTAAGAAAATAATTTCTCAAGATTAAGCATATAAGTACTGGAAAATTTTTTTGATAACTGAGTAAATTATTTTCTTGTTGCAAGAAACTCAAATATCTGATTTCTACTAAAGTTAAGTGAAATTCTTTTTGTTGCTAATAGAATTCAGTTGAGCTTTTTTTCTTCTTAATAAAAGTAAATTATTTCTATCCGTGTACGCTACACCTTCGCCTAGGTTAAGTGGGTATATTTACCTATATATCATTATGTAACTAAAAACCAACATACGTATTTAAAAAACAATATTTCAATTTTGAGTCAAATGAGTCAATGAGTGAATGAGTCAAATTGGCTCAGTCCGTATATCTAGTGTTAGAATACCTATTGCAAAAAAGGACTCATCATTCACAGTAAAAAACAATAACTGCCCTGCTGCTCTTTTCTGTCTGCTTTGTTAAAGGTGTTGTCCTCGTTTGTCATATCGGCAGTGTAGCCTTTTTGAAATAGTTTCGTCCGCTTTTTGTCTAGAACTTGTCCTATGTCTGTTCCAGTTTGTCGGATTGCTTTCCCACATTCGGCCATCCTGTGTTCTCATTCGGCCCGAACCATGGCTCACACTTTTTCATTTCGGCGATAGTAGTAGTACGAATTATGCTCTCATGGTCAACGACTTTGACAAATTCATATCTATCGTGTTCTATTCGCGTTTTCTTAATGGCTACTAACTGGTTCACTTTATATTCTACTGCTTCTTTACGATTGGCATTGCACGTCTTGCGCTTTTCTTTCTGAACTCTGGAAATGTTTTTTTTTGCCTCATTTCTGACCCTTTTGCGTTCATTAAGTTCGTCTATTGCAATATTTTTTGAAAGATCTTTAAATTCTGGCATCCCTGGTATTTGCATTTCCAAGTCTGTTAATATCTTGAAAGATACCTTTTTAACGTGTTTATACAATTTGTTTGGACTTTCATCACAAAGTTTCGTTTTCAGCGATGTAAAATGTACCTAATGACTTACTCTCTTTATATATGGGGTTTAAAAAACTTCTTTCTTCCCAGACTTACTCTTTACTATGCATTTCATACAACTTTTAACAATTTTGGGTACCTTCAAATGCAGGGGGGGAATGTAAAATGACTTTTCTATGACATTCTGTATTTTCTTAATGGAAAAATGTGCTTGTTGATGCGTCATTGTAATTATTTTCTTCTCCATGAGTGACGGGACAACAATAAGTTCCTTAATGGAATTCTTATAAAGTACTTCGATTTGCATGTAAAAATCATTAAACTCTTCTCTTGCTAATACTTTGTGAACAGCTTTAATCAAATAATCAGATAATTAAGCTTGCTTTAACCGATGATTTAGGGAATCTTCCAATAGTTCAGCAGCTTGACTCTTACTGTCTTTCGAGTGTTCTTCGTCTGGTTCTCCAACCATATCTAAGCACACATCTTCGCTACAAGACTTTCTTTAGTATTCTTTAACTGGCTCTTCAAACACAGCCTTGCAAAAGGCTGCACCTTCAAAAGTCTCTTGAGTCACCTCAGCACGCACACTTTCATTTCTCTTTGACTCTACCGGTTGCATCCTAGCATCTTTCACATCAAATTGTTTTTCCAATTTCGTACGCACCGCCTTCCGTTTGAGCTCAGCACCATCTTCAGCCATTATCAGATTCGTGTGTTGTAGCACATCATTTCCGAACACTGCTTCATGCCTTATATCTCGCTCTCCGGTAACATGGAAAGTTATGTTCGACCATATGTCATCAATCTCGATTGGCATGGTAAGGCTGCCCATTGTTTTAATCTCACTGTTACCAATGTCTACCAACTGCCGTTTTTCTTTGCTTAACCTTAGATCTAGCTTAAGCATGATAAGAATATCATAGCGTATCGAACACAAATCAGATCCAGTATCAATTGAGGCCAAGATATTCAATTTAAAATTAATCCATCCTTTTGGTGTTTATTTGAAGTAAAAATTGCAATTTTTCAGAACAAATTCCGTCAAGTTGAAACCCCCACTTAATCCTTAAATTTTTTTTAAAAAGTTATCGTTGGGAGGAGGTATTTCTTATGTAAAAAGTGTGAACCAAGTTTGGACCGAATAAGAAATGGCGTTTTACAATTGCAGTGAACACGGACTTTTAAATAGTGGTTTTGAGAAAAACACGTTTAAAATGTTCGCTGTCGGGAAGACAGTGTTAGAGGAGAGGGAACTAATTAGTATATAAATTCGAGATCCTTTTTCTATCCATTTCAAAGGTATAGAACAAGCACAGCAGGAGGTCAACATATTTAAAGACGGCTCCAAAATGAATACGGTGCAGAGCCTAATCACTGCAGTATCTTCCAGGCGGAAATATTTGCAATAAAGAAGGCTACTGAGATAGCCCTCAGCATGGACACACAACACTCTTACATCAACATTTTCGTTGACAGTCAAGCGGCGATCAATTCCATGCGCTCCGCTAGCGTCAAGTCCAAAAGTGTCTTGGCTGGTAGAGATGCACTAGATGCACTATGCGCTTCGAAGAAAGTGCGCATCTACTGGGTCCCTAGCCACCAGGGCATTGAGGGAAATGAGATGGCAGATGGTTTAGCAAAGGAAGGCGCCGGGCTGGAATCAGAACTCGCAGAACATGTACTTACTCCGCTACAACAGTTGTACAGGAACCTCGAAAGAAGAGCCACACAAGCAGTGAATCGTAGATGGAGAGATACGACATCGTGCAAAATCTCGAAAAACATGTGCAATGCACAATGCGAAAAACGAACTCTGTTCATCTTGGCACGCCCGCGTAAAGATTGCAGGACACTAGGGGGCATGCTCACTGGTCACTGCATGACGGCAGCCCACGCGAGGAAGCTAGGCATCATCACGGATGATAACTGCAGGAAGTGCAAAGAACCGGGCACAGTGGAGACCCTGGAGCACCTACTATGCACATGCCCCGCCCTACTTAGATCGAGACTAAAATACCTAGGCTCATCGACATTCCCGTCGCTTAAAGATGTAACCAAAGTATCTCTGGAATCCCTCCTAAGGTTTGCGAATTCAACGCAAATCTTTAAAGACTTTAAATAAACACAAAGGTTCCTTTTGTTCGGTACCGGTACCTGAATTGGTCTATGTAAGCCTTCACGAAGGCATCCGGATTAACCTAACCTAACCTTTTTATCCATTTTGTTACTTTATTCTTCAGATGTTGGACTACTAGAACGTTCAAGATGCTGCCGGCCTAACAAAGAAAACACATTATTTCTGCCAAAATTATTGTTTATTCATCTACATAGTCGCCTTTCAGCTCGATAAACTTTTTCCAACGATTTTCTTACATTGTGGTGCACTTTCAATAGTAAGATTTCTCAAGATCTCCAAAATATGCATACTTTTTCAATTCGACCTGTTCATTCGTCGCAAAACTCCTTTGTTTGGGCTATTTGCTTGCGATTTCATTCTTCATTCGGTCCAATAATTTGCAGTTATAGTCTACTGTTGATTGTTTTTCCTTTTTTAAAATTGTCAATGAACAAAATGCTACTTGAATCCCAAAAAACAGACGTCAACACCTTTCCGGCCGTTTGTTTAGTCATCGCTCGATTTGGTGAACTTCCACTAAAACCTAAGTGGTCATTTATTTTTTCTCTTTTACACAATAAATCAGTCGAATTGTTTTTAAGCATGTCCAAACATTGTTGAGAAGTACGAACACGTTCATGTTTTTGATTGATTGTTATTGAACACAGCACCCATCTTGCAGTCAGCTTTCTCAAACCAAAATGTTTATGTCAAATAAGAACTACCAACCCACTTGATATGCCTATGGCTGAAGCTATCTCACGCACTTTCACTTTTGGATTGTCCAATGCGAAATTGTGAATTTTTTCAATAAATTCTGGAGTGGTTACTGGTTTTGGTGCTCCCCCGGCGTGCTCGTATTTTGTGCTGATTTGACGTCTTTTGAACTCAGAAATCTCATATTTACAGTTGAATACGACGAAACAGATTCACCAAAGTAATTATCGATTTTTTCTTTTGCTTCTTTAACACTTTTGTTACGCAAAAAGTAATGCTTAATCAAGGCAAGAAATTGTTATTTATCCATTTTTATAACAATAGCAAAAGTTGTTTAATTTAGAAGACTGTAACGTCACTATTCATTGACAGATCGCTCCGATATTTCTGGAGAAAAATAACAAAAAATATTTTTTTTAAAATGAAAACCCTTACCCCTCCCTTATTACGTTCTATTTAAAGTTATTTGATTCTAGACATTTTAATACCTTGCAGTATCTTATTCAAATACCTTCACTCGTTATTTCAACTCAAAGATTTGTAATAAGTATCTGTTTCATTATTACTATTATTTCGCTGCTTTGATACGTTGTCGGTTTGTTTTTTTTTTCCTTTTAATTATGGCTGCTCAATTTAATGTCCTAGGAAGTTTCAAAGACTTTTTATTCGAGTTGGTTCGAGTTTAGACGAAAACAATTAGACGAATTCCTGAATTTGTTTGAAAATTTAAATAAATATATTATATGCGTTTCCGAAATGTGGTTTCTTCTTAGCATGCCAAATGCTATAATCAACTTATGTGTATGTTTATAAACTTAACAGAATAGGATAACACACGCCCGGTGGTGTCGCGATGCTCGTAAAGAGTTGTTTTCCTTGTAAAATTGTGCATCAATCTGCTTCAAATAGTCCATGTCTGGACTTTTTTTGTTAATATTTCAATTGGAACGAATGAAATTCTTGTCGCAAATAGAATAGAATCTAGGCCCTGTTATTGATGAAATCGAACATGTGTCCTTATCACATGTTCACATTGTCATTGTCGGTAATTTCTGTAGTGACCTGCTCACTGAAACTCACTTACTACTTACTACAAAGTATGCTGGAGAGAATTGTGATACTCTCACGCACTTTACAAGGTCGGTAATTACGTTACTAGACTTGTTATTTGTTAATGATACGACGAAAATCTTGCTATATAACCAAGTCGTTGCTTGTGATTTTTCTAAGCACGACCTCATATTTATCACGCAAAACCTCGTGAGATCTATTTTAAGGCATAACAGTATCAACATCGTAAGAAATGGAGTGCATGGAATAAGCTACCCAATTAGAAAATATTGGTTTTTCCTTTTCTGTAGGAAGCATTAAACCTTTTGCGACAATGTCATTAATTTTTCGATATGGCACTTTATTTAGAAAAAGGCTAAAATTAAATGTTTACTGTATTGCTTGCATCAAATAAGCTGACTTTCGTTGTACTTATTTTTAAGTGATTTTGAAAATTTTATGAAATAAATATTTGTGTAACATTGATTGTGCACCGAACAAGAAACTGTATTTTTTAACTTTAACGTATTTTGGCAAAAACATTTTATAAAGAATAGGCCATAATTTATGTGTGCAAAAATTTCTTTGAAATAAATTTCTTAAAACTACTTTAAAATACATTTTTGGGCTTAGTCAAAGCAGCTTTATATAATGACTGTTAAAATTTAAAACTTAACTAAATACGAGGCACTTTTTTGAATTTTAAACGGTAAAACTTTTTAATGGTAAAAATTGAAAATATTTCTAACATAAAAAATTCTTATTTTGGTCGAAGTTTGCTTTAAAAAGTTGTCATAATATGATTTTGAATTTCTGCAACCCAAACCCAAGAATAAGATAAAAGAAACTTAATACATGTAAAGACTTACTTGAATTTGCATTTAATGAAAGAAACTTTTTTCGGATTATGAACAAAATATGCGCCATTTAATGTACTCATTTGAAATTATTTTTTCTTTTTTTTCTTGTATTTAAATTTCCAAGGAAATTCTCACTTGACAATAAAATTGACTTTCTTATTTGAGTGTGGTGCAGACGTGCGTGTTGATGTCTACGAGGGTTGAAGTCAATACGGAGACGTCTAAAGTACACAGCAGAGCGCGTGTTGACAGCGTGTGCAAAGTCTAAAGTCATTACTGTCACGAAAAATGCTGCTAGGCATGCTCACACAATAAAAGGATTGTAAGCAACTGAAATCTAAGCAGGTTAATAAACAAGTCCGTGAGTGGTGTTAATAAAAATATCTAACCTCTCACCTCTACCGATATCAACTCACCTGCGAAAATCTCTGCTCCAACATGCATAAATCACAGGATTCATGCACGAGTTGATCCAGCCCAGCCATGTGACCACTGCCGACACAATCTCCTCATGCTCTATGCACTCCATGCAGAAGCCCGACAACAGGTTGACTACAAAAAATGGCAACCAACACACAATGAACACACCCATCACGATACCAAGTGTCTTTGCAGCCTTTTTCTCTTTGGCGAACTTCGCTAGCTTACGTGACAACGAAAAGTTCTTTCCCATGTGACGATGTCGCGCCAAGCCGTTATTGTGCAGCGCCGACAGCGGCTCATCCTCGGGTTCTTCCGGCGTCGATGTTGTCGTGCCGCTGACGCTATGATTGTGATGCGCCGAATGATGATGTGAGTGGGAGTGATGATGCTGCGAGCTACCCAGAGCATTGCCACCACGCTCCCCACCCAGCGAACCGCCGTGTACGGTTTGATGATGAGAGCTGGTTGTGGGCTCACGTGTGGTGCCACCACGATGTATCCGCAGCGTAAGCTGCAGCTCACCGGAAGCCATTAGCACCTGTTTGGTGCCAATCTTCAGCGATCGTGTCTGTATAACGGCGGCACGATAAATGCGACAGTAAGTGAAGACCATGACCAGCAGCGGCAGGTAGAATGAGATTGTAGAAGAGAACACCAGGTAGCCGAGATGTTCGGTGAAGGTGCATTTGTAGGCGGGCATTTCGCCATCACGTGCTGCGCGCCACCAAACGATTGCCGGAAAGCTAATGGCGCTCGAACACACCCAAACAGCGCATATTAGACCCGCAGCGCGTTTAACCGTCATGCGCATTGGATAGGAGAACGGATCAGTGATGGCCCAGTAACGATCCAGAGATATCACGCACAAGTTCAGTATCGAAGCTGTGCTAAACAGTACATCCAGCGAGCGCCAGATGTCGCACCAGTCTGTGCCAAAGAACCAGGTGTTCTCTAGCACCTCGTAAAGGGCAGAGAAAGGCATAACGACGAGACCCACCAGGCAGTCAGCCACTGCCAGGCTGGTAATGAAGTAGTTGGTGGCTGTGTGCAGATAACGTTCGCGTATGACGGCAAGTATGACAAGTGAGTTGCCGAAGACAGTGGCGAACGAGAAGAGGAAGAGAAAGGAGAGCAAACTGACGCGATCATTTGGCAGAGCCTCAAGAATTTCGGAGAAGACAGGATCTGGTGTTGTTGTAGGTGCACTGAAGTCGCTGCTGGTGGAGAGAAGCTGCTGTTGTTGCTGCTGTTCTGTGGTTCCACCCCCCAGAAAACCGTTGAAGTAATCAAATAGGTCATCTGAGATATTGAAGCTGGTGTAGAAGGGAGGAGGCGATTCGGCTTGCGTCGGCTGTGTATCCGTATAGTTGTCGCTTTGTTGGTACGTGTGCGTGAGTTGCTGGTAGGCTGCGGCTGTAAGTTCAGGAGCGGCGAATGTGGCAACTCCGACCAGTTGAGGGGCTGCAAATTGCCAATTGATATCCGTATTGCTGATAATGTGGTTGATATTGTTGCTACTGTTGTTGTTGTGGCTGTGGTGGTGGTGGTGGTTTTGGTTGTTATTGTTGTTGTTGTTGTTGCTGTTGTAGTGCCCATTATCGATCGAAGCATTGTACATAATCATTGCTTGAGCCGCTTGAATCTTGAATCCTTGGATGATTACTTTAATTTTCGCTCATTGATGATGCGAATTTTTTTATCACAGTTAGAAGATAATGATTAATTTTTGAGTAATAATTGAGCATTTCTTGAGTGTGATGTTTACCGTTTTGACGTACAATCCTAGTTATTAGCTATTATGGCGCTATCGCAGAAAGGTATTCTGGTATCTTAAGCATCTCGGAAGAGCATTCAGCCCATCTTTGGTTCTTCTGTAGCATCTATAAGAGAGAGAGAGAGAGAGTGATAAAAAGGTGTTGTTAAAATTTTGCAATAACATTGCACACACTCAACTACACAAATTACACGAACACATCAATTCGAATAACTGACATCAGCGTGTTATGCTATCGTCGACCTTTTTCATCACTCAAATAATCGGACTCTGACACACTACAACTTCCGTAGCATGTAAGGCATAGTTAATTCAACAGGCAGATATACTATCGGCCAACCTTATGTAGCTTTTACCTCATGCAAGCTATCCCCAAACCGCTTGGCCCTCACTTTCTCTATGCTACATTATAATTTCTATATCCTTCAAATATAACACAATAAGAAATAAAAGGGGGAAAAATAGTAGCATACTAGTGTGCAGCGCAAACGGAAAGCACACAGTGGAGACCTGTTGGATGCTTTTAAAGTTGTGCAATGTTTGTGCGAGCAAAAACTTACTAAGCCGAGTTGCATTAAATTGAATTTGTAGCACAATTCTTGTATTTGTCGTTGATGCATTTGAGGTGAAGAAGAAAACAAGACGGAAAAGGGGTTGTGATTGGAATGTGAAAAGAGCATGAAATGGCTTTCGGAAATAGTGGAAATAGTTGAAAGGGTGGGGGGAAGGGAAAGCTGTTGAAACAGCTGAGTATTTTTTATTGATTTAATTTTGTCTTATTCGCCATTTAAATTCTACCGAACCGGACCGTCACACATCCTTATTTTAATAATGCTACAGTGATATTTAATTTTTGCAAAGACGGCATGCGTGTCTTTTTTTATCCGAATAAATTTATTGATACAAAAAAGAGTTAGACGACACTCAGCTTTCTGACTTTGAGAATTGTATTAAAATAAACTGCAACATTTGGCAAATTAAATAAAAGCAAAAGTAAAATTTTTCCCATTTGTTTAAAAAAATAAATAATAGCATTAGTATTACGAGACTATCTATATATAAATACGCAAACACATATCTTTAGCATCATTTTTACCGCCTTGTAGACAACACATTTGAATGAAACTTATATCATTTTAAAGCTCTGGTTCACAGCAAGTGCACAATATAATTTTTATTTATATATTTTGTCATTGAGATAGGTAAGAGTTAGAAATTTAACAATTAGCTGAGACAATACCAAATAAAGGGGGTTCTAAATAAAAGAGCATGCTTTAATTTTAAAATAGAACGCAGATTTATTGAGCCGGTGTTGTTGTTTTTATTTCATTGTAGACATTTTTAGGTAAAATATTCAGAAGGGGGAGGGATGGGGTTGGTCATGCGTTACGTCACGTAAAATATTTTATTCTAAATATATTATTCAAAATTCTTCAATACTTTTTACGGTTTTTCGAAAAAGTTTAATCTGGTTATTTGAATTTTGGCGGTTAAAATGCTTTATCGTTTTACCATAAAATGTGATAAGACAAATTTTTAATCTTATATTATGCATATAAATACGCGAACATCAAAAGTTGTTGTACGCTTTTTTAATATTTATTTTAGAAAAAGGACAATGAAAAAATATGATTCGAAAGGTACTGTACCATAGATGTGCAGAAACATGACCCGAAATATGAGCGTTGAACATATATTTTCATTTTAGTAAGGAATTCCAGTCTGATTGAGGAGGTTTGCACAATATAATTATATTTTAGATTGGTAACCTTTGACCTGAAATATAATCGTAAAAAGAGCAATTCTTAAATGAAGGCTAAACTATAAGAGATGGAAGAACATGATTTAAGATTGAATCTTAGACATTGATTAGGTGGTCCAAAAATTATGTAAGCATTTTTCGCCATCTCTTACGGATACCCTACAATAACAATTTATTTTTTGTAACATGTGTGAATATATATTGTGATGGTGAAATTTTTTAGAAATAGTGAATTATGAAAAATTGCCGTTATTTTAATATCAAAATTATTTCGAAAACTATAGATTTTCTCAGTACAACCAAAAATATATGTATGAAAAGTAGTTGATTAAGAAAAATAACGGTATACAGCAATTCCATTTTAGACGAACAATAAAATAAAAACTTACAGAATGATCTTCTCCGATTTGTGTGAAATTTTGCATGGCGCATCACTGACTGATGTTAAAAACTTAATTTGGAGGAAAAAAGTTTGACGTGATTTTTGGTGGAGGTGCACAGAATTGACAAAAATTGACAAAAGCGCCAAAAATTCATTTTTAGAAAATTGATATCTCTAACATTTTTAAGCCGAATGTTAAGTCTGAACTTTCGATGAAAAGGTAATTTAACAGACTTATTTAAAAAATAGTTTTGGGAAATTTTGGTGTTCTGAGGTTCCATCTCTTGCAGTAAGGTAATTGATGCCAAAGTATGGGTTCGAAGAACATAATTTAAAAATTGAAAGCAAAATATATTTAAGGTAAAACTGGCAAAATTACCTTTTCAACTGTATAAACTAACCCAGAAAAAAAACATTAAATTCTGATTTACGAAATATGCTAAATCATAAGAGAAACCATGAGAGGTAGATAGGTGCTTAAATGAAATGTTGAGGTTGAAAACATAATAGCACCATCTTAACTCATCTAAGATTTACCTCAGGGGTAATAACAGCCATGAAATATTTTCAGCAATTTTCTTCATTTAGAGAGTTTTTGTGGGGAGTCCCCAAAATGCTGACTGAAATTGGCGTGGATATGTTTGAAAGAAATTTATGTAGGATTAATAGCACTGTGATTCGATCTTTAAAAAAGTTTCAGCCAAAATTCTTAGAAATACCGAGAGAGGAACATCACTAGTCCGACCTCTCAATTCTATCACATTTTTTTAAAAAACATTTTTAAAGTTAAGATATAGGAATTCTGTTATTCCGACTTTTGACAATTTTTCACAAATGCTTAGATTCTGAGAATTTACAAACAAAATGCACTTTTCTTTAATGAAATTAAACGTTGAGCAAAATTTATTAAAAATGATTTCTCTATTGTGTATTTTGTCTACTTTGTATATTTTTTCAAAATTCTTTTGGCACAGCAACATTTTACGTTTAATTTCATTGCACAAAAGTGCATTTTGTTTGTAAATTCTCATAACCTAAGCATATGTAAAAAATTTTTAAAAGTCGGAATACCAGAATTCCTATTTCTTAACTTTAAATTTTTTTTAAAAAAATTGTGATGAAATGGAGAGGTCGGACAAGTCGTGACATAATCTCAAGATGTTCCTCTTTTGAAATTTTTTAAGAATTTATGCTGAAACTATTTGACGGTCACACCGTGTAATAGAACCAACTCATTTACTTTACTTGTTTAGAGGCTAATTCGGAATCGATATATGTTCAGTTGAAAATATTTTTGCTAAGTAGTACTTCCAGCGAAGGCACGGAATGACAAAGATTGTGTTCATTTTTATGCGATTATAGTAAAGGGTTTATGTTATGTAAGGTGCACAAATTGCAAGGCTACAAATTTAACAAACGAGGTCTGTTACCTTCGCTATGCATCCTTAATATTCTGTTTTCTCAAATCAAACCTAGAGTGCCTTAGAATACGCTTAGTAAGTGTTAGTTTTTGCTCACTTCTTTATGCTTTATTCACACTGAGAGGTAAATGCACATTTTCGAAATCCACATTTACGAACGGCCCTTTACTCGTTGTGAGAGTAACAGGGACAAATATACAGAGTAAATGCTCTAAATTCGCATTTAGATCTCAGTGTGAATTTAGCATTACAGACAGTTGGTCAAATTTGGACCGCAGGCGATACTAGTGATTATTATATATAAGTGATTATAGAATTTAACATAAGCGTAAAGTGATTTGTATTAGGTATGACCACCCATACCGCTCAAAAATTTAAGGTATTTTTAGGATATTGTTTAAGGTTAAAATAATGAACAACGACATTTAAACGTTAAAGGTATATGGCACTAAATAAGACCATCTCAAAGAAAGACGGCCTGTTCGGTATTGTAGATTTTTGTTGTAAGCCTTGAAATATGGGAAAAATTAACAAAATGACGTGCTTTTGGAATTAAAGTTCTAAAAACAGGTGTTTTTTACCAGTTAATAAGTATAAAATATATCATGTTTTTGCTTCGAGTTAAGCCACTAATATTGTGAATATCATATCAAAATTACAGATAATTCGGCTGAATAGTATTTGTTTTTTCTACAAAACATTGCAGAAAAAAACAGTTTTGAAATAACTGAGTGTCAAGCGAGTTGGTCTAGTTGAAACACTGTGCGCTCGATACCTGCTTTAACGGATGTAGATGCAGAAATAAAGTCAGTATCCCTACAAAAATTTAACAGTATATTCTCGAAAGGCTATGCTTTTAAAATCTATATAAAAAATCACATAGCAGTCTAGACAGATGGAATCTATGCAGAGTTTTTGATGTTGTAGTTGCCTTTTTCAAACTTACTTGATCCAAAAATCTCATAATTAAATTCATGTAAAAATTCAAAGAATAGATCACAATTTATTATAAAATTTAACTTTCTATGGAAGAGCCATATGTCGTATGATAAAAAATGGCCAATGAGAAAATAAACTTCTTAGAAGTTTATTCAAACAGGTGTCAAATCATATAAGACGTTAACAGTGAGTTGGTAACTCAAGAATACTAAAGAGGAAATGTAGCGATTTCCGAAACAGGCTGTCTAGTGGGGCGTATCGAATTACAATTTTTTTCGAATTTCACATTCCAACTGGTCTCAAAAGTTGCATGGGGTGGTCAAGATCTTTTAAAAAAAAAATTTAGAAAAAAATAAGGATCTCTTACTCTCCCGCAAGGGAAAAGTTGTTTTTTGATAAAAACAGTCAAAAATCACGATCTCAAAATGCTTTAATTTTTGTAAGAAAAACTACATAAGTCTTAAAGCGAAAGTAAATATAGACTTTAACTAACAATATTTTGGCAAACACGATGCCAATCTTGGTTCTTACCCAAAGTGTCCTGTGCGAAGGATATTCGAATCTAAAGGTGCACTCGAGATAGCACAAAACTTTTAATTATTGTCTGATTGCATTAATTTTGTTGATGTTTGCATATTTTTTGCATACGCATTTTTCTGTTTTGAAGAAATGTATACTTCATGCAATTTTTTAACTTTTTCAAAAAAATTAATATAAGGTTTTATATCTCGGGCACCAGAAGTAATACCGAAGATAATTTTCTTAATTCGGAGTCTACAAATTGTTTTTCACGAAAGCCGGCCTTGTTTTTTTTTAAAACAGCAGAAAAATGAAACGATTTTTTTTCTATTTTTATATTTAAAAAAATTTACTTCAAGCATATATGCAAAAAATTTGTTCATATCTATGGTTATTAATGGCAAACTCAGAAACTCAAAATTTTAGTATAAAATTTTTATAAATGCTAAGTTGCGGTAACGAAATAATAAAATTCTTAAGGATGGAAAATATTTTTCAAAAATCGAAATAGGAAAAAATAATCGTGGTCCTAACTTGGTGTTATAAATTGATATTTTTGGACAGGGTGTTGTTCAGAAATATTTGAAGAAACTAAATTAAGGAATTTATCTTTGGTATCGCTTCTGGTGCCCGAGATATAAAACCTTATATTAATTTTTTTGAAAAAGTTAAAAAATTGCATTCAAATATACATTTCCCAAAAGCAAGAAATTGCATATGCAAAAAATATGCAAATTATTAATTCGCCAAATTTAAGGACAACGTTAACACTGTAATCATTATCACCAAAAATAAGATAATCAGATAACAATTAAAAGTTCTGTGCTATATCAAGTGTACCCTGAGATTCGAATATTCTTCACACAGGATACTGTGGGTAGAAACCAAGAGTAGCATCGTGTTTGCTAAAATATTGTTATTTTAAGTTTATACTTACTTTTACTTTTAGACATATGCAGCTTTTCTTACAAAAATAAAAAAAATTTTGAGATCGTGATTTTTTACTGTTTTTCTTAAAAACAACTTTGTCCTTGCGGGAGAAGAAGACATCCTTATTTTTCCCTAAAATTTTTTTTTGAAGATCCTGACCACCCTATGAATTTTTTGAGACCTCTTAGAATACAATATAAATTTTTCGATACGCCCTACTGTCTAGTATATTGGCGAATGATATATTTCGCTGAGCTTTGAACCCAAATATCTTCTAATGCGAACATGGTGTCATAGGGAAGTCATAATAGGTTGTTAATTATGACTTCGTTTAGAGGTTTGCATCAAAAAATTTTTCGATTTCAATTAAGAAAAAAAAAAAAAAAAATTTCTGTGAAAAAAAAATTTGCGATGTAATACAAAAACCCAAAGGATGCAGAAAAATTTGTTTTGACAAGAAGTATTTTAAAATATATGAAGCCGGTGAGGCTAAAAAATCATTCCACTCTAATAAATAATAATAAACTAGCTGATATACCCGGTGTTACTCGGGGGAAAAACGTAGAATTGTGATGTTTAGGTTATATTCGTTTAGAAGATAACGATTTTTAGCCAGTAAAAAATAAGCTTTTGACGTAAAGCGTATGGAAATATGCAAAATGTTTCTTGTCATTCTTAGGAAACGGCATTATTAGAAAAAGTCGTTGTACTAAAAATTTGTGCAATCTAGAAAATATGTGAATTTTATTGGTGTTAAATTACAGAATTTTTTAAAAATTAATTAAACGAAGCTTTTCGCTAAAAAAAGTAAGCTAGTTGGTTGATTACCCTTACTTGTAAAAGGATGAAAGAGGCGTGTTCAAAACTAATTATGCCAAAGCATAATCTAAGTTTTATGTAAAATGTGAGTCAAGTTTGAGTTAAATCCGTCCAGCCGTTAAGATTTGTATTCTGGTCAAACAAACAGAAAATTATTTTTATTAATGTAAATAATTAACTTTCATATATATTTTTTCTGTGAATTTTACCGATGTTTTAAAAGCTATTTTGATATTTGGGGCTAAGAAAAATCCAATAAATAAGAGATTATTTAAATCAGTCCAGCCGATCTTTATATGTTATATGTTATATTTAAATGGTATAACTAACCCGACTTTATTTTCTTAATTAAGATTAATGTGATAAAATTAAAACAAAAAATTGATAATTTAACAGATATTAAAACACTCGCAAAAAACAAACAAATTGACCGGTAACCTTAAATATGCTTTTTCAATACAACATGAAAAAAAGTACACTTTCGCGACTTACAGCTATTTACTGACAGGCAGCTTCACCAAAATATTCCGAGAGGTTATTATTTTTATTTTAAAGAAAATGATTTTTATTAATATATATGCATATGAAAAACACGATTGGTTTGTGTCTAAGAAAAATAAAGTACACTGCTGTCATTGTCATTTCACTGTTGTCGTTTAATTTAATAGCAAATTCTATTTGGAAATTATTTTAGTACATTTCAACTTGAATAAATGTACTTTCGATAGCTCAGTCGGCTCAACCATCAGTTTTGAAGCCATGAGGTAGTGGGATCGATTCCCACAATGAGCGGAACAAATGATATTTTTTTAAATTTTTTTTTATTTTTATTTTTTTTTATTTTAGGGAAAATGCAACAAAACCAACTTAACCAAAAGGTTATGAAGATAAAAATTTCTTTCAGTTGCAAGAGTTGCGGTTTTAAAATTAAAAATGAAGAAATTTTTATTCATTTAGAAGATTTGATTTTGATAATAAAATGCAAGAAAAAAGTTAGTTTTTGCAGTAAAGTATATTGAATTGAATTAAGCTTGTGTAAGCGAAGCCACACCAAGTTTCCAATGTCCGTGCCAGTTTTTCAGTAGAAATGCCTGACTAATAAGTAACTCCATACTGAATTTCATTGTTATATGATATTTATTTCCAAAGCTGTTCGATATCAAAAATTTGGCTTGTATGGGCGGAGTCCCACCCCCCTAGTTCAATGACCGTCTCAGTTTTCTAGTAGAAGGATATCACCCATCTAGTAGAAGGAGGTATGGAAGGAAATTCCATACTGAATTTCGTTGTTATACGACATTTAGTTCCAAAGCTATCAGATATCAAACATTTAAAGTGTATGGGTGGAACCACACCCCTTTTTTCAAAGCTCATCCCAGTTTTCCAGTAGAAGGATATCACCAAGTGGCAACTCCATACTGAATTTGGAACGGCACTTAGTTCCAAAGCTATTCGATATCGTAAATTTGAATTGTATGGGCGGTGCCACACCTCTTTGGTCTATACTTGCTCAATTTTGCCAGTCGAAATACACGACTAAATAGTACGTTCTAACCGAGGTTCATTAATGTGTGACTTATAGCTTGAAAGTAATACTGAAAATTTGGGCTGCTGAAAAAGTGCCACGCCCTACGTCAAACAGCCATAAAATTTTACCAGTAGAATGGCTATAATTCCAAATACTATAATTCCAAAGCTATTCGATATAGAAGATTTGATATGTATGGGAGGTGCCACGCCCCCTGAGTTTTTCCGATATTTTAATAGTTATTCTGCTATTTGGGATGAACACAAATCCAACAAATAAAAGATCATTAAAATCGGTAAAGCCGTTCTTGAGTTATAAATGGTGTAACAAACCCAATTTTTTTTTTGTATACATATATCTATATAAATATATAAAATACAATAGTATGTTTGTATATTTGTCCTCTATAGACTCTAAAACTACTGGACCGATTTTGACCAAACTTTATATACATGCTCTATGGGGCGTGAGGAATGTTTCTGTGTAGTTTGAAGTTCGTCCGACAGATGGCGAAATATTTAGTATTTTTGTGTTTTTTCACCGTAAATCAAGAACTACGATTTTGACCAAACTATAAACATGCTCTACGGGGCGTGAGGAGTGTTTCTGTGTAGTTTGAAGTTCGTCCGACAGATGGCGCATCTTAGAAATATCTAATATATAAAAATGAATGTTTGTTTGTTTGCTATGCGCTGCAATACCGTTCATCCGATTTAAAATTTGCCACACCCCCTTTTACCGCCCAGAAATCAATAAAAATGCTATATTTAAGACAGTTTTTGTCGTATTAAACTAAAATTTGGTAATTAAGTTCGTATGATAACTATCGGTAACTATACTTCAAATGGGCGTGGTCCCACTATAGCTTCGCCTAATTTTAAGAAAAGATAAAGAGACTTCGAAATTACTGGTCCGATCGAGCTAAAATTTTGGCAGTGGATTTGTTTCGAGTACGAGATGGTTTAAGAAAAATTGCCACACCCCCTTTTACCGCCCACAAATATATAAAAAATTCGCGATATCAAATTGCTTTGGAGTTATGGATCGCACAGCCTCGAAATTCGATGTTCAACCACAATTAACACATGTCGTTCCACTGATGTTCCACTGATAACATTTTATGGGAGTTAATCAAGGGGGAGTGGAATCTCCGATACAACCAAAACTTGCGATATTGAATAGTTTTGGAGTTACAGGTCACACAGCATCTGAATTCAGTAGTCGACTTCAATTTATGCATGCAGTTTCATTAATAACATTTTATGGGCGATGCAAACGGTGGAGTTTCACCTCCCCCCATACATCCAAAATTTGTGCTATCAAATACCTTTGAAGTTATAGGTCGCACAGCATCGAAATTAAAAAATGGACCTACATTTAAACATGCAGTTTTACCGAAAAGATTTTATGGCGTTGCACAAGTACAACCCAAACATGCAATATCGAATAGCTTTACAGTTATGGGTAACACAGCGTCAGAATTCAGTATTCGACCTCAATTCATACATGCAGTTTCATTAATAACATTTTATGGGCGTAGGAAAAGGGGGACTGGTATCCCCCATACAACCCAGATTTGTGCTATCGAATAGCTTTGGAGTTATAGGTTGCACAGCTTCGGAATTCAGTATTCAATCCGAATTTACACATGCACTTTTATTGGTAACATTTTTTGGGCGTTGAACAAGGGAGAGTAACACCTCTCATACAACCCAAATTTGCGATATCGAATAGCTTCTGAGTTATTTGTCGCACAGCGTCGGAACTCAGTATTTGACCTAAATGTACACATGCTATTTCATTGATTAAATTTTATGAGCGTTTGCCAAGGGACCTCTTATTTTACCCAAGTTTGCGATATCGAATTGCTTTGGAGTTATAGGTCGCACATCGTCGGAATTCCGTATTCGACCTTGATTTACACATTCACTTTCATTGCTCACATATAATGGGCTTTGGTCAAGGGGACGTTGATCCTTCCATTCAACCAAAATTTGGAATATCTAGCAGCTTTAGATTTATAGGTTGCACAGCATTGAAATTCAGTATTCGACCTCAATTACACATGCATGGGAACGTGGTAGCAACGCGCCGGGTTTTAGCTAGTTAAATATGAAAGTACTGTTGACAATCAATTGACTGTCATAAAAAGTGTCGGGAAATTCATATAAGCCCGATCCTAAATTTAGTTTCCAACACTTCATTGAAAAATGATCCGAGTAAAAAATAAGTGAAGAAATGACAGAGCAATAGCTTTTTTTCCCGAGAATCAGTTTGAAACTGAACTCAACACTCTAAAAATAATTAGCTGAAATTCACTGCTATAAAAGTAGGCAATAGTTTTGCTAACAAAAAAGCAGCAAATAAGTGCCATCACAATTTACGACCAGAATAGCTGTAACGTAAAAATTCGGGTTTGCTACCATTATAGTATTAAAATTCAAGGACCGTGTACTAATTTTACTACTATTTTTGTAAAGGGTCCGCCAAATAACTTTTTTTTTTTGAAAAAAAAAACGCGTTGGATGGTCAGTTGGCTTTTCCATGTCCAATTGGACTTTGAATGGCGTCATACCAAGGTCTTTATGCAAAATTCGTCTCAATGATGTCTCCGAAATGTTCAATTGTTGATAACGACGGTGAAATGATGTTGATGGCGCTTCACGCACACTTTCTGCCACAGCAGCAATATTCTCGGGTGTACGCACTGTTTTTGGCTTTTCACGCTTTGGTTTATCGATGAGGATGCCAGTTTCTTTCACTTTTTTCACAAGATAGCGAACATACGGAGCTGACGGTGCTCCTCTTCTTCCAAAATTCATACGCAATTTTCGCACACATTCTGCAACATTACCATGATTTTAAAAGTAATGTCGCAATATTTCCCAGCGTTGTATTGTATTTATATCAGCGGAAGGATAAAACTAATTATCTGTCAAATCAGACATGAGCTAAGTGTTACCACTCACGAAATAAGCACTAGTTGAAAAAAAAAAACGTTAAATGGCGGACCCTTTAGTAATATTCAATGAACGTGTGATATTTTTACTACTAGTTTTGTAGTAAAATTCATCTAAATTAGAGTAATATTATTACTACTTTGTTGCAATAATTATTTAAAGCCCTGTTATATATAACTAAAGACTTGTTTGAAAATGTGCAAGCTTTTCTTTTATTGATAAAAGTCTTATCAAAAAACTTTTTGAAAACAATTTTAAGAACTTAATATTTAAATTTTATATAGGAAATTTTTTCAAAAGAGCGAAAAAAATTAGTTCTGTATTGAAGGTTTCAATTAAAAAGAAAACATGAATACAGTCAAGAAAATGAATTTTAATGTTAATATTTTTCAGAGGGCCAAACAAGTCTAGGAACATATGTGATAATGACTCAAAATAGCAAAATGATACTCAATTTTTTTCCTGTTTCGAAACACGCGATAATTCTTCTTTGTGCACATTTAGTTTGAAAAATGACATAAATGATAAATAAGTAATATTATACTCAAAACACAAAAAAATTGATAAAAAAATATATTTTGAATACAGCATTTTTGAGTTTTGAATTCAAATAAAAAATAATAATTCATGCCTTATTACATGACTATAAATTTCATAAGAATTTTATCCTATATATTCGCATTCGCAAAGTGAACATTTTATGAATTTCGAACAAGAACTTATTGTAACAATTGTTTTATTAGTTTCAAAACTTTCACAGAACCACAAAAATATCAACATATTAAATTAACAAATAAAATCAAATAAATGCGTCGCAACTGCATTGATAACTACAACTACAGCAGTAAAATTAAACGACATTTGACTAAAATTAATGCAATAATTGCAGTAAAGCTTCAAATTACTGCATTCATTGCATGCAGCAAAATTACTCTCCGAAACAATGATTTTACTGTTATTGAGTTAGCATTTTTAATATTTGTTCATAATAATTTTACTGCAATCTTAGTAGTAAAAATAAAATTTTCTTTAATTTGTGCAGCAAAATTTAGCAAATTACTTGTACTCTTACGTTTGTATGATAAATTTTAGCTTTGATGAGCTATAACTTGACCATTTTATGCTCATTCGAAGCAAACAATTTATGGATTGAAATGTTTTTTAATCGAATAGATAGTTTTAGCTACAAATGATGTCATGTTATGAAATCCACAAAAGTACCGGTATCTAAGAAAACCTTTTAATCCTCATCCGACCCTCTGGTGAAATTTCACCTATTTTGGAGTTTAAAACGCTGGACCTAGCTTATTTTTAATGCAAAATTAATGTAATACAGGGTCCGCCATCTAACGTATTTTTTTTCAACTAGTGCTTATTTCGTGAATGGTAACACTTAGCTCATGTCTAATTTGACACATAATTAGTTTTATGCTTCTGCTGAACGAATATGGTTGTGTATACGCTTGAACAACGCTGGGAAATATTGCTACATTACTTTGAAAATCATGATGCCGATTTTGCCAAAAAAATCATCTTTTCAGATGAAGCTCATTTTGATCTTGGCGGGTATGTAAACAATCAAAATTGTCGCATTTGGGGCACAGAAAACCTGCACGCATACATTGAAAAGCCGCTGCATCCAAAAAGAGTCACTGTTTGGTGCGGATTTTGGTCCAGATGCATAATTGGGCCATTTTTCTTCGAAAATGAGCAAGGAGTGGCCGTTACAGTCAATGGCGATCGTTACCGGGCCATGTTGAACTAATTTTTGTTCACAAAAATTGAGGAGGAGGATATTGGCAACATTTGGTTTCAACAGGACGGCGCTATGTGCCACACAGCCGAAGCTACTACACTCGATGTTTTGCGCCCTGTTTTTAAAGATCGCATTATCAGCCGCAGAGCTGATGTCGTTTGGCCACCTCGGAGCTGCGATTTGACACCGTTGGACTATTATTTGTGAGGTGCCTTCAAAGATAAGTGTTACGCCGACAAGCCAGAGACAATTGACGCTTTAAAGGACAATATTCGTGAAGCCATTGGTGAAATACAGCTGCACACAATCGATAATTTGCTTAAAAATTGGACCGATCGTTAGACTACTGCATGGCCAGCAGAGGCAGCCATATGAATGAAATTATTTTTCATTAATAACCGGAATGATTGTACTTTCAAATAAAAAAAGAAATTTAAAAAAATATCAAGTAGTTTTTTTTTATAGAATTTTCAAAAAAAGAAAGTTATTTGTAGGACCCTGCATAAGGAATTTGTATAAAATGTCCCTTTCTTTTAGAATATGATATCAATATTGTGGTTGACAAAACATAACGGTAAATATTTGAAAAGTAACTTAAGCAACCTTCGAGTGAAATTTCACTCACATGCGAAAAAAGGACCGAAAAGCATATTGCTTCCTGCATCAAATATATATGAGGTGAGCATAAAACTGCTTTCTACTTTTGCAAAAACTGTAAATAATAAACTGTAACTTAACAAAATAAACGTATATAAAAGAAAATTGATAATTTTAAGTTTATTAGGCGTACTAAATTCTCATGGGTGAAATTTTACCCATTAGGGTTTTATTTGTGACTTTTTTTGAGGGTGGGATTAAATAAAAAAAAGTTATAGCGATATTAATGTTCAGCAGGTTCCAATTAACATACCCTCATGCATACCGTTCTTGGTATTTTTCAGCTGTAAGGCAGTGTAATAAATACCTTCCTTTTTTTCTGAACTTAATAACACTGAAACAATGTATAAAAGTTTAAAAATAATTAAAAATCTTAAGTCGATAAGGCAAAATTTTTAGTTTTCATAGGTTTTTTAGTGTAGAATTTGTTTTAGAAGAAGAAAATATAATAAATGAAAAAATTTGTCATATTAGTTAAACATAAAATTAAAAATAGCAATTTTACTTATTAGACCTTATTTAATATTAGTTAATCTTATTTAGTGTTAATAAATAAAACAATCTATGATTCATGTTTTGGAAGAGTTGTATGGGTTTTTAGCAGTAATGTTTATGGTAGAATTTTGCTATAACAGAAAAAAAATTAGAAATAAGCTTAGGTTATAAACAAATTGCAAAAAAGCAAACAAATTGCTAACAATTCAAACTAGCAATGTTTGTATATCCTTGTTCAGTTATCAGAATGACAAAATTTGCAGAGAAGTAAAATGGTTTTAATATTTTTCTTTACTGCGTCGTACATTTAATTTTCTCTCATAGTTTTTAATAAGGTTTCCGGTCGACGAGATTAACCTATAAGCCAAATGGCTGTGTCCGCAAACCAGCAAATGTTAAAAATCTGCAGATTTTTTCATGCATGTGGATATACAGGGTGTAAAATTTAATTATTGCAGCTAAGAAAAGACATAAATAATATGACTATGAAAAGTTTGTAATTTCAAATAATAGTTTTTTTAAGAAATAAATATATTCTTTGAAATATATGGCAATGTTACTTATATGTAGCTAGTTAAGGTAAAAGTGGTTCCTGTATATATAGCTGACATCACTAGCCAGACAAAAAAATGTTATATTTAATACAGCTTTTCCTGTCTTAACTCTTTGCTGCAAGACACTAGTAACAACTACCTTAACTTGCACCCACCCATCAGATGTTTTGCTACTCCTGCTAACTGGTGACTAGCAAATAATACCGCCTTCGTAGTTTATGTGGTTGTTGAAAGTGACAGGGTCACTATTTGTACAGCAGCATCCGGTAGCATCATTACTATCATCAACATCATCAACATCATCATCATCATCATCATCATCATCATTATTATCATCGGCAACATTATTTTGAGCAGCCTTGAGAAAATAGCCTCAACGGCTTGGCTTGGATTGGATTGGCTTGGCCATAAAGTCGAGCCATTGGGCAAATAGAGCAAAGGCAAAGGGTATGGAGGATGCAATGGCTTCAGTGACATAATAAAATTGTTGGCTGCATTTTCTGCTGTCCATGCTTGGCATTAGTTGCTTGTAGAACAGCTGCAAAGTAGAGTTAAAGTCGTTATCCGCGCTGTTTATTCCTTGCCATAACACCGTGAGCCAGTTTCTGTCAGCCTTTTAATTTTATAACTAAAATTTATGTTGGTATCTATTTTCATGCTAGCCACAATCCTAGCAATGAGATTAATATATTTGGGGCAAACTTTTAACCACATCGATGACTTAACAAAGCATTGTAAAAGTTTGAAGCAAGTTCAGCAAAGTTTTGTTACCACATTAAAAAAAATTATCAAAATATTAACAAACCAAATATAAGGGTTATAATTTAAAAAGATTAACATTCTTTCAAAATGTTATTAAGGGATTGAATGACTTAAATTTCTTGTTTATTAAATGTTATTAAGGGATTGAATGACTTAAATTGAAATTGTTGGTGAGTTATCCAGCATTGGACAGTACTTTTAACATACGTGAAAAACCACGAATAAACCACATACACTAGTGAAATTTAGGTAGGTACAGAATAGTAAAACCGAGTTTTCTCTTTTGCTCTAGATTATTAATTTATTTTAATATAAGAATTGTAAAAAATTTATTTAAACAGGTACTTAAAACCTTTCAAACATGACATTACAGATATAAAATTAAATACTGTTTTAATTTTTTTTTATTTATCAGGCTAAATTCATGCTTAAAATGTCCCGACATGTAACAAACCGGCAGCCACTATAAATTTTTGATTATTTATATTTTTAATAAAAATATTTTCAATTATATCTCTTTCTATACCGGCATTCTTAAAACTTGTTAGAATTGATTAAATTTTTCATCACTGGCTCAATAACACTGTGCGCTTTTTGTATATTTTTCCCTTGTATTTGATAATTTAAACGTTTTTCACATAATTTTGGTATAAGGAATCTCGTGGTGACATTTGTTTTACCACTTTACCGAATATTTTAGAACAACATTTTTTTTTTAGATATATCAAAAATTACTCAAGATATGCACTTATTTTCATGTTGATAACTTTTGATTCTGGCCAACAACTTCGTTCAATAAATGAATATGAAAAAATCGCTTCCAGTGAGTCTTATTGAGTGTTTCTTACAAAAAGTCAGTGTTTCTTACAAAAAGTCAAACGAAAAAAATTCGAACAGCATTGCGTATGAGTAACATTATTTGCTTTGAAGTGTTGAAGCGGGCAAGACATATGTCGTTTATTAAATGTTTGAAGACAGTTTCAAATGATTTTTCGTTATATATTTGTTCAACAAAGTTGTTGGCAAGAATAATAGAGAGAAGTTTGCTGAAAAAATCAAAATGAAAATCCTAATGGTTCAATATTTCTCAACATGCAAACGAGTGCATATCTGGACTAATTAAAAAAAAAAATTTGCACGAAAGTCTTCGGTAAAGTGGCAAAACGGATGTTACTACGAGATTCCTCATATTCAAGTTAAGTGAAAAACATTGAAATTATTAAATTATGAAATGTAGCACAAAAATTTGTATAATTTTGTTAGTTTTATGATATAGAAATAGGAAAATCTATCACAGTTTTGAGATATCATCCAAAGGACATATACAACAGGACCCACACATGTGAGCGGTTTGGTACTGAAACGGCTAAAAAAAGGAGTAAATTGCTAGTTTTCTTTTCTTCTTCTTATTTTTTCAAATTTTTTCTTTCTATTTCTATCATTTTCCTTACTTTTTATTCACAAAAAAACAACTTACGATACGCATGTGGCTGCTGCTCCGACATAACGTATTTTTGAGATTAATATAAACGCGACAATGAAAAAGAAATCAAAAACAAGTGCACACAACAATAAAGAATCGTTTGAATAACGGTAAAATAACTGAAGTGTAAGAAACAAAAGATTATACATGTGAGAGCCAAACGCGTGAACATAGCAGAAATTTACCCGCAAAAATGTGTTAGTGGGTGCTGAAAGGGGTATGAATAAATTGTACAAGCAATTCGATAAAATGCTTGTACATTTTGGATCAGAAATGTAAAAATAAGTGTAAAAGTAAAAAAAAAGTACACTGAAAAGAAGTAGTAGTAGTAGCGAAGTTTTTTATTATAATTTTCAAAAATTTATAGTTTCTTGAGATTTCCTGAAAAATACTAATTTTATTGTATTAATCTAAAAGTATCATATGTTTCACAATGAAAGAGATTAGGTTTTTTAAAATAACTTCTAATAGTTGCATTCAAACACTAAATTTCTGGTTAATAAATTATTAAATATCAAAAATTATAGTTTTAATAATTTCATTACACATTTTAATCAAGTTCTACTGCTGACTGGTAAATAATCATACAAAGGAGCATGCAATTTTTTTATTTAAATTATCTCCCATTTCTTCCCAGCTCTTTCTACCATCTCAGTGGGAAGATAAGTAAACTTTGTAGTTAGAAACGTAAAAGATATTTTGGGTCACATTGACTCAATTTGAAATTGCATAGAAAAACTGACTGAAAATTTCTCCAGTGGAAATTGCATAGAAAAGCTAAAGAACTTTTACAAACAGTGAAGCCATGCTCGGGACAAATGTATTTCACGCATTTATCACATCTAATGATAAATTCATTGGGCACATATGGCAACGTACTCTTTTAAGCATTTTTGGTGTATGGATGAGCAGCTGTGATTGTTGTTGATGCTCAAAACTTTCTGATCTAACACTTTCTACGACAGCAAGTGCATTTATTTTGTGCGACTTTTTTTTTGGTTGTTCGATGTACGGATAGCTAAAAATTGCCCAAGTTCGAATTGTTTTCTGTGCTATTTACCATTCTGGAAAACTTGTTTCTTTTTCATGCCAACCAATGCCGGCGGAATTCTTTTTCGATTTTTATGAATCATTCCAACCAGCGTCATTTGCCGATTACGCAATTCACTGGCAAGATGGTAAGAGGTTTCTCAAATTTAAACTTAAATAAAGCAAAGAAATAATCTGGTTAGATTGAGAAAACCATCCCTGAAATCAGCGAAGAATATTACCTTCCGTCATGACTAACACCACACGGCTCCCTTGATTTACTTCGGGAGCACAATTCCGATCACGATCAAAACGACCAACTTAGAGCCCAAACAGAACCAAAGCGGATGTCGGTTGTTGGATTCGCCGTGCAACAAAATACATGAAAATATATGCAGCTGCCAAAAATGAAACCGCCGTAGAAATGTGCGATGGGAAAACGGGCAGAATAGAATCTATTCTAATTTCTCTCTGACGGGTGGCGTATCTCTCTCTGAGTGACTTAAATGTTGCCATATTTTTGCTAAAGATTGGGTACGTTCAGTGTTATTTTCTTAGTTTTTACTATGATCTGACATTCTGGTTTTGTGCCTGTATTGCATTCATGTGAATTGAAAGTAAAATATAAAATAATTTGTATCATTCCCAAATAAAATGCAACCGTGATCCGACATCCGAGAGGCCCGCCTTCCGACATCCGCTTTGGTTCTGTTCCGGCTCTTAAACTTGCATATATAGTACTTATAGGCATGATAAGTTTCGGCATCAGCTGAAACCGACAACTTGATTCTATACATCGCCGGTTTTGAAGGTATATATTGCGTAATAGGTGATCGATCTACCGCGGAAAGGAAGTAGTTGTTCATCGACAACAGTGAAATAGTTAGTTGAATTGGTGCAAGCTTATCTCTTGTTGTTCCTATCTGTTTTTTCCACGAAATGATTGGTTTGCACAATGAATTCTTAGCGACAAGGGCAATTTTTCTTTCGTATACGGAATTTGTTTGTCTTTCGTGAGAAGCATAAGATTTTGTTTGATAGCAGCTTCCTCGCTTGATTCTAGTCAAATATAAACGATATCATAATCATAGCTGTCGTAAAAGTCTTCCAAAACAGCTTCATTTTTAACTACCTACCATATATTCCTCTTCACTAGCGAATTGCTCGAAATAAGAAGAATCCATTTGTTTTACGATATTGTATGTTTATTTCACGGAAAATAATGTTGAATCGCTTGTCAACGAAAAACAATAATGACAAACAGTTAGAAGCAAAAAACAACGGCACATTTAGCGCGAATAGAATTAACGTGAAAAAAAATTTTCAAATAATAATTCTCCATTCAAAGATTTTTATTTAAAAGTTTGGTTATTTTTTATAAAATTAACAAAAATCTGGACATTTTTGAGAGGTAAGAAACGTAATATTTTTTAACTAAAATTGAAAAAAGACTTTTCTAAATAATTTGACCATTTTCAAATTGATTTTGTTACGTTCACTTAATTTGTATCTTTGCCATTCATTTAAAAAAAAAACTTTCATAAGTTTTTATATTCATTTGATAAAGTTTCAATTAAAGTAAGTTTTAAAGCAAACTCTAACTTCAAAGATAAATATCTTCGTCCGGCCAAGTCTATGGTAAATGGTATCATCATAAATGGTAGAAAGTGTAATTTGCATTTATATAAAATGTAGATGCCACCACTTCCGACTCCGATATATATATATATGCAGTTTTGTTTACTAACCCTGAAAAAATGAGTTTTGTTCATTTGCGGTATAATATTGGACATGCCTAAAACTACGTTCCTAAAAATTTTAAACTTATTCATTTATAAAAAAAATACTGCACTTAAAATCTCTCTCAACATTTTTTGGCTAATTTTATCCTCAAAAAAATGAATGTCAATAAAGAAGATGAATGTCGGCAAATTTGTTTTTACTGCTTTAATCAGAAACGTATAATTTCAAACATCATATTTTTGTCAACCAATTTTTTAAAATGAAAGAATTTAGAATTTCTTCTGAAGTGCTCAGTTAAGATTTCATAAAAAAATAGTTAGCTACGACTTAATAAATATTGTTAGTTTTATGAAAGAAAATAATGAGTCGTTAATGAAATTTAAGCAAGCATACATGATGGTGAACAAAGATATATGAGTAAATTGCGACATATATTAACTGCTTTATTTTGTTTATCGAATACGCAAACTAACGTCAAGTAAGACACGAGAAGCAATACTTATTTCTATACAAAATTCTATTTCTTTTCGTGTCTTGATTATCGTTGGTGTTCATTTTCGATATACAAAATTAGGCGGTAAATGATTCAAGCAAGAACTTAAAACGTTTTTTTTTTTAATAAAAAACGACGAATGGCTTACAGGTAAAAATATTTTTTCCTAAATATATAAAAAGTTATTCTGTTTAAATTTTGTAAAAAAGTGTTAAATAACAAAAACAATATAAATGGCTTTTGTATTCTCCTTGCTGTTAAATTCGCTTAGATGGAGCTGGGGTTGTAAGCTTAAATTTTATTTGTTTTTTGAATGTTTTCTTTATATAGCTTATAATTTACCTTTTAAAAAATGGTCAGCTAAGTCGAATGATCACGTGATTAAAAATTAAACTAAAACAAGGATTCAGAAATCATTTCGGGAAAAATAAGGATTGCTTGTTGATGTTGTTTAACAAGACACTGTAACGACAAATGACAGAAGTACTTCTAGATAATTTTTTTCATATCCTGAAGAGATTGCTGATATTACCGGAGTAAAGCTAAAGTGAGTTGAACGATTCCGTATTATATTACAAACTATTATTTGTGGGCAAACTATTAGCTCCGTTAGTTTGGCGATTATCCTTTTAAAACTGCTGAGCTTTATGTGAATGAATACAAATGGTACTATATGCAAATAAGATATCTTAAAGTTTTACTGCACGGCAAACAAATAATAGAAACTGCAGTGCTACCTTTTGGAGTTCTTTCCGAAGAGGCGGAAGAAGCGAGATTAAGAATTGCAAAAAATTTAGATTAACGCATTCAAGAAAATGCAGTAGAATTGTAACGAATAATAATGTGATGCATCAGTTATTGATTTCATCAGATCCATTTATAACGACTCGGATAATGCAAAAGATATGTTAGTTGATGGTTAAAATTTCCATCAAGGTCCGAAAAATTTTTTAAATTTATTTTTAAAATCCATAAATATATATATAGTAGTAAAAAAAATAAACTAAACATTATTGTTTTAATTTAATTTTTTGTTCTAATCTCTCCGTCTTGTTCTAATAACATGAAAAACTATAGGTTTAATGCTTAATATTTTTAAACTGTCTATTTTTTCATAGAAACAAGAATTTAATCACTTTTTAAGTTCAATTATAATTATTCCTATGAAATTTTAAAAATTTGCATTTTTGATAATTTTTTTAAAAACAATCTTTAAACTTTTTTACTTTATTTTTTGAGAATATATTGATCGACTCTTTTCTGAATCTGAAAATAGAAATTTTGTTTACATTTTTTCTAGTTCCAAAGTTGGAGACTTTTAAAAAACAAACACCTTTTTTGACCACTGTGCGACACCTCAAACATAGTGATATAATGTTCGAAGATAACATTGTTTCCTTATTAAAATATGAAAAAAAAGTTAAAGGAAAGATGTTGTTAAACATGAGTGTTTGATGTGAGTTTGATTGTTTTGATGCTTTGCGGATTAGTTTTGTTTTGTCTTAGGGTTAGCGCTAAATATCCCTTAATATTTAAAAAGTAATGTAATGACTAAAAACAGCTGCAATGCAAAATCGCAGCAAAATTTTTGCTTAATGCTCATATGTTTTTCTTTAAATTTGCATGTTTTTTTAGGTACATGTAATTGAACTATCATCTAAAGTCCAAATTGTTTTGAGTACCAAAAATTTGTATGTTTTCTATTTGATCGCTATCATTAACCTTGGACGGAATACAATTTCAAATCAATCAATCTATATATTTTATAGAAATTTAAATTCTGTAAATCAGATAAGCAGATTTTTTCAGGATATTTTATTTGATTCTATTTATTTTTACTAAGAAAAGCCAACTTCAAAATGACAAAAAGTCATTGCATTCAACAAATTGACCACGTTACACAAAGCGTTATCCAATTCAAAAACAGCCTGCGTTGATAAACATCTTGTTAATAAAGATATAGTATTTAAAAATACGTCATGACGCATTTCGCTGACACAGTAAACTGCATTTGGAGGGGAGTGTATCAGCGCAACACAGTAGTGTTTTTTAATGTATCTAGTAAAATGTGTAGTTTAGCTTTTTGGAGATAAGTGCTGCTTAAAAAAGTAATTAAAAGAGTAATACAGAGTATGAACGGAGTAAAAGTCAGAATTCAAGATGTTTTCTGTTCATTTTATAAAAATTGCTCGGCTTGATGGATTTATACCATATTACTTTGAACACACATTAAATACATTAATACATAATTAAAAAAAAATTTACTCTTTCAAAACTTTAAACGCTGTTACTCAAAATCACCTTTTTAATCTGGTTGACAGCATAACTAAAAAAAAGTTCGTCCAATTAATTTAATTCAAATTAAATGTTGTAGAGGAAACGTCTAGCCTCTGAAGCTGGACGTAGCAGTTATTTTATGTTTTTTATATATATGTATAAACAATTTTCTATTGAAAAAATCGCGAAAATTTTGCCCTTTTTTAAAATGGTCTCAATATTTTTTCTAAAGACATTTTGAAAATCCCTTCGTCTCGCTTAAGCTAATAACATATACAGACGATTCCTTTGAGCGAATTTCTTTCAACGGAGGCCAGATGGTGCCATTTCATAAAAAAAATAAACATCTTGTTCAGTACTTAGTAATGTACCTACTTAAGATGTGTACAAAGTTCGAAATAAATCCATAAAATTTTCTTTTTTATAAAATAAACAAAAAAAAAAAAAACTTTTAAAATTGTTAAAATTATTTTGAGGTCTGAGTTATTCGTGATTACGGGCAAACGGATAAACTATTTGCTAGATACAAAAATTGGTGCTGATAATACTAACACCACTATTCTGGCAACTTGACAATTGTCAACTAGTATTTTTAATATGTCTATGTGTTTGTTGTAATTTTGTTATTTCAAAACAAAATTTGAAGCTCAAATTTGACACACAAATGAAATTATCACTATCTGAAAAGCAGTTGATAATTTTTATCTAAATTTATTATTTTTGAGCTTCAAATTTTGTTTTGAAATAAAAAATTACAACAAACACATAGAAATATTAAAAATACTGGTTGACTAACGTCAAGTTGCCAGTGTAGGGCTGTGAGGGTCATGGTTTGGATGCGTTTATAAATGGGTCTGATCGGTTAATATTCTCTCCTTTCTGCTATTCTGCTATGAACATTTTTGAATCATTGATCGATAAGTTTTTATTTACCGATATTGTAGTAACATAAGTGTTGTCTGTGCCAAATTTCATGAAACTAGCGTAAACTTTTGAATTTTGTTCAGCTTTTTTGAATTTTATGCCACTGTGCGCTTCAAGAATAAATTTTTTGGTAATAATTTTTTTATTTGAGAGCTTGTTCAAGATATTCAAAGTAGCACTATTTTTTCCCACACTGTCAATAATGACACACATGCACACACATACACATACACATGCACATGCACATGCACATGCACCCATACAAGCTTATGCAAGAACTTCATTTGCATGAAGCAATTCAATACGTTATATGTGGCTCATTTCCGTTTATCCGCCTTCATATCCTTATTAAACACCCCTTTCAGTGATTTGCTCGTATCCTGCCACAGCAACAGCAACAGCGATGTAGCATTGAAACTGAATTTAACAATTCGTGTGTCGTAATATAAACATCGATCGACAAATGACGAACATTAAATTAAGTATGCAAGACACACAGATACAAATGACTTGCCTTGCACACGCAGACAAACATACGCATGAACAAGTTCATATGTTTATAGTATAAAATCTGAAGGCATGTTTCATTGAGTGTGTGGTGCGTCTGTGTGCTTGCGTGGTAATAAATCGACAGAAACTTAAATAGCAAATGATTGTTGGAATTTCTTCAGTGAATACAGCAGAATTATGCAGAATGTATGTTAATACTTGTATGCGTTATGCAATATATTTACACCCACTCACACAAGCCCACGCACACACACACGCACATTATGACATGCTTTCTTGCTTTGGCTAATTTAATTGCCGTAATCGGATTATGATTGCGTCGTGAGTAGCTTGAATGAGGATATCCGTAGATTTATCAAGGAATTTTGATTTCTTGCCCTAAGGATAACTTAGTATTATTAACTGCACAGTTTAAACACAATTAAGATAACTAAAGAGAGAGAATAGTGACAAGAATACGATGCGTCATCAATAAAGTATTAAATCAGATGCTACAAAATTTGTTATATTTTAATGTATATTTAATGCTATTTCTATAAAAAAGTAAACTCTTAAAAATTTTAGTTTTTGAAGCGAAGCTTTTAACGCCTCGTTTTGTGATTTGCTTGAGTGAAATCTGAAAAACGACACTTTCTTCCATACACCTTTTTCTTAGAATTGTTGTTGTTTTTTTACTTGCGTCTATTACAACAAGAGGATATAAAATTAAAAATACTTCTTTGTAAGCGTGAGGATCGAACTCGCACCATACCGAGCGAGAGTTCTACACACTAACCACTACTCCAAACCAACCCTTTGTGATATGATGTGATTCATTCAATATTAATTGAAGCTATGTTGCAGTAGATGACAGGAATTTATTAAACAGATTGTTCATTAGCTATAATGCAGCAGATCACAATTCTCGATCAAATACTACGTTTCCATGGCGAGTTAAGTCGAGGTTGACTCGGGATTAACTTCCCATGGAAACGCGAGTTGAGTTGAATTTCGTTAAATCCACGAAACTTGTTAGATTTAACTGAGTTAGATTGGATGCGTTCACAATATGAAACAGTTGCTCAACTGTTTTATTGATTATTTGTTCTTTTCCTTAATTGTTTGAGCTACGGCCGTAAGCAATTAAGCATGGCAATTGTATATCTGGTGTAATTTTTCTCATGTGGTTTTGTCAAAAAAAAAAAAAAAAAAAAAAAAAAAAAAAAAAATACACCAGACGATATACAATTGAAATGCTTCAAATTATAAACACTCCACCATACAAACGACTCAACTTCAAATCCGACACAGAAAATTGCGCTCACATGTACAAAAATCTTATCAAACAAAAATTTAGTTGACAGTAATATAGCTGACTGACAGCACTTATCTGTGACACAGTTTATAATTTTATGTAATGTATTTTAAATGGTGTTTGTAATTTTGTTTAATATTGTTACTTTTCTTCAGATCCTGATGATGAATTAAGTTGAAATATCGAAAATAAAAATAAAAACAAAAACAAATTCAAAAGAATTTTTGTTTAATTGCTACGGCCGTAGCTCAAACAAATAAGAAGGCCAATTACAACAACACGATTATTTGTTATTTTATTTTATTTCTGCCACTGCGCTGACATAAAATGTAACAAACCATTCAACAGGCACAGTAGCGGAAACTAATACTGATCAAAGACTCAATATGTTTACTAAATTTTGCACCTTTTGAAAGCACACATTTATACTAAGAAAAAATGGCGAATAAAATGGCCGAAGTCCAACTCGACTCAGTGTTGTGCATGGAAATACTTTCGAGCTAAAAACGCCATTATGTCAACTTGAAGAGAACCCAACCTAGGATCAACTCACCATGGAAACATAGTAAAAAGCATTTTGCATTAGCTATCCAAATAACAAAAGTAGCAAGGTTCCATTGATTGGGTGGATTTTAATTGTGAATTCAGACATGAATGTTCATAGGGACTTAAGGCAAGGATGATGCTCTAGCGCTCGAAAATTTAATGTATTTTTAGGATTTTTTAAAAAGTTAAAATATTGAACAACGATATCGTAACACTCATTCATCATAAAAAAAATATTTTTTTTTATTTAAAAAATTGTTGATCTTGTTCAAAATGGTGGTCAATGAGACGCTCTCAAGGAAAAGGGGCATGGGCGGTGTTGTTCTATTTACTATTAATAGATTTTGACTGTTCTATTTATCTGAAAAATAAAAACCTAGAATTTCTAGAATATTAATCACTATGAGTGCAGTTAGGTACTTAAAATTTTTCAATTTAAATATTTTTTATTAAAAAAAACCATTGAATTATGAAACGTATGAAACTGCGGAAAAGCTTCGCTTCTTTCGTGTGTCCAGCGACGCATCTGTTTTTTTTTGCAAAAAAATCTCCTTTAGTTTTACAACTGGTTCTTTGTTTTTTTTTTACTGGTTGATATTGATGATGATACATGTGTATAAAACGATTTGTCTTTTGACGTTTTTCTTTGTTTTTAGTGTGCCCTGTGTTTTTTATCCATTCTCCATTGATTGCGTTCAAAATAGTGTGTAATAAGTCGTAAAAACATATTTCATTTCATAAATTTGTTTGAAATGAGTAAGATTCAATTGAGACTTGTATGGGAAATGAGATGACTTCATTTCTCATTTGACTGAATGGACTGAAATGAGTAGTTTCGACCAATGTTAAAGTAGTATAAGACTAAAATTTGATAATTTAAATTAAATTTGGTAAGCGATCAAAAGCTTTAGGGCACAGTGCATTATATATCTAGAGGGCGACATATGACAATATATATGAGATGGCATACTACCACGTATATCTTTTGAGCATCACTATAAATTAGTGACACAATAAAATATATTATGTGTAAGCTGCTTTTTTTTTAAATAGACAAAAAATATTGAATAGTTTGTACATAAAAAGTTAAGATGAGAATATTTTCTTGTTTCATACTTTTTAGTAGTCGATTTTTAGTTTTTTAAACTTATTTGTTTTTGAAAAATGGGTTGAAAAAAATCACAAAGTGTGCTATTTAAGGTGACTCAGATGAAGTACATTTAAGGGTTAATAATCACAGCCTTGTAATTTGTAAAACGAATAAAAATAAACAGCACCAACACCTGTCAATATGTGCCGTATGCAAATGTACACAAAATGCGTCAACACACAGATATACCAACACATATTCTAACAAAGAAATCTAAAATGCAAAACAAGTTTTTCTTTTTAACCCATAACAATGTCAAAATTCATATATGGCCTGATACCGCGGTACGAGTGCACAAGTCGCAAACTTTACTGGGGCATTAACAAAGAAAAATAAAGAAAGAACTGTATTTTAGTAGCGCATAGTGTCTATGTGATTTTGAGTGTGTATGAGTGTTTTTGTGTCAAATTAACTGAGTTTGTTTTTAACAGTCGAATATAAATTAGAAGAAAGTCAGCTTAAAAATAGCTATTTGAAAGGATTTAGTTGCTTCAGTGCGGTAGAAAACATTTTAATATTCATTAAGAACTGTTATTTTTTTTTATTAATGTCACTATAAATGCTAATTAAAGTAGGTTTTGCTGTGAGAACTGCCTTGAGTATTGATTTTATTTCCAAG
Source organism: Dichetophora obliterata (assembly GCA_963920525.1). Classification (NCBI taxonomy): domain Eukaryota; kingdom Metazoa; phylum Arthropoda; class Insecta; order Diptera; family Sciomyzidae; genus Dichetophora; species Dichetophora obliterata. The sequence continues at coordinate 309,184,725 of OY986435.1, forward strand.
GACTTGAACTTGAAAAGTTTTGTTTGACTTAGAAGCATATTTTTTAGTAAAAATAGCTTTTAGCTTTTAATTTAATCCTTGTACAGCCTAGCGCAACATTGACCTCTCACACACAAACTCACACACACACTTATACGCTAATGAGCTTTGCTAGAGAAATTATTTGTTAATCCAAATTTTTGAACGGTACTACTTCTTGCAAAGCTAACGACGTTTGGCTCTAAGCAGGTGCTTTAAATGCTAATGACTCGATACGACAACGCACAGTGGGAAGTTAGAGGAAATTAATATAGTTTTTACAACACACAAAATTAGAGAAATTTGAAGGAATATTACTAAATAGAGCTTCATAAAGTTTTATTTAAGGTTCGATAATCTTAAATTCTTTTAGGCGCAGCTGATCAAGTTGATACGAGTGACGATTTTTTATTGTAACTTTTTTTCAACTAGATGAGAGTCGCTTATATTTGAGAATCTGAAGTTTTTTGCCCCATTCACTTGTTAAAGTATATCAGAGCTGTAAAAGAATGCATTCAATTTGATTTTATTCACAAAAAAGTGAATCAGTGAATAACGAACTATGAATGCATTCAATAAATGAAAAATTGATTTATAAATAAAATTTGTAATTCTTATTAACCACACAACCACTGATGCAAGAAGTTTTTACCAAAAGTTTCGGCTAGTTTCAGACTCATTATTGTCGAATAGCCGAAGTTGTCCGAAACTGACAAAAAGGCCCGTAACTGGCCGTAACCGAATATTCGGTCGAACACTTATGATGAATAAAAAATTAAAAATGAATAAAAAATTTATAATGAATAACAAATGAATAATTAATAAAAAATGAAAAACGAATAAAAAAAGAATAATTAGAAAATTCAGAAATTCCTCGTGAATTGAATTCTTTGTGAGTAGCATTAAAATGCATAAAAAGAATTGATTTATTATTCCAAATAACGAAAATTAATAATTGAAATGAATACTTATTCAGTTATTGAAAAATTTTATTTATAAATCAATTTCGTATTCTAATGCATTTATATGTCGTTATTCAATTGTACTTTAAATTCTGAATATGAATGCCGATTTTACAGATCTCAACACAGTTGCCACCTTTGTGGGAAAAATCCCATTTGTTGGTATTTTTAATTGCCGTGAGAAACGGGAACTACTATGGGATTTTTTAATTGAGTGTGGTTTTTTTTTCACGTGAGATTTGTTTTGTGTTGTGGGATTTTTTTTTTTTGTTTTGAAGGATTTATTTTTATTTTGCAGTTAAAATATGTATAAAAATATACATAAAAGTGTATATTTTTCATATTTTGTTCATTTTCAATAGCGTTACAATCAATCTATATGATTTTCGCAACGAATTAGTTAAGATAGTTTGGTGAGAAATTCTTTCACTCTTGACATAATAACATGCATTGAGACTATATGTTTCAGTGAATTTTTTCTTTTATTGATATACAAAATGGGAATATCTTAAAAATGATTTGTAGTTGGCCCTTATTACGAGTTGCTTTTGACATAATATTCGCTGATTATCGAAAAACGAGCATCAAACTGTCGAATTGTTCGTTGTTAATCAAATTTTCAGTCGAAAAGAATTTTGCTTTCGATGCTGTGCGTTCAGAGCAATAATTGTTAAAAAGCTAAAAATTTTGTGATAGTTTTTTGCTTTTTAAAGACTAAAACCTTATTTGGAACTCTTTTTGTAAACTTTATGCAGGTCTAAGGTGGATTAAACAAATATTTTTTATTGAATATTATTACTAAACGACTAATTAAAAGTCAGTATTTTTAATTTTTTGTTTCATTTTTCACAATTGGTTATGTCTGTATTATTTGCTGTAGTAATTTTTAATAGAAGAGCGATTTTTTGTATTTTTTTTAATACAAACTGGATTTATAGTGGTTTTTTAAATACAAATGGTATTTTGTCGTGTTTTTTTATTTGCGTGGGATTTTTGTGGTTATTTTAAATGTCCGTGTGATATTTTGTGTTTTTTTTTTCTAATTGCGATGGAATTTTTTTCAATTTTATACCATGGGTATTTTCGTGGTTATTAATTTTTGCTATTGTGGGACAAAGGTTTTTTTCGTGGGAATTTGAGGTGGCAACCGTAGATCTGAAGTATATCCATGGCTTTTGTCATGTGCAGTTTGTGTTCAATATTTTCAGTTTGATACATTACAGATAGTTACAGAAATTTTTCTTTGGTACTTATATATTCTTCGGAAATTTTTTTTTGTGGATTCCCTGTTGAAAAAAAATTCCTCATCTTTTGAGGCGATCCAAGAATCGACAAAAATTTTTGTTTTCTCCTCAAAAAGTGAAAAGCTGCTCTACCAGGCCGTGAGTCATCGACAGGATCAATTGGTAGTTGAAAGAAGCAATGTATAGTGAATACAATGACTGGAGTAATACATCCCATTGCAACACCTCCAAAGATTTCTTGCTGATTCTTGCAGCATGTGGCCCTGCGTTGTTATGCTAAATGATCACTTTGTCATGACTTTTGGTATATTGGGGCCGTTTAAGCTTTAACGCTCGGCTCAATTGTATAGTTGGCAACCTACATTAGTGATGTTTTTGTTAGAATAAAATCGAAATCTCACCAGATTTATGCACAGAATTAACTTCTTGCTATGAAAATTCTCTTTGGCCGTTGAAGTTTATGCATGACCGGGCTTACCCGATGATTTTATGTGCTCTTTGTTATTGAAGTTACTCAACTTCTTGTCCCTCATCACGATTCGATGCAAAAAACTATTTTGATTTGCCTTTGGTTCGAGGTCTCTTGGCTTGAATCCATACAGAGCCAAATTTCCTTGATTTGCACCACACTTATGTAACCACACGCCGTAACCAGTACTCACATCATTTTATTGATGAAAAATGTCCGCCTTTTGCTTCAAATAGCTGTTTATGTCCATCAGTTTAACTTTTCTTAAAATCTTATACATATATTAATAAGCAAACATCAAATGTTGTCGTACACTTTTCCATATTAATTTTAGAATAAGGGCAATGAAACTTATATCATTCGAAACGTACTGCGCCTTTTATGTGCAGAATTATTTAAGATTTTAAATTTATGACCTCTGACCCGAAATATTGACGTTGAAAGTTTGTATTATTTTTAATAAGGAATCTCAGGGCTAAAAAGAGTTAGAATAGTGAATGAGGTATCAAATGAAAGATCTGGCTGCACAGTATGATTACATTTTAGATTGGTGACCTTCGATCTGAAATATGAGTTTTAAAAAGCATTTATTAAATAATAGCTAAACTGTAACAGATGGAAGAATATAATGTAAGAGGCAATTTTAGACATTGATAAGGTTTGCAAAAAATACTTCCCATATTTTACGCCATCTCTTACGGATACCCTGCAATAAGCTTTTCTTTGATGGTCAAATTTTTTGCAAATAGTAAAGTCTGAAAGTTATTTTGCCATAAAAATTACAGCGATATCTCAAAAACTATAGATGTTCTCAGTAAAACGTATTATTGTGTGAAAAGTCGTTGGTTGAGGAATATAACGGTATACAAAAGCTTTCTTGGTAATATTTTCCACGGATAGTATGTTTAAAAAAAAAATACCCTTTAAATGACATTAAAATTAACTACAACGTATTTCTTTGAAGCAAGGCCATCGCCTCAGAATGAAAAAAAAACTATTGAAATTTCAAGTTTTGACTTTGCAAACAAATATCTCAGCCATTTTTAATCGATATATAAAAATTTTTATTTCTGAAAGATCAATTAAATAACTTTGGAGAAATAAGAAAAGATTAGCTGTTTTATATTTCAATAGCAATATATCTATTCAATGTTTTATATTGTTTTAAAAAAACCTCTAAAATATTTAGGTTTTACTTAAAAAATTAGATATACGTTTTTGTTGTTGTAATTTTTTTTCTTATTACATTTTATTTTTTCACATTCTTTCATATGACGTATCATTTGTTAGCAAAAATTGCCTCATTTTGACACAATCCCAAAACAAACGTTTTTGTTGTTGTAACTTTTTGTCTTATTACTTTTTATTTTTTTACATTCTTTCATATGACATATCATATATTTGCAAAAATTGCCCCATTTTGACACAATCCCAAAATGCGTGAGAGAAACAGTTCTTCCGTGTTTCTGAACCGATTTTGATAATTTGATTAAAAGAAACTAGAGTAGGGACAGGAAGTTCACTGAATATTTTTGTGATCTTTGACCTGATATATTAGCGTTTAAAGAATATCTCTTAAGTAAGATCTAAACTATAAAAAATGGAAAAACATGGTGTAAGAAGAAATTTTTGACATTAATACAATGTACAAAAAACATTTTCCGCTATATCTTACGAATAACCTATAATAAGCATTTTTGTATGTAACATGTGAGAATATATAATGTGATGGTGAAATTTCTTATACATAGTAAATTCTGAAAAATCCCTTAATTTTGACATCAAATTTATGGCGCTATCTTGAAAACTATAGCTTTTCTCAGTACAACGTATTTTTATATGAAAAGCCCTGGTTGTGAAAAATAACGGTGTACGAAAGTTTTTATAAGTAATGCTTTTACAAATATTTTTAAAAAAAATGACGACTATTTTTATGTCAAAATTATTGCGATAATTTGAAACTTAAGATTTTCTTAGTACAGCACATTTTTTTAAAGCAAGGTCATGCCTCAGAGCTAGAAAAAAAAAACGATTGAGATTTCAGAAGGTTAGTCGAATTTCGGAAACAGGCGATACTCGTTAAAATTAAAAAGCAGCGCTTCCTGCAAATCGTATTTTTTTAAAGCACAACGAAAGTGCACAGAGATAGTTATTTTGCTTGAATCAAGAAAATGCATTACTTAAAAGCAAATCAGCAAAACTTTGCTCAATCACGGTGGGATTTTAAAAAAAGATTGCTAAATTGAAATCACTCTTCATGTATTTAGAAATAAGAAAAATTTTGCTAAGTTAATATAAACTGCAAGAGCAAATTTATGCTTAATTTAAGCAAATATTTTCTTAGTTACTATAAGCTCAAATAGTAAATTTTTACTTAACTCATGCAAATATTTGCTAAGTTATTATAAGCTAACTTCTAAGTTAATTCAAGCAAATTTCTTCTAAACACACGAGCACACATTTATTCTTAATGAAGAAAATAAGACGACTATTGGTTAACAACTGCGATGGTCGAATTGCTAAGCCCATGCGGCCGAGGTTCAAATCTCTGGACGGTGGTAGCTTTTCAATTTAATTAAATGTTAATAATTATTTCACTTCAAAAATATGCTAGATTTCAACAAAATCTAATCAAAATTTTCTATTGCAATTTATAATAACCAAGCAAATAATTGCTTAAATTAAGTAAAAATTTGCTTTTGTAGTTTATAATAACTAAGCAAAATTATTATTAAATTCAAACAAATATTTGCTTAGTTATTATAGCTTGGAATAGCAAATTTCTACTTAATTCAAGCAAAAACATTTGCTTAGTTATTACAAATTCAAATAGCAAATTTTGATTAGTTTTTGCTGAAATTTAGCATACTTTTGAAGTTGCTGAGAATCAAGCCCAAGTTTTGCTTAACCACAATACAAATTTAGCTAACAGTTTTCTCCGTGTATGTTGTTTACATTTTAGCTTGTCATACTTCTGCTTCTTTTAGAGTGTGTAATTTCTTTTTTTCTGATAGGAAGAAACTATCGATGGGTCTTGAGTCTTGCATTAACCATGTCTTACTTTTTCTTTTATACAGGAAAAATTTTCTTTTTTTTTTATAAATATAATAAAAATATCTTTATTAGGGCCCGACTTTTTTAACTGTGCCTTTTTTGTTTGCCGCTATATCAACTCGGAGATGAATCCAAATACAAAATTTTATATGACCTTTTTTGCCTTTTTTGCATTTTTTGCCTTTTTTTGCACTTTAACAATTTTGTTAATGTGTTACGGAAGGTTTTTAATAATTTTAAATGAATTATATAATATATAATTTTGGAATTTTTTAATGTAATTATTTTTTTCTTGTGGCAACATTTAAAAAATATTTGAAAATAGTCTATTTTCCATTTCGTTGCAACAAATAATGTGCTAGAATAAGATAGCTTTAGTTTAGTCAAAAAGTTGACTTTAAAGATAGTTTTGACCTATTGAAAAGAAAATTTTCAATTCTTCAGAATTCAGTAGATTTTATTAAAGTTTCGAAAAAATTGTGCATCAAAACAAAAAATGCCTAAAAATGCTCCAAGTAAGTCAAGCCAAATACGAAATTTCGAAGAAAAGTTTGGAAGCGATTCATTTTCCATAAATGAATGCTGTGAACGACGAAAAAAAATATTTTGTGGAGCAATACATTCAAAGAAAGAAACACCAAAAAACAAACCCGTAGAACTAGTTAAAAAAGACAGCAAACAAAAGCTAACTATGGTAGCTAAGGTAGCAGCAGGAAATAACTAGTTTTATGCAGATTTGGCAAAAACGATGCTGGCGTTCGATTTACAGTTCCACATGCTAAATCGTACAGAGTTACAAGTATTCTTCGAAAAATTCAGCAAGGTTTTTTTCTGCGAATAAACGACTAAAAAAATACGTCGAAACTACGAAGTATTCATGGGGTCAAACAATTCTTCTTTGCCCAAAAATGTGCGAATAAGCGAGGTAGAGTTCAATCGGTCGCCACAAGTGTCCGCGGATGTCGAAAGCCCGTTTGACACATTCAAGTCATTATTTACTAAGGGAGAATAGCATGAGTTTTGCTACACGTACAGTTTAAAATGTACATTGTTGTACAGTGTTTTTATAGTCAAAATTATTTTATCTTAAAAAAAATTTTAAAATGTTCGGGCAGAAAACTACTGTGATTACGCGATATGAATGTTGAAAGCAAACTTAAAAAATTGAACAATTTTAGAACAATAACAAATTTATTAATAGCTTTTTTTTGCCTTAATTTGATGTACCGGAATTCTTAACTCCTCCCACTATTCCATTCTCAGCTTGTTCTGCTGTCTAAGAACATTCTGTCTTATTGTTCTTCTTTCATTTACTCATCGATTATGCTTGGTTTTCACTATGTCATTTTTATAACGACAGAAAAATTTATCACCTGAAATATCACCTTAATTAAAATTCTTGAACATTTTCTACATAGCTACTCCATGTAATAATTTATTTGTTGTTAATATTCTAAGATTGCCAAAGTTAGAGAAAATGTAAAAATGTTGTTATTTGCAATATGATTGAACACAACTGACCACTGAAAATGGCATAGTGAAAACCAAACATTAGTCAGCTAAGAAATTTTGCTGCGCTTGCACTTGTGCAGCTAATTTGGTTAGCGATTACCAGTGAGCGCATTGTTTACATTAAATCTGTCGTAATCCTGACATTGACCTAATGCTATTCAATAAACATTAGCACACGATCAAATGAATGACTGAATGAATGAATAAAAGAAAAACAAAACATTTAAAGCTATGATAATTAGGCTGGTGTGTTGTGGTATTACGGTACCACTACAAGGGAAATCATGACGCTTTAACATGAATAAAGCTACAAAATGGTTTGACGCGATTTAATGCCATTTAATGACATTCTTTTTAAGTCTCTCAAAACTTTTTTGTTCCCCCAAACCGAACTAACAACTTTTAAAAAATAACTAAATCTATGAAAATATATGAGTGAAAATAAGCAAATTTTTTATGTGGCAGTTGTTAATAACATCAAATATACCAACAACGCATTTTTTTTTATGCAAACCTATAACTCTCTGAAATATTTAATGGTGCCTAAAAAAATGGGACAAAATGATTTTTGTAGTAACATTAATTTAAATGGAATACATTTATCAACATAAATTGTTGCACTTCTACGCGAAATTTATTTTTTTTCCAAAACGATGTATCTATCTATCTACATTCTTACAAATAGAATAGAATTTTTATAGAATAGAGAGCATAAAAGCTAATCTATGTGAACAATTATTAAAATATATTTTTCCGCTTAAAAGTCAATGATTCGAATCTATTTTGATATTATTTGGACACTGAATCAAACTCTTCGCGGTAACTACCGGAAAAAGGGAAATAATGTCTGCCGGACCAGATAAGGCATTTTTTTAAGTATGTGAAGAAAATACCTTTTCAATGAGATATGAATTATATTGATTTTCAGTGTGAAGTCAAAGATAGATACAAGAAAAGTAGAAATGGATTCTTTCAAATATGACTGACGTTCTTGACTTTCACATCGGCTTGTATATAGCTAGCAAGTATTCGCTGCTTTGCCTGCGATGAAAATATTAAATACCATGTAAAAATTTTAAATCTTAAAATAAAAGTATTTTGTTGTATCTTCAAATGCAAAATATAAAAATAATTGTGTTTGTTTATCAATGAACAAATGGTATAAATATAAAAAATTACTTTATTTTATTTGCATTACCTTCCTTAAACAGTAATTGTTATGGTGACATAAAGTTGCTTGGCTTTTTCTGTATTTGGATTTTTTTAATAAATCTTGCATAACAGGATAAGAAAAAAATTGGGTCATATATGATTTTTTTTTTTGATGTACGGAAAATTAATTTTAGACCAAAATCTTGCGACTTATAGTATTTTTTTTTTGATGATTTGAACCATCTCGTATTCGAAACAAATTGACTGCCAAAATTTCAGCTCAATTTAGCTAAAACCTAGCGCGCTTTGCTTCACTCCACGCTTATCCGCTGAAAAGTGGGCGAAACTTAAGTGGGACACTCCCATTTTTAGTACAGTTGCTGAGAGTAATTATATAAATTAAATAACAAAATTTTAGTTTAATACGACCCAAACCGTCTTCCCATGCTTTTCCCACGAAAAAAGCAGTGTTTACTAAATTACCAAATTTTAGTCTTATACTACGATAACATTACTCATTCAGTCAAATGAGAAATAAAGTCATCTCATTTCGCATACAAGTTCTCAGTTGAATCCAACTCATTTAAAACAAATGAATGAGATTGCAAACGTTTTTAAATCTTATTACACAATTTAAAATTTTATAAAAAACACACCAAAACCAAATAAAACGTCAGTCAACAAATCAGATAAACACGTGCATCATCATCAATATCAACCAATAAAAACAAAACAAAGAACCAGTTGTAAAACAAAATGAGATATTTTCGCAAAAAAAAAAAACCAATGTAAGCACTGGTGCCGGGACATAGCCCCAAGGGCTAAACTAAACCAAGGAAAAACTTAGTGAGCTATGACACTGCAAATTATCATAAGAATTGAATAATCAAAGAATTATCAAATTGTAATTAAAGAATTAATATAAAGAATTATTAAAAGTAATCGGTGCATGGTTACCAAGATTATCTGGCTTAAAATTTCGTGAGTTTCCTTTTGTAACATTTTCTTTCAACCATTTTCTTTCAGTCGTGATTTAGTCGTGATTCTAATCAGTTGTGATTCTTATTAGACGATCGTTCTAGCTAGCTATGTTGTGCTTTAAATGTTCTAATTGCCTCATTGTAGATGAGAGCATTATGTGCAATTCTTGCAATGCTGAATTTCATAAACAATGTTTGAACTTAAGTGAAATGCAGTGCGATTTGATTAATAGTCACTCTAACATAACTTTTTTATGTGATAATTGCCTTGGTAAACCAGCAAACTTTGGATCAACAATTGCTAAAATGGCAAATGAAGTGAATGTTATTAAAGCTCTGCTTGTGCAGTCTCTTGGCAGTAAGGTTGTCGAACCCATAAATCTCTCTAACACGACGGGTTCCGATGTTGGGGTGGCTCTAGCTGTTACCTCGGATGTGGGTGTTGCCCCAGCTGTTACCTCAAATGCTGCCCCTATGCAATTGCCTCGTCTTCGTTCTCGTAAACCTGCTGGTTCAGTCACCAATGTATGTAACATGCATAATGTCGCTCAATCTCGCTCTCGTACTCGAAAACCGGTTTCTACCTCCAGTGCCTCATCAGTGGATACTGTCAGAGGATCATCTGATGTTGCTTTCGTCTCTCCCGCTGTGGATGCTGTTGATGCTGTCTCTCCTGCTATGGATGCTATTGATGCTGACGCCGTTGCAGTTAATGTGGTTGTCGCAAATGAAAAAACTAAAACGAAAAATGTTTCTTGCTCTTCTGCGGGCGCTATACCGACTTCTCCAGCTGTTGTGGATAGTCAAGTGGTTGTTGATGATGTTGTTGTTGCTGTGCCAACCTATTCTTCGATTGCTGCTGCTTCAAATTTTAGCTCTTCGATTAATGGTAAATATCAAACATGTGACAATGAAGAGTGGAATGTGGTCAAAACTAAGAGATCGGTTCTACGTGAAAAGTCTGTTTTTGGTCAAAGTGATAGGCATGAACTTGATGTTGCCGCAAAATTTATCTTTGTTCATGTTGGGTTTTTTAACCCTAAAGTCTCTGCACAAGACATAATTAATTATGTTGTAAAATATTCTTCCATTCGTGAAAGCGATTTAATATGTTACAAATTAATAAAAAAAGATTCTATTCTGGAAAATCTTAAAAGAGTATCTTTTAAACTTGGTGTTGCTGAGCACTCTATTGATGCCATTTTTGAGCCGTCGCTCTGGCAAGAGAACACTAAAGTCTCTATGTTCGGAAATTTTCAAAAAAGAAGCCTGAATCAGCGAATGAATTAATCCGATGTAATCCCTTAGTATGCAAGTCGAGCAAAAATTTGAAATGCTATTATCAGAACATGTCTGGGATGAGATCCAAATCTGGTAAATCTTTAATTTTACATCACACGAAGATTTTGATGTCTACGTTTTAATTGAAACCTGGCTACAGCCGGAGTTTTTCGATGGTGAATTCTTTGATCCCAACATTTTTAATGTGTATAGAAAAGACCGAGACGCAATAAAAACTGGACTAGTACGTGGTGGTGGAGTACTAATTGCCATAAAAAGAATTTATTGCTCCACTCTTCAATTCTTTATCAACTCTGACTCTTTGCTAGACCAGCTATGTGTTCGAGTATTTACTTCTAATGAGTCACTGTATATCTGCGCTTCGTACATCCCACCAAATAGTGCAGATTCAATTTATGCTGCGCATGTTGACAACATAATTGGAATAAACTCTTCTATAGATGCAAATTCTCACCTTTGCGTATTGGGTGATTTTAATCTGTCTAAAATTACATGGACATATATTGCAGGGGATTTAACTCCAACGAATATAAATCAGACCCAAGAAATAAATTTGATTGACAGTCTATCCAGTATAGACTTACATCAAATTAATTGTATTTTTAATAACTTAAATAAATTGTTAGACTTAATTTATATTACCTCAAATATTAAATTCAATATCATAGAATGTCTTTATCCCATCCAGAAACAATGTATGCATCATAGGCCACTAATAATAGATTTAGAGTTCTATGACTATTTTGAGTTTTTGGAAGATAAAAAACTGTACAATTTTAATCGTTGTAATTTCCATATATTGAACAGCATGTTACTTAATCTAAACTGGCGCGTACTATTTGATGGTTATAATGCCGAATCATGCTTTAGTATTTTTAAATCTGAGGTTTTGACTACGTGCAATTCGCATATTCCGCGTAGAAAAAAAAATAGTCACAAACTTCCATAGTATACAAGGGGTCTTAAAAAGTTGAAAAACCAAAGAAATAAGTTTTTGAAATTGTTCAGGGCTACCAATGAGCCAACATATAAGGAAAAATATCTACATTTCATGCGTGAATTTAATTTCCTTAATAAATTTTTATATAAGCAATACATCTTGCAATTTGAAACAAATATTAAAAAAAATCCTAAATCTTTTTGGAATTTTATACAGTCCAAAAGAGGGAGATCGCAAATTCCTTCTTCAGTGTTTTTTAATGATCAGTGTTCAACTAACTTACAAGACACTGTAAATATGTTTGCCGATTTTTTCAAGTCAAACTTTGCCGTTGACAATAATAATTATATTGGAAATGCCGTGGAATCTGTTGATGCTTTTACAGATATAGGTACTTTTTCTGTTTCCGTTAACGACGTACTTGAGGCCATCCAGAGTATGAAAGAATCATGTAAGGATGATATTGATGGTTTTGCCACAATAATATTCTTAAAATGTTCACATGCTTTAGCGGTCCCACTTTGTGACATCTTTAATAAGTCCCTATCTGAAGGTAATTTCATTAAGATCTGGAAAATTGCCTCTATAACCCCCATTTTTAAGTCCGGAAATAAAAGCAATGTTGCTAACTATAGGCCAATCTCTAAATTATCTAATGCCTCGAAAATTTTCGAAAGCGTCATAAAAGTTAAACTAAGTTTCTTGATCAAACGTTATATTTGTCCGGAACAACATGGCTTTATTGCTGGTCGGTCAACAGTGTCAAATTTAATCCTTTTCTCTGAGTACTGTGTATCCGCGTTTGGGATGGGTCATCAAGTCGACGTGATCTATACCGACTTCGCAAAAGCATTTGACAGAGTATCTCATAAACTGTTGCTCTTAAAATTATCAAAAATGGGATTTCATTCCTCATTTTTGGCTTGGATTAAGTCTTATTTGCAAGAAAGGATATGTTTTGTCAGTATTAATAATGTTAAATCCTCTCAATTTATAGCTTCTTCAGGCGTTCCGCAGGGTAGTATCCTTGGACCCTTGTTTTTTATACTTTTTATCAATGATATTTCCAAATGCATTTTTAAATCTCGTTTTTTACTGTATGCGGATGACCTAAAACTTTTTCAGAAAATTTCGTGCTCTACAGATGTTATTGAACTACAAGCGGATATTTCAAGAGTTTTAACTTGGAGTCAAACTAATGGTCTAACGTTAAACTTCGGTAAATGTTATCATGTTACTTTCTCTAAACTCACTCTCAATACATTGAGCAGTTCCTACTTTTTCTATAATTCAATAATCCAATCCGCCGATAATTATCGCGATCTGGGTGTTATTTTTGATGCGAAATTTACATTTATTGACCATGTAAATTTTCTCATTCCTAAGGCTTACTCGTTGCTGGCATTTATACGTAGAAATAGTAGTGAGTTTTCCGATCCACATACCTTAAGTATGTTATTTAATGCTTTTGTAAGATCTAGACTTGAGTATGCTTCCATTATTTGGTCTCCATTTTATGCTTCTACCTCTTTCAGACTTGAAAAAATACAAAAGAATTTTACCAGATTTGTACTGCGATCAATAAATTTTCATGATCCGTTGCCACCTTATAGTACGCGCCTGTTGCTTCTAGGACTTAAATCTCTTGACTCAAGACGAAAGATTTCTTCACTGTTATTCATACATGATATAGTTTCTGGCATTATTGACTGCAATTCTCTTTTAGAGCTTATTTCTTTCAATATTCCGCTAAGATATTTAAGAAATTCAAAACTGTTTTATTTAAAACATTGTAGAACTAATTATGCCTTAAATGAGCCAATTATGAGAGCTTTGACTCTTTTTAATGAATTATGTATTTCACATGAAATTGACTTATATGTTCCCAAACATGTTTTTAAAAACTTAATTCATAATGTTCTTTAACATAAGCCTATTATTATTTCTTATACCATTTTACTTATTTATACCTGTAACTGTATAACTTATTTTTTTATATATTATTTTAATCCTAGTCTGTAAAGATTTCTGTATCTAAAGACTTTATGAAATAAACTAAACTAAACTAATCTCATATCTGTGTCGATAAACAATAACAGCTTAAGTCTGATTTCAAAGTTTCGAGAAATCTTGCTTAAAAATTTTCAATCGCCATATAGGTAATATGAAAGGGTCCTATAATTTTGTGTCATAACTTTGGCTAAGGTCATGCTAACAGCTCTAGATTTTGTGTGTTTATAGTGCTACATGCGTGGAACATAGCTGCATCAATAACTCAGATCTGTCTTAAGCCAACATAAGCTATTTTTTTTTTTAATACAGATATAAGAGAAAATGATTTGTCCTTTTACGAAATAGTGATAACAACATCAACAAAGTCAAATCAATTTTTTATGGGTTTTTTTTAAATTTTTGAAATAATTTGCTTTTGTAGACAGCGAAGCCAGTGTTGGGTTATAATCTCTAAGCAGCGGCCGCCTAGTAAAAAGATAAATCTAAATACATTTATTTTAAGTTTTAAGGCTGTGTCCAAGTTGATCTTAACATGCTGATAACTAAATTGTGTTGATAAAGCAGTTTTCCTATTTTTGGAAATAAATAATCATATTAATTTTTGTTAGACTATTATTGTTAATATTTAAATATGGAAACATTATTTTAAAATTGAGCCATTTTTCATTTTTTTTTGGATGATTTTTCATTTAATTTTTGAGCCATATTTCATTTGGGTAATTTTTCATTTTCTTTAAAAAAGTTTAAGGTGATTTTTCATTTTGGGCCATTTTTTATTTGGTCGATTTTTCATTTTTTTTTTTTTTGGCAAATTTTTCATTGGGCGTTTTTTTATAGCGGTCGCCTTATTCTTCCATCATTTCGGTAAATTTTTAAATAGATATTTGAAATATTCATGTTGCTCTCACCATTCCGTACAAGGGCAAATAAATTTGGCTGCAATGAAATAATTTGCCTTTGTACGAAAAGTTGTTAATTCAGGTATATTTACCTTACATTAATACTTAAGTAAGTATACAAATTAAACATTACATTCTTTTTTAATAATACACAAAATCCAGTTTAGGTATAATAGTAATATATATAACACTATATAAGCGTCCACTACCATAAACGCGGCCTTAATAAAAACATTTTACAAAGAAGAATGCAAAAACTTTTATTTGGAATTATGACCCCTTAAAAAGGGGACGTAATCAAAAATTTGAGATTATGTCCTTTTAATTAACTGCTTATTAAGCGGTCATAATCCAAAATTCAAATTTTGAGATTATGTCCCCTTTTTTTGAGGACATAATCCCAATGACTGATTCCAAATGAGTCATATGGCTCAATTTAAACGTAATATTAAACGACCAAAACCATAGCATTAAATATAGCATTTTCATTGATTTTTGGACGGTTAAAGGGGGCGTGGAATCTCATTTTTAGTACAGCTGTCGAAGTAACCATACAAATAAAATTACCAAATTTTAGTTTTGTACGACCAAACCCGTCTGAAATATAGCATTTTTAGCATAAAGTGAAAAGTAGGAGTAGCAAAATATCTAAAACCTATCACGATGACGTTGAAATTACAAATCGTTTGGTACCTTTATCGTCTAAATCGATTCAGTAGTTCTCGCGTGATTGTCAAACATCCGTGCAGTGTCTCAACGCTTTTAATAGTATAGATAGATAGACTACCACAATCTTAATTCGGGAAAAGTTAGCTGGCAAAGCAGCAAAACATAATTTATGTTTATAACTGAATTCTGTCAACTCCCCTCAAAACATTTGCAAAGAAAATTAATCAACAGTGTATGACAGGAAGAATCTCCCTGAAAGCAACTACACAACATGGCTGCCATATTATATTGAGAGAAGTTCTCGCGGCAAAGAGGGGAAACCTTTGTTTGCTGATATGTTGCTGATTGTTGAATGTAAGCATCAAATAAAATTCCTGAATTTTATTAAAATTAAGGAATAGACTTTTGCAAAAACGTAGTAAGCTATGACACTGCAAATTATCATAAGAATTAAATAATCAAAGAATTAGCAAATTGTAATCAAAGAATTAATATAAAGTTAAAAATTATTAAAAGTAACCGATGCATCGGTTACCAAGATTATCTGGCTTAAAATTTCGTGAGTCTCCTTTTGTAACATTTTCTCTCAAGAATCAATTTTCCTTTCATTTAAAAAATACAATTTTCATTTTGTTTTATTCAACACAAATACAAAGTTTTTAATAGATTTATTATTTTCTAAAACCATGTTATAAAATAAGTAGTTTGGAGTTAAACATTGTTCCAATAATTTTAGTTTAAAGATTTTACTAAAGAATTTCCTGACTCCACATCTAGCAGTAGTTTCTTAGCAATATCTATTAACTAATGCGCACACACTTTATAATAAGTTTTGCATTCATTCTCAAATTTACCGCGGCCGGGCAAACTAAAATTTGCAAAAAGCAAATAATTTTTGTTAATATTTCAGTTTTTGTTTCAGCTTAAAAATATTTGTTTTTTTTAACTATTCGTCTGCATTTTTACATGTCCGTCTGTTTACCTATATTTCACATAATCCGTCTGTCAATGTATGCTTTTGATAGCCCGTCTACTACACATTTATTGAATTTTGCAATATAAATCAGAGCACAAAAAAATCACCTAAGGTCTTATAAAATTTCTGCAAAAAGTGGTTTACTGTGTAACGGTCATCAGTCGATTAGCGGCCATGCCTGAACAAATGTAATTTCGAATTGTGTACAGGTGTTGGAAGCCTCGCAGCTACATTATAATTAGGAAATACTTGGTTAGGTCATGTGTCCATTTACCACTGGGTTTTTATTAGTGGGCTTTTTAAAGCGCTCATTAATACATCGCATCTGTTCAACAATACTGTATTAACTCAAAAACTTCAAAGTGTTCAGGAGAGACAAAAAAATGTGTTTTCTTAATGCTTAAGGAATTTTCCATTAACATAAGTTAGGCAATATTTAGAAACCTCATCAATTATTGTATTGCACCACATAACCTTTTTATTTGTTTATTGTTTGCAGATGGAAACGCGATTTTTTTAGTTATTATCATTTTCTTGAATTATTTTTGTTAATAAGAAGTAAATATTTTGAGTTATGTTTGTTTACATGAAATTTATTGCTGTATTTAATACATTTTTTAATAAAAGTGTTAAACATGAAATGAGAAAAGATTAAAGTAAACAAAGTTTTTTAAAGCTAAATAAATGCTAACAACTGCTAAAAAGTTTCATATATATATTTTATTAAATTAATTCCCTATTATATTTTTGTAGTATGATACGTAATACTTTTTAGGGATTATGTTTTTCTTGACTAGGTCCATAATATCCTTTTTTTTTATTTTCTGACAGTGGCAGCTTTCCCAAATAAACACAAGATAACCTGAAATAATTACAAACATGTAAGTTTGGTATTAGAATTTGAAAATGGGTTTAGAACTTACTCCAGGTTTTTCCAATAATCTGTAGACTTCAAATTATCTTTATGTACAAAAACTCTTAAATAGTCTTTGTCCTTGTATGAAGTTTTGTAAAAAAATTAATCGATGTTGTCCTTTTCTACACGGAGAGTTTTAATACTATGCCAATTTATTTTTTGGCGCTCCTCATTTACAACAAAGTTTTTGCCCACAGTTCCTGTATGGCCTTTAGATCATAAAAATCTTCATGAGACAATTCGTGAACTTTATATGGCATTCCAGTTTTTTTTGCTGTTGCTATTAGAGCCGTATATTCACCTGGTGTATATAATGGTCTGCTGACTAGATGCCGTTTTACCTGTTTCTCAATTACGCTGTGTACATTAGCACCTTCGTTTTGAGTAGGGCCTCGGATTAGATATTTATGTGTTATACTTCTTAAGTTATACTTTTGTAGTGCATAAAAATACATGGTGAGTAAGTACTTGCTTTTTTTGCTGCCCACAACAATTGTCAGAATAAAAAATTAAATCCAAGTCCTGAGCGTTATTTAATTTTGACACCAAATTTTTTATATATTGAAGTACGCAACTTCCTATTCCATTTGCTCCACGTTTTCCTTCTACTTCCGTACAGAAAAAGCATTCGACATGTTTTGCTTTGAGCTTACTGACAGTGAAGTTATAGCAATTTATTTTGCTTGTATAATAAAAGCTTGATGCCATCCCTTTTGGAAGTGGGAGAACTGCTTGTAGGTCGTAAACAGCTGCTGTGCAATTTGTTTTACCAAAATCTTTTTCCATTCTGCATAAGAATTCTTTTCTTCTTGGTGTATGTTGTAAACCTCGTTTAAGTCTTTCTTTTCATTCTCATTTGAATTAAAGAATGATTCGCAAAGATCGCATTGATCCTTTTTTGGTTTAAAAAGTAAAAGATTAAATTCGTTCTTGAAAATTCTGTAGAACATACTTTTATTACCAGGTGGCAAATTTTCAGATTCTCGAAACTCTTTGTAATCACTGTATAGGTCAGTTAGGCTTTTGCCACTCTCAATGTATTCACGAGTTGTTTGAGCAAGTAAGTAGTGACTGTCGACCCTTGGAATATTGTTAATAAATTGTCTTATGCTTTTTTTAACTTCAGGGTTCACGGTTAAATGGTTACTATGCTTTCCACGATAGTCTATATCTACAAAACCATCTTTGTCCTTCTTTTTAATAACCATTGCTATGACTGTATCATTTATGTCAAGTGTTGCTTTAAAAAATAACTTACACACTCTTACTTGTTCTGAGTTAATTTCGAAGAAAAATGCATTGTTCAATCTGCGTAAATCTTGAGTGCAGGAGTATCTGTACTTTGGCTTAATTAGTTTTATATTGTTGGCAATAAATTCTCTTTGTCTCTGCAAGCTAGTCATATCCCAATATTTATTAAATATTTCATAGCGCGATGATTGTGTTATTTTCTTACTACATTGAAGGCGACACTTTTCTCCACAAGCTTCTCGTAAACGCTTCTCTTTTATTGTTTTTGACGAATTATAAATTGATTTATACGAATACTCTGAGTTTCGCAATTTTTTTTGCCGCTTTTGTCGTTTATTATGATGTTTTCTTTTTTCGCATTTCCTTTTTGTTACCACTATCTCATTTAAATCTGACTCCGAAGAACTGCTATCATTCACTGTACGTGGATCAAAATCATTTTGCGTATTGTTACTGACCGGATCTGAAGAGCTGCTGCCAGAAGAATGACATCTTTCACTACCGATATTTTTTGCTTTGCGTAATAATGAATAGTGCTCTTCATTTGGACAACTCATTTTGTTAACTGAAGTTATTAGACCTCTTGATTTCAAGTATTCACTATAATGTTTAATAAACCTAATAATACAATTTCTAACTGATTAAAAATGAAATGCTATATTTTTGAAATACAAAATAATAAAGTGATAATATTACAAAGTGTCATTAAAACTATTTCATCAAAACAATAAAAACTCAATAAAAAACAGAATTATTTCACGAAAACAGTAACAACTCAAAGAAAAACTTAAGCATTATTTCATGAAAACAATCATATTTCGAATTAAATCTAACAATTAACTTAGCTTGAATCAATGAAACAATTGCAACTCAAAATACTACCTGACTTAAATAAATTTTTATTATTAGAATAACAACTTAACTCAAAATACTACTCTTTAAACGACAAAACAATTATTTGTTAAGGCCAATCACTTCAAATAACTCAAAATAATTTTGTTTTCTTGATTCACAGAAATAACCCATTGTAGCAGGAAAAAGGTCACAACATGTCATTTTATTAACAAATAGTAGTCAGAATAGAACTATGGGAACTTTTAACCGTAGGTGAACATAAGTGTTATGTATTGTTTTTTGCCAAAAAGATAAAATAAAAAAATTTTGAGTTAATACAGTATTGTTGAACGAGTGCGACATACTTAATATGGGAGAGTGCCAAGGCTACCCGACACCGCAATAGAAACAATGAGAAAGACTATAGCAGAGGAAAAGAGATATAAAGCTTTATGCTGCTTGTGTGTTTTCTAGCATTTTAATGAAGCAATAGTTTTTGTGTTATATTTTTTGGCTACTTTATAAACTTTAATTTTTATACATTTTAAGAAATCTTTTAAAAAAATTTATAATGCCAGATATTAAGTTAAACATGTATCTATATATTAGTGAAGGAAATTACTAAAATCGGTTAAGTGGTTTTTAAGTTTAGCGTCGTCGAAGGTACGTGAGAAGCCTTTTATATTATAGTATAGATGATATTTTTTAATTATTTTTAACTAAAAGCGACTAAATAATTTAATATTACTTAATGTTTTTTTAAAACATCGTAATTTCAGCAAAAGTTATTAAAATTAAATTGTGAGAGTACTGAGAGCTGATCCCAATTTGAGTTCTTTAAAAATGGCAACAAACATGATGAATGACAACAGAATTTTAGAATTGGTGAAAAAAGTTAAATGAAAGTTGGAATTTTATAATTAAATTTTAATCAGTTTGTGGGGGGTGGTCCGTTTAAGAATTATAATGAAAATCTTTTAGTATTGTTATTTTATTTACTTGTAAAGTTTTATTACGAGCAACAAAATTATAACAATTGAAATTGAATAAAAATTTGAATCAATATTGAAATTTTGTTTGAACAGTTTTTTTTTTTTTTTGATTAAATAAATTCGACAAACATAAAAATTATATTTTTTCAAACTCAATTATTTCTGTAAAGTAATTTTGTTGTGTAAGTGGTGTATGTGTATGTGTGTCTTGTGCATGTGATATAAATACACCACAAGTTACCCTGCAGTCCAAGGCATCGTGCACGAATATGTCATGATGATTTCTTAAAGAACTTTTGTTTGAGATTTTCGTCAATGAAATGTATAAACAAATCAGCATGTTTCGTCAAAGAGGAAGAAAAATCATGCATAATTCATTCAAGATTTCTTTCAGACTTGGACTACTAGGTAATTATTTGTGATCTATTATTTAACTTATTACATGAATTTAATGGTGAGCTTTAAATCAAGTAAGATTTTTAAGGAAGCAACAACAACTCTGTATAGAGTTAGTCACTTAGCTCACTAGACAGTCTGTTACGGAAATCGCTACTTTTCCGCTACTTTTCCTCTTCCTAGTCTTTGAGTGATTTTTCAGTTTTCAACTTCTACGGTCCTAAACAACACTTTATATGTTTTCTTTTAAATAAATAAAACTATAACAATTTTAACTTCTTTGAACGGAAAATTTGTATCGTAACGTATGCATTGTAACAATTCATACGATGGTTTGATTAAAAATAATTAATAAAAAATTTTCAATAAAACAAATATTCATATATAGCAACATTATTGCAAATTTTATAAAAAAAAAAATGCATAAAAGACTTCAGCTTACTTTGCAGATGTTTTTCGTTTATATTTATTCATAACACGTTAATCCAGCACGTTAAAGCGCATTCTCCTACATCGTTTTGACTCAGTACAGTTAAATGTAGTGTGTTTAGACCCAAGCACTAAATCAGTTTCAGTGAAAGCTATTGTGGAAGCGTTTTGAAAATTTGACAACTCAAACCTGCAACTTAAATTAAGTTTGACAATGAAAGCAAAATTACTGATTTTCGGAACGTTTTAACTATAAATTCTTGTTTATGCTCACTTTCTAAGCGACTTTCAAATTTAAGAACCAAATTGAAATTTGATTTTATTATATCGCTTTGAAATTTTCAATACGGATTGAGGTTTAGTTTATGCAACTGTTTGAATCAAGTCGACTTCATTCAAATTGACTTGAAGCGTCGGATCAACGTGGTATCAGACAAAAACTACCTAAATTTAAATTTTTCTTTGCTTTTTTTTTAGTTTTTAACAAAAAAAAAAAAAAAAAACGAACCAACGTTACGTGCGCAACCACATAAGAACCCATATGTTATATATGATAAATATATGTATGGGAAATTCCACAGAAAGTCTACCGTAACTAAAAACTGAAACTTATTAAAAACTTCTTATTTTATGATATTATCTAAAAGAAAATATTTAATTTTTTTAATTTAAACTACTTCTACATAAATTAATTTACCATGATGATCAAATCGTCTGCACTGTTTCACAAATGTAGTTTTTCTTTTTCGTAAATGTTTAGTAAATGTTTCGTAAACTTTTTTGTTTTAGTAAAAATGGAAGACATTAGCTAGATAAAACCAGAGAAGATTTTTAAATTTGAAATTCCGTTTTTGTAACATAAGGCCAGCACATATTTTTGCTTATATCTTAAAATCCGGTCGATTTTTGTCACTGTTTTAACTTAATAGAATGCTACTTAATTACTACGCAAATATAAAAAAGCCCTTTTAAAAATGAGACCATTTCAAACTTTTTTTTAATACTTCTTCGTACAAGTTGTCCGTAATGCCAGTTGTAAATGCCCATAGCTATATAACACTCTTAATTTTTTCGCATAACGTAAAAATAAATAAATAAATAAAATTAAAATAAATGTTGATTTTCTATAATATAAATACAAATTCAAAATGTTTGATAGTTTAAATCATTCTTGAATTTAAATATAAATTCTAGTTGTTTGATGATTTAAAATCGTTTATTGAGCTTGAGGTCAGGTTAGAACAATTAATTGCTCTAACGAATTTTTCCAAAGAAACAACAACAACAACAACAACATTTTTCAATATGAAAAGGAAAACATCACTAGCTGATATTATTGCAATTTCGGCCCCGCTACAATTTTACTACAAAGCTGAAATTGCAATAAAATCAGCTAGTGATGTTTTCTTTTTCATATTGATAATAAATAACAAGGTCATATAGAAAACTTAAATTAAAAAAAAAAAGTTAATAAAATTTCGTGTACCTAGGACCACAGCAACCAGTGCCGAATTGCATTGAAACATGTCGGTACTTGGCGATATGGGATTAAAGTGCTAATTTTTTAAAAAAAAAAAACTCATATTAGTACTGTATAAGAGTTAATTTTCCTAAAAATTATTCGCATCTCGTTTTCCATTTAATTTTCTTCAAATTAAGTGATCATACATGAAAATCGACTAAAAATTACCAGAGTTGTAAATATTTGTTTTTTACCAATTTGTTTGGAAAAAAATTTCAATAACATGTTGTGGAATTATTGTTTTAAGCTTTACCTAATGCATTTTCAAAAATTTTGCAATTATGTTGAATATCCTGGTCATTATGAAAGTTTTTACTAGAAGTGTACCGATTTAAAAATTTTCAGTTTGAGGTTTTTTACATAAAATAAAAATTTGAAAAAAAACTACATCACGGCTTATTTAAGCATAAATTTATTTTGGCTATTTTTTGCAAAAAATAAAAAGAACCAAAATTCGCACAAAAAAAATAAAGCTGTTGAAACTTGAATTTGTTTTTTTTTATCCTTAAAGTGCTTTTTTTAGCATATCGAAAAAAAATAAAAAACATAAAGTTCACATTTGGAATGACTTAAATGAATTTTGAAAAAGCATTTCTGATTTTGATCCGTAAAATATTTGGAATTCTAGGGTTGTCAAGATAACAGTCTCTAGTTTTAGGGTAAAAAATAGTAAAAGTAAATTTTCAACAACATAAAATTTATTCCGAATTTTGGTTTTTTTAATTTTTTGCAAAAAATAGCTTAAAACTATGCTATAACCACCCGTGATGTATTTTAAAACTTTGGGAATTTTTGGAGTTTTTTCTTAAATATTTCCCAACTCGAAATTTTCAAAACGGTACATTTCAAGGAAAAACATTTAAAACGACCAGGTTATTTAACGTAATCGCACTTTTTTCTTGTATCAATATGAATCACAGTTTTTGAAACTATTTCACTGCATTTTATTGATTGGAAAAATTAATTTATTTTTTTGAAAAAGAGCACTTTGTTTCCATATAAATATTATTTTCTACTTTAAAGTCGCTTGTGGCAATTTTATATATCAATAATTTTTTAAATTAAAATTCTGTTTTTTTTCTACTTCTGTTCAGCAAAAAACAAAACCCCGGTAATTCGTCGAGAAACAATTTGTGACCACACTATTCAGTCACAAAAGTGCCGAGTATCAAACCTTATTTTATTTTTAAAAGCTACGAATAGTAACGAACAGAACCCAAGAAAATAATACATACATATATTGTGTCAATAAAGTAGCTGATAAGTAGGGCTCGGAAGTAATAGTAAAATGCATTTTTTAAGATAGGGGTAGACATTGCTTATAAACACCAAAATCCGTTTCATTAAACGTACAGTTCAAAAATCCAATTTTTATTTTGCATTTTTTTTGTCATTTTTCACATTATTTTCGTTTATAATGAATTTTTTACTTTTAAGAGCATTATTCGTAACTTTTTATCATTTTGCATTTTTTAATAAGGGATTTATTTTTTTAAATTGCATTTTTTATTTAGTTTAATAAACAGTTTTATTTCGTTATTTTACATTCTCATTTACTTTTAGATTTAGTTGCGTGGCTCATGAACTTCATAGAGTGGCTGAAGAAATAAGGAAACACTTCCCGATCGTGGACCAATTAATATCAAATGTAAAAAAATTTTCGTAAAATGTCCTTCACGTATTCAGTTATTCCGAGAAAAGGCGCCAAGTGTGCCTTTGCCTCCTCAGCCCATACTGACCAGATGGGGAACGTGGATAAATGCAGTAATTATTATTGCGAGCATTTCGAAACTATAAAGAGCTTTCTTTATAATGGATTTAAATCCAGAAGATTCAACATCAATACCAATGGCTCAAGAGTTATTAAAAGGCTTTCATGTACAAAATAATTTTATTTCTATAAAGACCCATTTTGAAACTCTTTCTGACTCCATTACTAAACTGGAAACTTCAAGACAATCTCTTTATGACTCGGTCAATGTTATGAAAGCTGAAGAACTTAAGATGCAAAAAAAATGCAGTTGGTATTTCAACAAAATATAAAATGAAAAGTGTATTGGAAAAATACCGCGAATTTACAGTAATCTGAAAAATTTCACAAATTCTTAATAGTGGAGAAGAAGGAGGAATAGAAGAATTTTCGAATGATTTGTTAACTAACGACTTTCCTTATTTTACATATGCGACAATAGCTTCAGTAGCTGTTGAACGCAGCTTTTTAATGTATAAAAATTTGCTTTCAGATAACAGCCGTTCATTTCATCCAGAAAATATTAAGCAGTTGATTATTGTTCAATGCAATCAATTTTAAAAATATTACCCAAATTTTATTTTTATTTAAATTAAGTTAATTTTTTTGTTTTTTTGTATATTTTATAAAGTTTTTTATAATTTTTTCAAATAAACAAATAAACAATAACTGAATTAAAATTTAAATAATAAAATACTAAACAAAAATTTTCATTTTTATTTTTAAGTGAACTTTTTTAATGCATTTTTATGATTTTTAAATGCATTTTTTATGAGTTTTTAGTTCATCAACTTCCGAGCCCTATTAATAAGTATCGAAACTGGCCTTATTCTAAACTTTAATGTACCCGAAACATGACCAACAAGTACTTCGAAAGTCACCTAAAATAGTACCGTAGTCAGTCAGTATTATTTCAATAAATTTTTCAAAAACGAACACCTATAAATCTACGTTTACCAACACGGGCACCGTACATATATCAGCAAATTTATTGACAAAAAATATGAAATTATTTCTCAGTTACAATTTCGTTATAGCATTCTAGGAGGGTTCATTTTGAATAGCACACAACCATTTGCTTGCCAAAAAAAATCATACATTCTTAACCATAATATTACGAGTACAAGCTCTAACACTTCGCCGCAAAAAAAATATTTTTGAATCAGCTAAAACTTCGAACTGATGGGTAATTCGCCGTAAAGTCCTGATGAGTCTTAGCCGATATACCGAATTTCATTGAAATACCTAAAAGAGGCCCATAGAATTTTTGTTCGACTTCCCCGTTAAAACTTTTCACTGTGCGACGCTCTGTAGTCAATTTCAGCAGCAACGCAGCCAAGCTTTACAAACTGATTCACCTCATTTAAGACGAAATAATGTGCTTTGCAAAAGACGACTGACTGACTGCGACAGACAAACCATGAAACATTAGTGACAGCAAAAACAACATTAAAACAACAATATAAGAAAATGAAGAATAATATCCAAAGAGCATAGCAAGAACAAATAACGAAATTCATGTCAAAGGCTGTCATTAATTTTGAGTCACGTTCAAGTTGCTAAATTGTTTTACCTGATGCAAGAGGCCATTAAAGACTAACGGTTTCAGACACAGCAGGATGATTTTGAAGGATAAACATCTTAATGCATGGCATTATTTATAGAAAAAAGTGTCTAAAGCTTTTGAGAGCTTAAGGTATAGTGTAAGATACAAATAAATAGTACAACTAAAGAATTGCTGCTAGTGTGAAATGCGTGTTACTCATACGCCATGCAGCACCCCAATTAAAGGTGTTGTTAATTTCCTAACATAAGCATGAGTCACGCGATTATCATGTTACAAAAGAAACTGTTTGAGAATTTCTATTTATTATAGCAATAAATAGACCAAAATTGCGCTCATTTCCGTGACCAAATTAAACCAGGCCTAAACAAACATGACCAGTCAAATTGAAAAAAGCATGAATATAATAAACAATTCTAGCACAATTGCTGGCCAGCACCGTCAACACTTTCCGACAAGTAGAGGATTTTACAAAAGCCCAAACACCACAGATAATATAACAACTTGAAGCAGAAATAACGTGAACATTGTTAGATTGTCAAATAAAACATGAGCGGAAGTGAAGGGAAGAATTTCTGGTTTCCTTACCGGAAGGTAGCTCGTACTCTTCAATGGATTTGCATAAGTGTGATAGGCATAGACAGGCAGGCAGACTGACAGACACAGAGCGTCAGACTAACAGTATATTAGACTGCTACAAAATAATAATAATCATAATAATAATATTTTATATGGAGTGTAAGGAAGGTGAATTACTTTGCTGCTGTGATTTCATATTTGTATGCAAAGTGAACAAAGTGTGGTTTTATTAAAATTGTGTTGTTTGTTTTTTTAACCCTGAGATAGGCAACAACTTTTATGTCACTTAGTTAGCCAACGAAATTCGGCCTGACCGAATGGGACTACAAGATGTTTGTTAAAGTTAGAATATTTATTTAATACAAAAAAAAATCAGCATAATTACATTAAGATTCTAGATCTTTTTAAGTACAATTAAGAAACATAAGTGTATAATCAACTGGCAAACTAAAACATAAATGAATATAGTATACAAATAGATCTCAAAAAAATTTTTCCTGAGATAAAAATTATTTAAGGAACAAACAAATATAAATAGTCAACAATTTAAAACATATACAATAAACATATAATTTTTCTTATTTTTAATAAATTTGTATCTTCTGTACTATTTTTAATAATTTTATCAGCACACTTGCACACAACTAAATAAATTCAAAGTTGTGACGCCCTTATAATTAAAAAAATTGCTTTGAGCACTGGTTGGACTATAATAAAGCTATGACACTTATTTCAAAACAGTGGTTGCATCTGCATGGTTCAAATAGCAACAAAAAAGCTTTTAGTTAGCTTAACACTGAAACAGCAAATTGTTAAAAGCTCTCGATTTCTGCGCTAAAAATTTCTAAAACTTAAAACAAGGACTTTATGATGAAAAATATTTATAATTTGGATTTACGGCTATGAATTATAAGCCCCAATGTGTCATTTGCGGAGAAGTATTACGACTAGAGAGTACAAAATCATCAAAACTACATACATCAAGTAAACACCCGAAAGAAGCTGTTAAGCCAAAGTAATCAAAGTGGCGAACTCTATTAAAGGTAAATACAAACAAGATTGTTCAGAATAATATGTGAAGATATGGGTTTGCTCCATCAAAATCTTTTTATTGCACAGAAGTTAGATGGCTATCCAAGGGAAATGTATTAACCCGAGTTTTGGAACTAAGAGATGAATTGCTAATGTTTTTACAATATTCTAACTCTGAATATGCTGATAAGATTTATGACTCTGGATAGCTTCTAAAACTAGCATTTCTCGTTGGTCTCTTCAACCGAAAATATATTGTTAACAAGAACCTTCAAGAGAGAGAAGAAAATATTTTAACAGCCAAGAAAAGTATCAAAAGATTACTTACAAAGCTTTCCTCATAATTTTTGATCAAATTTTTAAAAAAAGAAAGATTATCTGTTTTGTTTAAAAGGTTTCCAAAGAAATGGCAACAGACCAATTAGCAGTTAGTTCTCATATTGCAACCGTAAAAGACAGCTTGCAACATTTTGAAGAAAAACGATCAATCAACTTCTCAAAGCTGGACTCTGTTGATAATGGATGGAGATGGATACAAAATTATTTTTTTAACATGTCAGCAAAACTTAAAGATCTGTCCACAAAAATTAAAGAAAATCTTTTGAATGAAGCTGCTGAGGCCATGCTGAAAATGAAATTGCAATAACGAAAAATTTACTACTTTTGGATTACACAAAAAATAAAAATATCCAGTGCTTGCTTGCCTTAAAACTGCTAGTAACATTGACCACTTCATTCCTATGCGAACTAAGATTTCCATAAGTAATGCACTTTAAAACAAAGAAAAAAAAAACAGACTTTAATAAGAAAGTTATTTGGTTGTTTGTGTCTTCAAAATAGAGCCATGCTTCTCCCAAATATAAAAGAATAAATAGCCT
Organism: Dichetophora obliterata; assembly: GCA_963920525.1. NCBI lineage: Eukaryota > Metazoa > Arthropoda > Insecta > Diptera > Sciomyzidae > Dichetophora > Dichetophora obliterata. The sequence goes on from OY986435.1 coordinate 309,213,058, forward strand.
TCACATTAATAGTGTTGTTTTTTATTGCAATGTAGGACCTACATCCCTTGTTATTTACGTTTACCTGGCTTGTGGCCACGACCCATTTGTCAAGTCGTCATGACCTAATAGGAGTCGCGACCCACAGGTCAAAAGCACTGCGTTAGAAAAATGAAGTCACTCTTTTCCAACAGACCTGGTTGATATTCTTGGCATTGTTGAGCTTAAAATTAATAAGGTGTACTACCAAAAAGCATATGCAATACGATCAAAAGCTTGTCTTTGGATTCAGAATTGAAGGGTAGTATAATTAAGGTAATTGCCGTGAGTAAGCTTAAATTAAGTCCCAAAGTCGAATATGGTATTGCCAGACCTTGTTGCCTATCATAGGGTTAGCTGATATAACAGAATTATGTACCAAAAGCTTAAAACCTTCTCAAACATGTGTGAATGTGTCTCGCAATAAAAAATTATGAACTTTTTAAATGCCATTTTTTATCGTAAAAAGGCTTATAAAAACAAATTGTGAAAGCTTACACCTACACCGATTAGCAGCGATTGAAGATTTTATGTTAAGTTTAGGTAACAAAGAGACTTTCTTAAATTACTGACATATATCTGAAAATAAAAAGAAGCAATTTAAAGTGAGGAAAATTATATATAAAATTTTATTTAATGCAGCCAACATACTAGAGAACTCAAGATAAATCCCAGTATTTTCCTATTGCAATTCTGGAAATAAAATATTGAAAATTCATTGAAATCAATTTAAGAATGCCTCCCAGCAGATAAAAAACTACTTTATTTTCGATATTAAACCAATTCTTAGACATACGAAGATATAAGAATACAACAAAAAGGGGGGAAAAAGCAATAACTTTCAAAGAAGAACTGACAACATAACTAACAATCATGCAGTAGCAATTGGCGTATAAGCTTAAAAGTTAGTTGAAACCATTTTTAGCTTTTTTAAATATTTTTGTTTTTTAAAAAGAGTTGATGTAAAGTTACATTTTGTTTTTGCAATTTTAAAATCAAGTTTTTGTTACGTTTTAGCAAATGTTTTACTGCTTAATTGTTTTAATAAGTTGTAAGAAATTGTGTTTTTAAGAAAAAAATTTCCCTAAAGATGTCGCCACCCCAGCGACAAAACGTCGAGAAAAATAGAATTTTTATTTTTACATTAAAAAATTGCAATTTAAAAAGTAATCGTCAAATCTACATCTGCAATATTTTATGTGGAATGCATAAAAAGTGAGCATATATATAAAAAAAAAATATACTGGCCATTTCAGCCCTTGGAAAGACTTTGACCTAGCTTCTATTGATCAGTTGTGTTGTACGTGTTATCAAATGTTTGATCACAAATGATCGAGAACTGGACCTACGTGTTTAATGCCGACTCCAAATGGCTTATGTTCTCAAGAAGGTTTACATGGCAAGTTTTACTCTCTGAGGTTTGCCATTGTCTACAGAGAGGTGACGACCGAACAGAAAAATTAATTCAAATGAAAAACTTTCTGTCTGAGCTGGAATTAAACCCGGGCTACAGCAGTTCATTAGCTTAGGGGCCACGCACTCTACCCACTAGGCTACGGCTGCCACCAGTGAGCATATATAGTAAAGCAAATAAAAAATTCATAACCTCTCTTTATCTTACATGAAAAATCGAGTTGGAGCAATAGCTCACTTTTTATGCGTCCCACCCATTGATTCAAATAAAGGACAGGTTCACATGAAACTCGACCATGTGATAGTTAATTTTTCGATAGCTATGATATGAACAATATGTTCCCAATTATATGTTCTATGTTTGACTCATAACGATTGCATAAAAAAGTTATCGCATCCATATTTTCATAAATCGAAAGAATCTTTAACCAAATTTTAAAGCGTGTTTTCTGAGAACTCATGTTTTTCAAGCTGGTCTCCAAGATATATCAAGAACTTTTCTAAAGATTGACTTAAATTTTTTTATTTTAATGAAAATAAAATTTATTAGATCCCAAACCTAGATTCAGATAACATTGGCTAACGCTACTAAAAATTCAGATGTCAAATATTTTTGAAATTTTCAACTATTTATTAATATAATAGGTTCAAGCTCCAATAAATATAATATAATTAATAAAATTTTTTGAATGTTTTATATCAGATGACGCGATGGAGGCCGTTTTATGCACTAAAAAAAAATATTTTTTTATAATAAAAATTAAAAATAAAAAAAATTTTTTTGATCAATTTGCTTAAGTGCTAACAAGAAAAAACTTATAATGAAGCATCGATTACATATGTAGATACACAACAGAGTGTTATATTTAAAAAAAACATGAAGAAAAAAAAAAAAGAAGAAAACTTTATTAATTCTAAACAATAATTAATGATAAATAATTTTGAATAACGATGAAGTTAATAATCAGTACTAAATATTAAAAATTTTGTTAATTTAAATTAAATTAAATTAAATTAAGTAAAAACTATAACGATGGTTGATCTTATACAAAAATTTAAAAAAAAAATTAAATTAAACTTATGAGCCTAAGAAAAGTAGAAAATGAAGCAAGTTAAAAAATTAATTTTAGAATGAATAAAATAAGAAGAGGAACGAAAATTGTTGTGAAATTAAAGAGAAGATAAATACTCAGTGAGCTTGGACTTAAACATTGCTGCGCGCAAATACGCTGCAAGAAGGCTGGAAGCGAGTTCCAAAGACGTATGGAATTAACTAAAAACTGCCTTTCGGACGCTGAGCAGATATGTTTTGGTTGAACTAAATTGTTTCCGCGCTGAGATTTTTAAAATTTTATTTTTTTATATAAGTAAAGTGGTTCCTTTGTAAAGATAATTTTATGCAGGAAAACTAACACCCTCAAATTCAAGATATTGTCTAAAATCAGGCTGAAAATTTGTTTTGCATACCGTGATATGCGGTCGGCTCGCTTAAGTCCGAGGACATAGCGAGCGATATTGTTATAAGCAACGTTTTGCTTACGCTTACTTGCAGCGTCGCAATATGCAAAAATCTCACATTCGTACAATAAAGTGGGGACAAGATAAGTTTTTGCCAATAGCATTCTAGTGCTGAGAGGTGTAAAATACTGTGTAGTCCACAAGCTGCGGAGCATACCATAGATTTTTCCTACAGTGGCATCCAATTTAAACTGCTATTAAAAGTAATGCCCAAATTTTTCACCGCTTTTACAACTTCGATGCATGAGCCATTTAAGGTGACACTTGGAATATGCGAAGTAAGATTGTGTTTTCTAGCTATTCTTAAACATTTTGATTTCATTGGGTTGAGACATAGACCATTAGCAGATGCCATATCATTGATTTTACTTAAATTTGCATTCAAATCTTGAACACAAGAGTGAATATCAGACTTGCGACAGCTAGTATAAAGTTGCACATCATCGGCGTACATTTGTATTCCACAATATTTTATAACGGTAGGAAAATCGTTTATATATACCTAGAATAGTAGAGGACCCAGTATAGATCCCTGAGGTACGCCACAGTTTACTGGGGAAAAATTAGAGATCTTGCAACCAATATTTACTGCTTGTGACCTATTAGTCAGGTATGAGCTCATTTGTCTGGTTACATTAGTGGAAAAATTAAACATGCTAGATAATTTTGCACATAAGATCTGGTGATCGACCGTGTCAAAAGCTTTCAAGTGATCCAAAAGAATGAAAATAGTAATGTCATTGCGATCGAGATTATATCGGATTTGATCAGTGTCGTTTAGTAGAGCGGTCACACAACTATGTTTTGGTCGGAGTCCTGACTGTCTGTCATTTAAAAATTTGTTACAATACAGGAATGTATGTATTTGTTTGTGAATCACCGATTCAAAAACTTTAGATAGACATGGTAAGATTGCTTTTGGTCGATAGTCGTTTCCTGTTTTAGGAATGGGTATTATTTTGGCTTTTTTCCAAGCATTAGGAAATTCCGATTTGGTTATAATTGCACTAAAGATAAATAAAACGAAAGGGAGAAGCACAGGTAAAAGTAACTTGAAAAACTTAGGATGTATTCCACCAAAACCGACAGCATTAGATTTGTTATCTAAGTAACTTCGCAGTACTTCATCATATTCAACACATTGGAAACTAAATGCATAGTTCAAATTAAGAGTACTTTAAAGATTACAATAGCTGTTTCCACTTGATGTTGGCATAGGAATATCTATAAATTTTTTATTTAAGGAGTCAACGTCTACACTGATATCTGTAAGCTGAGAGTTACCACCAACTCCGATTTGTCGTATTATGCTCCACTTCTTTTTGCAGTCTATGGCAGAGCTAAATTTAGTTTCAAATATTTCAACTTAGTGACTTTCACCTCCCTTACTACGTTTTTTTCTGCATATTCGGAAAAGATTATGGCGTACCGGTGTTTTTTGACGTTTCCATTTATTATAGGCTACTTCACGTTTATTGAGGAGACACTTAATCGTAGTTGAAAACCATGGTCTTTGGCAATGTTTCAAAATTTTGCTTTTAAGTGGAACACATTTTTCGAATAAAGCATTGACATTTTGCTGTAGGAACTGTAACTGATCATTAACAGATAGCAAGTAATAAATTTTTGTCCAGTCGACAAGATCGAGCTCCGCCTGAAGAGAATTATAATCAATATTTTTGAAATCGCGGTAAGTTATTTTTTGTTCTGGTACTAGCAGCTGAAAATCACAAACATGAAATATAAGGTCATGTTTGGAGAAAACAGAAGCGGATAGCTGGTCATAAAGAAAGACTTTATCACTATCACCTATAAAAAAAGGTCCAGCAACGTATTTCGACTTTTGGAGAAATGGGTGGCTATTGCAGAGTTAGGTTTCGTAAGACCAAGAGCACACATGTCCTCAGCTAAGTGAGTTTCAACCAGTAGATCACTGTTGAAATTACCACATATTATAATGTCAGCATAAAAGTTTGCAACCGATTCAATTTTTAGCATTAAATTTTCATTATCTATGTTGCGATTAGGCCTGTAGACATTGCCAACAAGCAGTTTATTAGATCCATAAATAATATTAACAAATAAGAATTCATAGCTATCATGAATGTTTGATTTACTAATCAAGTTGCATGTAATACCGTCTCTAACAAAAATTGCAACACCACCGGCATGTGACTCGCGCTCTGCACGAAATGTTTTGTAACCATTAACGCTTAATACACTATCTTGAAGGGATGGCTGAAACTATGTTCCAGACACACAAATAACATCAATGTCTGAATTTTCAAAGATGTACTGGAACTCATCAATTTTGTTATTTTAGTTTTGAGCATTTATATGACATACCCGTAAACGCTTTCTTTGTCTGCTTAATATTCGAATTAGAGCATAAGTGTTGTCTTTGGAACTGTTTCGACTAGAGTTATGAAAATTCATAGTAAAAATATTTTAAACTGATAAGTCGCGCATTTAAGAATCATTTAAAAACTGCCAAAAGCCAAAGTGCTCATTTATTTCCTTCTTAAAAAAAAATAAAATCAAGATCATCACCGTGTGTTTGGATCTCTCTTGTTAAGAGAAAACAACCTGCCTGCCCTTAATCTCACAATATTTCTTTCATGAACAGAATAAAAAATTCCATGGCGTAGAAATTTATTGTAATAAGGCTAAGAAAATATTTGTTGGTTTCTTTATAGCTAAGTTCAAAGCTTATTTGGTTCACGTAATATTCTTATAAACTTTATGGAATCAACTTTTTTTAATTTGTTTTGTGCGCGTGTTATCCAAGTGTTTTTAAGTAATCGTTATCCTAAACCATTAAATTTAAAGAGCACTTTTAAAAATATTGCAAATGTACTTACTTCTGATTAATTCAGTTTTAACTATTTTAATTGAATTTTAAATCATACCTTCTTCTCTGCCACTCCTTTTTTCTATCAAAAGACAAAAAAGGATACACAGTAAAACAAATTTTTTATAAAGTCAAAATTCTTATATACGTCTATATAGAGCTGAAAGTACTACCCCATAAGAGCAAAACACTAACGGGGTTTTGCAAAGTGAGGCGCCAAACATCCTTTTTTTTTTGAGACATTTTATTTGGGTGAACAGCTGATTGTTCTGCAATTCAACGCATCAGTTTTTATTATCTAACTTGACCAGTATTGGGATAAGCGTGTGGCTGTCTTTAAAGAAGCTGATGTTAAGAGGCTAAAAAATAATTTTAAAAAACATTTCCTACAAAAAACTTACAACAGTTTCGAGTTAAAAGACAAAACACTCAAAAAAAAAATTAATTTTTATCAATTTTTAATGTGTCAAACAGAATATTTTCCGCGCCAAACTTTGCAAAGCCCAGCTAGGGTAAATTTTTTTTATACCTAACTATCTTTCTGTTGCTGATTATGGATTATAATTTTGCATGAACTGAAAGCGAACGATGAAATGAGTAAATCATTATAAAAGTCACGAGTGGTAAAAACTTAACACATGCAAATTAATGTATGATAAAATTAGGTGATGAATTCAAAAGAGAGCGAACATTTTATTGGCATACGCTGAGTTTTTGAAAATGACATATTCATAACCGCTAGTAAAAATTTGTCGCTGATGTCATTGCATAACGTAAGCAGGATATGACAAAGCTAGTTTACGTTGTTAAGGGTCCTTACTTTTTTTGTTAACACAACTGTTTGGCATCATTTTCTCAAAGTGTGTTAGTGAAAATTATAAATCTGTATGCTAAAGCTAAAACAATATTTTATATGTAAAAAAACTTAGGTGTTATAAATCATTTAATCTAAAATGTTTTGAATTGTTTTGAATTTATTGAGTATACATTAGTACAATAAGAACTATGTTCTTTTACAGTACAACAGATATATACCGAAAAATTTTGATTGGATATAACAACAAATTAATAGTTTTTAAAAAAATGTATTTAATTAAAACATTTTAAAAATAAATCAAGAGTGTAATGACAAAAAGTGAATAATAATTAATTAAAATCTTAATAACTAACAATGTTTCAAAATGTAAAAAAAAGAAACAGAAAAAAAGGAAAAAAAAAATAAGAAAATAGTGATAAAATATTCCCTTCCCTGTTATCTTTCTCATAGAAATAGGTAACGCATTTCACAATCTTACGGTATTAATGAAAAAAAGATTGGAAGTAGTTAAAGAACAATATCTAGGAACTATTAGAACACAACTTCTTCTGGATATGCTGAACTGTAGTTTTTCATAAAGATAGTGTGGCGTTTTTTCATGTATTATTTTATGTAGGTAAATACAGTTTCTAGCATTAAGGTAACAAATCGCAACCAAGTATAGCAGTTCTGAAGCTTGAAAGGTGGTAAAATTTTCTTAATCTATACACGAAACGCATAGTTATATGCAACATTTAGTTTTAGCATAGAGGAAGAATCTAGTTTACTGTACACTATATCTGAGTATGTAATTACTGGTAAGACAAGTTGCTTCACCAGCATACGCCTTGGATCAAGAGGACAAACACTGGCAGACATTCTTAATTACGTAGGATATTATAAACTTTGTTTACGTGATCAACACAGGAAAGGGAAGAATTTATACAGTAACCAAGATTCACAATTTTTGATACTACACTCAACTTTCTTGTTCCAATATATGGGCTAGGGATTACATTAAGGTGAGTTTTATTCATACAAATAGGAAGTACATATGACTTGGCAGCATTAAGTTGCAGTCCATTGCTGCTAGCCCACTGGTCAATACTGCTGAGATCCTCATTCAGTTTGCAGCACAGATCATCAAATAAACCAGTCCTTCTCGAAAGATAGAGTTGTATATCATCAGCATACGCATTAACAGAAGCATGTTTGCATACAGCAAATATGTCATTAATAAATATAAAGAAGAGAAGTGGACCGAGTATTGAACAATGTGAAACTCCATTTTGTACCGGTCTTTTTTGGGAAAATGATAGAGCAAATTTAACTCTTTGCAGTCTATTCGACAAATAACTAGATATAAAGCTGACCGCACTATTACTAAATCCAAAGACATACTTTAGTTTCAGACATAAATATTTATTTTTCACTTTGTCAAAAGCCTTAGAGAAGTCAAACAAACAGAGCAAGGTCATTGAGGCAGCGTTATATTCGGGAAGAATATCTTCTAAAACTTTGACGACAGCCGAAGCACATCCATGACCTGCCCGAAAACCAGACTGATAAGGCGACAGAAGCTCAGATTCATTTAAGTACTTATTTATTTGCTGACTCATTAATTTCTCACATACTTTAGATAATGGGGGCAATATGCTTATTGGCCTTTAATCATTTAACCCACAAGGATTTGACTCTTTAGGTACCAGTAACACAATTGCAATTTTCCACATATCAGAGAATGATGAAGATACAAAACAGTGATTAATTACATGTGTTAATGCAATTCTACATGTGTGGTAGAATTAGTTTAATGAACTTGATTGGGATTCCGTCTTCGCCAATTCCGTTTGAACTTATCTGCATTACACATTTTTCAACATCAAGTTCACATACAGGTGAAAATTCAAATAAATTACTTATAGACAAGCTTGATAAAAAAGATAAATTATTATTACTAATTATAAAAATTACTAGTAGGATCAGCACAATCCAGAAAAAATTATTTAGTGTATCAGGATCAACTTGACATTCAGAAGAAATCTTATTGCTAACCCCAAGATTATTTATATTTTTCCATAATGTTTTGGTAGGAAAGGAAAGATTTAGCTTCGAAGCGAAATAGCGAGACTTAGACTGTCTGGTCAAGAGAATAGCATCATTTCTTGCTGACCTTTAAATTTCCCAGTTTGCTGATGTAGGGTTTCTTTTCCATTGTTTATGCAATTTGTTTCTCTTCTTTGTTCCATTTAGTACATTATGGGTGAACCAAGGACAAGATTTGTTTTTTACTCTGATTGTTCTCAGTGGAACATGTTTTTCAAACAGATATTTGACAGGGCTTAAGAGAGAGCCAAGCTTATCATTTGTAGTGGAAAGATGCCAACAGTCATTAAAAGAAAACAAAGACAAGTCATGATACAGTGATGGAAAATTTATGTTTTTAAAATCGTGATACGAATAAGTAGTTGGAGTCGCATTACGACATAAATTTACATTTAGCGAACAAAAAATCAAGTCATGATCAGATATGAAATATATTTGACCAAATATAGAAACTAAGGTGAGATCAAAAACAATGAAATAGTCCAGAAGGCTCAGTGGTCCGAGAAGTCCGAGTGGGCTCAGTATCATTTACAACAGAAAGACCTAAAGAGGATATCTTGTCATACATACATACACTGTTGAGCAGAGTCGCCTGTCAAAAGATTGATGTTAAAATCGCCATATAAGAATATGATATCATGATTAAGGATATAGTTTGACAAAACAGTAAACAAAGGGTCGACTGGATGACATTTATATGGTTTATACACACAAAACAAACAAATCTAATTGCTATTATCAGATATACATATATTAATATACTCAATTCCCGGTCCATACGATTTACTAAGAACTTTGGCATTGAGGTTATTTTTACAGTAAACGGCAACTCCTCCACCCTTTTTATCAAATCTATCATTCCTTAATAAATTATAACCATTAATATCACAGATTTTATCACTTATTTCAATCGAGGGAGAGTTTTAGGCAATGAAGAAGTAAAGAAAAGGAAAATAGCGAGATATATAAGCCGAGAAATCAGGCCTGAGTGTTAAAATAAAATAAATATATTCATGATAATAAACAAGAAAAATAGAGAGAAAAGATAAATAGAAATAGAAAAACAGAGAGAAATTAAGACTGCAAGATGAAAGAAAATAGATAAACTTTTAAAAATAAACATAAGCAGAAACAGATTAACTGGCAGGTGATCCAACTTGCAGGTTGTTGCCATGGATTGCACTGTGAAGTTCATCCATACGTCATATATGTATTCCAGCAGCATTCTTTTCCATTATAATGAACACTGAGCCCCGAAACGTAAACGTATTATAAATGCGCTTCTGTCGCTTACAAGCAATGGCAGCTTGTAAAATTTTACGACATTAAGCGTCCAAACTTTCGTGTATAAACACATTATTGTCCGAGTCAAATCCTGCAGCTTTCAGATTAACCGCAGATTTGGTACGTCTCCGATAAGCACTAAAGGATTTAAGAACACGATTGCGATCGTAAGGAGAGAAATATTTTATGATGATAAGAGAGTTTGGATACCGAGGGTTTGGCTTAACACGAAATATGTCTTTAATTTGGGGTGGTTGAATATAGAGTTTTAATTAAATACTCTTTTAAGACTCATATTAAAGACTATTTTATGATCCTTAAAAACTCTCAGTAAGCCCCCACATTAAATACTCTTTTATGACTCATATAAATGACTCTATTAGGACTCATATTAAAAACTCTTTTAAGACTACTATTAAAAACTCTTTTAAAACTACTATTAACGACTCTTTTAAGACTCATAATAAATACTATTTTATAACTCTTAAAATTCCTCATTAAACCCTCACATTAATGCTTTTTCATCATTATGCGCTAAAAAAAGACTCTTTTTCCTAGGTTGAGGGCACCCCGATATGACTACTTTTAGTGATTTTTTTATGACGAAAAAAAAGACTTATTTATGACTCTAATTAAATACTCGTTTAAGACTCATATTAAAGACTATTTTATGACCCTTAAAAACTCTCAGTAAACCTTCACATTAAATACTCTTTTATGGCTCATATAAATGACACTTTTAGGACTTATATTAAAGACTCTTATAAGACTACTATTTAAGACTCTTTTAAGGCTAATATTAAAGACTCCTTTAAGACTCATAATAAAGACTATTTTATGACTCTTAAAAATCCTCATTAGACTCTCTTATTAAATATTCCTTTATAACTTATATAAATGACTCTTTTCGGACTCATATTAATGACTCTTTTAAGAATACTATTAAAGACTCTTTCAAGACTCATATAAAATACTATATTGTAAGCTTCGAATGATTTTTAGGTCGCTATCAGTTTTCAAAGTTTGGCTCTTTAACAAGAAAACGACCCTTGGTGTCATTCGCAGATTTGTTTTTTAAAAAGTTAATTATGTCCGAAGACTCTTACTGACACTGTTTTCTTGACATTATTATTCTTGCTCGCATAGCAAGCATAACAAGGACTCATAAAAAAGTTTAATGAACACTCAGAAACACGCATAAAAAGGATTCTTTTATGTGTAAAAAGGAGATAAAGATGACTCATAAAAGAGTTTTAAGAACATTAATAAGACACGCATAAAAAGGATTCTTTTATGAGTCCTTTTTATGAAAACTCAAAAAAATACGCACTTAAAATATTCTTTTATGACTCCATTGTATGAACACTCATAATGCATGCATACAAAGGATTCTTTTACAAATCCTTTCCATGAACACTCATAAAACACGCATAAAAAGGAACCTGTAATGAGTCCTTTTTATGAACACTCATAAAACATGCAAACAAATAACTCTTTTATGAATCTTGTTTATGAACACTCATAAAACACGCATAAAAAGGATTCTTTTATGAGTCCTTTTTATGAAACTCATAAAACATTCAAAAAAATATTCTTTTATGAGTCCCTCTTATGAGCACTCATAAAACACTCATGAAAAGTATCCTTTTATGACTCCATTTTATGAACACTCATAATACAACCATAAAAGGTTTCTGTAATGAGTCTTTTTTATGAACACTCAGAAAACACGCATAAAAAGGATTCTTTTATGAGTCCTTTTTATGAACACTCATAAAACACGCATAAAAAATATTTTTTTATGACTCATTTCTATGTAGACTCATAAAAAATGCATAAAAAATGATTCTTTTGTGACTCCATTTTATGAACACTCAAAAAACATGAAAAAAGTATACTTTTATGAGTACTTTTTATAAAAACTCACAAAACACGCATAAAAAGGATTCTTTTATTTGTCCTTTTTATGAGCACTCATAAAACACGCATAATAAATATTCTTTTTTGACTCATTTTTATGAACACTCATAAAAGACGCATTTTAAAGTCTTATTTTATGAGGGATCACAAAATGTTTGCTGGGAATCAACACGCTTAAAATAGCAAGATTTTAAGGATTATTTTATGACTCCTTTTTATGTACACTCATAAAACACTCATTAAAAGAATTCTTTAATGAGTCTTTTTTATAAACACTCATAAAACACGCATAAAAAAGATTATTTTATGACTCTTTTTTATGAACATTCACAAAACCCTCACAAAATGTTTGCTGGGAATCAACACGCTTAAAATAGCTCGCTAAATAAACAAAATATGCTATTAAATATGCAAAATTAATGAAAAGTTTAACTTCAATTTTGATATTTTATTGAATAATATCGGTATTACAGTATAAATTAAATATTTTTTTAAATTACCAATCAAAAATGACCTCGAAGTTTTCTACTAGCTTCTTTGTTTTGGCATTTAAATTACCAAAAATAACATAAGTTTATGAAACGATTCGTTTTCCGCGTGAATGTACAATAATGTCATAAATATATGAAAAATATGTACAAATGTTAAATATATGCACAAACCAACAGAACTACCAGATATATTGCAAAACAAGCACTTTCAAGCATTTGCTTTAAATTGTCAACACTGATGACCAGGGAGTTTGAGAATTGTATACAGGCGTTGGACGTCATTTCTCTATTTACCTAGCTAGCAACAAAACCTGGTTTGATTAAAGTTTTTTTAAAATTTACCCTAAAAGTTTAGCATTCAGAAATCTTCAAAATAGTTTTTGTTAATATATTTTATCTCATAAATAATAAAAATGCAATATGCACTTAGCATTAACTTTTATATAACAAAAAAAAATCTATGCTTTTTTATAACTTAAAAGGCCTAACAACAACCCGTTCCAAATTTACAACCAAACTATCAAGGGACACATCCTGTAGCTTCTAGTAAGTGGCATAGTGTTTTTATTGTTGTTTTTTCACGAAACCAAAAAGACTTTTTGTGGTTATGAAACTGATGCCAAGTGCTTGCTACATATGCAGTAGAATTAAAGCCTTACAGCTTAAAATGTGTGCTCAACCTTGGTGGGTGTCCTGCATGCTGGTCATTTAGATGTCCAGCTGAACGATAGACTGCAGGCGATTATTATTAATGGTTCACTGATTACTTATTTGACATAACCTGAGAGTGTGCTTTGCATGTGAGTCATGTGTTTGTGTTTGTGTCTGTGTAATTGTGCTAGTCATGCATACTTTTATGCTATAACAGTTTATTATAGCTAACAGTTGTTGCTCCATAGCTTGTTTGTTATTGTTGCAATGCTGGTGTTATACATAGATGTTGGAAATGCACAGCAACAAGTAATATATGGATACATATTCAGTACGAGCTTAAAGTCTAGTCAAATTAAACCAAGCTTAACTCACCAAAATTGGACATTTAAACACAGTTTAGGCAACAAAGAAAAACATATGATAATTGAAGTTAATTTAACTTCAACGAATGCTAAAATATCTAGCTAAACCGAGCTTAAACGTCCAATTTTGGTAATTTAAGCTTGGTTTAATTTGACTGAAGTTTAAACTCGTACTGAAAAAACTGGGCCTAAGTGCTTGTTTAAGGAACGTCAGCCAGAGTGTTTTATAGAATTTAAATATTGGCTGCTTTGAGAAAGCACAAAATTTACTCAACATGTTTAAAATTTGATAAGTGTCAGTTTACGCTACCCTTTGTGCCTGCTGACCATATCGGTTATATTTTATATCAGCTCAGTGGTTTCAGAAAAAAATAAAAATAAAAAGTAATCAATAAAATAATCATCAATAAAATTTTTAGAGCTGCCAAACTTTCTAACTGTAAGCCGCAACACGTGGAAAAATAATGGGTCACCTTCAGCAAGTACATACATACTACAAAGGTTGCACAATAGTTGAGTAAATTGTGTGCTTTCGGAACACAACCATTGATAACGAAGATCATACACAAGAATAAAATGAACATTGATAAACCTAATAAATCTAACAGTAACGCAAACAATTTTTGTTGTGAATTATATGGTACACGTTTCATATGGTTTCAAACACAAACTCTTTTTTGTAAAACAAAAACCTTCCTTTAAACTTTTCATCACTTCTAGTAGAAAACTCAGTTTAGAGCTATGGGGCCTCACAGACCCAATAGTGAACTCAAATTTCGCCAGAAATTTTCTAGAAACGGTTTATATAGCTAATGAGCCTATTCTAAACTTATGAATGGTCAATAAAAATTATGTATTTAACAAAAGTTAAGGATGTACTTTTTAACGCTATATCCCTTTAAACCAAGTTCGGAGCGCTCATAATTCTGACTCTGAAAAGAGCCTATTTGAAGTGGAACTTATGATTTATTAAAGTGTATTTTTTGTTGATTCATAATTTTTAGAGCTCACATTTAGGAGTGTTTTGTGAAAAGCTTCCTGAATATGAAATTTTATGTGTACTTTCTGTATTTAACATCTCAATTGAGAGCATTTTCGGAGTAGAAATTTAAAGAAAAAAAGCATGCTTTCAAATACTGTTCATTCACTTTAAATTTAAAATATTTCATTCGGTTCGGTAATCGTAGTTTGCTTACAACTTAATATTTCAAAAGCGGAAGAGCGGAAAAATGTTTGGGAGTAATCCGCGTTCTCTGAAAAAAAATTCATAAAAAGTGGCTAAATTAAAAAAACAAGCTCATTTTTGGCACTTTTATGATTATTTTATGAAAAAAACTATAGAAAAAAATAGGAATCATAAAAGAGTCTTTTAAGATTTATATTGATGCCTCACAAGAGCAACCAGTTTCAAGGGAAAACTAGCACTTTTGTGAAACTTTTATAATATATAATATAAGATTCATAAAAGACTCTATTAGGAGTCCGAATGAACTACTTTTTAGAGTCAAAAAAGTATCATTTTGTACTTTTATTTGAGCTCTTAAAGAGGGACCACTTTCAACGGAAAAATGCTCTTTTTTGAAACATATAAGAGCTCATTATGAGAGCTCAGGCTCCTACAAATGAGTCTTAAAAGAGTCTTTAAAAACTCGTATGGTTTGCAGGGATGATATTTAATATTTTTGTGTCATTAAAATTGAACAAATATGTTTTTATAATTATATTTTAAAATTTCGTATTAAATTTTGTAATTTTTGCTTGTGTAATTGAATATGTCAAACAATTGCTTCATCACTTTTTGTCTATTTGTATTACATATTTTCCCATTTTAAACAGTTTCTAAAAGAAAATGCATTTACTTATAAACATTACTACGTGTACTCTATTCTAAAGAAATAAATCTGTACAACATTTTATCGTGTTTTTATTAGTATTTCGAAATATAAAAACTTCTTAATTGCTATCACAAAAACTAGGTTTTCCTTATTTTGACCTAGACTGCTTATCAATCATCTCCTCTTTCAATCACATCATCTTTCAACTTGCAATAAGTGGGCCTTACCATATAATAATATGAAAATGACTTCATTTCAGCTGAAATTTATGCAACTATCCGTATAATTAAATTTGGCACAAGAAAATATTAAGCCAATACTATTATTTATACAAGAAGTTGATTTTGCTTTTAACTCCCAAGTAATTGCTTATAACTGATATGATATAAATAAAAAGTAGTCAAAAGAAACTGGGAATTAAAGTTGAAAAATCTATATTCAAAGGGGAAGGGTGATATATTTGGAACAAGAGAAGATTAAGTTAGTGGCTACAGCCCAAAGAAACCAGCCAAAATAGAACGGAAATTAAACTTAGAATCGCCATAATAATATGGAGGGGACTAATAATTTGATACAAAAAAAGATTAGAAAAATTTTCTTAGTCTTGCGTGCAAAGAGAGCAAACGGAATTAGCTGGAAACGAATGGTAACACTATAATAATATGGAAAGGACTTTATATTTTGCACAAAGGTACACTTACGGTAAAAAGAGCCGACTTAATAATTTAATAACAAATATCTTTTTCTTGAATTATATCACAGTGTAACGAAATTAGCCAAAAAAAAAGCACAATCAAATTTATATTTTAAATTAATATCTTATCATAGTAATAAAAAAGTAGAAAAGTAGTTTTCCTTATAAAAGTTCCTTACAAGCAATTCCATATAAGCTTAAAATATTGCTTATGAGCAAAGTACTAGCTTTAAAAATACCTTTTAATTTTCTTATGAATACTATTTTAAGCTCTTGATGCTTTTTCTAGAAAGCTTAAGCAAAGGATTCCCTTGACTTCAAATTAATGTTTATTAAAACATGCTACCTACAAACTTGAATGCTTGTTACTTTAGTGGTATTTTGCCTCTTGACTCAATGTCTGTACTTCAAACATCAGTAAAATCAAGCATGAGGAAGAGCAGTTTGAAAAATCCCAAGCAATTTCTTAACTAGCGCAAGCAATTTGATTCGTTTGCTTTAAAGCAATGTCTTATAAAATAGAAAAATATCACACACTTTCTTTTTACTCTGAAAATAAGGCATTGCTTGAAGTAAAAGGAATATATCGAGTTTTTATTTATATCATATCAGCTATAAGCAATTACTTGGGAGTTAAAAGCAAAATCAACTTCTTGCCTTTTGTTCATTAGGCTCAATTATATTAGGTATGTTTCCAGACCAACTTCAAGTAATTGTAAAAGAAGAGATAGTGACATTTAACATGTTATTCTTCTCTCTCGAGTTCCAAAAATTTGTAAAATAACGCTTATAAGCAATTTCAAGTTACTTGAATTGAGTACGGATACAGACCTTTTTTAACAAGTATTGTAAGTACAGGATCAAAAGGGTAGCTGTTATTATGTACATGAGTACAAAAAAGTAGTTAAAAGTAGAGCTTTCAGTCCCGGGATCCCAAACTAGTTTCTAGTCCTAGAATCCCGGGATTAAGAGCCCTAAATTCCGGGATGTTATTCACAAGAAAATAAAAAATTTGAAGCAACTACAAATGCAACTGCAACGCAAACGATGGCTTTTTTATGTTATCGAAAAAACCCTGTTTTTTATAACTCTCTATACACCTTGAAAGTTTTTTTTTTTAGTTTATTTGGGTTGTCATCTTCAAAGTCTTTGTTTACTAGGCTGTTCAACTTTCGTGTAATTTTCAAAGTAGCAATAATTTTATGAGTGTACTCTAGTTTAATTACTTTATTATAGTTATTTTAACTATAAAAGGAATATTTGATTCACATCATACTTTTTACTAGAAGCTAACTAATTTATTTGAATAAGAACTTTTTTTTAATTTTTTTAAAATATAAAGTTATGTTGTTTGTGTTGTTTGTTGTTACTTTTATATTTTTATGTTTAAAATAAAGCGAAATATTATTTGATATTTTTAAATATTTTTGGTTTTAATTTTTAAATAAATGTTTAACTTTTCTAAGATATAAAAATCACAACTTTTTTATAAATAAACTTATTATATATTTAATTTACATATTTTGAAATTTATTAAATATCTTTAATAAGGAAAATTGAAGGTTATGATTTTTATTAAAAGAAATATCATACCATAGTTGTTATTTTCCAAT
Organism: Dichetophora obliterata; assembly: GCA_963920525.1. Classification (NCBI taxonomy): domain Eukaryota; kingdom Metazoa; phylum Arthropoda; class Insecta; order Diptera; family Sciomyzidae; genus Dichetophora; species Dichetophora obliterata. Next base: position 309,230,613 of record OY986435.1, read on the forward strand.
ATAATTTTTCTTCGATCTGGTTTAATCAGGAGTGGTATATTTTTTCAATCATAAAATTTACAAGTGTTTCCCCTAAAAATACAAAATGGAATTTCAGTTATTGCTGAAGCTTTTTTCCCTTATATTCTTCTATGTTCATTACAGCTGTTTGCGACCCTTGTCTGCTTTAGTAATTATGATATCGATTTTGTGCCATCCTATAAACTTTCGAGAATTTTTGATTGTTATAAGTATGAATAAGGATAAAAATAAGGAAAGGATAAGGAAAAAAAAAATAAAAAGTAATATGCAATTTTGTTTTGCTAAAACGCAGAAATTACGAGAAAAACTTATTGAAGGTCCATGCTTTTAATACAGCTAAGTGTCATTATTTTAAAATTTTGGTATTTCGGGGTTCCGAAAAATATCGGGATCCCGGAATCATGAATTAAAAATCCCGAAATCTCGGTATTCACCAAAACCCTTCGAGATTGAAAGCCTTAGTTGGAATGAGAAATGCGATCGTTATTATGGCAAGTTACGTTGGCAAGTTACGTTGTTGTAATATTAATCGAAAATGAAAATGTGTATTCCATATTGCTTATTTTTTCCAAATGAAAAACAAAAACAATGTTTGAAAGACAAAATTTATAAACATGTTATAATGAGAACTTTCCAAAGTGCTTCAAGAAAGCTCCTGAGGATTATTAATTTTTTTTAAAAAAAAATGTATAATTTATTTTATCAAAGCGCTTGGGTAGCCAAAAAAACAAGTAGCCAAAAAAACAGTCAGACATCCATATCTGACAGAGACATGTTCCGAAAAGGTATTTAAGGGGGACTAGTGCAAGTCTCTGGTGTTGAAAATAATGCTATTGTGTTATTAAAAATGCCAATAAATAAGCAGAATAAAAAATAAAAATTTAAAATGCCAGTAAATAAGCAGAATAAAAAATGTAGGTGCTTCCACTGAAAATTAAAGCGGTTTCAATGTGCCGCAAATAGAATAATTCTCAAAACCACACAGACATACTTCCAGCTTCTTTGCCGACACATTAAATTGAGCGTCAAGAATTTCAATGCATTACATAGCTAATGTGTGCCTTAAGTTGTTTTGAATTTTGGCTTGTATATTAAAACAACAATTCATTTTAGCTTAAAGGTATTAAAATAACACATACTCATATGAATACAGTGCCAAATGTACGCATACACAGGCACACAAACACATTAAATACAGAACCATACATGAGAAGTGTTATTTTTATATATCCAAAAAAAAAACCCTTCATTTGTTACTTTAAGCATTTGACTTGCTTTCTGTTACGAATTTGTTGTTGGGTTGGGCCAGTTAAGACATAGCGGCTGTAATGTTTTTTTATTTCAGTGGATTAAAAGACTCCACAATAAATATGTTGATATTTTGTTTTGGCCCAAGTAAGCAAATATTGTTAAATTTTTAGGCAAAAGCGTTTAACATGTATAGATTTTCTAAATAGATTTTTTTTTTTTTTGTATTCAAAATGTCAGAAACATGCACTTTGAGGATTTACACTGTGTCAACAAATCTAAGGGGGGTCCTTAGTGTGATTACCCTCAAAAGGACATTTATGGTAAATGTATTTGATTTAATTATAATTTACTTTGTGTCATATTTGAAAGGAATTTGGCATCTTATTAAAATGCAAAAATCCTTAAATTAAATTAAAATAAATTTAATAGAGGTGAAGATAATTTAATTTAACTACGCACTAGACTTAATTTAAGGATAGTGTGTTTTTGAATATTTTTGAAATGCACTTATATTTAAATAAAATGCGCTAATATTTAATTTCACTTTTAAAAGCAGCAGTGTCCATGCAATCATTTTGAAGCATTAAGCTATTTTTTACCCGACTACGGGGAGGCAAAAGGAGTGGTATATGTGTTTGACCGGTATGTTTGTATGGTAAGCTGTTCCACTCTCACTTTTAAACTACTTATCATAATTTGACAAAGTATAAAGGTAGACGCCACATGTGACTTCACATTAAATTAAACAATGCGCCCGCTAGAGGACATAGCAAATGAACTGAATACCATTAAGGGGAGGTTCTAGTAGAAATCGAGGGAAAGCTTTTGTTTTTGTTTTTTGCTTTATTTTCATCCTTAGGGTCTTGAAAATATGTAGTCAAAAGGATATTTCCCAATCTAATTTATTTTACGAGGCATAGCGTATTAGACAAGAGATAAAAACAGGTATAAAAGCGTTTTTCTCGAAAAAACTTTTTTTCGTGCTGTACACGATTTCGCTGCTACCGATTTCAATGTTAGATAGCTCAAATAAAAGCTTATTCAATTATTTTTTCCAAAAAAAAATTTATTATCATTATTTTTTAACGTTAAAGCAAAAGAAAAAGGAGGAAAAACAGAATTTTTTTTCAAAGGGCCGCAATTTTTTTTTTTAAAGGGTTTTATAAAAATCGTAAATCTGTAAGGCCCCCTAAATTTTATCTAGGTTAATAATTTTTTGGTTTTTTCGTTTAAGATCACTTGGCAGGGCTGTTGAATGTACAGCGCACATCGGCTATCGCCGCGCACGGCTTTGATCAGCACGACCTTCAGCCGCCATTTGGAATTACTAGTATCGCCTGTGGCCGAAATTCGTATTTGTTAATAAGTTTTATAATCTATTAAATTAATACATGAATTAAATTGCGAGCTTTCGATCAAGTAAGTTTTTAAGAAGGCAACAACAACAACAACAACTCTGTATAGAGTCAATCACTTAGCTGACTAGACAGTCAGCGCGGTCAAATAAGTTTAATTAATGTCAAATTAATCAAATAATCTTATAATTGATCGATTTCGGTCAAAGTCATGTGTAATTGATCATTTGGTTGTGAAAAAAGCCACCTTTCAGTTATAACCACTAGCTTCTGGCGAAGCAAAAAACTCGTTTCATTTCTATGGTGCATTTCAACAAACTGTCGAACACCAATGTATATTGAAATAAATAAAGGAACAACTAGAACAGATGGCAACCTTGGTAGAGTTGATGGCGGTGATCTAAAAATAGCCTACTGATTTGAAATGTCATATGACTAGCAGACATACAATTCAAAAGAATGAATTCCTAAATCTGCAAAGTCATATACTTATTTAAACAGTGAGTTGATCACAGCTTAATCACTCAAAGACTACTGAGGAGGAAAATGTAGCGATTTCCGAAACAGACTGTCTAGTCAGCTAAGTGATTGACTCTATACAGAGTTGTTGTTGCCTTCTTAAAAACTTACTTGATCTAAGGCTCGCAATTTAATTCATGTAATTTCAATCGTTTTCTTTCTAGTTCTGAGGCATGACCTAGCTTAAAGAAAATGTGCTGTACTAAGAAAATCTTAATTTTCAAATTATCGCAATAATTTTAACATTTTTTTTAAAAATATCTGTAAAAACATTACCAAAAAAAAACTTTTGTACACCGTTATTTTTCACAACCAGTGCTTTTCATATAAAAATACGTTGTATTGAGAAAAGCTATACTTTTCAAGATATCGCCATAACTTTGATGTCAAAATAAAGGGAAATTTTGAAAATTTACTATTTATAAGAAATTTCAAAATCACAATATATATTCACACATGTTATATACAAAAATGCTTACTATAGGGTATTCGTAAGAGACAGCGAAAAATGTTTTTTGTACATTGTATTAATGTCGAAAATTTCCTTTTACACCATGTTATTCTATTTTTTATTGTTTAGTTTGCACTTAGGAAATATTCTTTAAACGCTTATATATCAGGTCAAAGGTCACAAAAATATTTAGTAAATTCCCTCTCCCTACTCTAATTTCTTTAAAAAAATTATCAAAATCGGTTCAGAAACTCGTAAGAACTATTTCTTCCACGCATATTTCTATATACTATGGCAGAATTTCGACCAACTTTCTGAAATTTCAATCTTATTTCTCATTCTGATGTGAAGACCTTGCTTTAAGAAAATATGTTGTAATTAAAAAAATTTAATTTTCAAAGATTTCTTAAAAAATTTTTTAAAAATATTATCCGCAAAAACTTTACCAAAAACAAAACTTTCTTACAGCGTTATTTTTTACAACCAGGGCTTTTCATACAAATATGCGTTGCAATGAAAAAAACTATAGTTTTCGAGACATCGTCATAGATTTGTAGGGTATCCCTAAGAGATGTCGAAAAATTTCTGAAGTATTCTTGCACATCTTATCAATGTCTAAAATTTCCTTTTACATCATGTTTTTCTATCTCTTACAGCTTTTTTTTATAAATGGTCTTTTTACGCTCATTTTCAAGTCGAAGGTCACTAATCTAAAATGCAGTCAAATTGTGCAGCCAGACCTTTCATCTGATACCTCGTTCACAATTCTACCTCTTTTTAGCCCTGAGATTCCTTACTAAAATTAATATAAAATTTTAACGTTAATATTTCGGGCATGAGGTCATTAATTTAAAATCTTACATACTTCGGCACATCTATGGTGCATTACCTTTCGAATGATTTAAATTATATTGCCCTTATTCAAAAATAAATACCAAAAAAGTGTAAACCAACATTTGATGTTTGCGTATTAATATATAAGAATAATAATATATATGTAGCTAAGGAAATTGCTTAAAACATGGATTTGTGTATATAACTTTGGAGTGGTTTGAAATATTTGACAATTTTTTTCACAGAAACTTTTTCTTGAGCTGTAGAACTTTGTAATAAATGTAAAAACAACATTTTAAAAAATAAATTTTCATCAAAAAATCTCATCGTGTAGCTCACAAATTTCGATGATAGAAACTGTTTATTAAATTATGTGTCAATGAGGCAATTTTTGTAAATAAATGATATGTCATTTGAAAGAGTGTGAAAAAAGAAAATGTTATAATAAAAAAAAAAACAACAAAAAAAGTTTGTCTTTTTTTTAGCAAAACCTAAATATTTAAGAGGTTTTTTAAAACAATATAAAACGTTAAATTGATGGGATAACGGTAAATCTTTTCTTATTTCTCCAAAGTAATTTAATTGATCGTTCAGACAAAGAAAATTTGTTGAAAAATGGCTTGCAAAGTCAAAACTTGAAATTTCAATAGTTTTTTTTCTCATTCTGAGGCGATGGCTTGCTTCAAGGAAAAACGTTGTACTGAGAAGATATAAATTTTTCGAGATATCTAAATAATTTTAATGTCATTTTAAGGGGATTTTTTAACATACTATCCGTGGAAAATATTACCAAGAAAGCTTTCGTATACCGTTATATTCCTCAACCAACGTCTTTTCATACAAAAATACGCTGCACTGAGAACATCTATAGTTTTCTAGATATCGCTATAATTTTTATGTCAAAATAACGGACATTTTTTTAGACTATACTATTTTTAAGAATTTCACCATCACAAAATATATATTCACTCTTGTCGTAGTATAAAAAAATGCTTATTGTATGTAGGGACGGCGTATAAGAGACGGCGCGAAATGTCGGACGTATTTTTTGCACAACTTATCAATATCTAAAATTCTCTCTTACATTATATTCTTCCATCTGTTACAGTTTAGCTTTTATTTCGATAATGCTCTTTTTACGCTCATATTTCAGGTCGAAGATCACCAATCTAAAATGTAATCATACTGTTTATCCAGGTCTTTCATTTGATACCTCATTCTACCTCTTCTTAGCCCTCTTACAGTTTGAAGTAAATTTTTGCTTTCGGTAAGAGTTGATTTTTTTACACAACAACAAATTTTGATAGATTCTATCAATTGACAGACGTTTGAAAATCTACTAAGCTTTTTCTTTAAGGTTGCTAGCACTGTCTTTGACATACATACGTGTTTAATTCTCTTGCCATTCGTTTTGGTGCTTTATAATTAAGCGCTCCTTTTCGAGAACAACAAAGAAAAGTTTCTGATTTGTACAATGCATTTTAATTGCAATGTATAATTGAGTTGGTTAAACAAAATTAATTTTATTTTGCTTGCGGAATGAAATTTCTGCTATATATTATTTAACATGAGGCTTTTTTGGTGACCAAGCTCTATTTATAACAAGAGTGTTTGAGGAGTAAAATACGTTCCAAAAGGGAAGAGAAACGTTAAAGATGAACCTCATTAAAAATGACCAAGAATATTGACAAATGACATTTCAATTGTTTTCGCTCAAAATGTTTTACTAGAATATCTGAACCTCCAAAAAATAAATTTTCACTTGGTAACAAAATCACTCAATTTTTCTGAAAAGCAGCAGTCGTTCTTCACGATCTTTTCGAAAAAATATTACTTGCATTTCAAAGAAAGATCTCTAAAGAAATCCATAACTATAAGTATATTAAAATTTCAATACTTTCAACTTTTCAATTAGAACTACTGTATATCATTATCTGAATGTTTGAAGGTGTTTCATTTTCAATATCTTTATTCCAAAACTATTTATTAAATATCTCCCGTACAACGACAAAACATAGTATCTCCATTTTTATAGTTTTGAGAAAACTGAGTTTTTGTATTTTTTGCCTTAGCCCTTTGTAATTATTGTCTAAGCAAATATATTTATAATGCTAATAAGTATCAAAAATACTCCAAATTCAGGAATCACTCTTAAAACTATTGCAAAATATTGTGTTATAGTATCAAATTACTTATTTTTTTTTTGTAAACCTTTTTGAAAATATAAGCAAAAACAAATTTACAAAATCAAAACATAGTATGTGCAAACTATGTTTAGACAGTAAAATATCTCAAACAATATACATCGTAAAGATCGCAAAAAATGTATATTTAAGGTTCATCATAAAATGAAAAATTCTGAAAAAAGCGTTAACTATGTTTTGTGCTTGCACTGGAGAATATAATCGTATCAATTTTAATTGCTCAAGTATAATTATAAGTATAATTATCAAGTATAATTATAAAATAGATGAATTATAATTGAATGCATGTACAGTGGCTCACAACGAAAGTCTGGCAGGTATTTCTTCTTGAAACATACGATGCTCTTGGTAAAGAATTGTGTATTTAATATTTGTTGAAATGTGATAAAAACAACCTCACAAGGCCTAGATTAAAATTTTATAGAACATCTATGAGATGAACTTAAACCCTGAGTGCAGAATCAGAGATGGACAACTAAAGATCCAATCCTAAAAAAATTATCTTAAGTGAAGAGTGGAATCAGATTGAAGCTGAAGTTTTTAAAAATTTAGTTGCACACATTTCAAAAAGGCTGCAGGCAGTCATATAAGAAAAAGGATTGGCAGCAAAATATTAAATTCTTAGTTTTAGAATTGAATTCCTTATCTACCCGACTTTCAATGTGAGCTCGTTTTTAAAGCTTTGGTTTGTTTTAAATTTGTTTTACTGTTATGTTCTAATTTTTTAACTATTTTTCTGTTTAATTTTGCTCACCAATAAAGCACGTTTTGAAAAAATATATACTCCAAGTTTCTTCTTACATTTTCATTTCTGAAACCAGTGCAAAAGTGCTAAAAAATGCCTGCCCGACTTTCGTTGTGAGCCACTGTAGAAGGCAATATGTTCGGCTCCTTTCCTCGAAAATGTTTTTTTCGAATATATATAAAGAGCTGAAATCGAAATACTTTACCTTTTATTCTAAGCAACACATATATCGTATGTTCATTCTCATGTTTTTATTGATGCTAATAGTTCTATGTTCACTTTCATCTAATCAGTTTTACGTGCCTTAGCAAAAAACTACCATCTTATTAGCAGACGCGATGTGGACTGGGTCTGTAAATATGTTAATATAGGCTTTATTTATAAGCCAAGCAAGTTGTAGGTTTTTGTATTAAAGCACGTGCTTCGGGCGCGTAAATCTCATTGGCGCCTTATTATGGCTTTTATTTATGCAACGACAAAACATGGCAAAGTCCTGTATTCAAATGATGTAATTATTGCAAAGACACTGACGACAAAATTATATTTTAAATGTTTGAATTAATTTTCCGTAACTTACGCCGTATCTGTGTCAAAATTAAATTGAAAAATAATTTAAATATTTGTTTAACTTAATTGCTTAATCGATAAACTTCTCAAAATAAGAAGTGAACAATTTTTCGCACAGCCGGCTGCTCACTGAAAATACTAGGCTAAAAAATTTTTGTTAATTTGCACTTGTATTAAATTGAAAGCACCAGCACGATAATGACAAAATTTATTAAAGAATTTATTTTGCGCTCAAACAAAACAAAACAGAAGAAAACACAAAGTTATTTCGATTTAGTAATGTCGTTTGTTTTGGGGAATGTGATAAATACATTTAAGAAGTGGCAAATATAAAAGCAGAATAAGCAACTTATGCTACAGTGCTCCAAGTAGTGGACACAAATAAAAAAAAATGACTTGCTCCAAATTCAAAGTTTTTGATATTGGTTGAAAGGTAGAAGTTCAACTAAGATAACTTCGTAAAAAAATTTTTTCATAAAAATGATTGGTTTGGGCTCCAGAGCAGTTCAAAATGAACGATTTTTAGTCAAAATAATTTGGTTGTGTATATTTGTTTTTGAGTAGTTTCATAAATTAATGTGCAAAAATACATAAAAATTTTCTCCGATTTTTAACGATCTTTTTTTATATTAATTTTTAAAAAAGTGTCTAAAATGAAATTTTTCCTTGAATTTTCAACTACTAAGTTTTTGGATACAGAATGTTTTTCTGGGCATTTTTAATTTATTTGGGCAAAATTTAATTTTAAATTTTAAATTTGAAACAGAAAAGTTAATAAATTTATCAATTTTAGTAATGCAGTGATGTGCAAAGAAATAGGGACACGTGTGTGGTGACTCAATACCACCACATATAAACACCAACATACAAAACACGCACTTTACAAAATAATCACTCACACATTTTATATAAAAGAATTATTGTTTAAGATTTCAAAAATTGTCAAATATTTTTAATCAAAAATTTTGTAAATTATTTTCAGTATAAAAAATATATTCAATGTATAAACCCAGCAAACCAAAGTTTCCGAATTCGTAACGAATTCGTTACAAATTTTTCGAAATTATTCTGAGTTCGGCATCCGAATTCGTTCCGATTTCGTAATGACAATCGTATGGAGGGGTTGACATGAATTCGGAAGGAATTTTAGTAACGAATTCGTAACAAATTCGTAAAGAATTGGAGTATCGTATTCGTAACGAATTCGTAACAAATTCATTACAATTTCTTAACGAATTGTAGCACCGAATTCGTAACGAAATGAAGCATCATATTTGCAACGATCTCTTAATGATTTTTGTACCGTAAGTAATACAAAATTTAATAACAATCTCGAATCAAAGTTTAGTTAGGGCTTAAGATGCCCCAGGCTATATGTTTCGTACAAATGACATGCCAAAAATTACAGATCCATTGCAACTACTATTACGGAACATATGCAAATGTGAATCTGACATGTCGTTTGTATTTGCATCTGTAAAAATTAAAATTAGAACCATATCTTGTATCATCTGTTTTAAAGAAAAAGTTGTTTAAAATTAAATTATTTTACAAAAGGAAAATTATTTAAAATGCCACTAGGCTCATGGCCTACCAATTTTTTTCAACTCGAAATATTTAAAACACCGCACAATTTAAATTTGAAAATTTGATTTCGGAACTTTTTCGAATTATTCGGAAATGTTCCGAAATTAGTGTTGCGAAATAGTTACGAATTCTTTATGAATTTTCGAAATAGTTACGAACTAATCGGAATTCAGACAAATTCGGAAACTTTGGTTTGCAGGGAAGATATAAAAAATTGTTTAAAAAATAGAATTTAAATTAAATAAAAAAATAAACGTGTATATCAAAAACTTTTATTGTGTCCCACCACACGTGTATATATTGGGCACCTTGTTTATAATTCAAGCGCTTTAAGTATAAAAATACAGGTGTCCCTATTTCTTTACACATCACTGTATATAAAAAGTAGCAAATTTTTTGTCAACAACGACAACACTATCTCTTGTTGCCTCCTTACTATTTTTGGTTTGACGCTACTTTTGTAGCAAAATGTAAGCAATATCAAAACGAGTTCTAAGTTCGACAAGTTCGTGCTTTAGTTTTTTGAATACAAGTTTTTATAAAATTTAAAAAAAAATGGTGTTTAAAATAATGAATTTCGATTTAGCAGATTTGTGGTTATCTTCAGACGTAAAAGAACAGGTTGCTGTGGTATATTCTTTTATAAAAAATAAAATTGGAAAAGAAGAATTTGATGAAAAAGTTATTCGTTTAAGTGTGTAGAAATTTAACAATGAAATGCAAAAAACAAGTGGAAACATTCATCTTATAAAAAAATAGAGACTTAGCTTTCTTAATCCGGTCTATTTGCAATGAACATTCTTGACGAATGAAGAAACCGAAAAATTATGTAACTGTGTATTCTTAATAGAGCTTATTTTAAAATAAATAATAGCATATTAATAAAATATTAGCAGTCCTAACAGCAGTAAACGTGGCAGATCCGAGGTGAAATTTTCTCAGTCTTCGGAAAAAACTAAATTACGTAAAGTGCAAAATACTATTGCTGCGTACACTGTAGAGGAAATAAATTTTGCTGCTAAGACAGTAAAACCTGCTAGTGTACAGAAGCAAAGTGATCCTAAAAACTTATCTATTTCAAGCGTTAGTTTTATATCATGATTAAGATTTATCTGAGGAGAAATATAGAGTTTTACGCAAAGTGGTTACTAATGTGCACGGAAAGTTTTTTCTTCGCTCTACGCTTTACGAAATTTGAAGCAAACATTCATACCCCGGTTCACAAGTGCGGAAGTTTCTACAGAAGTAGACTTAAAAGCTTTAATGAAAATAATTGCTAAAGGTATACTTGAGCTGTGTGAAAATGGAAAGCCAATAGGAAAACTGTCTCTTATATGCAAATGGGGCATGGAAATAAAATTTAAAACCTCGAATGTGACATTTTTACACAAGATGACAGAGCGGCTATGTCATGCACTACACTATGATCGATGGTGCAGTGGCATATTTGTCAAATAAATTTTTTGTCAAATAAAAATTCAACGTCCAGGTGTTTTTTATGTAAAACAAGTTCTACAGAGATGAACAATGTTGAAGTGAATAGAACTGCGAACCCCGATAATTATAAGTTTGGATTGTCAATACTCCATTGTTGGATTCGTTTTTTTTTTTTTGAATGCCTAATCCACAAAGAATACCGGCTACCATTGAGATCATGGCAAGAACGAGAGGAAAACAAAAGTAAATTTTTAAAAAACCAGTCAAGAATACGAAAGAATTTTGAGTTAAGAATGGGTCTAAGAGTTAATGAATTCAAACAGGGTTATGGTGCAACTAATGATGGAAACACAGCTTGACGATTTTGTTCTGAGATAGACATTGCAGCTGATATTACTTAGCTTGATAAAGATCTCATTTTTAATATATCATTAATACTACGAGTCTTATCGTGCTGCAAAGCAGTTGACACTGAAAAATTTAGTGAGCTTTTAAAAGAAACAAGATAATTGTACCTAAAAAATTATTCTTGGTACTACATGCCGAGCTCTGTACATAATGTTATAAGGTTTTTTGATTTACCAATAGGTAATTATTTTGATATTGTGTTCTTGTTCATATACAAAACTAAATATATTTCTTGTAAGGTTGTTTATCTGAAGATGCTTTGGAGACAAATCATAAACACGTACGAAGAAATCGAAGAAAATTATTTAAAGAGTGCAAAAGCAACAACAAAAACAACTACTAAAAAGCAGCAACATCAAAAATTTTTTAATCTGAATGCAATGAGGTATTACAAATAACATGAGTACTGACAGAGTCCGCTAAAGCGAACTTATATGTACACTGTAAAAAAATGAATCAAGTAATTCCAAATGTTTAATTTTTTTGCTAGTCAGAATACATTCTGATTTACCCAGCTTTAACCACGTGGTGGTTTTCACATACACTTTTTTAAATTTTGTTTTATAGTTTTTAATATTTTTGTTTTTTATCTTTTACCGACTTTTTTATGATTTGTTTTGTGAATTTTTTATTATTATAATTTTTTTTCATTTTATAATCATAGTAATTTTTATTTGCTTTAACCTTAATTCTCTACGTATTTTTTTTATCTCAGTTTTTTATAAATTTAACTGTTGTTATTAAGATTAAAATCTTTTTAATCTTTTATTATCTATGAAAAAACAGACAAACTCCTAGTTTTCCGCAAAATCTTTTCTTGCCATTTTTCAGGAGTATAGTAACCCCTATAAAAATAATTTATTCTATTGCAATATAAAAAATTAGCCACCTGTAAATGTTCACAAATATTTCTTCAATGTGTATTCGCACAACGAAAAATATAAAGAATACGACGCATGACGTCTACAAAGCGAATGCCAAAAACAGTGCAAAAAAAAAATGTCTAAAGATTTTATGACAGATTCGCGATCGATGGTGCCGAAGAACAAAAACAGCAACATGCAAACGCAGAACAGCTATCGATAGTTTGAAAAAACAAAAACATTAATAACATTAAGAAGCGAGGCTGAAATTGCAAACTGAATTCGGCGAATTACAACAATCATGAAAATATTGAAGTTGTTGTAAAAGAGTGGAAGAGTGGAAAGAGTTAGGCGCTGGGCATCGCTGGCTTAAATCTTACTTGAAAAACGGGACGAAAAGACACCAACAGAGACTTGCTGTCTTATTTACTTATATCTTCTGATCCACTGCTGTCATATTATGAAAAAAAATAAAAAAAATTTTGGACTTTGATAAGTACGCAAACAATTATTTAATTAAAGATGAAACATCTTATATTATATTTAATGATAGTTTAAATACATTTTTAAACTATTCTGAAACTATCACATCAGATGAATATGAAAGTGATTCCAATAATTAAAATAAAAATATTAATGAAAAATATTTCTTCTTATTTCCTTTTTCTTTAAAATTTTTTCATGAATATTATAGAAAAGCTGTAATTCTTTAAGTAATGAGTGTTTTAAATGCATAATGTTTACATAATAAACAGAAAAAAGTGTTTAAAAGCGATAATTTTAGTGTTAAGCAAGCCCTTGTCTGATTTAGTGAAAAACAGCCAGAAAGAAAACTTTATGGCTTTTACAAGAAAACTGTAAGCGATACATCAAAATTGTTTTTGAAATCACCGCACCATAATCCATTTAGTTACCAAGTTTCATTAAAGTCTGACAACTCCTTCTATTTTTGTCCAATGCTTACATGGGATCGGAGCACTGTGCGCCATCGCGAAAAAACACCAACACTTGCAATATATTATATGATTTTCCATACTTGGAAATAGATGATGCCATAAAAGCTAAAGAAATTGGCATCAATAAAAAATTAGAAAGGTCAAAAAAGGTTAAACAGCCCATCCGCTATTTCAGAGCTAGCTTCGAAAGGCTTCGATATCAAAATAAAATTTTTTTTGACCACCGGGAAAACATCTGAAATTGTTCTTTTCCCATCTTTTCATTTTTGATAAAAAAAAAATGTAGATATATATTATTAATAGGGGCTAAACTTGGACTACAACTAAAAACTCGGAGAGCGTGTTAAAAATATACACAGAGAAAAAAAAAACATTTCTGCCACCTTTGAAAACGTTTAACCCATATTTTGCACTTCAAACGTTTATTTTAATTTTAAAAACAAACATTTTAAAATGAAATAGTAAAACGTTTATTTTCATTTCAAAAACGAATATTTGAAAATGAGATTCCTAAATGTTGGTTTAATTCTTAACAATGAGAACATTTTAAAATGAGATTAAAAAATGATGGCTTGATTTTTAAAAATTAACCTCCTAAAATGCAATAATTAAACAATTATTTTTATTTTAAAAACGAGAATGTTCATTGTATCCCATTAATTAAAAAAATTTCCAAATATTCCCATTTTCATTATTTTTATTAATTAAGAAACATTTTATTGGTTTTCAAAATTATAGTTTTATATTAGTTATTTTGTCATCAGCTACAGTCCAAATAAATAATTTACTTTGAATGTTTAAGGTTTTTCTCTAGGTGCAATAAATCACGTTAATGTGCTCTTTAGGTATTTTAAGTACACAATGATTAAACATTCTGAGAGAAATACCGTTAAAAAATTGGCCATTTCAGCCCTAGAAAGGACTTTGACCTAACTTCTATTAATCAATTGTGCTGTGCGTGTTACTAAATGCTTTAACAAAATGATAACACACCCAAATGTTTGAATACGAGAACTGGACTTAAAAGTTTAATGCCTACTTTGAACGACGTATGTTCTCAAGAAGCTTTACATGGCTGTTTTTACTCTCTGAGGTTTGTCATTGTCTACAGAGAGAAGACGATTGAACAGAAAATGAATTGAATTGAAAAAACTTCGATCTGAGCTGGAATTGAACCCGGGCTACCGCGATTTTTTAGCTTAGGGGCCACTCACTCTTCCCACCAGGCTACGGCCTCCACCGAAAAATACCGTTTGTTTACAAAATATGAAAAAATGCTGCGACAAAATTATAGCACATTATGATGGATTGAGCTCAGAAAATATTAATAATCCCTTAAACAAACAAGTTTAGTTTTGAAAGTAAAGTTGCCACGTTAAATAAGTAAAAGTACTTCAAATCAAATTTAAATGGGACGTGAAAAATGTCTTAACAGTGGGAAGTGCAAGTTGCTTTAAATCTTCATTAAATGATTACAAATTTATATTATGGTAAAGCATTTCAAATTTGGGATTGTGTAACCTTATTTTGCCGACATAAACGCAAAAATTGGATTTGGGATTATGTCCGCATAATAAGCGGTCTTAACACCAAATGATGGTTCTGACCGCTTGTAAGATTGCCCTTGTACGAAAAGAATTTCAAACGGGCAAATCATTTTTTATATGATAAAATTAATTTTGGGACTACGTCCTCTTATTTTTTGGGCTTATGGCCTCTTTGAAACTGGCCATTATTCCACACCACATTTTTTCAAATTGGCAATTTTTCAAATTTCATAATACCAAATTTCAAATTTGGGATTATGTTCTTTGGGGCTATGTCCGGCCACCACCGCTTAAAAAGAGGTCATAATACAAACCCCATTCTTGGGATTATGTCCTCGTTTTAAGCTGTCATAATCCCAAACTTCAAAAATGGAGCTATGTCCCGTCACATTCATCACATCACACCATATACTTGTGTGATGCTGTAGAATGTTTTTGTTTATGCTAGACCCCTAGATGGCGCTGGAGTCGGTTTTTTGTCGAAAGTTCTTTTTTAGAGATCGATTTGACTTAATCGATAAAAAATTCTTTAATAAAAAGAAAGTCTTTGGCAACATTTGGACCCAATAGGTTCCAGCGCCACCCAGTGGAGATAGAAATGGATATAAATGTAGTCTTTATTTATGCATAAAATTGTTTGTCCGCCGGCTTGTGATCGCATAACTTCTGAGCAACTTAACCAATTGACGTCATATTTGCACAACATATTTGTTTTAGCAAGACGATGGTTTATGCTAATCTGATAAGTAGGACTGCTGTCAAGTTATACAACATTATATATACAACTTCACCAATATTTATGAAAGAAAAGAGCGCATTTTTAAATTTTCTACGCTTTCTAGTGTCGATATTTTCAGTACTTATGCTGTTTTGCAACAATTAAAACTACAATTATACATAAAATTTAGCTTAATTTATTTTAAAAAATACCTGAAGAAAACATTTTAATGTGCTAAATACACAAAAAAAAAAATCTTAGTATTTATATTTTTGCTCTGTAAAAAAAAATGTATCGGCAAGCTCTTTATGCATCAAAGATAAATCATGACCTAATGAGCGCAATGATTTTTTTACGCATAAAAAACTTCAATAAATACATACCATTCAAAATCAAATTGTCTGACAGACTTTATTAAATACTCGTACCGAAAAGATCGAAATCGAAATGTAGAAAAATGTGTTTGCCTGACTGTAAAAGCGGATATGAGTTCTAAATAAATTAAAAGCACTTAAAGCAGAGTTCAACAGCATTTCTCAGTATAAATTGAGATGTACATAAACACTCACAAACACATTCACGTACACATAAAAAACAGTACACTGTGATAACTTGTGTGTGGAAGACACATTCAAAATATCTATTTATATACATATGTATTTAAAGTGTAATTTTTTTTTTCCAAACACACACTCATTCAAACGCAGATATACTTTTGTGAGTGTGGAATAGTATGTGTGTGTATATATGTGTGTACTTGTGTGTGTTTGTGAATTAATTGAAAATGTGTGAAGCCAGGGGATAAATTGATGAAGTTTTACACTTTATCCTTGAATCCGAGAGAATTTATATATGATTGTAATTTGCAGACAAGTGCAGGTTGTTGGCACATACGTACGCATGTATACATGCATCTAAAACATTTCAACATAAGAGGTCTGTTCATTGGCTTATGTAGGAATTTTTCATGCATCGTATCTTGAATGCTTTTATTCCAACCGCACAGGTTACAGAACAGCTCGAGAAAAACCAAATTAGGATGCAAAAGTCAGATGTTAATTTACATTAAGCTAGAAGCACAAAGTTTTGAATCATGGTCAGAATTCAATCGTTATCTAAGGTTTAGATTAAACCACAATAACAACTTGAAGCAGTGTATTTGATTGCACTAGTCCAAGGGCGTCCGCAGGGTTTGTCCTTGGGGGCACCCAAAGGAATAAAGGAGTCTAGAATGCACATAAAGCAAATGTAACCTATATAATTCTATTTTCTGAGATTTTTGATAATAATTTAATACTAAAAGTATATATAAAAAAAATTATATATACATACTTCAAAGATGGGTAAGAATCTTTCTCGTATCATGCCTGAAACATTTTCAAATTTAATTTTTTATAATATTCTTATAATACTTTTACACCAAAACTTAAACACGTTTTATGTCTATTGTATTTTATCTCAAAACACGACTGCTTACACCGCCTTTTTTAAGTTTTAGTTTGAAGTTTATGTTTTCTTACTGTTCCATTTTTGCTTTTATTTTGCTCATTTTTGTGAAAAAATTAAGCTTTGACACTTGAGGTGTTGCCACCTTTCATTTTTACCATGATATGTTTCGACCTTAACAGTGTTTTAATGGTGTTTTATAATAAAACGCTCTGTGAAGTGTTTAAAATTTTGTATGGTAAAACACTCAAAATAAGTCGTGTTTTGGCTCTCAAACGCGATTAATTCTCAAAACCAGGGTTGCCAGTTTGGTTATTAATTACCAATTTTGGTAGATAATTTTTGACTTGGTAATTTGGTAATTTTTTTATAGTTTTGGTAACTTTTTTCCTTCAAAATAATCAGTTTGCAAGATTTACATAAAAAATTTAGTTTAATATAACATTAAACATTTTTTAGTGCAGTATAAACTTTATGTTTTGTATTGAACATTTCTCTAAGTTTTCCGAACGCATCATATGAAAATATTGCGAATCATGTCAAAAGAAAATGTCAAAATATTCCAATTTTTGAAATTTAACGTTAGCAAAGAAGTCTCTTATAAAAACGAAGCTACAAAACAAGTTGGGTTTTAATAAAATAAATAGCATAATGATTTCAAAGGAACTCTGCGAAATGAGAGACAAGCCTTATTATGTATGGTCACCAGAAGAAGATTTTTAGATTTAAAATTGAGATTTTTTTTCGCCATCAGCTCTAGTATATGAGTTATAGGCAAAAATGTAAAAACCTGTTATGTTCTAACAGCATAATATCTCTAAACTGAATCAGTCAATTTTGATCGTATTTGACAGCTTTGATTAGGAAGTATTCAGCCCTATCATGCTTAATTTTTCACGCGGAATCGGAAAAGGGAGTTTTTATTTTTAAGATAAAGCTCTAGAACATTTTGGACATTTTTAAGTTATTTTTTCCTGAATATTTTTCTTCTTGTTAAGTTTCGTGAATGTTCTTGAGGTTTATCGTAATAATGAAAACTCTCTTTTTCAATTCCACTTGAAAAGTTATTTATAATACTGCTGATTAGGCCTAAACATTTTTGTAATCAAATTTTGAGTAAAATGCTTTGAGTAAATTTAATAAAATTTTCGTTTCTTTCACAATATGTTTTTCGAAAACGTAAAAAGATAGCAGCAAAAGCTTTAAATACTTTGCAAGAGTTTGCGCTTAGGAGCAGTTATTGGAAAAAGAACTGTATATAATATTTTTTCATAACTCCTAAAAATCAGTACCTGTAGTTAGAATTGATATTCTATAAAACAAACGAACTGTGTAGTTTCTTATTTTAAGTTATTAAAAAATGATTAAAATTTTAACTTGAGGAAACCGATAATTTTTTAAAGCATTAAATGCCATATATTTGTATTTATTTATTTACTTTCTTAAAATCAATATTCATTGCTAATGAATGTGGTATATTTTTTTAGTTCCTACTTATTTCAAATAAAAAAGATAAGGATCGCATTAATTTACGATTTTTTGTTTTGTTTTGTGACCAAAAATTACGTTTACCTGAATTTACTACTAATTTTTGATTTTTATATTAATTTTACTTATTTTATGGTTTTTAGTTATTAAAAATAAGAAATTCCAAACAATAAAAATGTAATACTTAATAATATTACTAAATTTATTTTACCACTATTTCTGTTTATTAATTTTAGGTATTTTAATGTTGAATACATTTTTTTATTAACAAAAATTATAATTTTATTGATTTTCTTACTTTAAAAAAATGTTTGTTTATTTAATTAATTTTTATTTAATTTTGGTAACTCTTTGATCAAATTTTGGTAACTACATTTTTTTACAAGTGGCAACCCTGCTCAAAACACGTTTTGAAGATTTGGTGTAAACGAACTATTAGTAATTTAGTAAATTAAATAATGTGAGGTCTCGTTAATCCTTAAATAAAATCGCATAAATTACTATTTAGCACCCAAGTTTTCCTCTTTTCAATTAAGAATACAAAAATTTCCCAAAATTTATTTTTTTTTTAATAAATAAAACCAGCAAAAATTTTTTACCATATTTTCCACTTTTGGAGGCCTAAACTCATTCACCAATTGCTAGCGGTCTGAAATTTATGAGATTTGGGTTTAGGAGATAAACATCTATATAATCCGCAAAAATTAAGAATTAGAATTATCGCTATACTTGAAATATTCCCCGCATGGACGACATCAAGTAACTTATTTTTTTCAACATGCATCAGTTCTAGCAGCTTGCAAGTTACTAAGATCGAGTTTGGAAACATACCTGTTATATGAACTATTATATGAACTATTTAAAAAATTTATATTGTTTTCTTAATTCAAAACGTATGAATAAATATATAAAGAGGTGCATGTATAGATGGGATTTGGGCTCCATTCATTTTCTAAACATATTCCAGAACCTCCCTGCAAGGCTTAATTCTGAATCCTGCATGTAATATAAGCACGTGACGCGAAAAAATTCAGAAAAATCTCAAAATAGGTAGACACCTGTTCAAAAACGTGAATCTGAAGAAGTATCAAATAAATGTTTCACATCAAGTTTTCAGTCAAAAAAACTTCTGACCATACAATATTTTAATGGAAAAGCGTTTTCTTAACAAGAATTAGCTATCCGATTTTTTTTTTAAATTAGTGCTTGATCTAAATTAGCCTATTTTATTCAGAATTTCCTAAAAAATTTTCGCTTTTGAGTTAGAAGCTTTGCCCTCGCCTAGATCGCTGCAATTTTCTCAAATTTAAATGCTGCAAGACTGTTAGCAATATTATTAAGTTTACGAAAAAATAAAAAAATTATCTAAATCGGATCATCTATATGACAGAAAAATTATATTTTTAAGCCGCCTTTTGGGAAAATATTTAGTTTTTTAAATTTATTTTACTTTGTTTTCTTCTTGTGTTTAATGACTTTAAAACATTAATTTGCTTATCGCCCATGTTCATATGCGTTATTGGCTTTAATGCCCCTTACCATCTGTTGCTCCGAAGAATGATCTTTGACTAATATTGGTAACATTTCCTATCATTCCTCAATTTGTCGTACGAATAACATCGTACTTTCTTCCATTACATTCGTAGTATCTGCTAATGGCTTTGTACTATTTAGTATTAGCTGAGTTTAAAATATTTACAACCGAAATCGCAGCGACGGGTACAACATACCATTTAAAAATGCATGCATGGCTTAGCTCCGATTTAGTTATAAATGTACCTTAAATGAAGTATTTTTGAGTTCTCTTCAAAATGTATTAACATATATAAACATATCGTCGTATAGAATCAAAAAAGCCGTAAGTTACAAAAAAATCAAAGTCGACTTTTTTATAGATTATTAAAATACATGTTCCTGCTTAATTTTACACTCCTACAACTAAAAACTGTTTTTATTAAAAATTTCTAAAATCCCTAAGTTTGAGCGCAACTTACAATTAGAATTACAATTTAGTAGGTTTTTTGACTCTTCCTGACAGACTGAAAAAATTTTTTAATTGAAGCTTACGGCTTTTTGATTTAATATGAAGATATTTAAAAATTTTTCTCTGCCTAGGGAGAAGGGTGGACCACGCCCTAAGGGGGGCGGACCCCCAAGCACTAGTCCACAAATTAACGAAAATTTTCACAACAACGAATGGCGATAATATTTTCTGTTGTAGAATTTTCCGTAAATCTAATGAGCTTGCAATTATTTTATTTTTAAAATATAAACTGTTGAGAGCTTAGTAAATTTAAGAAGATAGGAAATTTCAAATTACCCGCATTGTAACTTTTAATGCAACACTGATCCTGTCAACTAAAAAAAAAAAAAAACTGGCCATTTCAGCCCTTGGAAGGACTTTGACCTTGCTTCATTGATCAATTGTGTTGTGCGTGTTATTAAATGTTTGATCACAAATGATCGTGAACTGGACCTACGTATTTTATGCCAACTCCGAATGGCTTATGTTCTCAAGAAGCTTTACATGGCAATTTTTTTTACTCTCTGAGGTTTGCCATTGTCTGCAGAGAGGTGACGACCGAGCAGAAAAATTATTTCAATTGAAAAAACTTTCTGTCTGAGCAGGAATTGAACTCGGGCTACCGCGGTTCTTAAGCTTAGGGGCCACGCACTCTACCCACTAGGCTACGGCCGTCACATATGTGATCCTGTCAACTACCATTTATTAGTACAACTTAGTCTACTCTTAGTTAGTCTTCGACGCTTAGTTTGTGTATGAATTTTGGCGAAAATGGAAAAAAGTTTTGTCAAGCATTATTTTTTGCGCAAAAAAACCATCAACCAAGCCAAGAAAAGGGTTGATAAATTCTATGAAGACTCTGTTCCATCGACTGGAAGGATTCGCAAGTGGTTTACTGATTTCCGATTGGGTCGTACAAGCACAAGTGACGAAGAACGTTCTGGACGCCAAAATGAGGTCACCACACCAGAAACGGTTGCAGAGTTAAAGTGCGCGAGATTGTTGAGGCTGTAGGCATTTCAAACGAACGGGTGTGGAACATTTTGCGAAATCATTTGGATTTGAAAAAATTATCCGCAAGATGGTTGCCGCGTTTGCTCACTCTCGACCATAAACGTGTGACGGATTCAAATTCGTGTTTGGCAATGTTAAACAAAGCTAAACAGGTTTTTTTTATCAATTAGTAACCGTGGACGAAACATATATCCATCACTACACACCAGAGACAAAAGAACCGTCGAAGCAGTGGACTTCACCAACGGAACGTGCTCCAAAGAAGGCGAAGACAGTGCTATCGGCCGGAAAGGTTATGGTGAATGGATTTAATCTTAAAAGAGAAACGTCCCCATTTGGCGAGCAAAAAAAAGTGCTCTTCCATCAAGGCAATGCGCGCGTTCACACATGCCCAGCTCCCATGAAAAAATTCCCTGAATTCAAGGACGAATTGCTTCCTCATCCAGCATATTCTGCAGATTTGGCCCTATCCGGCTTTTTTCAAACCTGAAGAAATGGCTCAGCAGAAAGAGATTCACATCCAGAGGGAAGCTCATCACCAAAACAGAGGCCTCTTTTGAGGACCTTCGGAAAACGTATTTTTCGGATGAAATCAAATAATTGGAGGAACGCTGGACGAAGAGTTTATCAAGCTAAAAGGAGACCAGATTGAGAAATTTAACTTGTTTTGCCGTAAAAATCTTTCCTTGTTTAATTTATTATCGGAATTATCAAACGGCACTCGTACTTCACATAAATGCTGGTCAAAACTTTAAATTTCAATGAGTTTTAAATTGTTGCTTTTTGTTGATGAGAGTCCAGACAATTTTAGGTATAAAATGAACAAAAAATATCTGTGCTATGGCTGTTATGATAAAAAAAGGAAAAAAAAATTTTTGTTTGTTTTTTTTTAGTTTGTTTTTTCTTAGCAAACTTTCAAAATCTATACCTCAAAATGATTACATCGGTGAACAGAAAATTTGCGCTTCTTTCTCATAGAGAATTTCAAAACAAAAATTTTAAATAAAAATATGTCTACAGATATGTCATAATAAAAAATCATAAAACTATATTATTTTTTTAGCATTAATGCAAAAACCATTTTGTGTTAAAAAATCATTTTAATGTAGTTAAAAAAAATATGCATATTTTTCATAATCTGATATCCCACTTTATACATTCGTTTGTAACGCTGATAAAGAGGCGTGACAGGTATAAAAAATGTTTTTGATAAGCATCACCTCCTCAGTCGATTTCGTCATGTCCGTCTGTCCGTACGTATGTTTTTCTGTCTGTCTTTCTGTAAATCTGTCTGTCTGTTCGTGTGTCCGTCAGTGATCATGATTACACATTTAAGAGTTATCGTAACATAATTTAATATAGAAGTTGCCTTCGCTTCATATCTAATTGGGATTAATGAATAACTTTGTAAGAATACTAGACAAGGATGATCCAGTATTGAGTTGTAGGTAGTATCACGCCTAGAAATATGTATTGATGGCTGATAAGCAGCTCTTGCTTTGTTAGAAACGGCATGTGAGCGGCTTCCTCCAGTTCAAAAAGTTTGAAAACAAAAACGAACAGCTGACCCAAAGTCGAAAGCATAAATTTGTCCACTTTATTTTCTGTCCCACAGGTAAATGACCAAGCCGTGTTTCTTGAAAATAATATAAAATATCTTTTTAACAAATATGTCCTCAATAAAACTAAAATTTTTAAACACAACCAGCCACCTTGGTTTTACAGGTAGGATAAAAATGCTAATAAGAATGCGCAATGAGGCTTTTAATAGGTGGAAGAGGTTCAAGACGCCTGAGCTACAAGATTACTTTAAGCAATTAAGAAGAGATGTCTTTCGAGAGGTGTCAGCTGCTAAGCTGGTTCACTTCGAACATAAGTTTGCATTTGCCCTGAATGGTAAGCAGAAATGGAATCTTGTGCGAAAAATTGGAATAGGCAAAATTGTGACCTGTGATAATCATCATACTGATGTTAATGAGCTAAACAAAAATTTTACTAGCTTACCTATGCCTACTTCTTGACCAGATTTTTATGGCGACATTAGCCCACCGCATTTACTTTCGAGTTTTAGTTTTTCCTGCGTGGATCAAAACGAAGTTGTACAGAGTATGCTAGCAGTAAAATCAAATGCTAGGGGCATGGATGAAATGCATCCAATTTTTATCAGGATGCTTCTCCAACAGTTATTGCCATTCTTCACGTATTTTTTCAATTCCATTTTAACTAGATCTGAGTTTCCCTCTAGCTGGAAAAGAGCAAAGATTATTCCTATTCCCAAATCGTGCAATGATTTCCGCCCAATCGCAATTCTGTCATTTTTTTCGAAAGTGCTTGAGAACATAATGAACAAGCAAATTAAAGCTTTTATACAGGAAAATTCATTATTGTCTGATTACCAGTCAGGTTTCCGAGCGAAGCGAGGCTGCGTAACTGCCTTACTCGAAGTAACTGTGGACATAAGATCTAACATTGACTTCAACAACGTTACATTTTTAGTTCTACTAGATCATTTTATTTATTTATTTATTTATTTATTTATATATTTATTTATTTATTTATTACGGTCTACCGATTATAAAATCTTACAGATTATTAATTAAAAATATTAATACATTAAATTAATTACAAATCTTAACCTAATTGAAAATAATGAATAATTGTAATCGAAAGTCACTTAAAGTAACATTGAATTTGAAAAAATGAGAAAAATTATTACACAAACGAATGCTTCTTGCAATCGGTTCATTCAAGGAATAATTAGTTCTATGGATTCTATCATCAAACATACGATGATTTCTTAGAGATCTTGTTGGAATATGTAAAACAAACCTACTATGAATATCATTACAGTTGATTTTACCAGATAGAACATTGTGGACAAACAAAAGGGAACAATATGATGGTCTATCACTTAAAGACTGCAACCCAAGAAGTTTACGTCTAGTTTCATAAGATGGGAGACGATCAGGCCACCGCATTTTATGAAGCGCATATTTCGTAAAATGTTTTTGAATTTTTTCTATGCGATTAGAGTATTCAGCATAAAATGGGTCCCAGATAGTCGAACAATAATCCAATATACTTCGAACTAAAGACACATAGCGAGCTTTAACTGTCAATGGATCTTTAAAACTTTGGGAATTTCTCTTTATAAAACCCATCATAGAATATGATTTAGAAATAACATATTCATAATGCATTTTGAAACTAAAGTTAGAGTCAAAAATCACACCTAAATCTTTATACTCATGTCTACGGACTAGGTTACAATTATCAATAGAATAATCAAAAAGAATTTGGTTATTACACTTCGAATATGAAACTATACAACATTTGTTTATGTTTAAATTTAAATTATTTTTCGAACACCAATGACTCAAGGTACTTATGTCATTCTGTAACGAGAAGCAATCCGAAGAATCAGAAATTTTTAGAAATAATTTAACGTCATCTGTGAACAACAAACATTTTGAGGTATAAAACAGCCGAGGCAAATCATTAATAAAAATCAAAAATAATAAAGGCCCACAGTGCGTACCTTCAGGAATCCCAGAAGAAGCATTTATTACATCATCTGAAATTGTTGAATCGATTTTGACTAGGAGTTTACGATTAAATAAAAAACTGTTAAAAAATTTGAGAAGTATATCTGAAAATCCATATTTCTTTAATTTTAACAATAATATGGAGTGATTTACATTATCAAACGCCTTTGAAAAGTGCGTATACACCACATCAAGTTGACATCGATCAACCAAAGCATCAACTATATTTTTGGAAATCAATATCAAATTTGTTAAAGTGGATCTGCCGGGTAAGAACCCGTGTTGAGCACAACTAATAACACCATTTATTTGGTCGTATAGCTTATTTTTTATAACTTGATCAAATATTTTAGCAAAAGTGGATTGTTTAACAATTGCTCTATAATTGCGGATATCGTTACGGTCACCAGATTTAAATATGGGGGTAATAAAGCAAGTTTTCCAGCAGTCTAAAAATTTTCCTGACTTAAAGCATAAATTAAACAAGTACGTTATTGGTTTAAGAATACTAAATGAGCAGTTTTTAAAGAACAATGGTGGGAAACCACCTTCTTCATGCTTGAAGCTTGGCTTTAAACATGAAATCGCATCGGAAATATCATTTTCTGAAACTACAAAATTTTCGATATAATTAAATCTATCTGTTTCAAAATTTAAAAACTCAGTATTAGCTGGATGATTATAGTTTTCGTAAACTCCCTGGAAAAATTTTGCGAACAAATTGCATGATTGCAATAAATTATTAGACGCGACATTTCCGAATCTCATGCTTGCTGGAAAGCCATTTGTCTTGCGCTTCGCATTTAAATAAAGCCAGAAAACTTTCGGGTTTGTTTTTACTTGGGTTTCAGTCTTTAAAATATATTGGTTATATAAAAATTTTTGCAAAAAATCAAATTCATTTCTAAGTTGAATGAAATATAAATAATCAAAGTTGCTATTTGTTTGTTTGAACTTTTTAAATGCTTTATTTTTAACATTTTTCAGATTAGAAAGCCGTGCATAAACCAAGGTGGTTTGTTATTTAAAATGATTTCTTTAACGGTATATATAAGGAAATTGCAAACAAAAACTTATCCCAAATGTAATTATAAACCGCAAGTGGTTCAATCATAGTGCTCAGAATTTCCCAGTCACAGGAATTTAAAAAGTTATTGATTCTATCAAAATTTCTTTTAGAAAAATCAAACTGATCAGAAAAAACTGATTCAACTGCACTTAGCCTGTAAAATTCAAAGTTAACAGTCAGAGCTTTGTGATGAATACTGTTTTTAGAAATTGGTGACAGATTTAGTTCGCAATTTGCTTTTAAATCATTAGTTACAAATATTAAATCTAAAATTCTTCCAATATCATTTTTAATATAATTTAATTGCTTGAATCCATTGGTCAAGAAAAACCTAATTAATAAAATTTCAATGTCTGAATTAAAATTATATAGCATTAAATTCTTGCATTCGAAAGCCCACGATATATTACCTAGGTTAAAATCTCCTAGTACAAACATATGCTGGTTTACATGTAATAAATTAGAAATATAGCCTATATTATCGAAATGATTTTTATACAATTTATAAGAGCTATTTGGAGGTATATAAGAATTAATTAAGTAAATAGAATTGTTATCAACGAAATCTACTCGAACACAAAGTTGCTCAGTTATTCTGTTATTATTAGGTAATGATATGTTATGACTAGTAAATATGGTTCTTACAGCTATCAACACACCACCACCTTTGTCACGACCTGATAAAACAGGACAGCGATCTGAACGAAAGACGTTGTAAAAAGCACCAAAAAATTCTGCAGAATAAATATTCTCATGAAGCCATGTTTCAGAAATTACAACGATATCATATTCTTGGTTAGACATCGCCAATAGAAAATCCGAAGATTTGGACTGCCATATCTTACATTATCCATGCCATATATGTGAATAAGAACATGATTCACTGATGCTGGCTGTAGGGCTTGCGATAATGGCAATAATAGTGCATGAGACATTGAACTAGCAGACAAAGATAAAAAGTGAATTGAAGTTGTTGTTGATGTTGAAACAAATGAAGATAGAGAAGGTGATGCTGAATTGTTGTTGCTGTTAATGTTGTTGAATCAAATTTATTTAATGCGTGGTTGTCACATTCCAAAGCTTTTGACACAGTTGATCACCGGGTGTTATGTAAAAAGCTAAAACAACTTTTTAACTTTTCTCCAGCCGCTGTTAGATTTTTGATGTCATATCTCGAGGGCAGATCGCAGGCCGTATATATCAACAATAATTATTTAAACTTCTTATTTATTAACAAAGGCGTGCCACAGGGTTCAATCCTGGGACCACTGCTTTTTTCCTTATACGCAAATGATCTAGCGCAAGTACTGCGTGACAGCAAGATTCACTTGTATGCGGATGATGTGCAACTATACTTTAGCTGCCCGATGAAAGATATTACACAGTGCGTAGTAACGCTTAATGAAGAATTAGCCCGAGTAAATGAATGGGCGTCGATCAATGGCTTATGCTTAAATCCAAACAAATCGAAATGCCTCGCAATATCAAAGAAACCCTTACAGACATCTGTTCCTAGATTAGTAATAAATGGCTCCTGCATTGAGGTGGTTAAATCCGCGAAAAATTTGGGTATTACATTTAATAGTTCCTTAACTTGGTCAAACCACATTAATGAACTGCTTGGTAAAACTTACGGCATGCTGCGTAATCTCTGGGCCACTCAACACTTTACCCCTCAAAATATCAGAATATTACTCGCAAAAACTTATTTGGTTCCTAGGTTGCTATACGGATGTGAACTTTTTGTAGCTTGCGACTCAACGAGCAGACGCAAACTGAAAGTGCTATATAATAACATTGCACGATACGTTTTTACGCTGAAGCGTTCCGATCGAGTATCGCAGTTTGCAAATAAAATATTTAAAATTTCTTTTGATGACCTTGTTAATACGAGAGCTCTGATCACGCTACATAGAACAATAACAGCACAAGAACCTGAGTATTTGTTTAAAAGATTGTTTTTTCTACGTTCAAATCGCGGCATTAATCTCGTCCAACCGAGACATACTTGCCTTACGTCTGAACGCCAGTTTTTTGTTCATACAATTCGTCTTTGGAACTCGCTCCCCCATCACATGCAGCGAATAAACAATGCAACGCTATTTAAACATAACTTAATAAATTATTTCACATGTCCATGAATAAGCATGTTCTTGAAGTATTTACATCTTGATTAAATTTGAATAATGGTTTGATCGCATTTGTACTACAAGAATATAGCTTCGTTCCACTTAACTTAAAATACGGTTTGTCTTTTTAAGTTTTAAATTTCAATTTGCGTATATCTTTAAATCCAGAATGTTTTATCTAAATTTTTTCTCTTTCATATCTTTATTCTTTAATTTTAATTTTAATATTAAGTATATATATTTTAAAATTTTTATAATATTCAATTAATGTTATGTATATTAATTTCAAATAATTGTCAATAAGTACATCA
This sequence comes from Dichetophora obliterata, assembly GCA_963920525.1. NCBI lineage: Eukaryota > Metazoa > Arthropoda > Insecta > Diptera > Sciomyzidae > Dichetophora > Dichetophora obliterata. Next base: position 309,259,101 of record OY986435.1, read on the forward strand.
TGTTACGGTGCTTGCTATAAGACTTATGTCTTGTTAGCTCCGTTGTCGAAAATAAATAAATAAATAAATAAATAAATAAATAAATAAATAAATAAATAAATAAATAAATAAATAAATAAATAAATAAATAAATAAATAAATAAATAAATAAATAAATAAATAAATAAATAAATAAATAAATAAATAAATAAATAAATAAATAAATAAATAAATAAATAAATAAATAAATAAATAAATAAATAAATAAATAAATAAATAAATAAATAAATAAATAAATAAATAAATAAATAAATAAATAAATAAATAAATAAATAAATAAATAAATAAATAAATAAATAAATAAATAAATAAATAAATAAATAAATAAATAAATAAATAAATAAATAAATAAATAAATAAATAAATAAATAAATAAATAAATAAATAAATAAATAAATAAATAAATAAATAAATAAATAAATAAATAAATAAATAAATAAATAAATAAATAAATAAATAAATAAATAAATAAATAAATAAATAAATAAATAAATAAATAAATAAATAAATAAATAAATAAATAAATAAATAAATAAATAAATAAATAAATAAATAAATAAATAAATAAATAAATAAATAAATAAATAAATAAATAAATAAATAAATAAATAAATAAATAAATAAATAAATAAATAAATAAATAAATAAATAAATAAATAAATAAATAAATAAATAAATAAATAAATAAATAAATAAATAAATAAATAAATAAATAAATAAATAAATAAATAAATAAATAAATAAATAAATAAATAAATAAATAAATAAATAAATAAAAAGCCTTCCAAGAGAGGCCTTTTAAAAGATATATAATATTTAAAAGGCTATAAATAGCGGTATTAGTCACAATATCTGATCACCAACAAAAAAAAAAATTTCGATTTGAAAATTATAACTTTTTATAGAGAAATTTTTTAACTTTTAATAAATTGATTTTTTAATTTTTAACTTTTAGTTTTTTAAAAAGCATGGTTTATGGTCCCCAAGAATTTTTATAATTTTTTTTTTATTATTTGTTGTCTTTAGAGAGGTGAAGGCCGACAGAAATACTTATTTCAATTGAAAAAAATATTTATGTGCAGATAAAGAAATTCAAGCTAGATTCTCTTGGCATATGGTCTACGCACGTAACTATTATACCCCAGCCGCCAAATTTGTAAATATTTAAATGTTAGTTAAACAGCTGTATCACCACTTTTTGATTTTTTTCAATCATTAATATATTTCTTCTATGGACACCTAATGATTTTTTTAAAATCTGCTACCTGCTAGAATAACAAGCCCACAGAATAATAATATATGTAATTTTTTTGTTTCAGTTACGTACCGTTACTAATCGGGCCAGCAACACAATTTTTTGCTGTATCCACTTAGGCAGTAAATTAACTTAATAAAATTGTAAAATAAAAAAAAAGAAAACAGATGCGTCGCTGGACACTCGAGAGAAGCGAAGCTTTTTCGAAATTTAATAAGTTTGATAATTTAATGGTTTTTTTAATAAAAAAAATATTTAAATTAAAAAAGTTTAAATACTATAATGTTAACTAAAAAAAAAATATTTCGACCAGTAAATTTTATTAACTAACATTATTAGTTTACATTAATTTTGAATTTTTTTTGAAACTGTTAATGATGTTATTGGTTTTTAATATCTAAAATATCAAACGTATTTTATATAGATGTAATGTTATCGATATTTCTAGCAAATACATCAAAATTTGACCTAATCGTGTTGTGCAAATATTTGGATTGTTCATCATTCGCAAACTATATTTATCAAATCGGCATTGTTTAAGGCCTAGAATTTTTAGGAAATTTATTTTTTTTTTGATATATCAAAAATATAGTCTTTCGGACGTTATTTTCACTTCTATAGCCGTTTTGTGTCGAGCCACTGTGTTTCGTCTGCATTCATTTTCCTTATACTCATTTTTCTCGAAACTACTTATTTCGGCATGGTGCTGTAGGAAAAACAAAAACTATTCAGCCGAATCATCTCAAATTTAAATATGCTATTCATAACATCAGTGGCTATCGCTGGAACTAGAACCAAAGTTTTATTTAAAAAATAACGTATATTTTACACTTAATAACTGGTAGAAAACGAACTGTTTTAAGAACTTAATTTTCAAAAGCGCGTCATTCTGTCAATTTTCAATATTTTTTTCTTGTGCCAGCCAGTGCTGCACTCAAAGTGATTAATAATATTCTTAGTATTTATATTTCAGATAAATATAAAAGTCAAAATCTGTAATACCGCTCATGTCCTTTTTCCTTGAAAGCGTCTCATTGAGCGCCATTCTGAACAAGATCAACAAATTTTTAAATTAAAAAAATAATTAAAGTTTTTTTCCTTAATGACCTTTTTTTTTATTATGTTGATTTTATATGATTTAAGTACAAATTCTAAATGTTTGATAGTTTAAATCATACTTGATTTAAAATACAAGTTCTAGCTGTTTCTTTGGAAAGATTCGTTAGAACAATTAATTGTTCTAACTTTGACCTTATGCTCAATAAACAATTTTAAACTATCAAACAACTAGAATTTGTATTTAAAATCAAGTTTGATTTAAACTATCAAACATATAGAATTTGTACTTAAATCATATAAAGTCAACATAATAAATAACAAGGTCATTTAGGAAAAAAACTTTAATCAAATGTTAGAGCTCGACCAAAACAGAAACAGCTGAAAACAAAATCAGCAAAAATCTAAATACAACTTCAGTAAACATGCTTTGTTAGTGGAAGACTTCCAGCAGGCTGTTGGACTCCATAAATAATAACATAAGCATAGAGACTAAAGTAAAGCAAAAATACAACAACAAATGTGAAATTATGAAATTGAGAAAAACTGAGAAATTGACACTTCAAATCTCATCGCCCCTGTGGTGCAGTGCGTTAGTGCGCGCTTGCACGGGGTATAACAAAGATTTCTGATAAAGCCTTTAGCACGGACGAAATTGCAATAAAATCAGCTAGTGATTTTTTTCCTTTTCATATTGAGAAAACTTTGTTGTTGTTGTTGTTTCTTTGGAAAGATTCGTTAGAACAATTAACTGTTCTAACTTTGACCTTAAGCTCAATAAACGATTTTAAACTATCAAACAACTAGAATTTGTATTTAAAATCAAGTATGATTTAAACTATCAAACATTAAGAATTTGTACTTAATCATATAAAATCAACATAATTAAAAAAATAATTTTTTATGATGAATGAATGAGTGAGTGCTACAATATACCTTAAAAGTTTAAATATCGTTTTTCAATATTTTAACTTTTTAACAAAATCCTAAAAATACCTTAAATTTTCGAGCGCTTTACCACCGGCCTTGCCTTAAGTACCTGTGAACATTCATGTCTGAATTTACAATTAAAATCTACACCTAAGACAATTGGCATCTTGTGATAATTTTCAACCCTGTTGAACCCTTTAAAGAATACACTTTTCAGTTCAGTAGTTAATTTAAGACTGTTTATTTAATAATGATTTCTGTTGAACGAAAGGTAAGGAAAATATATAATCATGAATCACTAGTTCACTTCAAGCGCAACCTGAGATAGGTGACTAAACGCTGGTAACTCAAGTGCCTTGGAATGTTGTAAGTATGCTTAATCAGCTTGACAATTTGGTAATATCAAAATGTCAAGTCATGCATGTTTAGGTTACTGACTCGTTTAGGTTATTGACTGTATTTTCCCTACAACCCATTCAATGGAACCATGCTACTTTTGTTGTTTGAATAGCTAATGCACAATGCTTTTGATAGATTATTGTGATCCTTGCATCATAGCTTCACGCATTCACAATAGAATATATAGAATAGCTAATGCACAATCGTTTTAACACATTTTTGTAAGGTTGCCAGTAATGTGGGAAAAATCCCATTCGTGGTAATTTTTAATTGGTCTTGGGAATTTTTTGGGAGTTCCCATGGAATTTTTTAATCAAAGCGTGGTATTTTTTAATTGTCGTAGGAGTTCAGCATGGTATTTTTTAATTTCATAGAAATTTGGGAATTTTCTTCATAAAAATTTATTTTTCTCTTTTGTTAAGCAAATATTTAATAATAATATTCGATAAACGATGTATATAAGCTATAAGTTTTTGCTGTACACTTTCTCAAACTAAGCCTTAATAAAAACCATCAAATTGCATATTTGTTTTAAGAACAAGTTGCCATCATGAAAACTAAGTAGATATTTTTTGACATATGGCAGTACTATCCTGAATTTTTGATTTTTTTGAAAGCGTAAAGCTTACAAAAAATATGTTAAAACGCCAAAAACAAGAAAAATATAATTACTACCAAAACAATATTAAAAATATTTTCTAGTCTACTTATCGAATCCATTGGTTTTCAATTATATTTTAAAATGAAAATGAAATCACAGACGTAAGCTGTGTTAGTAAAATCCCTTACGTTTTCGCTTCAGTTAATATATCGCTCTTACGCTATTATCATCACAAATACGCCTTTCATTGAATACCATTATTATTTCTTTGTGGTATTTTTAATTTTTTTTTTAATTTTTTATGCATATGGGATTCATTGTGGTATTTTTAATGCTAATGGGATTTTTGGTGATATTTTTAAAACGAGTGGTACTTTCGTTGTGACTTTTAATGATCTTGGGATTTTTTTTTTTGTTTTTTTAATAGCGGTGGGACATTATTTGTTTATCTTAACTATGGGAATTTTGGTGGTATATAATTTATGTTACTGAGGGAAAAAGGCAATTTTCGTGGGAATTGTGCCGAATTTTGACTAGCAACCTTGCATTCTTGTTATCTGTTGCATCATACCTTCACGCATTCACATGTAGGTTAGCTAATGCACAATCCTTTTAATAAATTTCTCTCATCTACTGCAACATAGATTCAGTTAATACTTAATATTGATTGAATCACATCATAACCCAAAAGATTGTTATGGAGTAATGGTTAGTGCGTAGAACTGGTGCGAGTTCAATTCTCACTGATTACGCTTACTAAGAAATATTTCTAATTTTATATCCTCTTGCTGTAATAGACGCAAGTAAAAAAAATCAATAATTCTTAGAAAAATGTGTTTGGAAAAAAGTGTCGTTTTTGAGATTTCACTCAAGTTAATCACAAAACGAGACGTAAAAGCTTCGCTTTAAAAATGTTTTTATGTACAGTTTAAGATGTTTCTAATACCATTTAAAAAACTTGAACCGATTTTATTTTCTTCTAAAAAAATTCTAATATAAACCTTAAAAATTAGGCCGGATCACCAGACTACATGCTTAAATATTAGTGTAAGCAAGTCCATTTAAGGTATTTTTGCGATTTTTTTTTAAAGGTTATAATATTCCAAAAACTTTTATGGTTTATTTTATCACTTGTTCATCATACAATAATGAATTTTTTAAATTTAAAAAATTGTTAAGAATGGCACTCAAAGAGAGCCTTTCAAAGAGAAGGGACTTGGGCAGAGTTGTAGATTTTGACTCTTTTATTTATCATAAAAATAAAAATCAAGAATATTATTAATAAATATGAGTGCAGCTATAGCTGATACTAAAAAAAAAAACAAAATATTGAAAATTGCCAGAATGACGCAATTTTGAAATTTAAATTTTAAAAAAAGCTTATCTGTTACCAGTTATTAAGTGTAATATACGATTTTTTTAAATAAAACTTTGATTTTAAAAACAGCGATAACCACTGTTGTTGTGAATAGCACATTAAAAGTTCAGATGGTTCGGCTGAATAGTTTTTATTTTTCTACAACACCATGCCAAAAAAAAGTAGTTTTGAGATAAATGAGTATAAGGAGAATAAATGTAGACGAAACTCTGTTGCTCGATACCTACAAAAATGGACGTAGAAGCGGAAATTACGTAAGTATCCTTACAAAATTTTAAGAGCACATTTTTGAAAGACTATATTTTTGATATATAAAAGAAATTCTAGACTAGCTACTAATATTTAAAAAAAAAAGTATTTTTTCTATTTAGTGGGAAAAACAATGAGCTTTCCACTGCACTTCTCCGAAGCACTGAACTTACGCAATGGTTAGAACCAGTTGTAATAATAACATTTATTGCAAATTATGATACAAATGTTTTAAAACTATTTACCCTTGATAAGGGTGTAATTAGCGTGGGGTCAGAGGGGTAACCACCTTACTTTTTTATAGTCGGCCTAACTGTTATTTTTTACTGAAATTTGTTTAAAATAGTGATTTTTATTAACAATAATTATGAACGCCTCAAAGTCAGTCGTTGCTTTTATTGCCAATCTCATAACAAAATATTAACTTTAATCGGCTATTTCATTTTAAGTCAAACCCAAAACTATCTTCAGTCGGCCAACTCACTTTAAGTCGTGTCTTAAATAAACTTCAGTCGGACAACTCACTTTCAGTCGTATCTTAAACGAACTTCAGTCGGCCAACTCACTTTAAGTCGTATTAGCGTGGAATTGTTGTAAGCGAATCCGAAAAGTAAAATAAGATTTGATACAAAAGTACGGAAAGAGAAATGCCTGGTAATGTTAAAGGGAGCAGCAGACCAAATATCAAAAATGAGCCATTTTTAGTCCAATTGGGCAACCGTGTCCTTGACAAAATATTAATGAAAAGATTTTTATTTAAGATTTAAAAAACAAAATCAGATTATTATTTTTATATCTGAGCAAAAACTTGAAAATCATAAAATATTGATTTATGCTTAAGTTTTTGATATTGCTACATAATAACAATTCCTTATACAAAGTCCTTGATACAAATACCGTGTCAAAAAGTTGAAAAAATAAGTTGAATAAAACAAACACTTTGTCCTGTTTTAAAACCTCATTAATACCTTTTTGTAAGACTTTCGAAAATTGAAATTTGTATCCAGAAATACACAACATTTAAAAAAAAAAGTTTAAATGACAATCGAAATCGGCCAACATATTTAAAGAAATTTTCTTAGCTCAAAAACTCTGATATAAAAGCTTAGACTTAACATTTTAATTTAAATGCAATTTATAAAATAAATAAATTTAAAGGATTTAGTCAAACTACTTAAAAAAGGTGCATTTTAACTCTTAAATTCGTAATGACTTTTACACCGATATGTGTGAGTGATATACATTCGACTACTTCTTACCTATATTACTACTCTGTCATATCACCCTGCTACATAAACATATACATAAATACTACTACTATTACTTTGAATTCTACTCTGAAAATGTATCTACTATTTATTGTGAATAGCTCTTGACAAGACTGGCACAGGAAAAGCAAAGGAGATATTAGGAGCGATACAGCAAAATGAGCTTTACACTCAAAATATTGTTTTCCAGTCATATGACTTTGCTAGTAGTTCTAAATGGAGCGCAACAAAAACTTTCCGCCTTACTTGATTGAAAACTACCATATAACGGTCATTTCATGTCAAATCGGACGCTTTTTTCCAAAAACTAATTTTGGCAATTCCGATTTTTTCAAATTTTTCACGTCGATAGAATTTAAAAAAAAATATTTGCATACATTTTTTATAATTTTATATTTATTTTTTTTTTGCAGTTATACACAGTGAAAAATTAAAAAGAAAATCAAAAATTGTCATTCCAACATAAAGTCAAACAACTATCTTCTAATTCTTCTAAACCGTTAGTCCTACAAAAAAATGTTCTGGACATGTTTTGAAGATCTTGAATTGGTCTTTATTGTGATGTCCTTTTTTACAAACACTTTTGTACAAAATTTTAAATTTTTTACCACTAAAAAATTTATTCACATTTTTCATAGTCAGCACCACTATTTTTTGGCATTTTGAAAATATTATCGTATTAATCGTTTTCATTTTTAATGCATTCTCAAAATTTGATATTGGAAAATCAGGGTTTACTATTTGAAACTAAATTTTCAAAAACTGACTACACAATGTTTAAGTACAAAATACTTTAATTTTTAATTAAACACAGAATTTTTAGTATTTTTTGCTAAGCTAGTTACATATCGTCGCTGCCAACAAAAACAGTTATATGTATTTCAGTAACTTTTCAGGAGAGTAAAAAACAATTTTTTTCAGAGCATTTTTAGTACTGCGCGCAATAACTGTTTTGGATCACTTTTAAATCATTAGATATATAAAAAAGCTGCAAATGCAGAAATGTAGGTAAAAGATAGTGAAAGCAAAGTATGCTATAAAAAAATGTATGAAAATCAAAATGTATGTATGAAGTCACATTGAAAAATTTTATCAACTCGTTAAAATATACCATTCCTCTGCAAACACTCAATTTTTTAAATTTGCTAAAATATTTCTAAATTACAAAAAAAATGTGCAAATATTTTTCTTTTTTAAAGTACTATCCATGTGCAAAGTATCAAATTTTTACAGAAATGTGAGTTTCGAAAAGCGTCCGATTTGACATGGAATGACCGATATTCCATGCCAAGCACATCGTATCAATACTGTTGTAGAACACGGCTGTGAGTTATAAAAATTTGACAAGTGGACTCGCAATGCTGCATATTTGCTATCAAACCGACTCATTTTTTGTGGACTTTATTATAAGTCATGTTTTTATGAAAGATGTGCTAGTAAAAATGAAAGTCCTGGCTGAATCTCTTAAAGCCGTTGAACTGAATATTTTAGATGCTATGCAATTTATTTCTTTGCATACTCTGAAGGTATGGACAACTTAATTAGTTAATCTAATCTTTTAATTTTAATACTGAAAAGGAATTCTCAATTCACCAGTCTTGTGCCGAAACGTTTGGATGATAACAATGCAAACGCGGCTTATTTTTCGATTAACTGTTTCCATAGAAGAGAATTTTAACTTGTATTGGATAAGATAGCATCACTGATGTAAGATAATTTAAGCAGTTGCTCAGAAACAATAAAGTCTCTGTATGAACTCTTTAATCCAATTCTATCTTCTACTAACTTGATCGAGAAGTGAATTCAAGAATCAATAAAACTGTTACCAAAAAATTGTTTGTGATTCACTTCAATTGAAAGCGGAGTTTGAAGTATTCTATGATCTATGTGAAGGCTCAGAAGCTCTATCGGGTATAGCTGATGTTTCAGAAGGCAATAAGAAATCCCTTCCTGCAGTTAACAAAATGTCTCGTTTGCTGTGCACAGCGCCTGTTACTGCTGCAAAAAATGAGAGATTGTTCAGCAAATTAAAATTAGTTAAAAATTATTTAAGAACAACGCAAAGTGATCTCATTAACTTAGAAAATTTTGCGCAGCAATGGGATACCTTAAAAAAAAAGAATTAATACATAAATGTTAAACTTAACAATTAATATTATATTTTTTTATTTAAAGCATAATTTTTTTAATAAATTTATAAATAAATTATCTGTTTTAAAAGCTGAGAAATCGTTGCGACCGTTTTGGATTAGCAAAATCAGGTCCAAATTGTAAAAAGCTTAAATGGGCATATATCATTTAAAACATACTTAATTGTAGGTTTTTTTTTAATTTTCACAACTTTATTTATCATTAAAAAAGTTTTAATGAAAAATAATTACTAACAATGTGTCTTTCTGTGCCGTTCAAATAAAAAAATACTCCTTAAGATTTATCTGTATTGATCGAACGGATGAGTAACTTTAGTTAAATCAACTATGTTGAATTAAAAAATTGTCGGAACTTAAGAGTATCCAGTAGGCCGAAATACCTTCTTTTCCCTCAATCAAAATGGCCTCGGTACGCCCATGACCCTTGTTACAACTAGTTTTTAGCCCTCTTCATTACAACATTGATTTTGTTTTTATCACTTATTATACACAAAACTTTGATAATAATGGAAAATTTTGTAATATTCTCAAAGTAGTATTTAAGTTGATTTGAAAATAATCACTTTATAGTTGTATTTTTATATAAAATAAAAGTGAGTCTAACTTTTTACAAAATAACCCTATCTTTTATAAAAAGAACCGTGACAAAGTAAATGCAAAGGTTAATTAGCATTGCCATTAGCCATCTTAATACTAATCATCATTTTTTATCAGTTTATTGAGTTAGGTTTACAATGTCTTATTAAAAAAAATTATTATTTGAAAAACTCTTCGAACTAGAACAAGAAACTTTTTAGTCTGTCAAGTTTGTTGTGCGTGTATTTTTTTATTAACATCTCCCAATTTTGAACAGTTCTTATTTAAGTTAGGATTACTGGCAGCTGTCGTTTTCTTTCGTTCTGCAGCTCTTTCTTTACATGACATTAACTAACCGTTCCGTTCGTTTTGACAACATAACTTATAGCCAAGTTTTTATATCACTCATTATTCTCGTTATTTCTCTATTTCGATTATAGCTCAAAGTTTTTCTTTATAATGGCTGTGATAAGTTCCTTAGAACTGTAGCAAAGTTGCGACATTGAGACAGTATGATAATAACGGAAAATAATGAAAAGTTTTATCAAATAAATGCGAGTGACAAATGGGGAAAACTCCTCTGTTGCTGACGAAAACCTAATTTAAGCAAGAAACAAGTAGCAATGTATTGAAAACACATTATTTATTGTTCTTTCAAAACAAAGAACAACTGATAGCTAGAATTTGTTCATTCCTTTTCATATCTGTTTTTTTTTTTTTGTCAAAGTTTTACTAACATTTATTACATTATTTCATTTTAGAGTTCCACATAACTGCATTCATTTGCAGTTACTTGTTTCAACCTAACGATGAAATGCACGATTTTCTCAATTGATTGAGATGCTTGTCGTGCACATAACGACCGCTAGTGCTTTCGGAACAACAACAAAAGGCTACGAATGGGTGGAAGTTCGACTGTTTCTTTTAGTACAAAATAGTAAAGATAAAAGTTTACATCTCAAAGAGAGGTCAAATGTATGAACTAGACCAATTATTTCTTAACTAACGCCCTATCAGCCACCCTTCTGGGGGTCAACGTACGAGCAACAAGAAGAAATATGTCGAAAATAGTTTGTAACTCTTCCGAATTGACCTCTAGAAGGTCACAACACAAAAAACACATACAGGTATGAGGCATTTGATGAAGCACATAGTGCGTTTATACTACAAAACATTGTTTAAGCAACATTGTTTAAGCAACAAGCAATGCTAAAACAGCGAGCACATTACTATTTGACACACAGTTCTTGCTGACGAATGAAAGGATTGCAGAAACGGTTAATGTCACAGATAGAGTAGAGACGAAGCTTTTATTGCACACCTCTGTTTCATTCATTACCTTAATTTTAATGCGAATCGATTAAAGATTCCAGATAGTTTTGTTAATCTGAAAAAGACTAAACCGTGCTTTCTTTTTCCAAACTCAAGAAGCAAGCCTCATTAAGTCTTTTCTCAGAAGTGCAAACTACTCGTATGATCAGTGCAGTATTTGACTTTGTATGTCGGTCATTCCATGTCAAATCGGACGCTTTTGTCCAAAGACTAATCTTAACGATTCCGATTTTTTTAAAATTTTGCACGTCGATAGAACTTTAAAAACAAAAAATATTTTATAATTTTTTATATATTCTTTTGCAGTTATACACAGTGAAAAATTATAAAGAAAAACAAAAATTGTGATTTGGACATGCATTTAAACAACTATATCTTCTAAACCGTAAGTCCTACAAAAAATGTCCAAGACATATTTAAAAGCTCTTGAATTGGTCTTTATTGTGGTGTACTTCTTTACAAACACTTTCGTACAAAATTTAAAATTTTTTGACCACTAAAAATTTCATTCCCATTTTTCAAGGTCAGCACCACTATTTTTTGGGCACTTTGAAAATATTATCGTATTATGGCATTCATTCCTAATGCATTCTCAAAATTTGATGTTGGAGAATCAATGTTTACTATTTTTAACGAAATTTTCAATAACTGACTACACAATTTTTAAGTGCAAAATACTTTAATTTTTAATTAAAAATGGAATTTTTAGTATTTTTTTACTAAACTAGGTACATATCGTCGCTGCGCCAACAAAAACAGTTATATGTTTTTAAGTAACTTTTCAGGAGAGCAAAAAACAAATTTTTTTCAGAGCATTTCTGGTACTGCGAGGAATAACTGTTTTTGATCACTTTTAAATCATAAGGTGTAAAAAAAAACTACAAGTGCAGAAATCTGGGCAGTAAATAGATAGTGTAAACAAAATAAGCTATAAAAAAAAATTTACAAAAATCCCATAACTATTTTTTCTGGCTCAGTAAAGATATGTAAAATCAGTCAAATTGAAAAATTTTATCAACTCGTTAAAATATACCTTTCCTCTAAAGAGACTATATTTTTGAAATTTGCTAAAAGATTTCTTGGTTGTAATTCCGTGATGTATACCTAAGTTAATACTAAATTATGTAAAATTGTTTTAACATTTTATTTATAATTTTTGTTTTGTTCTTGTAAACTTAAACAATAGTTGAAAAAGATGATGTGAATGTAAAACGCATATCAATTTTTCCTTTGCCCCGTGTTATAAAGGAATGGTGGGTTTAAGTCCCGCGTATTATTTTTGCTTTTTCGAATCGCATTTTGAAAGATTGTTTTTCTGAGTTGTACTGCTTTGATGAAAAAAATTCCGATTCAATACTTGTCATGTTGTTTGAAACCCAATTATAAAATACTACAGGCGTATTTGTCCGATTATTAATGTTTGCAGACCAGTCTTTGCCGCAAGTCTTTTTACTGTACCTGCCAAACCATCACATAGCCCTTTGCCGTGCGATGTTGCAAAAAAGTGCCATTCTGCGGGAGTATTGAAATCGACTTTGTGCTTGCATAGATTTATACAATTTTTTTTGTTCTTATATTGAGTGCCTGCTCCATCTGAGAAGTAAAATATTTTGTTTACTTCTCACAATTTTTTCCTAAAGAAATTAATTAAGCCAAGCTGGAATAAATGTACTGCTACTGAAATAACATCATAACTAACATCCACATCATCTTTTTCAACTCTTGTATTACAACCAACAAATTTTTTTGCAAATTTCAAAAATAGAGTGTCTTCAGAGGAATGGTATATTTTAACGAGTTCATCAAATTTTTCAATTTGACTGATTGTACATATCGTCGCTGCGCCAGAAAAACCAGTTATGTGATTTTTGTAAATTTTGTTATAGCTTATTTTGTTTACACTATCTCTTACCCACATTTCTGCTTTTGCAGTTTTTTTTCACCTTATGATTTAAAAGTGATCAAAAACAGTTATTCCTCGCAGTACCAGAAATGCTCTGAAAAAAATTTTTTTTTGCTCTCCTGAAAAGTTACTGAAAAACATATAACTGTTTTTGTTGGTGCATCGACAATATGTACCTAGTTTTGTAAAAAAAAATACAAAAAATTCAATTTTTAATTAAATATTAAAGTATTTTGTACTTAAAAATTGTGTAGTCATTTTTTGCCCAAAAAATAGTGGTGCTGACCTTGAAAAATGGGAATGAAATTTTTAGTAGTCAAAAAATTTAAAATTTTCCTCGAAAGTGTTTGTAAAAAAGTACACCTCATTAAAGACCAATTCAAGATCTTTAAAATATGTCTTGGACATTTTTTTTTAGGACTTACGGCTTAGAAGATATAGTTGTTTGAGTACATGTCCAAATGACAATTTTTGTTTTTCTTTATAATTTTTCAAAAAAAAATTGAAAATTATAAAAAAAATATGCAAATATTCTTCTTTCTAGAAGTACTATCCACGTGCAAAGTACAAAATTTTTACAGAAATGTGAGTTTCGAAAAGCGTCCGATTTGATATGGAATGACCGATATATGTATTTTTTTTCCCAGCCAACGTGCTTTTGTACGTAAATTTATTATATATAGTTTTGATGCTTTAATATGATAATATTTATAATGTTAAAAAAAGGGGTTTTATTAATTTTTCTTTCACATCGGATGAGCCATTTTTTGAATATCAGGTAGACGACCGTCCTGAACGAAAGTACTCCAACGAAAGTGACGTCAGTCATACTCGAACGGTTGAACTCAAACATTCGAGTGTTAATGTTCTCAACATAAATTTTATCTTCATAAAACATTTAAATAATTTAGAGCACTCATTACTTTAAAAGTTGTTAAAACAAATAGGAATTCTTCGAACCAATCGAATTTTTTAAACTCAGCATTCAAAGTCACTTACTGAAAAACAAAGTGAGAATGAACTCGATAGACAGAAGGCAGGTTTTCGGTTCACCACACTTGCAAAAACAGAGCAAACGAGAATGACGTCAACGTGACGTGAATAAGAGAAAAGCATACGAGAAAACTAAGATAATTTACTTAATTGGAGTAAGATTAACGCTCTTCCATTGAATATTTCTAAATGCGTTCATATAACATATTCTAAATGCAATCATTTTTTGAAATATCAGTACAATATTTCTGAAATTCCACTTAAATGTGTTGAATCTATAAAAGATCTTGGAGTCATATTTGACTGTAAGTTCACTTTTAATTTAATTTCACATATTAATTTTATTGTTTCTAAAGCTTACTCGATGCTAGCTTTTATACGCAGAAATAGTTCAGAGTTTTCTGACCCACATACCGTTAAGTCACTTTATAATGCTTTTGTTCGCTCGAAACTGGAATACGCTTCCTTCAGCTGGAATCCGATTTATGCAGTTCATACCTTTAGGTTGGAACAAGTTCAGAAAAGATTTACAAAGTTTGCTCTTTGTTTGTTATATAGTCGTGAAGATATCCCTCCCTATAATGTAAGATGTTTACTCTTAGGTATAAAATCGTTAGAATCGCGAAGGAAAGTTTAGTCCCTTGTCGTTATATATGATATAATTTCAGGTAACATTGACTGTCCTTCTCTTTTGGCTCTTATAAATTTTAATATACTGTCAAGACAGTTGCGGCATTTTAACTTGTTCTTTATTAAATTTCATAGGTCTAATTATGCACGCAACGAACCTTTGCAACGAGCTTTGTCTTTGTATAATGATTTGTCGATACATGTTTTGTTTGATTTCTCATTGTCGAAAATGTGTTTTAAATCAATAATAAATACTTTATTTTTAGTTTAATTACATTTATTATATTTATAACCTTTGGTTAAGATTAGTCTAAAAGGATATAATCCATAGACTCGAATAAATAAATAAATAAAATCATTCGAGAAGAGTTTTAGAAACGAGCTACTGGTGCTTGGGGTAGTGCAAATTAAAAAGCTCCAAGACACTGAATACACATATATCCATTCTGGTCACATGAGCAACTAAGTAGTTGTTCGCAGGTTTTTAAAGGATTAGTACTCTAGCACTCTATGGTGTTCGATATAAAGCAAAATATAATATTTCTAAAACACTTATCGTATCCAAATACTCCTTGGTACAAATTAGATGAGTATTTTTTAAATCATTCATAGTGTTTTTCAGTGACTTATTCTTCGATTTCTAGTGTTGCATACAGCAAAATATTACAGCGCAGTCCTATAAGAGTACTTTTCTTACAGGAAAAGTGCTTTTAACAAATTTTAGTTATTTTCGGATGAGTGGATAATGAACTATCATTAAAAGACTGTTTTAAAATGCTCACAAAGAACTCTCTGTTCGTTATTTAGTCAATTAGAGGTCGATGTTTTGATCAGTTTTAGTTTGTGGACGAAATTATGATGCTAGTCCGGCGATGACTAACATTTTTTCAAATGCAATATTACAGATATATGATGATCATAACTAATGTTACCAACTATACTTACTTTGTAAGTATCATACTTATTTTCAGCTTCATATACTTACTAAAATTCCATACTTATTAGTATACTTACTTTTAAGATTTATACTTAATTATACTTACTTTTCAGCACCGGTTGAACGTTTTAATTTGCAAAAGCGGAAAAAGTTTGAAAATTGTAACCAACAGCGTTAAAAATACAGACTCTGGAGTCAATTTTATTTTTTAAAAAATAATATTGAATACAGCTGTGTCGAATTTTACAATTTTTTAAAGACAAGACCTTAAATATTAAGGGTGTACTCTAGTTCGTCGGCTAAAAAATAGGCTATTTTTGGGAATTTCTCGTGAGCTTGCTACGAAAGATATGTTTATATAAGTTATTAGGAATGATAAATGAAGTCTAAATTTATAAAAATAAAAATTTTATTAATGTTTTTTAATAATTTGGAGGCAGATCGGCTCCCACACGATATCTCGGCATCTGTTTATCTGAAACAAAAAACCGAAGTGTTTAAGATTCAATATGACAAGGACTATAAAAAAGACTATTGATATTAACTTTTAGCAATTGTTGTTAACTTTAAGTAACAAAAATAAAAAAAAATGAAAAAATTATTTTTTCGCTGTTATTTGTAAAAAAATATAGTAAACATCAAATTTTTAACACGATTATAGTCTATTTTGTAAGTAGTTTTGTGTTAAATATGTGGTTAAAATTTCAGAAGGATCCGCCCACCGGAGAAATAGTGTGGGGCGTCCGTGAAAACGTAGTTTTGAGAAAAACGCTCTTACAGTTTTTTAAATGCGTTTTAACATGTGTTCAGGTAGAGAAAGTTTTGGGTTGAAAAAATTACTTATACTGCTCGGATCTTCATAAAAATTTAATACAATATTCTAGATACACATACATTCAAAAAATTGTAAAAAAAAAGAAAAAACTTTCGATAGTGCCCAATTAGATATCACCCTTAAATAAAATTTACAGCCAACACAAACACAATTTCAAGCAAAAAACAAATTAATGTAGCGCTTCAATTCAGTGACAGTGAGAGCGAATAATGGCCGCATTCAGCGCAGACAACTGTTGTGAACTCTAATGGTAGCGCTGCCTTAGTTCACGATGTTTTTCTCTGAATGTGTTGCTACTCTACACGTCAGAAGTTAGATTCAATTTAATTTTTATGTAAATTTAATTCAATTGCAAAGGTTTCTCACTTAAATTTGCTGCGTTCTTTCTGCGTTTATTAATTTAACAGAGTCAGTAACAGCATATGACAGTTAAACAAACAGTTGTGTTCATGTAGCATAAAATTTGTTCGCTCGATTAAAAGGCGTTCGCTACTTTATCGGTTTTAGTTAGCGCTACCAAATTTGTACCATTCAGCGAATTTTTACACAACAGTTGCCAACTGTTGTCTGCGCTGATTGCGGCCAATGATAACTTTTTTTGGTCTCTGTATACATTTGAATGTGATTTTTTTATTTTTTTTTTATTTAACTACTTTGAAAGTGCGTATAACTTTTAATTTTTTGTTATGCTTTTGTTTGTTTTTAAACTATTTTATGTATTAGAAATATATATGAATTTCAAATATATAAAATTATAATTTGGTTTTTTTTTTATCTGAAGACTTTTTGGTTTTAGATAGATTGCATACACAAAATTTTTTAAGGAAAACAAAAAGAGGGTGTGACAATATTTAAAGAATATTGTGGGTTCTATTGATTTTAACATAAATTAGTAAATTGTATCAAAAAAATATTCAATTTATTTTTCAAAGGTAAAATACTTACTTATACTTATTTTAAAAAATTATACTTACTAATACTTACTTTTCAGTGTTCTAAGAAGCAAATATACTTATTTTTTAATAACATGTGTTGGTAGCATTAATCATAACGAACGTTAATGAATTATAGTTATTAAAAATCGTTTATAATAAATGGAAAAAACAGACAAAATTAAAAAAGTTTTTTTGTTTACTCAGTAAATACTAACCATTAATGAAGCCCTCTTTAATCAGTTGATATTTGGTTTGTTACATTTTTATACAAGCAACACACTCTACGTATATAAAGGCCCTTACCTATAAAGCTTATGTCATTTTCTGGAATTATTACAAAAAAAAACCTTTAAAAGCTCAACTTAGGAAAAAATACTAAAGTGGATGTTAAAAAGGCCACAAATGTAACTCTTTCATAAACGGAAAATGCCACAAATACCCTGTTATTCGCATCTGAATGACAAGAGGTAAAAACAACGTGAATACAAACACAGAACAATTTTAGTAAAACAGAAAATTCAGGAAAAACATGCAATGCGTGCTTTTTCTTAGGAGGCAAAAAGACTAACTTGACTGACAGATAAACAAATGTGGAAATACATTCATAAATTTTCAATTTAAAAAAACAACGGTCGCGTGTTGTCTTCCTGCCTGACTATTCACCGCAAGGCTTTATCGTTTGGCTTATAAATGTTTAAAAAAATGTAAAAACTTCACAGAACTGTGTTAACAAGTTCGAATAACGTCAATGCGGGTAATATTTTTGAATTTAAAGGTGTACAATTTAAAATTTTTGTCCCCTATGAGTCTTAAGACTGGTGTAAAGAATAAAATGAAAAGCTAAAGTTGTTGAACTAAAAAAGTAAATGGGGAATAATGGGGTTGACAGCACAGCTGCTTATGTTTGCCATTGATGACAACTGTAGATTAACAACCACATCAACAACAAGTAATTTAAGTTTTTTCCTTGCCCTCCTTCCACTCTAGCGAAATTGAGTGATGCTCTTTCTTTGAATCGCTGCGGTGCCAAAGCTGCTGTTCGGGATAAAAAATACACATATTAAAAAGAAAAAAAAAAAGACAAAATATAAATGCGGCAACAGAATTGATGTGCCTGCAAATGTTGGCAGGAAGTTTGTAAAATAATTTATTTATGTAAATTGAAAAAGTTGTCATGCAATTGTATGCTTGTACGTACGTCAGAGTGTATTTTAGTATGGTTTTGTGAAGTGCGAATCTACGTTTGCATTTATGTCAAGTCTGACATTTTGTCAAACTTGTAAACATTTTAGTAAAAATGATTTGTCTTAATATTTTATATTGAGTGTTAAGTAGAAACAGCGCTTAAAAATGCTAAAAAATGCACACCTATTATTAATAAAAATGTTGAATGTGTTTTAATGTCAACACAAAGATGACAGATCCATTCCTTTTAATGGAGTCTGCTGTCGAACAGTTTGAGCATTTGCGAAAACGAAGCAACAACTGCGAGACTTTTAGACAAAGGCAAAATAACTGCAAAATTTATCCATTAGAAACATTTTTTATTTTTTTTATTTATACAGTCTTTTATGTAGACACTCATTTGCAAAATAAATATATAAAGTAAAAATTAAAAAAATAAATAGATGCGTCGTTGGACACACGAGAGAAGCGAATGGTTATCTCAATTTCATAGATTTGCTAATTTAATGATTTTTTTTATGATATAATAATAAAATAATTTTTATATAAAAAGTAAAATAAAGTAAATGGAAAAAAGACACGTTATAATCACACCAGTAAAATTTATTACAATTCTTTATTATTTTATTTTATTTTATTTTATTTTATTAGATGTTACATTCATTTTGAATTATTTTTGTAAATGTGTTCAATTACACTATGCGACAGCCATTCTGACCCGGGGTAACCATTGGGCAATCCTTATTTAAAATAGGACGCTTATTCCAAATATTAGGTTAAAAAATAACACCATTTTTAAGTTATAGATAGTCTATTATTTTCAGTAAATTTCGAAAAGCTTATCCCATATTATTGCAAACAAAACACGTTTTTATGAATTGATTTAAATAGATAGTATTTTTGTTAAAGGTAATTGAAATGATTTTAATTTATTACTACATTTTATTCCAATTGGATAAACATCTTAGGCTCTATTAATTAAAACATTAGAATTTTTTTTCTAAAAATTTTCATAAAATGGAAAATAAGTTTGCTTACAAAGTTATAAAAATAAAATAAATTTTATGGTTTTATTATTCTATTTTAAAGCATGTTCTATTTCAAAGAAAAAAACATACAACTCAAAAAAATCTGCCACTAAATACAAGTGTTGAAACTACCTCAGTGAAAATAGAAAAAAATCAATTACAAAATCGATTAATACAAAACCACTTAAATCTTCACTTTCTGGAAACGCATTGGCTCTGCAAGTTAAGCACCTGTAAGATATTTGTTTTGAAATAAACGATATTTTTACCTCTGAATCTTAGTTATGAAAGTGATGAGCATGGAGAAATATTTCACCAGCAAGTAAAAAATATGGCGCCGGTTTACTGGCTCCTGGAACGAGTCCATGATTGGCGACTACGCATGGTTTCTCATAAGAGAAACAGATCAAAGTGAAAACAAGCGACGATGTAGATCCAATAATTTATTTTAATGTCATCTATCTATTATTTTTTTTTTGAGCTTATTTAAGGATACAGTCAAGTGCTCCGGTCTAGTTTTTAAGGTTTCCTTTGTATTTTTTTTTTTAATAAAAAATAAAATACCATAATTTCAAATTTTCTATATGCAGAACTAAACATTTTCATTAAAATATAACAAAATGGTGGACTTCTAAACAGAAGTTTTAAAAATCGTGTTTTTCTTATGGTAAATCGGGGGAAAAATAGGAAGAAATTATTCAATATGTACAATTCTGCTACCTGTGAGAGCCATTGGTTTGTAAAATAACGTATTAAAATGTCAGTTCAATCAGTTTGATAGAATTTTTTAAAACACCTGGGCTGGTCAAAAAAACGTTTCGAGAAAAAAACTTTAAAACAACAAAGCATAAGATGCTTATCCCAGTAGAATATAATGTAGTAACAAATTAAAAGTATTTCAATTTTCTTTAATCAAATCAATTACTTACTTAAATCAATTCATAAAAACGTGTCTTATTTGCACTAATGTTTGAACACTTTTTCGAAATTCACTAAAGTAATAACCTAACGATGACCTTAAAAATGGTGTTACAGAATAACTTTTGCAGCTAATATTTGAAATTATAGTCTTAATTTACATTTTAATTCAGTATTCAAACTTTCATACCAGTACATTTTTGGAATTTTGCGGAGCAGTGTTTTTATTATGGAATTTTATCAGGGACCGAAAATAACTGTTATTTTACAATTTTCAGATAAAAAAGGCATAACGAAAAAGTGGCTAGAGAACTTTTTTAAATATACCATTATTGTCGTAATGGCAGCAGCTTCGCGATTATTAAATGCCTTTTAAATTTTTGGCTGTACCTATAAAAATTAAAATTAACTGTTATTTTTTGCCTTTTATTTTTTCGGGCAAAAATAACTGTTACTTTTGAGTTTTATTTTTTAGGTCAAAAATAACAGTTATTTTGTGCCTTTTATTTTTTCGGTCTAAAATATCAGGCATTTTGTATTTTTTCAAAGGCCTAATAAAAAACTCTAGAAACTAAAAAGTTTTATAGCTCAAAACGTGCGCGCTGATGAGACGATAAAAATTGCAATCAACTTTTTTTTGTCGTCCAAGAGGCCTTTAAAAAATTCTAATTGCCTGATATTTTTGACCGAAAAAATAAAAGGCACATAATAACTGTTATTTTTGACCTAAAAAATAAAAGTCAAAAGTAACAGTTATTTTTGCCGAAAAAATAAAAGGCATAGTATTTTTGTCGGAAAAAATAAAAGTTAAATGATAACTGTTAACATCTGACTTTTTTGATAAAAACCATAACCGGTACGGTCCCTGAATTTTATTAATAAAATTATGAATTTATGATAACTGAAATAGCAAACGTATGTTATAGATGTTATGTCGTCAATACATCTAGCAAATACTGCATCACTAGTTGTCCCTAATAGTGTTGTACAACTATTTAAATCGCTTATTATTTCTAAATTAAATTTATCAAAACGGAATTGTGGCCTGTGAACATTCATGACTTAAATCGCGATTAAATGTGAATAAATTCGTAGAAGAGACTTCATAAAATTAAATTCCCTACAATTAGTCTGAAAAGTTTTGTATTATGATGTTTTATTGTATGATTTCTCTAACATTTTTCCTCTTGTAAAGTTTTCCAGCACGTAGTTATAGTTATTGTAGTTCGCTCTACCAGCGGAGATGGCGTGGTGGGGTGCAGGTTGTCCAATTGCCGTCATTTGAACTTCAAATATATTTGGCCTACAGTAGTTTGACGATTGTTGGCTACTCAAAAGTTTTTATACTTCCGACTGAGAAGAGACTTTGGCAAAATGCAGCGCCATCAAACCACCCAACCAACTCCGATGGAAGTTATTGCAGTTTATGGAAAAATTTATTTTTATATTTCAACGTGAAAAAAGTTAATGGAACATCAATTGGCATTTAGTGATCATTTTCACCCAGGTCAATGAAACCTTACTACTTTTGTTGTTTAGATAGCTAATGCACAATCTTTTTCATCGATTATTGTGATCTGCTGCATCATAGCTTCACGCATTTGCAATAGAATATGTAGGAAAGCTAATGCACAGTCCTTTTAATGTATTCTTGTCATATACTGCAACATAGTTTCAGTTAATAATTAATATTGAATGAACCATTTGACGTAACGAAGGTGTTTGGATTAGACGGTAGCGTGTTGAACTACAATATCAATCAAAAGGATGCGGGTTCGATTCTCATTGCTTTCATAGAAATATTTTTAATTTTATATTCTCTTGTTGTACTTGACGCAAACAAAAAGCATCAACAATTCTAAGAAAAAAGTGTATGCAAAAAAGTGTCGTTTTCGAGATTTCACTCAAGCAAATCACAAAACGAGGCGTAAAAAGCTTCGCTTTAAAAATACATCAACTTAATTAATTAACCTTTATCTTTGTAACCAGAGTGAAAAAATTTAACATATGTAACACATGTGAGCTGCAGAGACCAAAACACTTACATGTGCACTATACGTTTATCTGGGTCAAATGAGCCGACATTTACCACAAAACAATTCCACAATATTCATGTTTTATGCTTCTAAAAGTCATGCCATATTTATCAGTGGCTTTAGTCAGGCGACCACGTAGTCTACGGTGGTGACCTTAGACTACTGGCAGTGTGCTTGGTTCCTAAGCGAAAGAGCCGCGATTAAAACTCAGCTCGGACAGAAGTTTTTCTTTTCATAAAAATTTTTTGAATTGAATTGATTTTTCTGTTCAGCCGCAAACAATGGCAAACCTCAATGAGCAACAGTAAATAAATAACAAATTAAGTAATAGGAACTAATTAAATTATAGCAAAAAATAGGCTTACTGCCCCAAAAAAATATTGTGTCAGTAAAAATAGTATATACAGGGTGTCCAGTGTAAAAGTGCGAATATTTACGGAAGTGAAAGAGGAGGTCAAGTTTAGCAAAAAATCATATCAGAGGGGGGTTTATTTTCACACCCTTAGATGTTACGGGGTTAATTGTTATTTCATGACTTTGATTCATACTATTGTTTCTAGCAGAAAAACGAACTCATGGAAAACTTATGTTAAGAGCTCATTTCAAAGGCAATGAATTGGCCTTTCTAAGGCCGCGTTCATAGTGGACGCTTTGGCTGAAGCTGAAGCATAAAGCTGATTTGTCTAGCTTTTTTTGATCATAGTGAAAGCTTATTCAACGCTGCACAAAGTAGCTTATTGAGCTTAATGGTGTTCATGGTGCGCGCTTTATGCTTGCAGCTGACTGATGCTTTGCTTTCAATTGTTTCTTTGGAAAAATGGCCTCAATTGCGTTTTGTGGAGTTATTGAAAGATTTTTTGTTTAATGAGTGTGGAGCAGTGTAAAGAGAAAGGGAAAAGAGAACTGTGTTGATTTTTAATGAAAACAAGAGACACTACGTTGTTGGTAGAATTTAAAATTTCTTTTTGCATTCCACGAAGTAGTTCGAAGTTTTGTATTTCTGATTTGTATCGAAGTCATCAACAATTTTGAAACAGGATAAGAAAATAGAGGAAATAAGAGAAGGAAGCAAAGAATTTGCATGATATTTTGTTTGTAGCTTTGTTGGTAGATTGTAAGCTCGTTAAGAATGTTGCGATCACGTGAAGGCAGTGTTTTTTGTTTTCAAGGCAGACTACGATTTGCCGTTACGCTAAATGGGTAGCGAAGATAAAAAAAGGAAGCGAGAAACTTAAATTTTCTTCTTTTTTAATGAACTTTCTGAAAATAGCATAAATTATCGATTTTATTCTTTTTTATTTTTTTTATTTATTTTATTTATTTTATTTAAATTTTCACTACAGGGAATAAGTCCTTACGCTGAAGATTACTAGAATCTTATTTAAAGAGCATAAATCACAAAGGTGTACAATAATTAATATATATATATATATATTTAAAAACTAAACTCAAGTTAGATGTAACATATATTTAAAAATTTAAGTTAAATTAGATTTAAAAATTTTATTAAAAATCAAATCCAAAATTTAATTATAAGTTAAAATAAAATCTACAGAAAAGTAATAGAATTTTAGAAGACCTTAATACAAAAATTTAAACAAATAGATACAAACAGGTTTAATGCAGCAGATACACTAACAGAAATACTGACGATGCAAAAATTAACAATTAAAGTTCCTGAAATATTTTAAAAAGCTCTTTCTTATTCTTATCTTAAAAATTTTCCACTTAAATGGATTAAAAAATTTGTATTAAAAGAGTTTGTTCTTCGATAAAAGCTTTTTTTTGTAATTATATGTGTATTAAAACACAAAAATTTCATAAACTTACTAGGTATTTTCATTTGCTTATTTGATTTATTTCATCCCACAACTTTTCAGTTATTAACCGATTGTGGTAATTTTTTTGACCTGAATAAACTTCAGTTGTCGACTGATCAATATCCATTTTGAAACTAAACTAGTCGTAAAGTAGATTCGCGATTATAACCAACCATTAATATAAATAAAAGATCAAACCATTAATAAACAAAAGTTCAAAGGAACTTGAAACACACAAAGCATAACAACGGTAGAAAGTTCAGCACAAAAAGGATACAAGAACAACGAAAACTATTTAACAAACGAGATAGAATACACAAGTCACTTGTGAGAAGTGCATAAAACAGAAAAGCACCACAAAACGAAACAACAAAAACGCTACAGCAACGCAACAACAACGTAACAACGGTTAAAACTTCAGCAGAAAAAAATATCAAACATATAAAACAAAATCAACGAAAATATTGTTAACAGGCAAAATTGATAAAAAAGTGCCGAAATGTAATTAAAAATTAAGAACAACGCAATAAATAATAAAACTAAACAAACAAATTGAAACTATGTGATCAAACAAGAATAAAGCGCCGAAAAGCATTTTAAAAAAGCATAACAAACAAAATTATTTTGCTGTGAGAGTAAGCGAGATGGATATATACGCGCTGAAAAGCATTTGAAAATAAGCTTTATGCTAGCTTTATTCTGTCACTATGAACACTTTGAGCTTTTTCCATATAAATATACACAAAGCGTTTTTCAGCTAAACCTCTCGGCTAAGCTAAAAGCGCTTACTATGAACGCAGCCTAACAGTGTGTCAACAAACCCACCCAACTTATCCGTTACCGAGCTGGGCTCGTGTGAAGATGAAATAAATCCGTCGAAACTACAAAATTTTAAGTTTGTGCACAATTTTCTCAAAATTTTAGGTAATAAATCACAATTTTTTTAACATAAAATTTGTGTTTTATTTAATTTTCTTTTCAATGACATCAAAATCATTAACATATCTTCCAAAATAAAAATGTTAGTTGTTCTTCAAAATTTATTTATATTGAAAATACATTGAGCTAGTACTTTTTATTAAGATATTGCTTGTTTGTCTATTTAGACAAATGCAGAAGTCTATTTAAATTTCCTTTGTAATACTCTACCAGAACTATTAGAAAATGTACCTTTACGTAATAGACGCGGTATTATGTTTCAAAATGACGGAGCTCCGCCCCATTACAGTAGAATTGTTAAAGATTGGATAAATAGAAACAGGCTGGATTGAAAGAAATGGTCCAATTAGATGGCCTCCAATTTCACCCGACTTGATTCCACTTAATTTTTATTTGTGGGGACGAATAAAAGAAGTCGTATACGCAGAACAACTGACATCGAGAGAGCAATTGATCGAAAAAAATTATTCAGCTTCAATTGTACGCCAATAACTGCAAGGAATTAATCTCAAACACGCAGTAAGGCGAAGAATAATGAGTTGCATCCAAAACAATGGAGGTCTCTTCGAACAGTTCTTATAGTTTTTTTTTTTTTAACAAAATACAATTATGTAGAAGATAATATCATTATGTTTTCAATTTAGTAAAATTTTTGAAGTACAACTAACTTTGATATTTTTTGGAGATATGTTGATGACTTTGATGTCGTTGAAAAGGAAATTAAATAAAACACAAATTTTATATTAAAAAAATGTTGATTTATTGCCCAAAATTTTGAGAAACTTAAAATTTCGTAGTTTCAACGGATTTATTTCATCTACACACGAGCACAGCTCGGTAATGGATAGGTTGGGTGGGTATGTTGATAAACCGTTAGAAAGGCCAATTAGTTGCCTTTAAAATGAGTTCTTAAATAAGTTTTCCATGAGTTCGTTATTCTGCTAGACAGAATAATATGAATCAAAGTAATGAAATAATAATTAACCCCGTAACTACTATTGGTGTGAAAATAGACCCCCCTCTGATACGATTTTTTGCTAAACTTGACTTCTTCTTTCACCTCCGTAAATATTCTCACTCTCACACGGGACACCCTGTATATTAGGGCGTATCGAATTACAAGTTTTTCGATTTTCACATGCCAAAAGGTCTCAAAAGTTGATCTCCCAAAAAAGATCTCCCTAAAAATTTTTTAGAAAAAAATAAGGAAGTCTTTCTCTCCCTCAAGGACAAAGTTGTTTTTTTTTGAGAAAAACAGTACAAAATCACGATCTCAAAATGCTTTAATTTTTGTAAGAAGAACTACATTTGTCTGTAAGCAAAATTAAATATAGACTTTAACTAACAATATTTTGGCAAACACGATACCAGTCTTGGTTCTTACCCACAAGGTCCTGAGTGAAGGATATTCGAATCTATGGGTACACTCGAGATAGCACAGAACTTTTAATTGTTTGTATTATATCTTATGATTGTCTTAATTTTGCTGATATTGATAACAGTGTTCACGTTTTCCTTAAATTTTTCTAATTAATAATTTGCATATTTTTTCGTATGTATTTTCCTTTTTTGGAGAAATGTATAATTGAATGCAATTTTTTTACTTTTTCAAAAAAATTATTATAAGATTTTATATCTCGGGCACCAGAAGTGGTAGCTAAGATAATTTTCTCAATGTGGATTCTGCAAGTAGTTTTGAGCGAAACTCTGTCTAAAAACATCTAATTAAAACAGCAGGAAGAGGCCTCGATTTTTTTTCCTATTTTTATATTTAAAAAAAAAAGTTACTTCAAGCATAAAATGTAACAATTTTGTTCATATCTCCTTTATGGGTATTATTTCATTAAAACACTTCTTAACAACAATTGTTAAGTTAATTAAGACTCATCGAATGGCAAATTCAGAAACTAAAAGTTTTAGTTCAACACTTTTGTCAACGCTGAGTTGAGGTGCTTTGACGAAATAATAAAATTTTTAATAAAGGAACATTTTTTTAAAAATTCGAAATAAGAAAAAAAATCGTAGTCTTAACTTGGTGTTGTAAATTGACATTTTTGGACAGGGTGCTGTTCAAAAATATTGCGTAATCTAAATTAAGGAAATCATCTTCGGTACCACTTCTGGTGCCCGAGATATAAAACCTTATATTAATTTTTTTAAAAAGCTAAAAAATTGCATTCAAGTACACATTTCTCAAAAACAAGAAAATGCATATGCAAAAATTATAAGATTTTTTATTGATTCCCCAAAGTTTAAGAAAACGTCAACACTATATTCGAATACCCTTCACACAGGACCTTGGGGGTAAAAATCGAGAGTGGCATCGTATTTGGCAGGATATTGTTAGTAAAAGTTTTTATATACTTTTACATTAAGATATATGTAGTTTTTCTTGCGAAAATCAAAGCATTTTGAGATCGTGATTTCTTACTGTTTTTCTTGAAAGGTTGATTTTACTGTCAAAAAAAAAACGACATTTCAACTTTAAAATGATTAAAAAAAATTTTAAAATTGATAAAATAAAAAAACTTTGGTTAGAAAGAAACTAATTAACTAATCAAAATAATTTTTTTTTTATTTCAGATAATCCATTGCTGAGGAAGCGCGGTCCCTGCTTCCCCGAAAAATGTTTCGAGGCACCAGCGGAGAGCTGAAATAAATTCGTTATTTCTTTATATTTTTGTACCAACATTTTTTTAAATAATTCTCAAATGTTGTTTTATAATATGATAATTTTCAAAATAAATCTATAATACCAATGTGTTATAAAAAAATTCTTGAAAATAGGCATTTTTGACCGGACAAACATCACACCTCCCCCCTTAAGTTGTAAAACATTACAATGGGTCTAAGGTTTAAACTAAAATGCACAGTTAGTTATATAGTTAATTGTGATGTATTCTTTGAATTTGTATATGATTTTAATTGTGCGCTTTTTAAATCAAGTAAGTTTGAAGATGGTAACATCAACAACTCTGTATAGAGTCAATCACACAGCAGACTAAACAAAACTGTTTCGGAAGCTGCTAAGCCTCGCACAGTAATCAAAACTTTTTATTGCCTTGATGATAAATTATTATTAAATTTTTTCATATTATTATTTCTTATGCAAAACAGTTTGTGCCTTTGCTTTTTTACCACCCGAATTTGCAATATCAGCAAGCAATTAATAATATAAGCTTTCATAAATACACTCACAGATACGCAGAATTAAAATACTTTTACCGCTTGAACTATCTTCATTATGTGCAGCAAGTAGGAAAAACCAATTAACCTTGGTATCGTATTGACACTTAAAATTTATATTTTTATATGTTGTTTTTCATGTTTATGTCTTACCTCGACTTCTTCTTAAAATAGGTTTAAGTCTAAATAAATGCTTGAGTTATGTTCAAATACCCATTCAAATGAAATACCCATAAAAAATTCAAAGTATTCTGAGGAACAATTCAGACTATTTCATTATATTATTGCGGTATCTAAAAACCACTCACAAATAAAGTGAGAATCACCAATCAAATGCATGATTTTGAAATTTTAATCCTATAAATATTTTAAATTCTCGTTCAGAGAAGGAAAGATTTATTCTAAAGTTTATTATTTCCCCTGAATGGCAGTGTGTACAATGGGTGCATTCACTGTACAAAAATAACCGGTAAATTTTGGGTTTAGTTTCATCTTCATTTTGGAAGTAAAAGCAAAAAAATAAATTTAATCACATCAAATATAAATTGTGCTGATAAAATAAGAAATCTAATGAAATACTAATACCAACAAAATATGTGCAAACAAAATCACTTTTTAAACTAAAATTTTGCAAAAATCTTCTATTATAAATACGTAGGGTAAAAGGAAACCGTAGTCGAACCATTACATGATAACGTGTGTGACTGTTTCACCTGCCATGTGAAATCGTCTCAAATCAACTCAAACCTCCACGTGGTGTTTCCTGGGCAACGTTAAAATTGGCAATCATCAGTTTGAAGCCCACCCGTAAAAAAACAATTTTAATGAAAACATCAAAGAATATAAGAAAAATTATCCCCAAGTATGATGACAACTACCGCAAACGAAAAACTGATAATAATTTACGTATATGCACCTGGAATATAAACGGTATAAATTGGGAAGGTGCTTCTATCCAACTGACTGATGTTTTGGAAATATACAAAGCTGATATCACTGATATCCAAGAAATGCAATGGAAGGGACAGGGTTGCATTCGGCATGCACCCTGTGATTCTACAGCATGGCCGGAGAAGAACGAGTTTTGATGCGGATTTATAGATGGCAAGATACTACGGCGCCACGTCCTGCGTGTTATAGCTATTGAATTGCCATTTTTCATAACCCAAAATATAGGTACACTTGTAGAGCTATTGGGGTAATTTTTTCACATAAATTATTTTTGAGACTTGACTTTTTTGTAAAAAATATAAAAACAACATTTTGGAAAAAATAAATTTTGCGAAAAAAATCAAAGGGGGTACCCTTGTTGTTTTGATGACAAAAACAGTAAAATAATTTTTGCGCTTAGCTGGAAGAATTTTTGCAAATAAATGCTATGTCATATGAAAGGTAGCCAGATGTGCAATTTTTAATTGATTTCGTTTTTACAACAACAACAATTTTTGAGTCATTTTTTGAGTAAAAAGTCAATATTTTGGACCTTTTTTGACATAATCATAAAACATATATACACTGACTTAACGGTACAGTTCAACCTATTTTTGTGAAGTAATTTTATTGAACTTTTTAACAAAAAAAAATTGAATGAAATATATTATTGGACAGCGGAGATATTTGCATCGAAAGACCAAACTTTGATTTTCATGTCGTTTTTTTCTCATTCTTAGGCAACGATGTTTTATGAAAAAGTCGTTGTACTGAAAATTTCTCCAATTTTAAAGATATGTCAGTTTTTTGATGTCAAAATAACAAAAAAATTTTAAAATTAAATACACAAAAATCTCCGATGCTGAAAAGTTTTATAATAACAAAATTACCGTTAGTTGAAAAATTTCAGAGGGGGCGTGGCAAAAACTAAGTATGTAACATTTTAAGTTGGGATAAACTTAATATGTGTACCTAGTTTGAGCGAAATCCGTTGAGCCGTTTAGATTTGTATAAAGGCCAAACAAACAAACAAACAGAAAATGAGTTTTATTACTATAGATAGTCAGTTGTATGAAAAAATAGATTTTTAGCCATAACTTTTGATATATCCGCCATAACTTTTGATAATATTTCCATAATCCGTATTAAGGTTAAACTGATATGTGAACGCTCAGACAGAAGACAAGGACGATGAGGCCAAAGAAACTTTTTTGAAAATTTCTACGAGCGCTGCCCCCATCTCGACGTAAAAATCATGCTTGGTAACTTCAACGCTAAGGTGGGCAAGGAAAATATATTATGTCCAACAGTCAGAAAGTTCAGCGTACAAGAAAACACCTCCGATAACGGAATGAGGCTGATTGACTTCGCCGCAGCTCGAAACATGGTCGGAAGTAACTCTACATTCAAGCATCTGAATACACATAAGGTCGCCTGAATGTCTCCTGATCAAGAAAACAGAAACCAAATTGATGACGTTTTGATCGACGGAAGGCACTCTTTCAGTGTATTGGATGTTCGCACGATCAGTGGTGCAAGCATTGACTTGGATCACTATCTTGCCGCAGCCAAAATACGAACACGTCTGTACGCAGCTAGGAATGCACGCAACCTTACACAGAGAAAGATAGTCGTCGTCAAGATGCAATCGAAATGGATAGCCAAAGCTTTAGCCACTCGACTCTCACTCCTGCTTCAAAGTACTCCTCCAATGGAGGATATATGCGCGCAGTGGAGACACATTTCCACTCCATGCGTGCTGCTGCTGAAGAGGTGATTGGCTAAGACCGCTCTTGGTGCGATAAGGAGCGTTTCGACACCACTGCAGAGATGGACGCCGCCTACAAAGCCACCTTGCAGTCGGTTGTAACGCGCGCTGCTAAGGAGAGATATAGAGAAAAGAGAAAGGAAGAGAGACGTATTTTCAGGCGGGAAAAAGAGGGGGAGAATAGTTCAAGAATGAGAAGTTTGAGATATATGGCAACAAGAATAAGGCCTGAAAATTTTTCGAAAAGAATAAGACGCCATGTCGATACACACTTAAAAATTTTTATAGAATTTTTACACCGATCGGTGTTCCAGGGAGTCCTACACCGATCATTGTTAAAAAACACCATGTCAAAGTGCTAGAATTTAATATCCGAAGGAGCATATTTTTTCACACCGCTCGGTGTAAAAAAGTAAATATCAGATAGGTTGTTGGTTTTGTACCCTGTAAGGTGTATACTTATAATACGCAAAATGATAATTTTTTAACACCGAACGGTGTAATTTTTAATATTCGAAAAGATTTTTTTACAATTTTTATTAAATTATCATTTAATTTATGAATTTTCAAGGGCTTCATTTTGTAATGGAATATGACCCAAACCAAAAAATTAAATATTTCCCAAAATTTATGAAATAGTCCCTAAAAATTGGGAGTTATTTCATATGAAGTAACACCAAAAAATGTATGGACATTTATTTATTTAATTTTTTTGGGGTCTATTTTGTGTTGCCAAAATAACACACCTGATGCCAAAATTAATCAAGATTTACAAAATTAATCTGAACAAATTTAATTGAGAAATTTCAATTTTTAAATTGTTTATCAATAAGAATGTGATTTCAATATTGCTTTTCTTCTTTGCTTTTCTTGTTTCATATCGATCGGACAAGTTCCTCATTTCACACGGAGAAAGCGGTATAAATTAATACCGTTTGGTATAAAAAATTTAAATATCCGCTCAACGGTGTGAATTTATTTTTGAAATTTTTTTAGTGTGTAGTTTTAAAACCAGGGCCTCTTACTGCAAGGATGAAAACGGGAATAAAGTGACAGATATTGAAACTACACTGACGCTAAGGAGGGAACACTGCTCTAAGCTTCTAAATGGTGACGCTAACAACAATCCCGCCAACAGAGATGATAACCTGGAAACCGCAATTATGGATAATAGCGTTGAAGTTCCGCTTCCCGACTATGATGAAGTCCTCACAGCTATAGCTTAGCTTAAAAACAACAAAGCCGCGGGAAATGGCTTAACTGCTGAGCTTTTTAGGAACATAGGTGAAGCTTTATTTAAAGGGTGTAACCTAAGTAACTCACGAAAAGTATGCGTATTTTTAGGAATTTTTTTTTGCTCAATGAAGAGGTCAACAAAAAAAATCTGTAACATACGTTTCATAATATAAGTATTGATACATAAAATTCAATTTTTTATAAAACTTTCAATACAAAATGTCGGCTGTGCAGCATATGCTTAAAGGCACCTATTTTTTGAAGGGGTCTATGGTTGGACGCTTAACATCCTTAATTTTTGATCTGGAACATAAAATAAAATTCGGTCAGGCTTTAATTTTATGAACTTTATGTCAAGTAATTTATGAAAGAAAGCAACATCAACAATAACAACTCTATATAAAGTCACAGCAGACTAGACAGCCTGTTCTTCTGTCATTCTATGCATCATTAGCTATCGACACACGTAGGATTTTATCGATATATTGCTTTTTCGTAAAATGGTACGTGATCGAACAAAACATATTATGGTTTTCACAAAAAAAAAGTCACAAAGTTGTTGATAAAACAAACAGTAAGAAATCTAATATAAAAAAGTCACTTGTGTCGATAGATAGAGGTATTTTGAATATACAGTTGAACTTCAATTAACCGTGATGCTCGGTACCGGGCTAATCACGGATAACCGAAAATCACGGTTAAAAGGGGTAAAATTTAACATGTATAAATTTTATTATTTTTATTTATTTTTGACAAAAACATGTAAATCTGCGTCTATAAACAACTTATCATATCTCTAGGAATACATACATTTATTTAAAAAAATCTTTTATGGAAGTCTGTCTTATGTTTTTAGCTTTTGATTGTTCTTGCAACAAATGAGTTTGTATGCGATATATTTGCATTTTATCTGGTTCTGAAATACTAGTTGGACAGTTAAAGTTTTTTTAAAAAACCTAACAAAATACTACTAGCCTCTATTGCCTGAGCCAATGTAGGCATTTCGTCCGCATTTCCTCCATCTGATTCCTCGGAATTTGAATCAAGCTCATCTTTTTGGCTTTGGGTAACCATGTCTATGATTTCGTCTTCAGATATAATAGCAAACGGAGCGACATCAGAGTCGCACACCATCCACTTTTCGACAGCATCAATCGTACATCCAGACGGTATGGTTATATCTCTTTGTATATCAACAAGGCTATTTGGAGCATCTTCATTATGAGATAGTAAGTTATTCCAAACTCTTTTTAAAACTTGTGGAGTTGCAGAGTCCCACGAAGCTGCGGCTGCCAACAAAGCTGTCTTAATATTCAAAGATTTAACGAACTCACGTCTGTCATTAGCACCAACAAGTTTTTGAACGATCCGTTTACGGTAGTGACATTTTAAGCTCCGAATTACTCCTTGATCCATAGGCTGAATCAACGACGTGCAAGTTGTTAATTTTTAATGATTTCATCCAAGTCGTCCACAAACATCGTAGCAGACTCATAATCAGCACACTCCTTTTCTCCCGTAGATTTCAGTCGACGGATTCCATGACGTTTTTTGAATTTATCCAACCAACCAAATGAATAAGTGCACTCTGAATTCATGTTTAACTTCAAATGGAACGTTTTTGCCTTTTCGATAATCAGTTCGCCTGAAGTTCAGAAGCAAATTTCAGTTTAAGTTCATACAATATCTCGATTCCAGTTAACTTACCTGAAATTGGAGTTCCCTTAAATCTTTCTTGCCGAAACCATTCATATGTTGCGAAATCAACTTTTGGATTTTCGGATGTTTTTAGTGTATATCTGTGTTTAAGGCCAAGCATTGAATCAGCATCGGAGCAAAATTTTAAAATCCGATCTTTGTTTTTTATTAAATCGGATACACTTTGAATGCCAACTCCATATTTTTCAGACAACATTTAATCGGCTCCATTTTTTTCTTTAATTGAAAGAACCTTTCTTGCTCTTTTCGCGGATTTAGTTTTTGACGATGGCATGATGTAAGGAAAACACGTCTTGACAGATCAAATTTCACACTGATTAATGAATACATATGAAAATTGATACGAAAATTACACTTTCATGAAAAAGGGGAACCACCGAATTTTAATATGAGAGATGTGTGTGTATTATACGAAAAAAACAAACAAGAAGTTATATGGACATGTGCATCACGGATAATAGAGGTAAATCACGGTTAATAGAATAGTTAGGAATAAATATGATTTTCTATACCGGCCACGCCTCCTTATCGGTTTTACGAACGGAGTGACAAAATTAATATACCCCCATTACGTTTTTTAACGTGGAGGTATATAAAAAAAAATTATAATTGAGAACATTTCAAAAACACATTTTTTTTTTTCAAATTGTTGAATAATATGTATTGCCAACTTAACTTGATAAACTAGAAACAACATTTTAGGATGTCCGTTTGCCAGGAACAAATAATTTTATTCGAGTGCAAAACATTTGAATTTGTTTTTATATTCTCTACATATTATCTATTGATTTTTCTATGTGTCCATCAGAGTCTGGTTGCATGGTGTAAAATTTCTAAGCTAACAACAACAAAAAACCTTTGGGAAAACTTTTGCATTAAAATTTTAACAAATGCATTTGAATTGCTTTTGTTTTTGATGCTATCTGTTATTGTTGTTGTTAGTGTAACATTTCAAATCAGAATGAAAAATAAGTAAAACACATTATGTCCAAAATTAAATGAATGCAGCATAGAAGCAAGCAAAGCTTTATTAAAAAGCAAGCCAAGGTGGTGAGATGGGCAGCCATTGCTTTTATTTATGTTAAACGAGTCTTTTCAGGATGCTCTCTGCATTGTTTGAGGATGTTTCTAATGTAGATACTATTATTATGCAGCTGCATTGTAATAAAACAATAAACAATTAAAACACAAACAACAACACACTCAAAAAAATACAAAACGTTGTTATGCCAACAATTTTGTACTTAATGTCTATAACTTTTATTGGCCAATTCGTTTCCAACAACGAACCACATTTGTGGCAAAAGAATAAAAAATAATATTTAATTTATATACAACTTGCACTTTTGATTCAACATACAAGTTGTTGTGTCAACAACAGTGATAAAAAATGTCATACCGGAAGATAAAAGTTGTTGGCGAAAGTATTGTATAACTTAATTGATCTTAAATACCACGTATTTTAATTTTTATCTTAAATCTACATATGCATTCATATAACCGAGATGCTCCTTCTGTTGAAAATCTTATTGATGTAGTTGATATATATTCATTTCGACAATTCGGTTGATTTTATGCAGAATTCCAACAACATGAAAATGGATTTGGTTGATAAGCCCAATCCGAAGCACAGATTTAGGAGTTTTTCGTACATATCTATTTTTTGCATTTATTTTATTTCATGTTATCTTAAACTTACCAATTATATTTAGCCAGTGGCGTAGATAGTTTTTGGTTTTGGTGGATTCCGTAAGATATATAATATTCTTAGAAAAGTTTACTTTTGAATACCTGATTACATAAATTTGGTTGAAACGTCGAAAAACGTTGTGTAGGAACAAAAATTATGGGGTTATTGAATTAAATCGGTTGAGTAACATCGAATTTCTGGAAGCTATATATATTACTTAATATATCTCTAGTAATTGTTGACCGATTTCGAAAAATTAAACACTGAACTAAATCAATTTTTGATAACTTTCATGATAAAAAGAAGAATTTTTGGCATTACATATACATTTGGCTCTAGCAGAGGTCCAGACTCGTGGATCTCCCCCCCCCCCTTATCTAATACACCGTATTTCATTTAATAACCAAACGGTATAATTAACAATTTTATTAAATGTGGTGAATGAATTTTAACTGTCACGCGAGCAGAAAGAGAACAATTTTTGCTAAGGTCGCAAATAAACTAACATTTTTTTCGTTGTTGGTCCAACAGTGTCGCTAGTGAATTATTTTTCAAAAGTTACCATTAGGTCTGTTCCCGTACTTAATTCAAGTAACTTGAAGTTGCTTGAAAGCGTTATTTTACAATTTTAATTTCTAGGCTCGAGAGAGAAGAAAAATATGCAAAATGTTACTCTCTATTCTATTACAATTACTTGAAGTTAGTACGGGAACAGATCAACTATTGACACTACCCCTACGGAGAAAATAACCGGTTCTAAACCTATTACGTGATAGGTCCCCAAGGGATAGGGACCTGTCCCAATTCTGCCACCAACATATGAAACCGATCGGTCACTTTTACATAGCGTTGTCATTGACAAGGCTCGATTTCCACATGCTGCATCACCTTGGACCGATCCAGTGACCGGTCCAGAAGATTAGATTTATGGCCTGTTTTGACGAAAAACGAACCGATTCAGAACCTACCATGTGATAGGTTCCCAAGGGATAGGGACCTATCCCAATTCTCCCACCAACATAAAACCAACCGGTAAATTTTACATGGCGTTGTCATTAACAGGGGTCATTAACAGGATTGCCGCCTGCTGCATCACCTAAGACCTGTTCAGTGACGGGCCTCAAAAAACAGAAATTTAAATCTATCCCGTAACAGACACAAAAACCTGCTTCGTGACGAGTTATTTCAGACCTGCCCTGTGATAGCTGTCTATTGGAGCTGTCACGAGACTGGTCTTTTAAAACCATTTGACTCTGTTTTCAATTATACATTTGGCAAAAACACTCTTACTCATGTAAGAATTAAACAGCGTACGCATTGTTGCAATAAAAGCGCCACTGTTGTCATTACAACTGGAATTTTTAGGCGTGAAGACTTTATTGTAGTTGCAATGAAATCGTATGATTTTTTGTAACAATTTTTCACAGTGAACAATATTTGTCCTGGCAGTATTTTTTTTTTTAGTACCGGCACAAAACCGAAATGAGAAAAACAATTATTGCTACATGTGCACATGTGTCATCATTGTAGATGTGTTGTGCAGTTACCAAATCTTAAATTAAGACATAGTTGGTTTAAAAAGCTCTATTCTTTTATATAAGCTGCATTTTTAGTCTTTTTTCTTTGAAAAATATATATATGTGTGTGTCTGTGTGTGTATAAGCTTAAGTTGAAAGCTGTGTATGCCTAACTAAAGTTGCGTGTTACAGATAGTTTGAAGAACTTTTCTCCGCATTGGCACCAACAGTCGTTAGCATTTGCACTACATGAACGCCCACTTGCCTGAGAAATTTGTTCATTACTTGATTTAGAAAACAAGAAGAACAACTCCTGCCAACACAAATAATACTAAGGCTAAGAAAATATTTCAACTACTACATATTTTGCTTTGTACGCTTAAGTTTATGTATAAAATATAGCTTGAAATGTCAACGAGTTCACTGCTGTTGGCCGTTGGCTTGCCTGCAGTATGTTCTTTCGCCCATCTCCAGCTCCTCTTCTGAGTTCTGCTCTTAAGCACACACACACACACACACACACACACACACACACACACACACACACACACACTAGCACTCACACTAACTCACTCTTGACAACTCAACAAAAGACCAACACATACAAGCCACTTGTGTATTTGTTGCTAGTCTGGCAAATGACAGCATTCTGCACGATGTCCATTTTTTGAACAACGCAAATTTCTGGCAGCGTCAACGTTGAAAGCGAGACAACGCAGCTCAGTGCAAAAATTATTTTATACTGCATTGTTTTGGTGGTTTTTGTTATTGTTGTTGCTGTTGTTATTGATATTTGATATTATTTTTGTTGGTTTTATCAACCAACGTTTAGCCAAGCATTAGTTGCATTTACCGATATCCTTGCGCGGCGGCACAGTGTGGTAAGCAAATTAAATTTGAAGGTAAATATTATGGTTTGAAGAAAAATGTTGGTTCAGAGGTTTTATTTTTTTTTTTTTTATTATTATTAAATAACACTGTGCGCTTTTTTGTATCTTTTTCTCTGTATTTGATAATTTAAATGTTTTTCACTTAATTTAGGTTTAAGGAATCTCGTGGTGACATTTACGACTTTACCGAACATTTATTATTCATTTTAATATTTATTTATTTATTTATTTAATTAACATATCAGTATAATAAGAATAAATTCTGCTGCACAAGGACGGTAGCTTAAGCAATGAGAATGATGATGTTTAACGATATTAATATAACAATTAAAAATTTAAAATTAAAAATTAGGAATACTTAGGTAATAATAAATAATCATGAAAAATGCATTAAATTATATTTGAAAAAAAACTTAAATAGATTACCAAAAAAAAATTTTTTTTGAAGTATTAATAAATAAAAGGGAAAGGAAGAAAAGGAAATTAAAAAAAGAAAAAAAAAATCAAAAGAAAGAAAAATAAATTAAAGAAGAGACCTGGTTTCTTATCTAACTATGTATTTATTTTCTTTTTTAGAAAAGTGTTTGAAAACTGCTTGCTTAAAACCACCTTTGCTATCCATACATTTAATTACGCTGGATAAAATATTCCATAATCTAACGGCATTAATGAAAAAAAAAACTGGTGTAGTTCAGATACTTCCAGTTAGGTATTATAATAATATTACGGATGCAATTACGGGCATTGAGGCATCTCATGACGTCACAACCAAGAATACAGTTCTTGAATTTAGTAATGTGGTCAAATCTGAGAAGGTTATAGACATATCTAGTAGCATGATTAAATGCAACTTGCAGTTTGTGTTTAGATCGGGAATATAGCCTACTATAGATAAGCTCAGAATATGTAATGAAAGAAACGATAAGTTGCAACACGAGCTTGCGCCTAGTTTCCACAGGAGTAAACTCTGCTGCTATTTTAAGGTTGCGCAGAAAGAAGTAGATGGTACGCACCATGCTATTTATGTGATCCGTGCATGTTAAGGACGATTTAGTTTAGTTTAGTTTAGTTTATTTTAAAGTCTTTGGAGTATAAATCCTTACAGACTAAATTCACAATAAAAGTATAAATGCTTAGTAAGAAAACATTATTATTGTAGCTATAAAACGCTAAGTTAAAAAAATGCTATTAACAAAATTTTCAAATATTTGTTTAGAAACAAAAAGATCAAAATCATACAATACATTTAGCTCATTAAAAAGAGTCAAAGCCCTAGTAATGGACTCATTTAATGCATATTTAGTTTTACAAAATTTTATATAAAACAGTTTAGATCTTCTTAAGTATCTTAAAGGAATATTAAAAGTTATAAGCTCTACAAGAGATTGACAGTCAATTGATCCGGATAAAATATCAAAAATAAAAATAAGAGATGCAATCTTGCGCCTCGATTCAAGAGATTTTAGACCCAGTAGCAATAAACGAGCATTATAAGCCGGCAGGGGATCATGAAAGTTACTAGACCGCAAGGCATGCCTAGTAAAATTTTTTTGAACTTTTTCCAGTCTAAGAGAAGTAGAGGCATAAAAAGGGCTCCAAATAATGTGATACCCATGGCTTTTTTTTATGTGATACCCATGGCTTTTTACATTGTTAACTAATTTAAGTTTCTTGTCTCCTATAAACAAGTCTGAAATAACATCAAAAATAGTTTTATTTTTACTAATAGTCAGCACATAAGACTTTACATTTAATTTCAGACAATTTTTAATGGCCCATTCGCTTATACTATTTAAATCTTCATTTAGCCTGCAACTTAAGTCCTCCAAAAGGCCAGTCCTGCGAGAAAGGTGTAATTGAATATTTACAGATGGAAAAAATATCATTGATAAAGATTGCAAACAGTTAGGGTCCAAGAACTGAGCCTTGTGGCACTCCACTGCATACCTGCTTCAGTTGAGAACATCTATCGCCAATACAAACTTTCTCTACTCTGTTTGACAGAAAACATCTTAAGAGATCTACAGCATTATTGCAAAACGATATCTGCGCCCAAGTTTTTGACAGAGTAAGGATTACTGTGTCAAGTGCGTTGGAAAAATCCAGC
This sequence comes from Dichetophora obliterata, assembly GCA_963920525.1. NCBI lineage: Eukaryota > Metazoa > Arthropoda > Insecta > Diptera > Sciomyzidae > Dichetophora > Dichetophora obliterata. The sequence continues at coordinate 309,299,536 of OY986435.1, forward strand.
ATGCAGAGTAGTGTAATTAAGCTTTCATCATAAGGTGTTCGGATATCATCAATAACTTTTAGTGTAGCAGTTGAGCAACTATGGCCACAACGGATTGCAACTTCTGGCCAGATTACAATGGAGATAATAGGATATTAGTAGTTAAGAAGTCAGAAATCTTACCGGCCATAATTGCTTCGAAGACCTTCGAAAGGGATGACAAAATACTAATAGGTCTAAAATCATTAGGTTCACACGCAGTTTGTTTTTTTTGCAACAGGTAATACTTTTGCTATTTTCCAGAGCTGAGGAAAAGATGACGTAGTGATACAATGATTTATAATGTGCGTAAGCGGGTTAACAACGTGAGTAAGAATTAGTTTGATAAACTTAATCGAAACTCCATCTTCACCAATGGCGTTTGACTTTACATTCATAATATGCTTACAGACCTCATATTTGCTGACAATGAAAAACTGAAAGTTTGGTTGCAAAATGTTATTTGATAATTCCTCAGAACTACCAACACTATGGTTATTATTTAAAAAGATAGTCTAATCAGGGTCCATAAAACACTCAGATACTGGTTTGTTCGCAATACCAAGGCTTTTTAAGTTTCTCCAAAGTACCTTTGATGGTAGCGATGCTTTTAAATTATTAGAGCAATACCGGTTTTTGGATTGCTTTGCGATTCAAACTGAAGCATTCCGTGCCACTCCGTAGTTTTCCCATATTTCTGGTGTAGGATTATTCTTCCAGATCCTGTGCAGTTTATTTCGTTTTTTATAGAATTTTGAACACCTAGTGTACACCAGGGACATGCAACATTTTTAATAACAACTGTCCTGGTACGAACATGTCTTGCAAAAAGGTTGTTAAGTTTGCTTGAATTTAAAATTATAGAACAAAATTTTCTTTTTTAAGATATATCAAAAATTACTCAAGATATGCACTCATTTTCATGTTGATAACTCTTGAACCATTAGGATTTTCATAATTTCTGAATAAATTAATATGAAAAAAATCGCTTCTAGTGGGTCTTATCGAGTGATTCTTACAAAAAGACAAACGAAAAAAATTCGAACAACATTGCGTATGAGTAACATTATTTGCTTTGAAGCGTTGAAAGCGGGCAAGACATATGTCGCTTATTAAAGGTTTAAAGACAATTTCAAATGATTTTTCGTCATATATTTTTTCAACAAAGTTGTTGGCAAGAATAATAGAAAGAAGTTTGCTGAAAAAACCGAAATGAAAATCCTAATGGTTCAAGAGTTCTCAACATGCAAATGAGGGCATATCTGGACTAATTAAAAAAAATGTTTGCACTAAAGTCTTCGGTAAAGTGGCAAAACGGATGTTACCGCAAGATTCCTCATATCTAAATTAAGTGGAAAACGTTGAAATTATTAAATACAGATTTTCGTGCCACACAGTGTAATTATTGGTATAATAAGAACAATATTCTTTAATAGTACGCCAGGTTTACGTACATACATAATATTTTACAAAATTATAGCAACATCTTAACATTAGAAAGTAATTACAATAACATTATATATTACTTATATTTAATGATATGATCATTTTAGGTTTGCAAATTACATATAAGATTAATTAAATAATTTAAAGAACAAAACAACAGATATTGAAAGGTAAAGAAATAAATGAGTTTACAAAGTCTAAGAAGTAGAAAAGAAAGATAAGATAGAGTTCCTAAAAATACCTCTCCTACTGATTTCTCTCATCCTACAAGGCAGAGCACTCCACAGTGTGATGGCGTTAACGAGAAATAGGTGGGACGAATTGAAGGAATTATGCCTAGGAACTATAAGGACATGATTTCTTCTAGATATACAAAACTGAAGTTTTTCATGCAAATAGGAAGTTTCTTGCAGATACATACAGTTTCGTGCATTAAGAATTGCAGCTTCTTGCATAATTAAAAGCAATTTGTAATTTTTAATTGGAAGGATATTAGGTGGAATGCATAAAAAGTGAAAATTTGCTCCGACTCGATTTTTCAAGTAACAAATTCATAAAATCTCTCAATTTTACTTGAAAAATTCATAAATTTTCTCACTTCTACTTGAGAAATCGAGTAGGAGCAAATGCTCATTTTTTATGATTTCCACCCATTATTGGTAAGATCAGTTGTATACAGGGTTGCCAATATTCGGAACGCCCATTTTATTTTTAAATAAATCAAAGAAACCACAATTTTTTGTCTGTTCGTCATAAATATCATTTAATTGGGTTCAAGTAGATTTGCTTACATTATTTCTTGAATATGATATCTCGTAAATGGTCGCCATTAGCCTCTACGACATATTGTGCCCGTTTTGCAGCATTTTCCATGGTTTTCTTCAACATTTCGATGGGAATGGCGGTTATTTCTTGACGGATGTTGGTTTTCAGCTCTTCTAGGGTCTTTGGCTTGTTGACATAAACCTTTGATTTCAAATAACTCCACAAAAAGAAGTCTGGTGATCTTGGCGGCCAATCGAAATCACCATTTTTTGACATCAAACGGCCAGGGAACAATTGCTTCAAAAAATCGATTTTAGTGCGGCTTGTGTGTGGCGGCGCGCCGTCTTGTTGGAACCAGTAGTGCCTGATACGCTTTCGACGAACGATTGGCATGAAAAAATTGTTTATCATATCGCGATAACGCTCCAGATTGACAGTAACTCTGTGGCCATTATCATCTTCGAAAAAGAACGGCCCAATGAGCATTTTAGCACAAACGCCGCACCAAACAGTGACTTTTGCATCGTGAAGAGGTACCTCTTGAATCTCTTGTGGATTTTCAGTCGCATAAATACGGCAATTTTGTTTGTTTACCGTTTTCTTGGAAGGAGCACTTTTCACTTTATTTATTTTTTTGAAAGCACGTTGAGTTTTCACTATTGACTTGTTTTGTTGAATGTAATTTTCAACAATTTTAGAGCGTTCGCGTGGCGTGTACTGTTCCATTGTAAACATTTGCTTGGCATGACGCTTCAAACGCGGTATGTCATTAGTCGATTTGGCATCACTGCGGAAAGTTACAGTGTTGCCAGATGGGCGCTTCGAACATTGGCAACCCTGTACAAACCTACGTTTTATATCAATAGGAGTAGAACTAGCAAACATATTTTTAATTACGTAGGACTTAATAAACTTTTTTGGACTACTCTATTACCGTGGTCAACAAGTGGTTAAGTGGTTGATATTCAATACCAAAACTTTTTAAATTACTCGCTTAAAATTTTCACGGCTATTTTATTTTTTTGGCTTTTTTACTTGATAACAAAATATTTGGAGTTTCCAAATTTTTTTAAGAAGTCCTGTTAATGGATTCCAAATGGTTAAACTAATTTTATCAGTTAAGTTTGTTTGAATCTCGGAATATTTTAAAAATATTTTATAAATTTAAAAAAAAAATATTCATAAAAATCCTTTCAGCCTTTCGTATACAATCGGTTAAGATTACTACTTCATCTTCTTTATTAAAAAATGCTTTTCTTTGTCACTTTTCATTATGTTTTAAATGGGTTTAAATAAATAATAAATATGTTTTATCTGCTTTTATTTTGATCTATCTACACTTTGACTCAAGAAATTCGTTTATTTCGTGGTGGTAATAATTATTTTATGAGTAGGATTAAAAGTCTTTATACATATAGCTATATGGTCAAAAATCTTTAACTAATTTTTAATCGATTGTTGTTGTATAAGAACTAAATCTCTTCAAAATATTTGACATTTTTTTATTAAAACTTGAAATTCTTGGCTATATAAAATGTATTTTTATCATTTCTTTTTACATGTGCCTTCAAAGAGCAGTTGTTAGAGCCATAAATTTATAACCTAAAAGTATTGGGTTAGGATACCCAAAGGTTTCGCTATTTTTTTTTTTTTTAAAAACTATTTTAATGCAAATATATATTAAAATGAAGTCCCATGAAAGAATTAAACTCAATTTTTATATTTTACTTGATTAATTTTAAATCAGTTTCGCTATGATCGTTATGCAAACTTTTTATTTCAGTTTATATTCCATTGTATAAAAGCTCAACAACCCACTACTAAAATTTTTTTAAAAACATATATCAATGAAATCAATTCTAACTAAACGACAGTACGCAAAAACTATGTCAGCAATATACCATTTTCTATGGATTTCCATAGATGATAGCATCGATATCCATGGCAGTTATGTGGCAAATGTGATTGTGGGATTTTTGGATGAAAATGAAAAAGAATCAAAAATATACAGCAAAGCTTGTATACAAGGATATCCCAAAAAAAATTATGTTTGATTTTCGCGGCTATTCCACTTCCATTTGACCTTAGGAATACCCTCCGTGAAGCGCATCTCAACTGGTAAAGGTTTAGAGGTCGCGAATTCATTTTCTAAATTTCCCATACGATTTGTATGGGGACAAATCAGTTTTGCTGGTAAATTGTATGTTAAAAAAAAAATTGTGTTCCCTCAAATTTTGTCTGTTATGACATATCCAAATTTCATTTTCATCTAATTATTATTTGGTGGTCTGTGGCTCACTTCTTATAGCTCCCTATATAAATGAATACTTTTACTTAGAATTATTTCATTAAAAATCAATATCTCTTAGAGTTCCTTAGAGAGACCATTTTCATTATTCTTATTGGTCTTAAATTTTAGAAAATAATAGTTGGAATGCACAATGAAGAAATAATTCATAGGTTGGTTTATAGTTTTGAATAAAAAGTTACAACTAATAAGTTATTTGTACTTATATTTGAATTTTTAAACGTTTTGGGGCAACCATCAAATAATAATCCTATGAAAATTAAATTTGAATATGTTATAACAGACAAAATTTGAGGGAAGCATTTTGCTTAAAAGATAATGGCTCTAATTACAAATTGTATTGGAAAATTAGAAAATTAATTCGCGACCTCTAAACCTTTGCCAATTGGGATGCGCTTCACAGAAGATGTTTCTAAGGTCAAGTGAAAGTATTAAAGCAGCGGACATCTGTCAAAATAAAAAAAAAAATATTTTTGGGACACCCTAGTGTATACAGTACAGAAATAAAACTTCTTAAAATCAATGCTTCCAACTTTTCAATACTTAAATTCACCAAGAGGCGAAAAAATTGCGTTTTTTCCTCAAAAGTGCACCAGACCTTTTAGGTTTTATAAAACACCAAATTAAATTAAAATATAAAGTTATATTCTGTACTACAAGTTATTTAAATTTTTTAAAAAACAACTTACTTCACAGGTTACACAAATTTCAAATACTTAAATTTACCTAATCTTATACAAAAAATTACTAATGTCTTCATATACTTGTATTATCTTGAGATCAATTTATATTAAATAGTAAGTCACAAACTAAGGCACATTTAGTGGTTCCAAAATAGAAAAAGGCACCAAAAGATGTATAAGGCACCTAATTTTTCTTGCGCCAATATTTTCAAAATGCACCAAATCTGGTGGATAAAGCTCCAAGTTAGCAACAGTGCTTAAAATTAAGAATGAGAGAGATTTTTGTCAAAGAGGCAGAGAGACTTACAGAGAGAATATAAAGTTTGACTTAAAAATATTAGGCCTCAGTAATAAAAATATTAAAGCCGACTCTAAATTTAGTGTGAGCTTTTCTGACAATATTTCTAAAGAATTTGTTGTTTTGTTTGTTTTTGTTGTCAAAAAGCTTACACTAAATTTAGAGTTGACTTTTAAATTTTTATTACTAAGGCTCATTCTGTTTTTTAATTATTATTCTGTCGTTGGTTGGTGCTAAAATTGGTAATACTAAACTTTGAACGGTTTGTGATAACTTAAATTTGAGATGTATATCCGTGATTTGCTATTTTTGACGTGAAATAATTACATTTCTTGTAGGGGGATCTATGGCGGTGAGCTATCCATATACACGAAACGCAAAATATAGAAAAAAATGTCTATTATAGTTCATATCTTCGACTAAAAAAGACAAAATTTTACAGCTCCAAGCTAAACTCTGGTTTCAGCTCTAAGAAACTTTGGCAAAATTTAAAAAAATATAAGGTATTCAGTAAAGCGCCAAGTGAGTGTACTTTGGAGCCTAATTTACTGAATAATTATTTTTTGTCTAATGGATGTCCAAGTCCTGCCACTACTAGTTCCAATGTTAAATTGTCAGAACAAACTAACCAGTTTTCCTTTCCCTCATTTGAGTTTGCTTCTGTCAGTGAAGACTATGTTCCCAAGTGTATAATGAAGATCAGTTCGAATGCAGTCGGGGTCGATGAAATGCCTATTAAATTTAATAAATTAGTTATCCACTTTATACTAGCGCCCCACACTCATATTGTTAATCACTGTATAACTTGTTTCCACTTCCCCGAATTATAGAAAATAGCTACAGTTATGCCAATTCCCAAATCTAACTCTGCTTCAGATCCCAAGGATTTTAGACCCATAAGCATATTTATTTTTTATTTATTTATTTATTCGTTAAGCTTAATACAAGCTAATTAACTAAGAACTAATCTTATTCTAACAGGGTCTTAACTTATTCTAACAGGGTTTATTTTTTTTCTCTCCTTTCCTTGTTTTAGTGTTCGAAAGATATCCAATTCGTAATTATAAGAAAAACGTAATTACAAGAACACGTCAAAAAGGAAATACGGGGAGAAAACTAAAAAAGGGAACTTACAATAATTAACAGGGAATATGTATCATATCTTAATTGTAAGAAAAAGATTATAGAGGGGGGAAAAATGGCGTTGGAGTTAAGAAGAAGTGGCGTTGGAGTTTAGAAGGGCATTTCGGAGTCGAGATCTGCTCAGATGAAAATCAAATTCGCTGATCAAATTGTTAGTTACACGAAGCATCCTGGTTACAGGTTCACTGCAACCATAGTCGGTACGGTGAAAGTTGAGGTGGAAGAGAGGAATAGACCTAAGGTTACGTGGGTTGGTATTAAAGGATATTAATTGGAGTAGTGCAGGGCAGTTAATGGTACCACATACAAGTTGATGAATGAAGAGTACATCTGCAACTTCTCTGCGTTTTGCAAGAGATTGCATGTTAATCAACTTTAGGCGGTCTGCATAAGGAGGTAAGTTGAAACTGTCAGAACCGGGAAGAACGCGTAGTGCGAACCTAATGAATCTTCGTTGAACGGCTTCGATTCGCACAGAATGGATGTTGTAGATAGGAGACCAAACTTGGCTGGCATATTCGAGGATGGGTCTAACAAAGGTAAGGTAGAGAGATTTAGTAACTTAAGGGTTGGAGAATTCTCTGGACCAGTGTTTCACGAAACCCAGTGCAGAATTGGCTCTACTAATGATATTAACAATATGAGACCTAAAATTAAGTTTCTTGTCACATATTACACCCAAGCCCCGTAAAAAGCTTACAGGAGGAACTGGCTTGCCAAGTAAGTAATAAGTACTTGGAGGAAGCTGGAGACGCTTGCGTGAATATGTAATAGCTTGACATTTACTAACGTTGAGCTCTAGAAGATTTTTTTGACACCAAGTGGAAAACCAACTAGATCTTCTTGAAGATAGTGAGAATCGTCGTTAGTTTGTATGCGCCGATAGATTTTCATATCATCAGTATACACAGAGAGATTGGATTCTTTGATGATGCCATCTACATCAGAGATTGTTAAGACAAACAACAAAGGACTAAGGTGACTACCTTGTGGGACACCAGAGGTAGCTGAAAAAGAATCTGAATGTAAAAATCAAAAGATGACATTATAACGGCGTTCTTCGAGATATGATTTAATCCAAGATATAAAGAGTGATGGAAAAACTAAGGCTTTAAGCTTAAGAAGAATGATAGTGTGTGAGATTTTGTCGAACGCTTTACTAAAGTCGGTAGACACTACATCAACTTCGTACCCGCTTTCCAACGAGCATAGAGCGTTTGAAACAAATTCTGCAAGGTTAGTGGTAGTCGATCTTTACTTGAGGAATCCGTGTTGGCTGGGAAGAAAAATAGATTTTCAATGGAAATGCTTTCAAACATTTTTAGAGTACATTAAAGTTTTGCAATAGGTCTGTAATTGAAAATATCATTTCTTGGTCCTTTTCTATGCAGAGGTATTATGTATGAGCTCTTCCACAACTTAGGAAAAACGGAATTAGAAATAGAAAGTTGAAAAAAAACAAATAGGGGATGAGCCAACACGTCCGCAATTTTTTTTATAACAATAGCAGGCAAGCCATCGGGTCCTGGAGAATAATCGTCCTTCAGATTATTCATCTTTTCTAACACATCAGCTAGTGTAATATCAACAGAAGTTAGCGACGTTTGAGGACAGTCCCTTAACAAAGAAAAATACTCGTAGTCTAGTTCGTCGTTATGATTAGTGTATGACTGACTGAAAAAATTTGCAAATAGGTGTGCAATTATTTCCGCGTTGTCTGAGGAGATGTCCGAAAAAGTAAGGGTAGATGGGTAGTTGTCAGATTTTCTTTTAATATTTATAAACTTGTAGAAGCTTTTAGGATCCGACAGCAATTAAGTTTGAATATGAGCAAGATAAGACTCGTATAGCGTTTCACAGAGTGTGGGAAAAAGGTTAAAGGCGTGAAGATAATTTGTGAGATCAAGAGAAGAACGAGAAATTAAATATGCGCGCCATAGTTTGTTCCTTTTGTTGCGGAGTACACGTAGTTCCTTATTGTACCAGGGAGGACATGACGAAAAGTTTTTCTGCCTGGTGAAGGAGAAAGAATGTGTGAAGCAGTCGAAAATTATGTCATAGAAGTGAACAACTGCAGTATCAACGCTTTCATGAGCATTATCGAAGAGATGTTGGGAATCGATTCTACTGAATAAAATGAACAAAATTAGTTGTCCGAAAGTTATGGCTGTACGAGTGCTTGAAATGTGGATTTTTTAAATGAATGTTATATGATAAGGTAAGGGATAATGGAGGATGGTACTGATCGAGTGTTGAAAGAAAATGGTTACTTGCGGAGACTACGCAGTTATCTAAATCCGAAGAAAAAATTAGGTCTAGTTGTCTACCTAAATTGTTAGTAACTCCGCTCAACTGGTAAAGGCCGCAGACTGAAATACAACTAGTAAAAAAAAGTTCTTTTTCAGAGGTAGGATTTAAAGAAAGATAGTAGGATTCATCACCAGAGAGGACCCATCGAAGGTTGGGAAAATTAAAATCTCCCAGAAAAATAACGGTGTCAAATGGATCCATAAGGTCCAAAAGTGAATCTATTGCGTCTACTGCAAACTGATAACCATTCACTGGTTGAAACACGGGCGAATATAACAGCAAATAATGAATAACATTACGTTTTGCGATGCAAACTTTGGCACATATAAATTCAAAGTTGGCGGTGTGGGAGTTTTTTTATAATGGTTGGATCGAAGCAATTGTGAATAGCAAGAAGGACACCACGACCTGAGGAGAGATCATCTTTGTCGAGACCATCGTCTCTGAAAACCACGAAATCGGACGCGAAGACCTCAGTATCCATACTTCCAGCTCTAGGTAAAGTCTTTGAATGGATAATGTCTGACGAAATCCCTGAATACCTAAACATTAACCACCTTTTATCAAACTTTCAGTCGGGGTTTTGGACAGGTCACAGCTGTGTGACGGCAGCTATGAAAATTATGGATGACATAAGAATATCTTATGATAAAAACTTTGTAGCCCTTCCTTGCCTGATTGACTTTTCTAAAGCTTTTGACTTGGTAAATCAAAATCTGCTTTGTTATAAGCTTAAATATTTGTTCAAATTTAGTGACAGAGCAGTTAAACTCTTATCTAATTACCTAGAGGCAAAAAAGCAGCGTGTAAGAGTTGCAAATAATATTTCTTCCCTGCAATCAGTTGCTGTCGGTGTTCCCCAAGGGTCTATTCTGGGTCCCCTACTTTTCACCATATTTTTAAATGCTATTTTCACTGTTTGTAATTATGCAACAGTTCAGGCTTATGCTGATGATATTCAGCTCTACCTCTCTAGACCTATTGGCCTTTTAGAAAATTTAAGCTATAGACTTAACTTTGATTTGTTTTTACTGGAAAAGTGGGCTGCTACTAACTTGCTTTTTATAAGTCCGCTGAAATCTAAAGTGCAAAGATTCTTGCTTTGTGGATATTCCGCCTTTATTGATAGGAGCTGATCAGTTGGAGGTTGTGAATAAAGTGAAAAACCTTGGCTTTATTCTTAATTCAAATCTTTCTTCTATTGACCACATCAACTACACTCTAAATAAAATTTATGGGACATTGCGTTACCTGCGCGCTTCTTCTGACTTTACCCCCCTTGAAGTTTGGCGAAGGCTTGAAGTACAATCAATTTTGCCACATATAACTTTTGCAGATGTAGTGTACAGTAAGCTTGACTCACATTCACAGCATAAGCTCCTTGTTACATTTAACAATGCTGCTAGGTATGTTTTTAAAATGCAACGGTGGGACCATATCACTGCAAAATGCAAGGAAATTCTTGGTAGTAATTTAGTTCAATATTTAAATATGCGTAATATAATTTTTTACACAAACTTATCAATACTCGACACCTTAGATATCTCTATGAAAAATTACAGTTTATCCAATCTAATCGTTCGACCAACTTTATTGTTCCGAGACACAGCTACCTCAACAGTAGCAGATTCTTTTTTATTAGCACCATAAGACTTTGGAATTCATTGCCCAATTATTTGAAACAAATAAGTATTAGAACCAGCTTTAAACGGGAAATTTTTAGAATCTTTTCAGCAACAGAATAATTATTGATTAAATTAGTCTTCTATGCTTTTATCTTTTCTTTTGTCTATTCATTATTTTCTTTGCTTAAAAACTTTCTTTTCTTTCCCTTTTTCAAATAAAATGTTTAGACTGATTTCTTAATAAATTTGAAATTGTATATTATATTCATTTTAATATTTTAATTTAATAATTTATTTACATAATTAAAGATAAATGTTAGTATTTAAATAAATATCTATCAACTTGATTTTCCTCCTGTACTATAAAAGATAAGTCTTAATGTACAATAATGAAATTTTTTAATAATAATAATAATAATAATAATAATAATAATAATAATAATAATAATAATAATAATAATAATAATAATAATAATAATAATAATAATAATAATAATAATAATAATAATAATAATAATAATAATAATAATAATAATAATAATAATAATAATAATAATAATAATAATAATAATAATAATAATAATAATAATAATAATAATAATAATAATAATAATAATAATAATAATAATAATAATAATAATAATAATAATAATAATAATAATAATAATAATAATAATAATAATAATAATAATAATAATAATAATAATAATAATAATAATAATAATAATAATAATAATAATAATAATAATAATAATAATAATAATAATAATAATAATAATAATAATAATAATAATAATAATAATAATAATAATAATAATAATAATAATAATAATAATAATAATAATAATAATAATAATAATAATAATAATAATAATAATAATAATAATAATAATAATAATAATAATAATAATAATAATAATAATAATAATAATAATAATAATAATAATAATAATAATAATAATAATAATAATAATAATAATAATAATAAAAATATTAATAATAATAATAATAATAATAATAATAATAATAATAATAATAATAATAATAATAATAATAATAATAATAATAATAATAATAATAATAATAATAATAATAATAATAATAATAATAATAATAATAATAATAATAATAAACCCCCTGCGGGTAAGGGGTAAGAATATTCCCGAGGTAATGTATGCCTGTCGTAAAAGGCGACTTAAATCTAAACTGGATCTGTAATAACAATCTTTGGCTTGACGCACCATTGATCCTATCGTCACAGCGGCCTAGTATGCTGGCCACGAATCAAAACTGTATACCTGAAGGAAACAGTAAACCAAACCCAGTTAATATGGAGAGACAATTAAGAAATATAATCGTTAGAATGCCGCCATCCGGGGGCGCCCGGGCTGACTCTGGAGCTACCGCTGGAGTTAGCAGTATGCGAGCCGGTAGTGGTGTTGCAGACACGCAGGAAATGCACACCGGGGTAACCCGAACAAGTGAGGGACTGCGAATTAACAGCAGGGAGATACCATCACACCCTGCACCAGCTCCGACTGTTTCGCGGGTTTCAATAATACCTACGACCACAAGAGCTGGGCTCCGTAGACAGCGAATATCTTGGTCAGCAGACATGAACAAAGACATAATACGCTGCCACTACAGAGCAACCAAATGCGGAAGTGACAATACTGGATATAGGGAAAAGCAACATGAAATGTTTATCAACTTGTACCCTTTACTTGCAGAAAGACTTTCCATCCAAAACATTGCGGATCGAGTCAGAGCAATTAAAACAAATTTATTGATCCCGCAAATAGAACTCACATCCATAGAAACAGAAGTAAGAGAAGAATTGAGGCCACGAAACAGGCTAAACTTGGCGGTGCTGGATGAGGAAGGCAATCTAAACACACCTGAAGTGGATCGCATAGAGGAGGACATAAACCACTATACAACCCCCACAGGTTTGAGCGATTCAATGTTGCGAGAAGTCTATGACAAATTTGATGAAGCTTTTACCGAATTTGAAGGAATGGATCCTAATTGTAGACCAAGAATCCCCAAAATTTATTTGAGTAAAAAAATGTTTGACATTATAGAGCAAATCAATAGAATAATAGCAGCCCATCTGAAAGATGACGATGATATGTGTCGTGTGCACAGCGTAATTTACTGTGCTGCCGTAACTGCATGTAGAATGGTCGGTATCAGAGTTGCAACTGTTCGGAGGCAAACAAGCAGGCGAATAGAAAAACCACCATGGCAGCGAAGACTAGAGCGGAAGAAAAGCAGGTTAAGAGCGCAGCTGGGTAGGCTTACGCAATTCAAGAGAGGCATTCGATCTAGAGATCTTTGTCGGAAGGTTGAGAAGATTATACAACCACATCGAATTGAAAATATTACTTCCTACATAATCGATGAAGTAATAGACGAACTTACGCAAAAGCTCCAAGTGCTTAGCTCACGTTTAAAGAGATACTTAGATAGACAAGCAAGACACATTGATAATAAGCTTTTCAATGGCAATCAAAGAAAGTTTTACGCAGGGCTTGGAAAACGTATCGAAGTCATAGAAGGATGTCCAGAACCTAGTAGGGAAGATGTGGAAACATTTTGGGGAAATTTATGGGAGCAACCCCAAATTCATAACCTTCAATCTGTTAGTCTGGAGTCTGAAACGCAACACCCTCAAATGATCCATGAATTGATAAGTGCCGAGGAATTAAGTACTGCCTTAAGAAAAAGTAAAAATTGGAAGTCTCCTGGGCCAGACGGAATACAAAATTTTTGGCTTAAACGATTTACGAGTGCTCATGTACACATAACTAGAAACTTCAATGAGATACTTAGTAGAGGAGCATCAGTGCCAAGTTTCTTCACAAAAGGAATAACTTATCTCATTCCAAAGGACGGAGACTTAAAGAATCCCTCTAACTATAGGCCAATAACATGCTTACCAACTGTTTATAAAACTCTTACTTCCATAATAAGTGATCGAGTTAGGAATCATTGTGACATGCACCACATCATTCCGATTGAACAAAAAGGTTGTGCCAGAAGAGCTAGAGGATGCAAAGAGCTAGTAACTATTGATGCCATTATTACCAGAAATGCTATTCATAATCAACGAAATCTAAGTGTCGCATACATAGATTACCGGAAAGCCTTTGATACTGTTCCACACTCGTACTTAATCGAAATACTTAAGAAACAGGGAATACATCCAAACATCATTTCATTCTTTGAAAAGTCTATGTGTAATTGGATGACTACAGTAAATGTTGGTAAAATTAAGACGCGTGAAATACGAATAAGAAAAGGAATATTTCAAGGCGACTCATTTAGCCCGCTATGGTTTTGTCTTAGCCTTTGCCCCCTAAGTAGACTGCTTAATAATTCTTCGAATGGGTATCGCATAAAATTGAATGATAATCACTGTAGCTTTACACATATGCTATACATGGATGACTTAAAACTAATGGCGAGATCCAAACAACATCTTATAGGACTTGTCAGTATTGTCAAACAATTTAGCAATGACATTTGTATGGACTTCGGGTTCGAAAAATGCAAGGCGGTTGAAATGGTTAGAGGCAATGTTGTGCAAGCTGAAGGGATTGTTTTCGAAGAGGGAACCATAGACTTTCTTAATAACGAAGAATGTTATAAATATCTTGGTATACAGGAAATGCGCGGTATTCTCCATAGTGTAATAAAGGAAAAGATAAAAAAGGAATTCGAGAAGAGATTAAAACAATTGTTCAAAACAAAACTTAACAGTGGAAATCTGATAAGAGCCATCAATGTGTATGCAATTCCGGTCCTGACATACTCTTTTGGAATTATAAAGTGGAGTAGAACGGATCTTGACACGTTAGAACGTCGAATAAGAACGACAATGACAGCTTTTCGTTTTCATCATCCCGGAGCGGCAATTGAAAGAATCTTTTTGTCTAGGTCAGAAGGTGGGCGAGGAATCGCTGATATTCACAACCTCCATCATAAACAAATTGAAAACCTAAGACGTTTCTTTTATGAGTGCAGCGATCGCTATGGAAGATACAATGTTCTTTGCCACATTGACAGAAGCTACACACCATTAAACCTTAGAAATACTGAATTGCAACCAATGGCCCAAATTCGAGCAAATAGTGACATAGTTGAGATGTGGAAGCAAAAATCAATACATGGAAAGTACCCACACCATCTTGGACTACCAGACATTGATAAAGAAGCCTCAACTATATGGTTGAAGAGCGGACAGTTATTCCCTGAAACTGAGGGGTTCATTATTGCAATTCAAGACGGCATTATTTCAACAAGGCAATACCAGCGAGCCATTCTTCATCTTGAAGTTGAAAGCGCTTGCCGACGATGCAATCAGAGCCAAGAGTCCATCGACCACATTATTAATGGTTGCTCTTCTCTAGCAAGTAGCGACTATTTGAGTAGGCACAATAATGTAGCTAAACTTGTTCATCAGGAATTGGCAGTACGATGCAGTCTTGTTGAAAATAGAACACCATATTATAAATATCAGCCTATTGGAGTCTTTCTAAGCCCAGATTTTAAACTTTATTGGGACAGAGTGATAGTGACTGACCACACAATAACGGCAAACAGACCTGACATAGTATGGATAGACAAAAAAAATAAAAAGGGAAACCTAATAGACATAGCTGTTCCACTTTCTTCTAATGCAAATCGAACCTTTGCCGAAAAAATTGCAAAATACGTTGAACTTGCAAATGAAATTAAACAGCGGGAGAGACTAACAGAAATTAGAGTGGTGCCAATAATTATATCCAGTACGGGAATAATTGCAAAAAACGTAATGAATGAACTAAAGAGAATCGAATGCCAACACATAGTTCAAGAAATCTCAAAATCAGTGATCCTTAGTACGTGTAGAATCGTGCGAAAATTCCTACAGCAACCGTAATTTAAAACAAAAAACCAACGAGAGATCATAATATTAAACATATAAAATAAATTAATAACATCTAATAATTAAATTACATAAGTGCCGATACGACTTGCAAAACGAATTGCCGTCGTGCTCGGTGAAAATGGACCCCAGCGCGAGCGGTATCTGGGGGGGAAAGAGGCGTGGGATTATAATAATAATAATAATAATAATAATAATAATAATAATAATAATAATAATAATAATAATAATAATAATAATAATAATAATAATAATAATAATAATAATAATAATAATAATAATAATAATAATAATAATAATAATAATAATAATAATAATAATAATAATAATAATAATAATAATAATAATAATAATAATAATAATAATAATAATAATAATAATAATAATAATAATAATAATAATAATAATAATAATAATAATAATAATAATAATAATAATAATAATAATAATAATAATAATAATAATAATAATAATAATAATAATAATAATAATAATAATAATAATAATAATAATAATAATAATAATAATAATAATAATAATAATAATAATAATAATAATAATAATAATAATAATAATAATAATAATAATAATAATAATAATAATAATAATAATAATAATAATAATAATAATAATAATAATAATAATAATAATAATAATAATAATAATAATAATAATAATAATAATAATAATAATAATAATAATAATAATAATAATAATAATAATAATAATAATAATAATAATAATAATAATAATAATAATAATAATAATAATAATAATAATAATAATAATAATAATAATAATAATAATAATAATAATAATAATAATAATAATAATAATAATAATAATAATAATAATAATAATAATAATAATAATAATAATAATAATAATAATAATAATAATAATAATAATAATAATAATAATAATAATAATAATAATAATAATAATAATAATAATAATAATAATAATAATAATAATAATAATAATAATAATAATAATAATAATAATAATAATAATAATAATAATAATAATAATAATAATAATAATAATAATAATAATAATAATAATAATAATAATAATAATAATAATAATAATAATAATAATAATAATAATAATAATAATAATAATAATAATAATAATAATAATAATAATAATAATAATAATAATAATAATAATAATAATAATAATAATAATAATAATAATAATAATAATAATAATAATAATAATAATAATAATAATAATAATAATAATAATAATAATAATAATAATAATAATAATAATAATAATAATAATAATAATAATAATAATAATAATAATAATAATAATAATAATAATAATAATAATAATAATAATAATAATAATAATAATAATAATAATAATAATAATAATAATAATAATAATAATAATAATAATAATAATAATAATAATAATAATAATAATAATAATAATAATAATAATAATAATAATAATAATAATGATAATAATAATAATGATAATAATAATAATAATAAAAATAATAATAATAATAATAATAATAATAATAATAATAATAATAATAATAATAATAATAATAATAATAATAATAATAATAATAATAATAATAATAATAATAATAATAATAATAATAATAATAATAATAATAATAATAATAATAATAATAATAATAATAATAATAATAATAATAATAATAATAATAATAATAATAATAATAATAATAATAATAATAATAATATCTGCTCAAATAAATTTTTCTCCCTCAACCTATTAACACTCTATCTGCCACCCTTCTGGGGGGGTCACCATGCAAAAAACACAAAAAATAGAAAATATCTTTGCTTGAGTATACAAAAACGTGACGAAACTCAAAATAATTTTTGAGACTCTAAAAATTTTACCCTGAATATCAAATCGCCGCCTAAGAAGTTTCACTTTGAAAATGTATATTTTAGTTCATATCAAAAATCTATGACCCCTGGTAGGTTAAATATATGATCCGTTCCTATTAATTTTTCCCCCTCAACAGTTGTTTTGAACATATCTACCAGCCACCTGTCACTATTCTAGGGGTCACCATACAAAAACACATTAAATAGAAAATAACATTGCTTGTGTACATAAAAACGTGACGACACTCGAAATATTTTTCGTGACGAGACTCTAAAATTTTTTACTTTCAATATCAAATCGTTGCTTAAGAAGTTTCACTTGAAAAAATTTTTGCTTAACGTGGCAGAGTTGGAACAACAACTCATACGTTTAACGACTCTATTTTTTACCGATGCTAGGTTAGGTTAGGTAACGTTATGTTAAAGTTGCTGCCTCAATTGAGACCCACTTAGGCCAATTAGGTCAATAGTGGTATCACAGGGTTAATTTCCCTTCTCTAATTAAAGCAATTTTACATGTTTACAAAGCTTAGGATTCTGTTTTCCAACAATTCCGAGAGTTCCTCAAGGTCCTTGAAAAACCAGTTGTTCAAGTAAATATATCGTTTTTGATCCAGCGCTGGGCAAGAGCAAGTGCAGATGTACTGTAGTTTCTTCCTTTTCTTCATATCTACAGCTTTTGCAAAAGTCGCTGTGGGAGATGCTCAACCCCGAGCGTGGTTTGTTTACAAGAAATTATTGGAACATTTTATCAATGAAACTGCATGTGTACATTGAGGTCGAATACTGAATTCCAAAATTGTGCAATCTTTAACTCCTAAGTTATTCGATATCGAATGTTTGGCTTTTATGGAGGGTGCCACGCCTCCTTGTACAACGCTAAACAATTTTATCAGTAAAATGAGGTCGAATACTGAATGCCATAGCTGTGCGACTTATAACTCCATAGTTCTTTGATATCGCAAAACTGAGTTATATGGTAGGTGCCACTCCACCTTGTCCAAAGTCTATAAAATGTTAGCAATTAAATTGCATATATAAATTTAGGGTGAATACTGAATTTCGATGCTGTGCGACCTATAACTTCAAAGCTATTCGATAGCACAAATTTTCCACTCCCTCTTTTCCAACGCCCATAAAATGTTATCAATGTAACTGCACGTGTAAATTGATGTCGAACACTGAATTTCAATGCTGGGTGACCTATAACTCCAAAACTATGCGATATCGAAAGTTTTGGTTGTATCGGAGGTGCCTCTTCCCCTTGTTTAACTCCCAGAAAATGGTAATTTCCTAAACCATCTTGTACTCGAAACAGATCCACTGCCAAAATTTGAGCTCAAAAGGACTAGTAGTTTCAAAGTCTTTTCTTATTTTCTTAAAAGAAGGCGTAGCTATAATAGGACCACGTCCATTTTTAGTATAGTTGCCGCTAGATATCATACAAACTTAATTATCAAATTTGTAAAGCATTTTAATTGACTTGTGGGCGGTTAAAGGGGGTTCGGCAACATTTTCTTTTTTTCTAAGCCTTCGCGTAGCAATTACGATAAATCCGCAGAAGAAAGTATCCCATTTGGTCCAGTCGTTTTAAGTTTTAAGCATCCTAACAAATCACGATCCATTTTTATACATAGAGATAAGTGAAATTATACTACCACATTGATAAGCCTATACGCACAACTTATGTTTAATCAAAACAGAATTATTTGTGCTTTTTGCCTTTAAAAGCAATGTTTTCTCTACTATTTTGTAAATATTTTTATTTGTAAAAATTATGACTAATTAAAAATTCTTTTTTATAACAATGAAATTTCTGCAGAGGCTTAACACAAAAATAAGTTTTAAAACAAATCATTGGATTTCTTTAACAGTATGTCATTCACGAAATTATCCCTTGTAAAGTAAATTAACTCTTTAAAAGCGGTTTTATTTAGTATAAACCTTTTACTATTGAAAAACTAATTATGATTAAAATGTTTATATTTATCTTTTGGAAGTTTTCTTCATTATAAATGTAAATTTTCTATAAGATAATTTCATAGATTGATATTGAATATTACACTTTTTTGCTATTCACTTTTTGCATTTTTCCGAACAATTTTCCAAATCCCCAATTTATTTAAATTTTATTTGTTTTGCTGGTATAAAAATCTGGCAACTCTATATTTTGCTGTTATTGTTTCTGGCGACACTTTAGCCGCATTGTGCGACGCATTTTGTTTAATTTTATTCAGTTTCACTCTATTGCTGCGTTTTTAGTGTCCTAGTAGAGTGACTCGATGGCGCTAATGAGTATGACTAAAAACACATTTATCTGTAAATATTTATTGGCATTGAGCCAACATTCTCAAATTCAATTAAGTGCACAACAACAATGACAACAATTCGTTTCAGGATAACTCTGTTTGGTGTAGTTTCGTTTCAGACCAACTTTGAATTAAAAACATTAGACATACACATGTATAAAGGCCATTCGCAAGAACATTCGATCATGAAATGTCTAAACAAAGGCTCTTATTGAATTTAGTTAACAGAATTATAAAAATATTTAAACAAGTTTTAAAGAATTACTTTCGCTCATTGGCCCCTTTGAACTTAATAAATCCAAGCGCCCAAAGGATTTTTTTAGGCAAAAATCTATAGTCGTTGTGTTTTTTTTTTAATTATAATATGAGGGAGAGTCTTGCAGAAAATAAAATGTATAATTTTAATCTCTGTAATTTCAATAATTTGAATAGTTTTCTACTTAACTTAAATAGGAGTGTACTATTAGATGGCAATAATGTTGAATCTAGTTTTAATATTTTCAAAACTCAAGTTTTAACTACAGTGACACATATTCGTATAAACGCACTCTTAATTTTAAATTTGCTACCTTCTCTCTCTTTTATTAATGCATTACTCAAAACAAATTCCAACTCATAATTCCAACTAAACTAACGGAAATTTGTACTGAGTGCAAAAACCTGTTTTCGTTGTTGTTGTTTTATATAAATCATTTCAGTTTAAATATTTTACTTAAAACAAGTACATATTCGTTTAAACGCATCAACTTAATTTTCAATAGGAATGGGTATTTATTTAATTTTCAATAATTAATTGGTCCACCATTTTTATTTATAACTTCAAATATACGATTCGGCATCGACTTCACTAAATTTTCCAGCAACTGACGATCTAAATCTTCCCAAGCTTCCTTAATGGCCAACTTGAGCTCTAGCACGGTTTTGTAAAGGTGTCCTTGGGCTTTTTGTCCATAGATTTTGCGTGATATGCATCCCCAAAGATTCTCCACCGGATTCAAATCGGGACTGCATGCAGGCCATTTCATAAGTGGGATGTTGTGCTCTTCAAACCACTTTAATACCTCTTTAGAAACGTGAATGGGCAGCATTATCCTGTTGAAAAATACTGTCTTCATCCATTTTATCATCCAAAAATGAAATGAGAGCATCATCCAACAATTCCGTGTATTTTTTAGAATTCATTTTGGGCGGCAAATAAAGATATTTGCTTTACCTCTAGATGAAAATGCCGCCCACACCATAACGCTGCCACCACCAAAGTTTCTTTTTGACATACGTACGTCATTGTTTCGCAAATCATGCCAATAACAGCTGTAAGAGTCTGGGCCATCTAAGTTAAATTTTTTTTCGTCGGAAAACACAACATTGTCCCACTGAGTTGACCATTGCATGTGTTGTGGGCGAAGTCTAAGCGCGCTTTTTTGTGATGCGGCTTCAACACAGGCTTGCTCACCGGTTTTTTCCATTTAACGTTATCTGAGTTACGTAAAATGTGTGCAATGTGCCTCGTTGTCACTGGAAGATCTAATTTTTCTTTTATTTGAATTGAGTTCAAAAAACTTGTGGTGGCTTCCTTCCTAATTTGATTAACTTGGCGAATACTCAGTTTTCGATTGCCTTTCGTGGATTTTTTTACTCCATAATTAACACCGTTTTTTAAAAAAGAGCGGACGACTGCTTCTGATCTTCCTAGTCTCCGCCCAATTTCCCGATTTGAATAACCCTCTTTATGGTAAAGGTTGATTTGGACTTTTTCTGTGTCATTGAGGTATTTTCCCTTTGGCATTTTGATAAAATCTTAAAAAAACTATCATTAAGAAAATATTTTTACATTTAAATTAAACAAAACTTACCACTTGTTAATTAAATACAAGCAAATACTTATTTCTTTAAACCACTAATATATTTTCGACCTCCTTATTCAGGTGCGTTTAAAGGAATGTGTACTTGTTTTTAGTAAAATATTTAAACTGAACTGATTTATATAAAACAACAACAACTAAAACAGCTTTTTGCACTCAGAACAAATTTCCGTTAGTTTAGTGAACAATATGAGTTTGAATTTGTTTTGAATAATGCATTAATAAAAGAGAGAGAAGTAGCAAATTTAAAATTAAGAGTGCGTTTATACGAATATGTGTCACTGTACATGTGATTCGCATGTTCAGCGTATGCATAAAATTCACCAGAAGCTACCCTGGTATACTAAGGGGCTTAAAAAGCTAAAAACTCAAAGAAATAAGTTTCTAAAGTTGTTCAAGGCTACGAATGATCCAATGTATTATCTATAGTAATAAAACTTATTTTCTGTTTGTTTGTTTGTTTGGCCTTTATACAAATCTAAACGGCTCAACGGATTTTACTCAAACTAGGTACACATATTAAGCTTATCCTAACTTAAAATGTTATATACTTAGTTTTTGCCACGCTCCCTCTGAAATTTTTCAACTAACGGTAATTTTCTTATTAGAAAACTTTTTACCATCGAAAATATTAAAAATTTTTTGTTATTTTGACATCAAAAACACTCACATATCTTCAAAATTGTAGAAATTTTCAGTAGAACGACTTTTTCATAATACATCGTTATCTAAGAATGAGAAAAAAACGACATGAAAATCAAAGTTTGGTTTTTCGATGCAAATATCTCCGCTGTCCATTAATATATTTCATTCAAATTTTTTTTGTTCAAAAGTTCAATAAAATCACTTCACAAAAATAGGTTGAACTGTACCGTTAAGTCAGTGTATATATGTTTTATGATTATGTCAAAAAAGGTCCAAAATATTGACTTTTTACTCAAAAAATTACTCAAAAAGTGTTGTTGTTGTAAAAACGAAATCAATTAAAAATTGCACGTCTGGCTACCTTTCATATGACATAGCATTTATTTGCAAAAATTCTTCCAGCTAAGCGCAAAAATTATTTTACTGTTTTTGTCATCAAAACAACAAGCCCTTTGATTTTTTTTTCGCGAAATTTATTTTTTCCAAAATGTTGTTTTTATATTTTTTACAAAAAATTCAAGTCTCAAAAATAATTTATGTGAAAAAATTACCCCAATATCTCTTTCCAATCAAAAGTTATGGCTAAAAATCTATTTTTTCATACAATTAACTATTAATAAAACTTAGTTTTGTGTTAAAATTCTCTATATAGTTTGAACGTCCCCATATATCTCTAAGAATACAGTTGTGTGTCTAAAGTAATTACGAACATTTTGGATTATATAAAATTTTCTTTATAGTGATCATCTACTTATATTTTGCCTCAACACCCCCGCCCCCGCCCCCCTCCTGTTATTTGTTTCGTTGTGATGGCTCTATTTGTTCTCACTATTGTGTCACCGTTGTCAATTAGTTCTTTATCAATGGTTTTTTAAATGTTGTCTATATATCACAATTTTATCGAAAAGATGACTGTGAATAAGAATGCTGTAAAAGTTAATATTTTCATGTAATCAGTTTCAGCTATATGGCGATATAAAAAAACATATGCGCATCTGGTCAGCACAATTATTTCATTAGTTTTGATATGTGCGTTAAATTCACAGATAGATAGCGCCACATGTGTAAGATGTGTGGGTTCAAACTATACGTACACCTTGCGTTGAATAGCTGAATTATGTTTTTTCAAAAGTTTCTTCAAATTTAACCCCACACGATTGGGATTACAGACAGGTGGCGCTATTTTCTGCTTACAGAAGAATATCTGATGTTCTTATGCAGCTAGCAGATAAGTTTTGCGAAATATTTTGCGAAAATGCTATTGCTACCAAACTTTTAGAAAGTAAAATAATGCAGTACTGCCAGTTTTTTTTAGAAATTTTAGTAGGTACAATCATTTTTAGCACAACGAATTTTCATAAAACATTGATAGCTAATAATGAGAAAAAATTATATGAAAATCAAAGTTTCTACTTTTAATGCCAATAACTCTGCTGTTTTTAACATATTTCATTAACATTTTTTTTTTTGTTAAAAAGTTTAATATGTTTTTTAATATAAATCTTTGTTTAGACGTTAAAATGTCCATATCTCAAGGACGCATTGAGTCCCACAATAATTTTTATTTTGTTGAAAAGGTAATTGTGCTTGCTTTAAGATAGAGTAAATATAAAAATTCTTTTTAATTTTTAAAATCTGTTTTTCGTACCGCTTCTTTGAATTCAATTAGCTCACCGCAAGAGATGGAACCACCAACAACAAAAATTTTCCTAAGCTTTTTTTGATCAATGTTCGTTCAATTACCTAGCAAACGTGGATAAATAAAATTAAATAAAATAAAATTCAAATAAAATTCAACATGTTTTTCATTATTCCCGGTTTTAAAAAACATTTAATCGAGAAGTGTATGTTAAAATGTTTATATAAATGACTCTCGAGTAACACCGGGTATATCAGCTAGTTTATAATAAATCTCTAAGTGCTGGTATCTCCATTGAAGAATGGAAAAAACTACTGTTTTTAAATTAGGTTCAAAAAATGATGTCAAAAACTATAGAGCAATTTCAAAGCTTTCAACATTCTCCAAACTTTTTGAATCTATTGTAAAAGATAAACTTTATTTTATAGTGAAGAACGCAATCAGCCCATTCCAACGCGGATTTGTTGCTGGTCGTTCCACTGTCACAAATTTAGCTGTTTTTTCTGAATATTGCATCTCCTCTTTCGAAAATGGCTGCCAAGTTGACGTTATTTATACAGACTTCACCAAAGCTTTCGACAAGGTGTGCCATAATGCTTTAATTGCTAAATTAAATAAGACAGGTTTTCACTCTACTTTCCTGAGATAGATAAATTCATATCTTTCAAACCGTCGTTGTGTGGTTTCTATTGAAAACATCGATTCGTATGGTTTTCTTGCTACCTCAGGGGTGCCTCAAGGTAGTATTCTTGGACCACTGTTATTTCTTTTATTTATTAATGATATTGGCAGTTGTTTTAAAAACTGCAACTACTTGCTTTATGCTGACGATTTAAAACTATTTAGATCGATACGTTCCCTTATGGATGTTAACTGTCTTCAGGCTGACCTATCCAATCTTGTTTTGTGGTGTGATAAGAACCTATTTGCACTTAATTTTAAAAAATGTTTACATGTTACTTTTTCTAAAAGATTCAATAACATTGCTTCTACTTATGCTATTAAAAATATTTCCTTAAAGTTTAATGATCAAATCTGTGATTTAGGTGTCGTATTTGACTCTAAATTCATTTTTACTAAGCATTTGGATTACATCATTCCAAAAGCTTTTTCGATGTTAGCCTTTATAAAACGTAATAGCTCTGATTTTAATGATCCATATACACGTTTATATTTGTTCTCCGCCTTTGTAAGGTCTAGGCTTGAATATTGCTCGTTTATTTGGAGTCCTTTCTATGATATTCATATTAATAGACTTGAGTCTATTCAGAAAAGATTTAGGAAATTCGCGCTTAGGCCGTTGAATTTTACCGAGCCTCTAAGATATAGTATACGATGTAAATTATTGCATGTAAACTCACTGAAAGATAGAAGAACAATTCAGGCCTTAGGTTGCCCGCAGAGTAAGCGCCGAAGCAGGCAGGCAGGCAGACAGTCACAGGAAAACTATGTGAACAAGAGAGAAAAAAATTATTTCTATCTCGTTTCTTCGCAGGGCCTGCCTGCCTGCCTGCCTGCTTGCCTGCTTCGGCGTTTACTATGCGGGCAGCCTTAGAGTTTATTCGTGGTTTAATAAGTGGTAATATTGATTGCGCATCGCTTCTTGAAAGTTTAAATTTTAATATTTCTTCAAGAAACTTGCGTTGTTGTGTACCATTTTATATCAGAGCTTACAAGTCAAACTATGCAGCATGTGAACCAATTACTAGAGCACTTAAAATGTACAATAACTTGTTTTCAATTACTCTTTTGGATTTTTCCATGCCCAAGGAATTATTTAAGCAATCATTGCAAGATTTTTTTGTCAAATTAAGTTAAGACTTAACTTTGTAATATATATTACCTTGTATCTAGACTAAGTTCTGACTAATATGATTTTCTATCATCTGTCAGTAAATTAAAAAAATTAAATAAATTTTCAATGGTTTATTGCAAAGATGAGTTATTTCCATTTTTTTATAAAAGCATTTTGTCTAAAAAGCAAATAAAACTGCAATGGTAACTGCATATCTAAAAAACGAAAAATAAAAGTCTACTTAATGAGACTATGAAAATAGCCCAATTTTGGCATTTTAATGGGTGCCGATCTGAAGTTAGGGAACTAAAAAATGATAAATTGCTATGGTTCTAAGTATAAGATACCCATAATATCATCCTAAAATTTTTTTGTGAAAACCGAAAACTATGCAGCTCACCCATTACGCGTTTTCATATGGAATGACCCCAATACCTGTCTAGGCTCACGCATTTGATTATTACTTATTATTTGATTATTAATTTTACACTTGTTTCAGATTATAAAATATTTATATTTTATCTTTATCGTAAACAGCAACTATCTATATTAGGCTGGGTCGATTTGTATGGAGGTAAAAAATTAATGTTGCCTGGGCGATTTTCGGAACCGGCGTGAAAAGTTATTAAAAAAAGGGGGGTCGATAGGGGTGCACATCTTCAATTTTGTGAATTATGTGTATATAAACGTGCACAGGTAGAGCAAAACTGATGCCAGAAATAAAATGCTCGTGCCCGATTCAACCTAAAACCGGTCTCACATTTGTACTTTTTATACAAAAATTTATCGTAAAAACTTACTAAAGAAAAATAATTCACAAAATTTAAGGTATAATCTTAACGTTGGTGCGTATGCATTTTTTACCATAAAGGCTGAACCACAAGTTATTCACCTCATATTCACAGCATGTGTTCTTGTGGTCCTCCGAAATGTTTTTGTTTTTTTAGGTCGTCTAAAGGGTAAGGTAATAAAACTCTCATAAAAGTAAAGCCCCACTGTATTTGTCATTAATTCCCTTATTAATTACCAAATTTCGTCGAGTTATTTCTTCTAAATTATAACCTTCATGTAAAAAAAAATCCCTGCCTCCTTTGGTATTTAATGAGGAGTATAAGTTCTCTTTCAGGTTTAATAAGCAGCATCACCTCGATGGTAGGCCTTCGAAAGCCTACTGTGGCCGGAACAATTAAGCGATGCAATTAGCACCGATTTTAACAATACCTATAAAAATCGTGGGCAGGACAGTTAAGAATTATTTTCTTCCGTGTTTCTAAACCGATTTTGATATTTTTTTTTAAATGAAAAAGTACACAAAAAATATTTTATAGAAATTTACGTGGTTTAATCAGGTGAAGTGATATATGATGTATTTCATGCATAGTGGTTTCATAAACACGTAGAAGATCAGCACAAAAAAAAAGGAAAAAACGTTCGGCAATGTTTCGGTAGGTTTTTTTTTACACTCTGATATGAATTCGGTTACGTTCGCACATGATTAAATAAAGATAAAACAAGCGACTCTTTTCTATTGTTAGCTTGCAGCTCACACTATTCTCTTTTCTAAGCGAGAAAGTTGGTGACCAATTTATTAGGAAAGTAAAAAATATGCCAAATTGTTTTGTAACACTTTTGTTTTTCTCCATTAATTTTGTAACGAATGAACAGAGAATGTATGCAAAAAAGTCGAATTTTGACCACTGGCAAACTCGATTATTATTACAGAGGTAATAAGCTATTAAGTTTATTAAAGTGCTAAATTGAAAAATATATATCTGTACGATGAACCACTAAATGTGTCATTGGAATAGGACTTATCTACCGAAGTCATTACCATTTTTTCTCTAATTGTTGCATGAAATCGATGGCCATCTAGGTCTTCGATTTGATTTTCACCAGAAGTGAGCTCCTCGGCGAGACTGAATACGTAGATTTAAGATAAGAAATAAGACAAGTCAATTTTAAGATAAAATAAGTATGTTGTCATTAAGTAAAAAATTTTTGGCATTTGGCTTATGTTTTGTTTGTGTACTATCAATCTGCAAACAATAAAAAATAACATTAAATTTATGCACATAAGGTTTTTGGTGCATTTTATATAACTTTTGGTCTTATTTATATTGGATTTTTAACATCATGCATTCAATGCTTCCAATTCAACAATGCTTCCAACTTAATAAATAAATAATGCAAGCAACAAAAGTATCGCTTGCATACTTATCAGTATCAATAGCTTGATGTAACGTATCGGAACTATTTTTTTTTCTCTCTAGAAATAAGCACGTTGGCGTTGGCTGAAGCCACCAACGGAAACGGAAAATCGAAAATGCACACCAAATCGAAACTTTTCATTTCCGGTGAATGCTCCAATGTATGTTACAACTGTGAAGCGAATTTAAATGTTTAAAAAGAACGAAAAAAAAATCCCAAGAAAAGAAATAGGAAAGAGAAAGGTTAGATAGAAAACTCAGTGTATAAGTGTTGGTAAATGCAAATCCCAAGAATGTTTAACTGCTTCTTACTCCTGCTTCTGTTGCTGCTGCTGCTGCTGCTGCTTCTGCAGGCTTCCGTTGCTGATGCATGACTGCACTTCAATGTCACTGACTGTGATTCCGTACTTAAAATATTGCTGTTGTTTTTTATTGTTGTTGTTGTAGTGCTTTTCTTGCGAATAATCAAAATTTTAAATAAAAATAATATGCATTTACACGCCATTCTAGCTGCCATTGCAGCACAAGGACCTGAAGAATACACCAAATATATAAAACTGGGTGAGTAAAAATGCAACAACAATGGTTGGTTCAACCGTCCAACCGTTGGCGGTGACAAACTATTTCGCATTCTTTATTGCATTCGCCTTTCTATGCTAAACATATATTTTATACTAAAAGATTTTTCATGTTTGAACTCAGTGACGATGCACTTGTATTTCTTTTGTACATATGGTTGTGATTGTGTGTATGTGCTTATATGTGCGTATGTGTGTGTTCGACGGTGTAGCTGTTGCTGTCAAATATTAACTTTATAGCAAAAATATGCGGTTTTTTATTGCGTTTATGACGAGGGTCGTTCAAAAAGTTTCCAGCCAAAGAGTAACAAATTTTTTTATGGAAATTTTATTTAGATTTTTGTTGTTATATATTACTTTAACATAAATACATATAAATGCAGAGCGGCGCTCCAAAAAATAACAAAACAAAACAAAACAAGAAATTTTTCGTTTGACATGTCTTGTCTTGGAGAACAAGTGTTCACGTGAACACTTTTTTTGCAACCACACGTGCAGTACATGTTTTGTTATCACGTGCAGTTCGAGAACGTGATTTTAAAATTATTCTTAAAAACACGTGAAAATGGGAGCTCTAGTAAATAGTTAAAATTTTTTAAAAAGTTTGGAGCACAAACTACGTAAGTCCAAGCCTGTGTACTAGTAAACCATTTTTTTGACCATTTTTGGAAATAAATTTATTTTGCTAAGATGTATGAATAGCTTATTCTTTGCTTATGAAGAACTTTCTCAACAAAAGTTGTAATTTATTCCTTGAATTTTATAGAAGGATTTTTGCAAACATCAATATATCTCAAAATAAATAAAAATGGGCTTATTCTACTTGTGCTCTGCGTAGCTCATTTGTTTTCAATGTTGTAATTGGAGTGACGAAGTTCTCGACACATGGAGAAATCATATAAGTCGTATCCGGTTTTTTTTTTAGAGATCAGATACTATTTGGATAGGTTAAACAATTTGGGGCTTCTTTTGGCAAAAGTGTATGGAGCAAAAAATGTTCTAAAAATTTCTTCTATGTTAGCCGCAAACTTTTTGAACAACCCTCTCAATAGTAACAAGATTATTTTGTTGGTTCTTGAAATGCTTTTTCAGTATTTTCTTTTTTACTGAAAAAAATGAATGACGACAACTCAAAAATATTCGACAATAAATAAAAGTCAATTTTGCAGTTTTGGAAGAACATCCTCAATTTTCAATACTGAAGACATTATATATGTATTTGCATCATGTGCCAGGTTTTGTTTACTTATTGAAACAGCAGTAAATATTATTTTATATTTTACAAGCTGATACACTCAGTGCTACTCTGGTATTAACATAAATAATTTTTGATATTCAGTCTTCGTTTTCATGTTTTATAAAAACTTGAATAATAAAAAATTGTTGCAAGCAAATTAATACACTTCAGCAATGAATTGCTTGAAAATCAAGACCAATTTTCAAAGCTCAAGACTGATGACTGTAAACTAACGTGGACTAGGTCGGATGTCTACATTTGTAGCAAGCATGCATTTATATGTTAAATCTTGTAAATATATGAAAAAAAAAACAATTTTATACACATTTTTACATATTTATTTAAAAATATATATTTTGAAAAAAATTGAAGAGAAAAAGTTTATTTTTCATTAACTCTAGGATGAAAAACTGGGTCTAACTGTTATGTGATGCATAATAGCAAGCAACTATTACAATTCTTGTAAAAATTTATCAACTTTTGTCACCATTTTTCAACTTTTTTTTGCCATTCTTCATGTTTGTTGCCATTATTTAAAAATTCAGATTGGTGCTCAAGTAAATCAAACGAAGTTTTTCTCTATACAAATAACGACCAGTCTAATGTATATCGACAATAATTTTTACTATGAGCATTTGTTTCGAATGATACATGTGCAAAAATATGTTGGATTTACAGTGACCCAAAATATGAGCTATGAAGGTATATATTGATTTCATTAAGTGATTTTAGGATTGGTGAGAGGCAGAAACCCAGCAAAAAAAAAGTGCTTCCAAAATAAGCTAAAGAGGAAGGGAAAGTCTTGAGTTCCATTCCTTCCACTTTCATACCAAGAAGGCATTCTTTTAACATATGAATATCATTGGGAGGAATGCTTTCCTTAGTCTTCTCTAGAAATGCTTCTAGGACCTTTTTCAATGGAAGATTTCTTTAAGTCCTTCAATCAAAGGATTCTAGTAGGTGCTTTTCTGGAGAACTTTAAAAAGGCATCCATAGAATGGAATGGATTTTGTGGTTTGGGGGTTAAAAAATCCCTGGGAGATTTTCTCTTTTTCCCGACATTCTAGCGTTTTGGTGTTGGATATGAGAAGTGTTTGGGTTTTGTTGGGGGCTTAAAAAAATTCCACTTAAAATATCCTTTTCCCCGATATTCAAAGCATTGTGGTGTTGGAAGTAATAAGTTTTTTGGATTTCATTGGGGTTTAAAAAGTCTCGCGGAAAATATCTAAAACATATGTTATAATTATATATAATTTTGGTACTTTAATTCGATTTATAAATTTATATAGTTTATAAAAATGCTTCTTGAAGAAACTTCTTTATAAGACTAAGAAGAATCACAGTTTATCTATAGAATGTCTTTTGGAGGTAGTATGTCTAAGAATGCATGTCATATTTGCATCAAAAATTTTGCTGGGAATGTGAATGAGGTATCGAATGAAAGGTTTGGGTGAGAAAGCTGCCACAGTATGATTTAATTTTAAATCTGCAATACTTGGCCTGAAATATATGCGTAGAATGAGAGTTTCTAAAATAAATGCAAAACTATAAGAAATGGAAGAACATGATGTAAGAGGGCATTTTGGGCATTAATAAGAAGAACAAAAAACATTCCTGATATTTTTCGTCATTTGTTTCAGATACCTTACAATAAGCATTTATGAATGTAGCAAGTGTGAATTTATATAGTGATGGTAAAATTTCTCACATTATATTTTATATTTATGTCTACGCCCCGATGCGTATCCAAATGGTTTTTATATAAATGAATTTTATGAATTTACTCTTTTCTCTTAAATTTACCTTTGTAACTAAACGCAGCTCAAGCCTGCGCCTTTAATTAAAAGTTTAAATTATTGAACTTAAAATACTGTAAACTAAACCCAGCTTAAAAGCTGGGCCTTAAGCTTAATTGAAATTGCAATGTACATATTCTCTTTTTGTTAATTTTGCTGCTTCTCATTTCAACCGCCAGCCAAGAAGGTAATAAATATGTTCAAAAACGAACTACTTAATTTGTTATTAATTACCCCCTGATTAATAACCAAATTGTGTGGAGTCATTTCTGTTAAATGATACTCTTCATTTAACAGAGATCCCTACAACCTTTGGTGGTTAATGAGGAGCACCACTTCTTCTCCTCAATTTTAGCTCTTAACTCTAACCTCAAGATGGTAGGCTACCGAAAGCTTATCATCGCGCGCGCGTGTTATTTTTACGCGCTAAATTGCTCCCGCCCCCTATGACCGGAGCAATTTGGCGATAAAAATAGCACCGATTCCAACATGGTCCTTCGAGCTCACCCAGAACCGCAATGGATTGCATACTCCACTGGTGTATCCATTCAGAACCCATTTACTAACCCTAAAAGAAAATAATTAATAGCTCTAAAATTTCAGCGTCATCCACAAACAGAGGCAACATTTGGTTCCTACACATTAATAAACCACAAAGTATGCCAACCACTGGGAAAGGAAAGAGGTGAGCGGAAAGCAGCCAATTGTTTTGTTTTTTTTTGAAGGTGTTGAGTTGTGAGAGTGTGGGGTCGGTGGCAGGCTGCATGCAACTCGCCACAAATTGTTTTCAACAGCAATCGCAGTAAAGAGTCATTCGAAGAACGAAACGGTCGAAAAGTTGCTCGGTTAATTTGGAAAACAATAGAAAATGGCGAGCCTCGCGTGTTCGGTTAATTTTCAGTTCGGAATTTGACATTAATTTGTGGTTAAAAAAGTGGCAAAAACTTGGAAAAATAATAACTTCAGCTATTTTTAAGTGTTCAACGCAGACGTGAAATTGAATGTTGATGGAATTGACATGAAGTTGCGTTAAAAAGCTCGATAATTTTTCTAAAGAAAAAATTTCTCCTAACGTTCGGATTTTATGCTGCTGCAATTTATCGACCTCTTTACTTTGAACAAATCAACAAATTTTAAAGAGTAAATTGAAAGAAAGTGATGTGATTTAAATAATATTTTAAAGATTGCCGTAATAAGTTTGCTGTGGTGAATACATAAGCTGAAGAATATTTTGATGTCAAAAAGAATTGAGGAAATCTTACTTTTCACACAAGTCATAATTTTTTTTTTGCACTCTTCAAAAAACACTTTCGTTTTTTGTGCTCGCCGTTCCTTTGGTTGTCAGTTGGATAAAATACACGAAAGCAAGTGAACGTGCAGCACAAAGTGTATAGTGAAAATTGTAAAAAAAAAAAAAAACATTTACAACATATAAATGCAAAAGTTTAGTGACTATTTCGAATACAAGAACTTTAGAATTTTGTATGCAGCGTAACTGTTCTGAATCTTAAACAAAGCAAAACTATAAACAATATAAAAGCAAAACTCGGTGATAAATAAATTTAATAAATATAAATCAAAGAGGTTATTCCGAAATTTATACCGAAAAGCAATAACTCAGTTCTTACAACAACACCACAACCATTACCAACAACAACAACATGTTACCCTAAATATAATTGCATATATTAATAAAAAAAAATTCATGGTGCCGTGCTAAATAAGTGTGTGTACTAAGCAAATTTAAATTGAAGAAGAAGAAGAACATGTTCTGTTGACGCGCTCTCAACACAACAATTAATTGGAAAAGTTGCTATATTTTTGTTGCTTTTTCTTCTTTGTCGCTACACTTGCAGTCAATTCGTTTTGGTCATCTTGTGCTTGTTCTCGCCCACAGGCAAAACAAAATCGGTGTTCCACAATTCAATCTCGGTCCGGTCTCGGCAGCCATTGCTTCAAGTTGCAAGTTGAAGAGTAGCGAGTGAAAAAATAAAAAAATTTACAGTGTCGTGAAAAAGCTTGTAACCGTTGCTTTTGTGAACATATAAAAACGAAAATAAATCAAATAAATAAAAATTATAGTTTTTTAATAAAACAAAGATACAAAACATATTGCACCAAGAGTGCTGCAAAAGTTGAAAAAAAAAAAAAATAAAAATACAAAATCATTGTGACTGTGTTTTGGTCTGCAGAGTGGGTAGTTTTCGATAACCAAAAAGCCGAATCAACTGGAGCACCAGCAGCAGCCACAGCAGTAGCAGCCACAGCAGTAGACGCAGCAGGTGACGTCCCCCTCCCGTGGGTGAGTGGCTGGAGATACCCTTGTTGGGAGACCCAAGGGCGTAAGGTATTTTTTAAAATATATTCTCCATATATATTTTTTTTTGCACCAACTCGCAAACTATTCACACACACACACTCATACACTCATATTATAGAAAGCAAAGTTCCGTTGCTGTACATATAATACCAAACGATAGTTGGTACACTAGGCAGCAAAATTTAGTGTTCACGAAAAAAAAAAAATTTTTTTTTTTTTTTTTCATTTTACATATTGGTATATGCATTTATATTAAAAATTCTCAATATTTTTTATACAAAATTCAGAGTTGCCAACTCCGTGCAACGCTGAATACCCCAAGTGTGTTTCTCAAAAGCATTGAATCTGGAAAAAAAAATTTTTATTTTTTCACTGCACTCTTTGTTATAAAAAAAATTCTCAATATTTTTTTATACAAAATTCAGAGTTGCCAACTCCGTGCAACGCTGAATACCCCAAGTGTGTTTCTCAAAAGCATTGAATCTGAAAAAAAAAAAAAATTTTTATTTTTTCACTGCACTCTTTGTTATAAAAAAAATTCTCAATATTTTTTTATACAAAATTCAGAGTTGCCAACTCCGTGCAACGCTGAATACCCCAAGTGTGTTTCTCAAAAGCATTGAATCTGGAAAAAAAAAATTTTATTTTTTCACTGCACTCTTTGTTATAAAAAAATTCTCAATATTTTTTTATACAAAATTCAGAGTTGCCAACTCAGTGCAACGCTGAATATTTCAATTTTTTTTCTCAAAAGCACTGAAGCTGAAGAAAAAATTTTTTTTCCTCTACACTCTTTGTTATAAAAAATTCTCAATATTTTTTATATACAAAATTCAGAGTTGCCAACTCCGTGCAACGCTGAAAATTTCAATTTGTTTTCTCAAAAGCATTGAAGCTGAAGGAAAAAAAATTTTTTCTCTACACTCTTTGTTATAAAAAATTCTCAATATTTTTTATACAAAATTCAGAGTTGCCAACTCCGTGCAACGCTGCATATTTCAATTTTCAATATTTTTAAACAAAGCATTGAAACTGAAGAAAAAAATACTTTTTTTTCCTCTACACTCTTTGTTATAAAAAATTCTCAATATTTTTTATGCAAAATTCAGAGTTGCCAACTCCGTGCAACGCTGAATATTTCAATTTGTTTTCTCAAAGGCATTGAAGCTGAAGGAAAAAATTTTTTTTTCTCTACACTCTTTGTTATAAAAAATTCTCAATATTTTTTATACAAAATTCAGAGTTGCCAACTCCGTGCAATAAACACTCAAAAAGGTGTTTATTAAAGAATTTGAAGATTTTTCTCTGGACAAATCGCGGAAAATTCAGAGTTGCCAACTCCGATCAAATCTGAATTTCTGAACATATATGAAAAATACACTATTTATCGAAACTCATTCTAAAACATTTTTTATTGAGAAAAAAAAATTGTTTCTCAACAATTTCGAAAATTCAGATTTGCCAACCCCGTGCAATTCTGAGTAAGTTAAATACGCTCTACTTCTCTGCCTACGATCTCAAAAAATGCTCCTAATATTTAAGAGTTGCCAAACTCGTGTAACTCTGAATACTCTAAAAATGTTCACTAGGTTGCTTACGCTTTCTCCGGACTCTTCATGATTTTTCAGTTGCCATACTCGCGCAACGTTAAATTCTTCGCCATTCTCACGGCTGACCGCACAAGTGTCAATAAAAATCGGGGAGGATCAGCCGCGCGAGAGTTGCCAATCCCGCGCAACTGCTGATTACTTGGTTCCTGTTCACGATATTTCAACTATACCTCAGAGATGCTACCAGGGGCAATACGAAATGCTGAATACTCGCGTCCTGTTTTCAATACTTCAACTTTACCTCTGAGTTGCCAACCCCGCGCAATTTTGAATATTTTGAATACTCTTATTCCTTTCTCAATCCTTCAAAAATGTTCTGACGATATTTTCAGAGTTGCCAACCCCGCGCAACTTCTGAATATTTTTAAACACTCCTATGGTCTCTCTCTTTCCTCTAAATACACTTTATTTCAGAATTGCCAACCCTGAGCAATTCTGAATATTTCAGCTGTTTACATCTTTTCTCGAAAACTTATCCCGATATTTTAAGAGTTGCCAACCCTGCGCAACTTCTGGATACTCTTAATTTCAATCAAGCAAAAAATTTTCTCTCAAATTTTTTGCGTCATCTCATCTCTTCTCTCTTATATCCAGAGTTGCCATCCCACGCGACTTCTGAACACTTTCATTATGTATAAAAGTATTATGTGTAAAAGTATTGTGAGAAAATTCTCTGAAAAACTTTTCCCGATATGGTAGACTAACCAAACTCGAGCAAATTGAGCATATGCTTAAATCGATGGTTTATTAATAGCAGAGAATTCACAAAAAAGGCGGGAGAAGTAACTCTAATTAACGCAAGCCGAATTAGAGTTCGTTAAATTGCACTCTCAGCCTCTTGCTCTGTGTTTAAACTTCTGAAGCGATTTCAGAACTGCCAACCCGAGCAATTCTGAATATGTTAACCATAATCTTGTGTTCTTCCTCTTTTATCCAAAATTCCTGATGACGATTCAGTGTTGCCAACCCGGCGCAATTTCTGAATATTTATAACTACTATTAATTTTATCTCTTTGTTCTCAACACCTTCAGACGCTATTTCAGAATTGCCAACCCAGAGCAATTCTGAATATTTGCAGCTCTTTACATCTGTTCTACAAAATTTTCAACGTATATTCAGAGTTGCCAACCCCGCGTAACTTCTGGATATTTTTAAATACTCTCATTTTCTCTCTTTTTCTCCACATGCACCTGATTTTATTTCAGAATTGCCAACCCCGAGCAATTCTGAATATTTCAACTCCTCACATCTTATCTCAAAACTCTTCTTTTGTCTACTTCAGAGTTGCCAACCCCGCGCAACTACTGAATATTTTAAATACACTTTAATGTTCTCTATCTCTGCTCCAAATACTCCTGACTTTCTTTCAAAATTGCCAACCCGGGCAATTCTCAACATTTTTATACTGACATCTTTACTTCAAGACTCTACGACTCTTCACTTCTCTCCAAACAAGTCCGACGATACTTCAGAGTTGCCAACTCCGCGCAACTTCTGAATACTCTCTTAAGTTCTCAAAATTCGTCTTTTTATACTTCAGAGTTGCCAACCTCGCGCAATACTTATGAAATATGAAGACTTTTCTTTACTTCTTAAAACTTTCCCGATATTTCAGAGTTGCCATCCCGAGCAATACTTATGAAATACGAATACTTTCTTCTCCTCTCGAAACTTCTCCGACTCTCTTTTCATCTCACTTTCAGAATCACTCATCTCTAGTCATGGGTCTCTCACCTCACATAATCCCTCTATTTATACAGTACACTCGCACTTCTCACGCATATGTCTCTTATCCCTTGTAACTCCCAAACATCAGCTCACCGTCTAGTTACATTTTTTAGTTACTCATATCTCTCATGTTTATTCTAGCTCTCACTCAATCAATGCTACACTATACTCTCACTTCTCACTCGTACATGACTTATCCCTAGTCATTCAATAACCCAGCTAACATAGTTCTCTCTACAATTATGCCATGCACTAATAAACTTTTCGGTTTCTTTCTCTAGGCTTTATGAATGTCAACTGTGCCAGCGGCGACATTCCATCCGATTCTGCAAAAAATTTAAGGCCATGTCTGTCCTGCACCGTCGCCAGGCCGTGGTTCGACATGGCTATTGTTCGAACTGCCTCGCTCGCTCCCATACAGCCGGAAGATGTACGTCCAAAGCCGTGTGCAATGTGTGCAAGGGTCTCCACCACTCGATGCTGCATGCGAACCAAAAACGCATCACGATCCAGTCCGACTCAAACCGGCGAGCCGGCAAAACCACCAAGAAGAGAGCAAGCGGCATAGCTCACCGACTGGGACGAAGAGTCAGTCCGTCGCCTTCGCCTGTACGTCAACGGGTACAGCCTAACGCTTCGGAAGGGCGCTCACGGCCTCGCCAACGACTACAGTCGCCTCAGCCAACCGGGCGCTCCAGGGCATGTACACGATCGACTGGCACCAATCGCAGCGAAAGTCCACGGGAACACCTTTTAAACGCCATCCGTGAGCTTCAGCGGCTGCAGAGTATCTTGTAAATTGCACTAGTGCAAGGCGGGCGGCATGTCTACGCCCCGATGCGTATCCAAATGGTTTTTATATAAATGAATTTTATGAATTTACTCTTTTCTCTTAAATTTACCTTTGTAACTAAACGCAGCTCAAGCCTGCGCCTTTAATTAAAAGTTTAAATTATTGAACTTAAAATACTGTAAACTAAACCCAGCTTAAAAGCTGGGCCTTAAGCTTAATTGAAATTGCAATGTACATATTCTCTTTTTGTTAATTTTGCTTCTTCTCATTTCAACCGCCAGCCAAGAAGGTAATAAATATGTTCAAAAACGAACTACTTAATTTGTTATTAATTACCCCCTGATTAATAACCAAATTGTGTGGAGTCATTTCTGTTAAATGATACTCTTCATTTAACAGAGATCCCTACAACCTTTGGTGGTTAATGAGGAGCACCACTTCTTCTCCTCAATTTTAGCTCTTAACTCTAACCTCAAGATGGTAGGCTACCGAAAGCTTATCATCGCGCGCGCGTGTTATTTTTACGCGCTAAATTGCTCCCGCCCCCTATGACCGGAGCAATTTGGCGATAAAAATAGCACCGATTCCAACAATTTATATTAATTAAATTTATCATCAATTATATTTCTCACAGTGAATTATGAAAAATTCCTTAATCTGCTATTGTATTGTGTTATTTTGATTCGAGAGAAAAAAAAACACGTTTTCTAAATCAAAAAAGTGTTAAAAATAATTTTGTATGGCAGGTAGGTTGAATAAAATTATTTCTTTTATTATAAGTACTTGAAAAAGAACTATAACAGGAATTTGAGCAACATCGCTTATCTAACAATGGAAAAAGAAAAAAAAACGGTGATTACGGTTCGACCACGCCCATATTTTATTTGCGTCATACGTTAGGTTATGTACTATGTATGTTTCTTACTATATAAGACCACCTCTGACCCAAAGGAGAGGAGAAGGTGTTTAATTATGAAATTGTATTATCACTAATATGATTTATAAAGGATCATCATAGAACTATCATCTAAAATTTATTATATTATTATTTTTTTTTAATATTTATTATTATTTGCAATTTTACATATCGTCATTTAGCCTACTTATTTGTTGATCGAGTAAGTTTTGAGAATGATTTCATAGCTTTTGCCTTTTATTTTCCTGTCAAACGATAAAAATTGAGACTCTTTTACTTTCTATTAAAAAACCGAATTGCAAGAAACTAGTTTTGGCTATTTTTCATATATTTTAAAACACTTAACTAAACGGAATGCATTCCTGAATAGACAGTTTTGAAATGGACTAAATATTTTGATATTTCTGAGTGCACTATTTCGATTTCCTTTGTCAAAATTGCATTTCCATCAAGAAAAAGTTATGACGCCACTTTGTACAGACGTCACTTAAATACAAAAATTGATTAAGATAATAAAGATTATAAGGTAAATATGCTGTTAGCACAGACATTTTTGTGGAAATTATAAAAGTTATGCTATTTTGATGACGTCACTTGGTATAGGAGATAGGTCGAGTTCTTAAACAATTCTTCCAAATTGAAAACTCAAAGCGAATCTTAATATTCTTAGCATATGTGCATATCTTGAATTTATTCAATGAATTTTTGTGGAATTTTTTGTGACCAAACGGTGTTCACACAGTTTTTCTGTATGAGAGGTAGGCATAGTTTTTATACTATTTGGAAAAATTTCAGATACAAAATGAATATTTTAGACCAAAGCTGATTTGCAAAAATTCTAGCCATTACATTAGTTTTTGTGGCATTTAAAGATATTTTGCCATTTTGTTAAAGTAACTATGTATGGGAGGTAAGCGTGATACTTATCCGATTTTAACAAAGTTCGAATATGTTTTCAATACTCTACTTCCAAGCTTATATGCAACATTCCAATTCACAACATGCATTTTCGTGTCATTTTTAGAGATTTTATTGTTATGATAAAATAACTTTGTATGGAAGATAGGTGTGGTTTTCATGCGTTTTTCCTCGTTCTTGAACTGGATCTTCGTTTTTTAACTTTAAGCACTTATACTTAAATTTCAATACGATAGCTTTAAAAAAACGGCTGTAATCGTTTCAACAGATTGATCAAAAACATATATGGTCAAATTTTTCTGTAGGAGTAACGGCCGAAAAAATAATTTTGCTCTGTATCGACTTTATTCCGTTCATTTATAAACCATACCATCACAAAACATAAATATCAAACCAGTGTGCTTTTGTCACGCTTCAAGCAGATACGTTCATTGCATACGTTCATCGAAATTGCAAAACATTTAGATGGGAACAAAACGGAACAAAATGTTACGTTAAAGAGCACACATTTTAGCTCCTAGAAGAAGTGCAAGACAACATTTTTCCATTATTTCGATTTTAGTCGTTCATTTAATTTCTCTTTTTCGATATAGTTCTTTTATTTAGGTGTTTTCATTGCCAACTTCGGTAATATTTAAGAATTGCAGACCTACCTTGAAACTCACTTTGAAAAGATGTGTAACGTTAAAGACCACACGTTTTAGCTCTTACAAGTGCAAGACAACATTTTTGTTCATTATTTAGATTTTAGTCGTTTACTCGATCCCTCTTCTTTGATATATGATAACTTTTTGGGGTTTGCTTTTTGTTTGACTGGCCGTGAAGTCTCTTTTAATGCCTCCACTTGTGATCTTGCAACCAGGCAAACAAAAACATAGCAAGCAAAGTGATGTTTATTTTCCGCAACCAATTCGGTTCATCCCCTCTAATGTTGCGCTACCGATGTGATACTGTCTTCTCTGTTCATCATTGTAGTAGATTTGCTTGGTAATTGTTGTTGTAAATGTATTTTAGTTCAGCTACAGATCTACATATACATTGACAGAAAAACAATAAATATCCTTCATGATTTCTTTATGAAGGAACGATTTGTCAGCAGATAAACTTATTGATGGTTGCTTGCTGCCATGGTAGAATTAGAATGTGTTCTCTGTTTTAGTGACCATAACTGTCAAACTCACACATTTTGATATATTTGCCAATTCTTGCTTTCATATTGCATTCTTATGGGTTGCAGTTTTGTATGAAATGTCAACTTCGTTTTGACAGTTTCGGTCACCGGCTCTCCGCTCTAACACTACCTTTTTTTAATTTTGCCATGCTTGCTGCATTTGCTGAGCGCCTCGTAGCCAATATTCAAGAACGTGTATTTGAGTTTCATGACCAACATAAAAACATTTGTAGTTTTATAAATGTCGCCAAAATATTCTCTGACTGGGACCATGGTATAATAAGTAATATATAGGAGTGACATTTGGTGTTTCTAACATAGAATGTCAAGCAAAAGAAAACAAAATAGAGAGCGTGTGTCACACACATTGGCCGCATTCAGAGGAGTCATCTGCAGTGAATAGATCATTAAATTGTAAAGGTTGCTCACTCAAATTTTAAAAAAAACAGTTGCCTACTATTGACTCCGCTGAAAGCTGCCAATGTGTGTGACACACGCACTTTATATTATTATTTTTTTTTTTTTAAATTGCAGCTCGTGAGAAAAAAAGTAGTTGTCAAGGCTACCCAATAATAATTTTATCATGGGTGGGACTGCATCGTCCAAAATTTTGTGTTTCTTATTTCAGCTACCATAAGTCTATAGTATCTTTTTTAAAAATATAATGCAATGATTAATGACGCAAACAGTGAAAACAATGTAAATGAAATTCAATGAAATATATGTAAATACAAATTTTATGTATGTGTAAATTATTATGTGTTTTAAGTGCATATTAATTATTTCAATAAGTTTAATTTATATTTTTGTTTGTGTTTTACTTTGTTTTTTATATTAAAACCCATAATTTAAAATATTATGAAGTGATACAAGATGAAAATAATGTGCATTAATGATAACCCGGATGTACGGATAAACCGAATCGGGGGCAGAAAATAAACTGCACTTTGCTTGCTATGTTTTCCGTTTTCCTTGTAACAAGATCTTAAATGCTGGCATTTAAAGAGACTTCAAGACCCATCAAACAAAATATCATATTTTAAAAAAAGGAAATTTATTTTATTTTAGCTAAAGCTCTAAATATACATTGAAAGAAAAAATTAAATATCCTTTTTGAGGATTATTTTTCATTCAATAGTGCTCACTGTATTTTATTTTTATATCAAAAATATTCAATTTAAATGTAACAATATATTTTGGTGTAATTAAAAGTAAAAAATATTTTGAAAGAAATAATCAAAAGTTAAGGGGTGAAAATATAAAATTTTTTCCGATTAAGCCTAGTACTCTGTTCGTTTGCGTGAAATTTCGCTAGCAACATCTATTTATTTGTTGCGTGCAATTTCTGACTCAAAGTTTGTTGCGAGGAGTTTCTATGGCAACATTTTTCAGAGAATTATTTAGGAGATTTCATATGATATCTCTCTTTTCACTTCAAGATAAATAGGCAGTACAATTCAATTGTCGTGAAAAAATGTTGCTCAGAAACATGTTGCAATAATTTCACGGAGCGGAACCGAGTACTGCTCTGACGAATATGTTGTCAAAATTTTCACGCTTGTTTCGCAGTTGTCACTTTTTGTATGGAGATTTGAGTGGAATTTCACATGAAACTGAACAGAGTACTATGCTTTAGCATGAAAATTCTTATATTGCAGCAAAACGGTCCGTGGCAGGACAAAGTCTTCCAGGGAGTACTAATATTTTACACATATGTTTTCGCTTCGGTTGGCAGTCCCTTCACTGTTATACTTTTTTTAAATGTAAATCTTCCTCGAAACTTACTTCTAAAAAATGTAACGTTAAAGACGACATAAAACTGGTTATATTTTCGAGACAACAAAAGTTAGAAGAAAAGTTTGTTAACTTAAAATGCAAGTTTGGTTTCATGAAATATTTTCAATATATTTGCAGAAATATGCGTTCGAATTTAACTTTAAAGAGAAAAAATTTACCATATACTTTTCTATACATGCCACGCCTCCTTCTTAAGTACTAGCCCTTAGTTTCTTTTTTCAAAATATTTTTATAATTTTTTCAATGGTTTTTTAAAAAATGGTTTTTTTATTTCTTTTTTTAGTCTTATTTTTATTGATTTCGAACCTTATGGGGAGGGTTTAACCACGAAATCCTTCTCACCTGGCCACGGGCCTGATTCAAATACCACTTTTATAGATGACTTTGAGCTTATATTCCCTGCGCAGAATCCTGCAAGGATAAATACTATTTTTTAAATTTTCTTCAATAGATTTCTGTAATAAATTTAAGCATAAATTTAATTTGCACTGTTTTGTTATAGTGCCCTTGAAAGAGTTTTTTTTTTTGGTCCGAATGAGTACATATTGACATAATCATTGAAAATGTATGGAATCCGTTCAGAAAAAAACGGGTTTTTACAGTTTTTACAAATTTTTTGCTAGTAGATATGAATCGTTCCGTTCACCCACCCCTCAATTAAACGCAGTTCTAAAATAGACCGAACCAAATCATTTTCTCTATGAAGCATCGAGATAGCGCACGATTCCAAAGGTGCTTATTCATTCATGAATTTAAAAGATTCTGTTGTTGTTGCAAGTGGCCTACAGGATTTCGTCGTTGTCTAAAGTTTTAAGTGGCAAAGCGTTTAATAAATGTTAAGAGTAATTTGTTCTGAAAGATTTCAAAAGTTGGAACAAGATTTTAAAGACGCAATATGTAATAAAATGTTTAATTTTTAGTAGAAATAAAAGACTAACCAAAAAGAAACAACTTTTTACGTGCAGCATTAAAAATGAAATAACTACTACACAAGAACTTTTGACAATTTAAAAAAAAAAACCGCACAAAATACACATTCTGTTCATTTTAATGGAACGAGAATGAAGCTCTTCAAATGGAGCTTTATTACCTGCTCAACTACCAGCTGAGCTCTAATTTATATGCAAAACCAAACGAAGGAAGCAATTGAGCTTCTCCTCCTCCTCCTCCTACTCCTTCTCTCTATCTTCTCCAGATCCACCTCATTTTGCAACATTTTTGGGACTATTAAA
This sequence comes from Dichetophora obliterata, assembly GCA_963920525.1. Taxonomy (NCBI): domain Eukaryota; kingdom Metazoa; phylum Arthropoda; class Insecta; order Diptera; family Sciomyzidae; genus Dichetophora; species Dichetophora obliterata. The sequence continues at coordinate 309,343,502 of OY986435.1, forward strand.
GTTGTTTAATAATGAGAATGAATGACGGAAAAAAAACGGGAAAAACATCCAATTAACTGAAAATCACGCGGCAGAGATTTCGTACATAAATTAATTTTATTTGAAGCAGCAAAAAAAAAAACAAAGCCCAAACTGAAATAAAGTGTGGCAGCTAGGGAGAATGGATGTTCGCCCAATCAAAAGGACAAAACGAAAAAAATAACTACGTGCAAAAAAGTCCGATTTAATTTGAAAAGAAATTCTTTTTATAAAAAAGTGTTTTGTTGCAATCCTTTTTTTTTGCGCAGTTTATATTTTTATACATATTGTTGCATTTGCGTAATAATGCTACCACCAAAAATAGTGCCTGCGGGTTTACCGATAAATTATTTTAAATTCAACTGCTTTGTTCATCTTATAAATCATCTGAAGAGATCGAGTAGAGGAGTTTGAGTACACAATCGCAATTCAAGCGTATCCTGAGGTAAAATAACCCAGGTGAAATGCTCTAAAGCGACAGTAGCAGAATGTGCCTCACACACCAAAATATGAATGATTACACCCATACCGAGGCGCATCACTTCACTCGTGGAAGATGCACTCGTGCGTTAGTGCGTGAGTTCTTTGGAGTATTAAAACTTTTTCGCGTTTAAATTAAAGAAAATAGATAAAATATTCTTAAGGTTTTCATTACAATTTTAGCAGACAACTTTCTAATTCTATTTTTTTTTTCTTTTGGTTTCCTATTTAAATTTTATTTTAAGCAAGGATTTGGCAGCAAGGAGTTGAGTTTTACGTGGAAACTTCTTGCAATCAATCTCTGGCACAAAAAAAAAATCGGCAATTATTTCAACTTTGCTAAGGGCTAAAGTAGAAAGTTTTCTAATAAAAAATGTAATAATTATTGAAAACGGAAACTCTACCAAATAAATTGGTTATATTATATTGAGTAGGATATTGATTACTTAAGCTATTTCTTTCTTGCGGTTTTGTTTTGCTGCTTTTATAATATAAGTTTTGCAATTCACATTGTTTTCAATAGGTTGTTTGGGATGAGAATATATTTTTGAAGATTTTATTGAGAATTCAAGATTAACAAAAATTACGGGGATTTATTGAGTTTATTTCATGGTATTTTAAAGTTACATTAAAAAAAAATCAAACAATTCATTATATCTTGGCGATGGAAAATGTTAACTGTGTGTAAAGTGCGTAAAGTGGATTCATCGCATGTCAGATCATTTTCGTTTTTACAGTGGTGGTTCCAAATCTTAAAAACGATAAATATTAAAATAATGCTAGGCCTACCATCAATTTAAAGTGACTTTACCCTTTCAATACGGATTTTAGGTTAAAAGATACAAACTTTTGTTTGATGTCTTACAAATTAAAAATTAAGGCTCAAATAATGTTTCGTATGGTGTGTTTAAGAAACGGATAACCAGAACACGGAAAATGTCCAGGGACAGATATGCTCTATCAGCAAATGAGCATAGGTCCCAATAGTAACATAATAAGGGACTGATGGAACATATGTGGTCCAGTGAAAGTTACAGCTGGGACACCACATGTGACCCTGATCAAGTTTTTTTAACACATCTAATATCTTTTTTCTGATTTTTAGTTCATAACTATTTATTTATACTGATATAAATCTACCACATAATTTTTTAGTGAGTGTTAAAACAAATCGCTAGTAATTTCAATAATACATGCAATAACAATAGAGTTCAGCTACTACAGCTTTTTCGCACTTTCTCCGCATTGGATCATCTTAAGAACCAGCCCAAATAACATCAAAACATCTCAATAAGGCCATTCACAGTTCGAATACGCTGGTCTGCCATTTTTTCGATCCGCTATTTGTACGCCAATTTACGAAAGCGCATTTTGCTTTGCTGTTGTTTTGCATACAAATGCAAATACGCAGGCACTCGTAAATAAAAGCAGCCCTTGGAGGTGTTTTTTGTACCTCGTATTTTTATGCTCTGTCTACAGCCGCATAATCACATACATCATAGAGTTGCACAGTCTTTTTATACGACAGTCACATGGCGAGGTGCTCACAATTCGAACAATAACAAATGCTATAAATACGATTTGTTAAAAGGACGCTCAAACCGTGAATAGCCCCAATGATATCGATAAGAGCGGTCCAAAACAATCCAAAGTGAGAAAAATTTACCCACCATAATATGGGTTGGGCTCAGGGACAACACAAGACATAACAACTAACCATGCGTTTACATAGATCTAATCATACATTAGTTTTCAATCTACTTTTGAGTTGACCTTTCGATAAGTTAACATCAAAAAAGCTACAGTTGTTAACAAAGGTACTCATGCGATGTAAAGGAGCAGTAGCCATATAATTTGTTCTACTAAAAGGTAAGTAAATTAAATTGTTAGCATTTCTACTGCTTCTACGGTTAGTGTTAAAATTTATAAGAGTTAGAAGTTCTGGTGAATCGAATACACCAGTTATGAGTTGGTGTAAATAGACGATATCTGCAGACTTCCTTCTCTCATTCAAAGATTGCATTTTTAAAAGTTTTAAACGATCCTCATAAGGAGGAAAATAAACACACAAACTTTTCATCTACTAAACTAGCACGTGCCACAATTATTTGCAAAATAAAAGCGTGTTTGCACAGGAATTCTAGGAATAACGTAATTAAAGCATGCGTTAATAATCGCATAGCATGCACAAAATAATGGGATGAACATATTTAGCAATAGAAGTGAATAATTGTGTTTTAGTGATATAAAAACACTCAATGGAACTCATTTGATCCATCAGTATTGAAAGGGTTAAGGGAGGTTTTAGGCAAACAATTTTTGAAAATAAAATTTATTTTTTAAATTGATAATTGTTGTACAAATATTAAAGAATATGTAAAAAAAATTTCAAAAAAATCCCGCTTATGAAGCAGATTCTACTGTGCTTAAAACTCGGTGCGAAAGAGCAGCTTTGACTGAGCACAGTAACTTTAAATGCGTTTTTCTCGAAACCCACTTTTCCAAAATGGGCTAAACGATTTAAATATTATTTATAATACAGTTGCGTTCAAATAATAGCAGTATCCTTATATTCAGACATGTTTGGATAAATAATACTAGGCTACAAATTTCGGATCCGGTAAGTCCATTTTCATTCCTATATGTACTTTCAACTCTCGTTCTAACTCCGTACTCAGTTTTCTTCTATATTGTAAATTTTTGAAGATACAGGGTTTTTCACGTTTTTGGCAAGTGTGTAGTATTATAGATCTCGAATTTAAACTACTCATCATAAAATAAAAAGTGTTATTTTGTATTTTTGAAAAATAATCAACTTTTCTCCATTATTGTCTCAACCACTATCATGTGATGTGCTGTAGCGAAGCTAAAATTCTGAGATTAAACAACGAAATATCAACAAATTTTGTATCTTTTGTTTTAGCGGAGCTGTAACCATCCAAATTTAAAATGTCATTTTTTCATGTAATAATACACTTAGCCATCAGTTTTTTTTTCTAAATTCTAACTTTGAATGATAACAGCTCTGATAAAATAAAATAAACAAAAAATTTTTAAAATTTCGTTGGAAAATTTCAAAATTTTAGCTCCGCTACAGCACATGCCACTATAGTGGTTGCCATATTGATAGAAAATTTTATACTTTTTCGAAAATACAAAATAGTATTTTTTATTTTATGGTGAGTAGTTTAGATTCTAGATCAATAATACTAAACACGTGCCAAAAACGTGAAACACCCTGTATCTTAAAAATTTTACAATATAGGAAGAAACTGAGTACGGAGTTGAAAACGGACTTACCGGATCCGAAATTTGTAGGCTAGTATTATTTATCCAAACATGTCTGAATATAAGGGTACTGCTATTATTTTGACCGCAGCTGTATATATTACTAGCTTAAACCCTGCGTGATGCTGCCGCGGCCCCGTTGCCAAACGCAAATAAAATGTTATCAGTGAAACTGTATATGTAAATTGTGGTCGAATACTGAATTCCATGGCTGTGCAACCAATAACTCAAAAGCTGTTGAATTTCCCAAATTAAGGTTGTATGGGAGGTGCCACGCCCCCTTGTCCAACGTTATACAAAGTTATCAGTAAAACTGCATGTGTAAGTTAAGTTCGAATACTGAATTCCGAGGCTGTGCGGCCTATAACTCAAAAGCTATTTGATGTCGCAAATTGAGTTGTATGGGAGGTGCCACGCCTCTTTTACAACTCCCATAAAATGTTATCAGTGAAACGCCACGTGTAAATTGTAGTCGAATACCGAATTCCGAAGATGTGCGGCTTATAACTAAAAATATATTCGATATCGCAAGTTTGATTGTATGGTAGGTGCCACGCCCCTTTTGCCAACTAACATTAAATGATTTCAGTGAAACTCCACGTGTAAATTGTGGTCGAATACCGAATTCCGAGGATTTGCGGCCTATAACTCCAAAGCTATTCGATATCGCAAATTTGGGTTGTATGGAAGGTGACACGCCCACTGGGGGTAGAAGGTTGAAATATACTTAACGACCTATTCTCATACTTATTAATTATACATAAAAAATTTCATGAATATCAGTAGATCCGTTTCGGAGGAGTTCTGTAACAAACACCGTGACACGGGATTTTTATATATTAGATATTATTTATATCTATACTATTATATAAAAGGAGACTCACGAAATTTAATCCAAAATAAGCTCGGTAACCGCTTGACCGATTTTGATAGTTCTTTTTTTATTCGATTCCTATGATAATATAGATTGTTATAGCTAACCAAGGTTTTCGAAAAATGTATTCTTTAATTACTGCAAAATCACGCATTTTATTTGATGCCTACATTCAACCAGCAGCACAATATAACAGCAAACAAAGCTTTCCTCTCTTTATCGAGAGAGCTTCTCTCAATATAACACGACAGCCATATTGTGTAGTTAAGCTGAATTCACTGATAACCTTCAGCACGTTTTTGTGTGATTTAAAATAATGTTAATCAAGTTGAGAGCGTGCAGAAATTTTTCTCTCTAAGCGAAATCTTCATATGAAAAAACTTTCAAAACATGCTGAAGGTGATCAGTGAATCCAGCTTTACTTTCAGGGAGATTCTTGCTTTCATACAGTGTTAATTAATTTTCTTTGTTAATGTTTTTAGGGGAGTTGCCAGAATTTTGTTATCAGCATTAATTATGTTTTGCAGCCTTGCCAGCCAGCTTTTCCCCACTTGAGATTGTGTTAGTCTATCTATACGAATATATAAAAGCGTTGTGACACTGCACGGACGTTTGACAATCACGTAAGAATCGCTGAACCGATTAACACGATTTAGTTATCAAACGATATCCAACTTTATCGTAATATGCTATGTTAGATTTGCCATGTCTACTTTACATGCCCACTTTTTGCAAAAAATGCTATATTTCAGACGATTTTGGTATTATGAGACTAGAATTTGGTAATCTACGTTGTATGGTTACTTTCGCTAATTTTACTAAAAATGGTCATGACCCAATTTAGTTAAGTCCATTTTTCGAGGGATAAGCTTGGAGTAAAGTAAAGTGCACTAGGTTTAAGCTCAATTGAGCTGAAATTCTGGCATTCTATTGTTTCGATGGTTTAAGCGAAAAGGTTGTTTCTATTCGGGATGGTTAAAGCGAAAAAATTTTGCCACACCCCCATTACCGCCCAGAATTAATCAAAAATGTTATACTTCGAACGGTTTTAGTTGTTTTAGACTAAAATTTGATAATTTAGTTCATAGGGCTACTTTCGGCAACTGTACTAAAAATGGCGAATATATAAATTTTTTCTCCGAACACCATGAAAATTCGTTTTAATTTACAGCATGAAAATTCAATTTACACATTTACAAATTCATAAAACGATCATAAAAAATTCATTGAATTGGGTCAGAACAAATTCTACTATAACTATAACGTTAACTATGAATATATAGATAAGGAAATAGATTAAAACATAGATTTATGTATATAACTTTGGAATAGTTTGAAATATTTGAAATATTTTTCACAGAATTATTTTTTAAGCTATATTTGAATATTGCTTTTCACATAAACTAGTTTTTAGGCTGTAACACATTGCAAAAAATATAACAACATTTTAAGCAAATTACTTTTTATCAAAAAATCAAAGGGTGGTGGGGAGTAGGTAGCCCATGATTTTTAATGATAGAAACTGTTTGTGTCAGAATAGAACAATTTTTGCAGGTAAATTATGTTACATGAAAAAATAAGGAAAATTAAAATTTTAAAAAAATTAAAATTAAAAAAAGTTGTACAACAAAAGCAACTCTTGGCCTATTGCTTAGTACAAGTTGGATATTTTAGAGGTTTTTTAAAACAATATTGCATTGGTGAGGTAACGGTTAACCTTTTCTCATTTTCCCAATTGATTGAACTTTCAAACGAAGAAAAAAATGTTTGCTTGCTAAGTCAAAACATGAAATTTCAATCGTTTTTTTCTCATTCTGAGGCTTATGAGATATGCTGAGAAAATCTATAGTTTTGAGATATCGCAAAAATTTTACTGTCATAATAACAGGTGTTTTTAAAACATACCTAATATCCGTACAAAACATTTCCGAAAAGAAAAGAAAATGACCATTAATTTTTTTAATCAACGACTGTCCATACAAAAATGCATTGTTATGCATTGAGAAAGTCTATAGTTTTTGAGATATTGCCAAAAGTGTGATGTCATTATAACGGCTTTTTTTTCATTTAAGAAGAATTGTTGTTTGGCCGAAGCCCAATAACAACAATTAATAACTGAAAAAGGCCGATTAACTGCAACAATTTAAGAAGAATATATTTATTTTCAGAATATATGTAAAAAATTACATTTTTGATTACAAATTTGAAAAATTTTTTACCCAAATTTTATTCTAACGCTGTTATGCAGGACTTTTTCGAAAGTAAGAAAAAAAGTAGGTAAATTTATGTCATCATAACAATTACCATTTTAATAAGTTATTCAAATTAAATAAAGTAATTTCTTAATATATATACCATTTTTTCAAAATTAAACAAAACAAACACAATAATTTTTATATATTGAATTTGTTTTATTAACACTTAATATTTTCATTTTAAGATTTAAAATTTTTACATGTTATTTTATGTTTTTATCGCAGGCAAAGCAGCGGGTATTTGCTAGTTTATAATATAATTCAACGTATCATTTACCAAAATGAGCGTCTTTGGAAAATTTGTTTTGATTTTACACGCAACAATGTAGTCACAAATAAGGTAAAATTTTTATAATTTTTTCCACGCTTCATAATTCTCTTAATATTCCATATTTCCATTCCATTTTGATAAATGGTGTGTCTTCAAGGGTCTACTTTTGAATTAATTTTATTTTTTTCCGAGCCGAGCTATGATCACTTTTTCTTAAGTATACCAACTTCAGTGCCATCTTTATATATAAAATCTGTATGTTAAAAAAAAAAATAAAGTGAAACATCAACTATATATTATTTTGGGAAAATACAGTATGGGATATGAGGATTTTAGGAACAAGAGCCCAAAAAAATAAAGTACAGCATGCATACAGGAAAGAAGTGCATTTTCTTAAAATTGAGAATGTGGGAAATTTTTGTGAAAAAGCGAGAGCATCTCAAAAGAAATACAATACAAAATTTGCATAAAAAATATTTTGCTTATTTGACATTTACACTATCATTGGTTGGTACCAAATTCTTAATACTGATTTTTAAGGTTTGTGTTGTGTTAAAAGACGGCAAAAAATGACATAAAAAATGACAAATGAAAGCTGCAGATAATTACCTAAAACTGACAAAAATTACCAAAAAATGCAAACAATTACATAAAAAATAAAAAAAAAACAAAGCCTTAAAAATAAAAAATTACTAAACTTTAAATGTATTTTAAATAATTTTTATACATAGTGAATATAACAGAAGGCTATAGAATATAGAAGGTTAGAATATATAACAAGGTACATTTTTAAGTTAATAAAATTCAAGGAACGTCGATTGTCTGGCAAAATGATTTTGTAAACTGAATAACATCTTTCAACTTCTGCACTGACGAGAGGAACATATTTAGAAGACGATATGTCATAAGTAAGTTCTTCTTCTAATTTCACAGTATGAAAATGTTTAACCCCTTATATTTAGCAATAGAATTAATAAAATTAGCATATCCTGAGTCATTATCTTACACTTGTTTCATCTTTCTACATACCCTTTCGTTAGTTTCGCCACGCGCAGAGTTTTGTTTTCATCGAAGTCTAGAAACAAAGCTGCTCCTTTTTCGAAAAGTAATGTTTTTGATTGAAGGGACTCTATTGTTAAAGGAATATGTTTAAAAAATTACATTTTCATATTTTTTAGCTAGAAAAAAAGACGTAAAAATTTTCATTAAAATTACGCTATAAAAAGCCCTAAATCAAGTAAAAATGACTTGAAAACTAAAACCGATATAAAACGATAAAAATTGAATACAAATTGACCTAAAAACTTTTCATATTTGAAATTTAGGAAACATAAATGGACGTTCTAAATAAGCAGGAAATGTCTTAGGAGCAGTACATAAAATTAACAGGACATCAAAATCCTAGGCTTGGTGATTACTAAAATATGAGATATATGTATGTCCGTGATTTGCTATTTTCGGCGTAAAAAAATTGCATTTATTGTGGGGAATCTATGAAAAATACAATATATAGAAAAAAATTTCTATTAAAGTTCATATAAAAAAATTATATGACCTCTAGGAGAGGTCAAATATTAATTTTTCAAAATTTACTGTTTGTAAGAAATTTTACCATCCCAATATACCACATTGGCACATGTTACATAAAAAAATGGTTATTGTAGGGTTGCCGTACACGAAGAAAACTTTTTGCTAAATTTGTATTGTGGTTGAGCAAAACTTGCGCTTGAATCTCAGCCACTTCAAAATTATGCTACATTTCAGCAAAAACTAACCAAAATTTGCTATTCCAGTTTATAATAACTAAGCAATATTTGGATTAAATTCAAGCAAAATTTTGCTAAGTTATTATAAACTGCATAAGCAAATTTCTACTTAATTCAAGCAAATATTTTATATGTTATTAAAATTGGAATAGTAAATTTTGTTTAGTTTTTGCTGAAATCTAGCATATTTTTTAAGTGAAATAATTATTAACATTAAATTAAATTTAAAAATTACCATTATCCGGAGACTTGAACCTCGGTTGAGTGAGTGTAAGTGCATAGGCTAAGACATTCGACCATCGCCGTTGTTAACTAATCATCGCCTAATTTTCTTCATTAAGAATAAACGTATGCCCGTGTGTTTAAAAGAAATTTGCTTGAATTTTTTAAAAATTTACTATTTCAGTTTATAATAACTTAACAAATATTTGCTTGAGTTTAGTAAAAATGTGCTATTTTAGTTTTTAAAAACTTAGCAAATATTTGCTTGAAGTTACTATAATTTTGTTTTTACCAAATACATGAGGAGTGATTTCAATATAGATATCTTTTTCAAAAATCACAGTGTGATTGAGCCAAGTTTTGCTGATTTGCTTTTAAGCAAAACATTTGCTTGTCTAAAATTTCTTCTTACACTGTGCTCTTCCATCTCTTTTAGCATTGCTTTAATTTAAGAAATTATTTATTAATTAAATACTCTGGGCGATTGCTTCACCAGATCTATTTTCCACTATGGGAATCGCAATTAATTTTTCTTAATTATCAAACGTTCAATCTTATCTCTACCAGAAATTGCAGAAAGTATCGAACCTCCAGAACTTCCGCCTCTCATTGAATCCATCGGAATTGTCAATTCATCTCCTACTAAGTCGCTATTACTATCGCTGCCATCAAATTCAATGTTTGTTACAGCAACTCTATTAACTCTATTAAATGTTATATTGCAAATATATTGAACATTTATAGTCAAATCGTAAGCATTTATTTGCTTGACACTTTTCTTTCCATTGCTGTTTCTTCTCGGGTCCTTGCCCTTTTCGTTCTTATTTCTTTAAAAAACGTGTTTGCCAATACCAATCAAGATTTCCACATGACCTTCTTTCCGTTGCATTGACCCCTTTTCCATACGTCAAATTTTCTGCCAGCAAGCCGACGGTATTTTTTTGCTTTTGTATTCTCGAGTTGTTGGCAAGTAAACTTGCCGTGTAAATAATTGGTCATAATGAGGAAAACTCGATCTTTTGGGATGGTCGTAGTGTCAAAAGCCTTAATGTGTGCAATATCGAACAAAGAGTCAAATTGTTCTTAAAATCATTTACGATTTTATGCTGACTCGGACATGGAGAATTATAACTTTTCTGCGCAGTTCTCCAGACCTCGTATTACTTCAACAATTTTGCAAAACATGTTCTTTTACTAGGCGTTGGAATTCGAGCTCTCTTCCAGAAGGGTAAAATTTCGTCACACACTAACCGTGTTTTTTCAGTAATGGCTTTTTTTTCGTTACGCACTTTGTTAAAAAAAAAATTGAAGCACTTTTTTTTTGACAATAATTTTGCACTTGTTGTTTTTTCACATTTTCCGTTCAAAAACATATTTTCGTCTGATGAACGAAGCTATTTTGACGATCATGGCTGTTTAATAACCACCAAAAATAGTCTTACGAATAAAAATTTTATTTTTTTCTAAATATTTATCAAAAACACTCAAAACCGAGCAATGTGATATGAGCGAAAAATTTTGAACTACTTTCATCAAAATTTAAAAATTTTGATTTAATTTTGGCACAATTAATTATTGCTGCTACCCATAATTGGAACTTAAAAAAAAAAAAATTTCATGCAACGCTGCGCAAGGTCAAATGTAGACTAAACTAGGTTCAATTTCTTACGGCTTATAAATTTAGAAAAATTTAACTACACGTATGCCAGCAAATACGCCACACTACGATCGCATAAATATGACTAATGTTTTTGTTATATTTTTTAGTGTTTTTATAAGCGGACCACAAAAGGGAGACTGGTAGCGGTTCCGCATTGAAAAAAAAAAATAGAAGCAGCTCTAAAATCCCCTATTGGAGTTAAAACTCCTTTGTCAGGGGAGACATAAACTCTATTGGAGGAATTCTTGCTAATCGGTTATTTTAGTGAAGCAATTTAGAAATTAATTTTCTCCATTAAAATTTAAAAAAAAAATCATAAAGAAAGTTGCAAGAACATAAAAGTTTTCTTCAGACTTCATGATTCAAAAGAAATCGTGACTCCCGGAATTGGAAGTTATTGATCTACATGACAGTCTTTTAGATCGCTGATTAAAATTTTAATATTAAAAAAAATCATTATAACAACTGTTAGCTATTTGTTGTTCAACATAAAGTTGAGCATTAGGTGTTTCAGTTTGCCTCCTGAAACAAGTAATTTTCAATTATTGACATCAAGCTAAGAATCAATGCTTATATTTTATTTTTATCTGAAGATATTAGTCAAAATATTGGATTCAATATTTTTTCATTTTAAATTTAATGTCATTAGCATTTCTATATTTTTGCATTATAGAAAGTGATTTTTTTCTATTTGTTTGCTTTTTTGTTTTGATTGTTAAATAAACAGCTATCCATTTTTTATTCAGATAACATTTAAGTATTTAGTGACCCCAAAATCATGAAAAGTAATTTTTATTTTTACGTAATAATTAAAGAAGACAATCAACTTCTGTTCGACTTCTGAAGATAATGATGCCATAAAAAAGAGAGTCACAAAATAATTGAAAGCTACATATGTAGGTAAATACTGTGTTTTACATAAAACCAAAATTGCTCTCATCGCAACCAAATATATGAATCAAAATAAAAATGTAACTCATACGCCATGGTGTCTCCTTTGGAAAGTAGTTTTTATTTATCCAAATGCATAATACAAAATAAACAACAAAACATCATAATATTAAAATATGCTAAATTTTTTAAAATGACGATATTTAATAATATAAAAATATTAAGCTTCTAAAATAGCACTGGTTTTTTATGCAAATTAAATTATAAGCCAACTTATAATATTTTTTTTGCAATTTTCACAAAAAAAAGTGCGTCAGTATAGGTAACTATTATATGTATTGTATACCAGTTTTGGCAACCTGACCAAAGAATTTGACGTCATTTTTTTAAAAAAAGTTTTTTGTTGTATGCATATGCATTTTTTTAAAGCTGCATGTAATTCATTACGTTTCCATCGTAAAAATAATAAAGAAGAAAAAAATATCTAATAGAACGCTCTAGCTAGCACATGGATAAGCTGCCAAAATTAAATGTCGATTGAGTTTTTTACCTTGCATCTAGGCCGAAAGATGACTGCCAATATTTAAATGCTACTACCAAGTTCAAGGGTAATCACAAATACACACGCACGGAGCGTGTTCAGATCAGTAGTGAGTGAGGTGACAATGTGTCTCAAATGTGTTATTGATAATAAAATACGTTTATAAGACAATTCAAACGGGATGTGTTTTAAATGAATCCTGCTTTTAGATTCAATCCAATAGTTTTTCATTTCGAAAATCTCATCTGTTTTGTCTAATTTAAATAAGAAATATATTAGTATAACATAAAAATGGCAAAACAGTCATATCGAAATTGCCCAGAAGCAGGGACTGAAACCTAGCCCTCACTCAAACTAAATAAGACTTACGCTTCCTGTATTTACTAACCCTGAACCTAAACCTGTTGAACCCACACTTAAACTAGAACCCTTAACACCTGCTTGCATGGTGTGAGAAATGCATAAGGGAACAAAAATTAAAAATAATAAAATTTCTTTCGTGACAATTAACTAAAAAAATAAGATAAGAAAATGATTTTTCTACAAATTTCAAAAAATTTATACTATTAGTGCTAGTACACATCTTGTTACACCCAAAAACCACTGTTGTATTAAAAACATCTCAGTTGTTGACTTAGTTTAAAAAAAAATCATATATATTTAAAGTGTTTACCGATTGCTATCAGATATAATTTTTTGAAAAAATTTTATTGATATACACAAGATGTCCCGCGATAGAGTGCAACTATTTAAAGAGGTGAAAGATGATGTTGATTTGCAAAGAAAAACGTATGGAAGGGGGTATATTTTTTACATCCTTAGGAGTTACAGGGATAATTAGTATTTCATAACTTTGATGCACATTATTGTCTTAAGCAGAAAAACTTAATCACGGAAAACTGTGTTTAAGAAATAATTTGAAAGGCAATAAATTGAACTTTCTTACGATGTATCGACGAATTATTCTTAAAATATTTCACTTCAAACAGTTTTTATACTTTTAATTTACAAAAAAACAATTCAATATCGTGATCGGGCGAATTTTGAAAAATGAAAAAAAAATCAAGCTTTTGAATGTCAAAATCTTGAAAAAACCAAAATCTTGAAAAAAAAAAAATAATTTAAAAAAATCCTGAAAAAAATCTTTAAAAAACTAAAATCTAGAAAAAAAAATCTTGAAAAAAAAATCTAAAAATAAAGTTTCATAAATCTAGAAAAAATTGAAATTTTAAAAAAGATTGTTATTTCGACAAGTTTAACAATTTTTTCGAATTTTACCATTTATTGCAAATTTCTCACTTTTTTGTGATATTTGACACTTTTTGAAATTCGAAACTTTTTGAAATAATTGGACAATTCGACATTTATTTCAAAATTTCACAATTTCTGTGACTTGACAATTATTCATTATTTTGATTATTTTCGAAATTTGACATTATTCGAAAAATTTGACACTTCTTTCCAAATTGGACACTTTTCGAAATAGTGTCACATTTTCAATTAAGAAATCTTAAAAAACCTACGTATAGAATGTAGAATATAATAATATATATGTAGAATATAATACATTCTTTGCGTAGGTTTTTCAAGATTTTGAGTTTCAAGATTTTTTTTTTAAAGATTTTAGTTTCAAGATTTTGTTTTTAAGATTTTTTTTTTCAAAATGTCTTTTTCAAGATTTTGAGGTTCTGCAAAAAGGACTCAACCCTTAATTTTGAATAAGTCCTCGTCGTTTGTCTGGAGATGCGAAGTGTGGGACCATAAATATTTAAAAAATTTGTAATTTTGCGAAAATTTGACATTTTTGTTTTCGAAATTAGACATTTTCCGTTTTTTCTCGAAATTATACATTTCATTTGAAAGAACAACATTTCATAAAATTTCAAGATTTTTTTCAAGATTAATGCATATTTTGTGTTTTTTAGAGTTTTTTTAAGATTTTTATTTCAAGATTTTTTTTTTTCAAGATTTCGTTTTGAAGATGTTTTTTTAAGATTATTTTTTTCAAGATTTTGGTTGTTTCAAGATTTTGAATTTCAAGCATTCGAATCGCTCCCAAGTATCAAATTATTCGAATAATGTCAAATTTCGAAAATAATCAAAATAATAAATAATTGTCAAGTCACAGAAATTGTCAAATTTTGTAGTAAATGTCAAATTGTCCAATTATTTCAAAAAGTTTCTATTTTCAAAAAGTGTCAAATATCGAAAAAGTGTAATATTTGGAATAAGTTTCAAAATTCGAAAAAATTGTCAAATTTTGAATAAGTGCCAAATTTTCAAAATGTACAATTTTTGCAAAAAAATTTCATTTAATTTTGAGTAAGTGCCAAATTTCGAATAGTGACAAATTTTGCAAAAAAATTAGAAATTTACTACTAAGTCGTATGTTGCGAAAAAATAAGATTAAAAAAAATATAAGAACACATATTATGAAAACATAAGAAAAATTTACTTTGAATGAATTCAAAATTAATAATAAATGATATTATATTTTCATTTTATGAAAACATAAGAGTACATAAATGGACAAAAAACCACCACGTCCTCGTCGTTTGTCTGGATGATGCTAAGTGTCGGATCATAAATATTTAAAAAATTTATTTTGCCAAAATTCGACATTTTTGTTTTCGAAATTAGACACTTTTCCGTTATACATTTTATTCTAAAGAACAACATTTCTTAAAATGGGTTGGGTCCTTTTCGTAGAATTTCAATATCTTGAAAAAAAAATCTTGAAAAAAATATTGAAATCAAAATCTTGAAAACAAAATCTTAAAAAAAAATTTTAAAACGAAAATCCTGGAAAAAAATCTTGAAACTCAAAATGTTGAAAAATGTATTCTATGTACAGGTTTTTCAAGACTTCTTAGTTGAAAGTTTGACACTATTTCGAATAATGTCAAATTTCGAAAATAATAATCAAAATAATGAACAATTTTCAAGTCACAGAAATTGTCAAATTCTAAAATAGATGCCAAATTCTCTAGTTATTTCAAAAAGTTTCAGATTTGAAAAAATGTCACATATCGAAAAAAGTGTAAGAATAGGAGCAAGTGCCAAAATAAAAAAAAAATTGTCAAATATTGAATGTCATATTTAATTTTGAATAAGTGCCAAATTTCGAAAAGTAACAAATTTTCCAAAAAATGTTCATAAATGGACAAAAAACCACCACGTTATCGTCGTTTGTATGGATGATGCTTAGGGTGGGAACAAATATTTAAAAAATTTATAATTTTGCAAAAATTTGACATTTTTGTTTTCGAAATTAGACACTTATCGAAATTACACATTTTATTCCAGAGAACAACATTTCTCAAAATTTCAAGATTTTTCCAAGATTGTTTTTAAGATTTATGCATAATTTGTGTTTTCTAGATTATTTTTTTCAAGATTTTCGTTTCAAGATTTTTTTTTTTTTTTCTTGTCAATATCTCGTTTTCAAGATGTTTTGTTTTTCAAGATTATTTTTTTTCAAGATTTTGGTTGTTGCAAGATTTTGACCTTCAAGAATTCGGACCGCACCCCTTAAAATTTCAAGATTTTTTCAAGATTTATGCATCTTTTTTGTTTTTTAGATTTTTTTTTTTCAAGATTTTCGAGTAAAGATTTTTTTCATGATTTCGTTTTCAAGATTTTTTTTCAAGATTATTTTTTTCAAGATTTTGGTTGTTTCAAGATTTTGACCTTCAAGCATTCGGACCGCACCGCTTAAAATTTCAAGATTTTTTTCAAGATTTATGCATACTTTTTTTTAGATTTTTTTTTTTTCAAGATTTCGTTTTCAAGGTTTTTTTTCAAGTTTATTTTTTTCAAGATTTGGTTGTTTCAAGATTTTGACCTTCAAGAATTCGGACCGCTCCCATGATGATTCTTCTTTAGGATCCACACTCAAAATTTTTTTTAAATATTTTTATTATATGAATATGGACCTTCTAAACTCAAATATGCAAAGAACAGCACGCTCGCAAGTAGTTTAGGAGATAAAATTCGTGAAAAATCATCATTTTTTTTGACGAAATTTGACATTGTGGTTTTTAAAATTTGACACCTTTTTCAGATTTTTTCAAGATGTATGCTTAATTTTTCAAGATTTTTGTTTCAAGATTTTATTTTTTCAATATTTTTCTTTCAAGATTTTGGTTGTTTCAAGATTTTTACATTAAAGCAATCAGGCCGATCCCTTTTTTCGAATTATGACATTTTTAAACATTTTTTCAATACATAACTTTTCGAAATAGTGTAAAAATTTTAATACAGAAAAAAAAATTCGCGCGCGTGAATTGAAGAATACATTCTGTGCGTAAGTATTTAAAGATTTTGAGTTTCAAGATTTTTTTTTCAAGATTTTTTTCAAGATTTTTTTCAAGATTTTAGAATTCTGCGAAATGACCGCAACCCTTAAATATCCATTAGTTTTCAATTTAGTTTAAGTTGCAGAGTAAGACCAACTTTGTTATTTTTAAATATATGTTTATTATTTTTATGTCATTAAAAAGAAAATTGAATAAAGAACATATTTAATGCTAAAAATTTTTGATTTATTACGCACAACTAAGAGAAAATTTCGCTCAAACTTGAAATTTAGTATTTTCAGCGGAATGATTTCATATTCACACGAGCACAGCTCGGTAATGGATGGATCGGGTTAGTTCGTTGGTGCACCGTGAGAAAGATCAATTCATTGCCTTTCAAATGATTTCTTTAAATAAAATTCCCGTAAGTTAGTTTTTCTGCTTAAAACAATAATGTGCATCAAAGTTATGAAATATAAATTAACCCTGTACCTCTTAAGGGTATGAAAAAAGACTCCCCCATTCGATTATTTGCTCAACTCGACATCACCTTTCACCTCTTTAAATAGTTGCACTCTATCGCGGGAACCCTTTACAAATATTAATAGTATTTTTAACAAAAGGATGACCATTTGTTGCCAGCACTCTTTAACACATGTGGTTTTGTTAGCAAGAAAAATTCTAAATGAAACAACTTTGAAGAATTTTGTTGAAATTTTTTTGAAAAGGATTGATTTTTTTAAAAATATTTACACGAAGAAAAATATTTTTCTCATATTGGGAAATAATTTTTCTCGCTTTAAGAATATGTCGAATCATTTTAGATTTACTAAAATGAAGCATTTAAAACTAATTATTAGAAATTTGTTATTATTTTGTATATATTTTTTAAAATTCTTTATTTTATGACTTTTATGAACATAACCTAAAATAAGAAAATCAATTCTGAATGCAAGCAAGCACTGAGATGCATCAAGAAATAATATTTTTATATGAGTATAAAATAAGTATTATGAGTATATATAAGTATAAAATTGCTTTATTTAAGCATTTCAAACTTAATTTGAAATTTTTTTTCTAGTGAGTTACGCAGCCGTTTGGCGCAGCACTCTAGAAGTGTTTTATTGTGTCATATATTAAATACTCGTCGTTTCGTTGAAGTGTGGAGAAGCTGTAAAGTAAAAATTCTGCAGTAATTTTAGAAAATGGACCCAAAATTTACGTATTACTGTATTGAAAATTCACTAAAATGTTACGTTCCCTCAAACTTCGTTCACACTTCGTTAGAAAGATAATGGAACGTGAAAATGAAAATGAAATGGAAATGAAAATTATGAAAATGATTAAAATTAAAGCGTATGTCACTGGAAAAGTATAAAGTTTTTAAACTTAAAATGGGTAAACTTACTGCAATTTCTTAAAAAGTTTTATATTTTTTTCTTAAAAAAGACAAAAAAAAACCTATCCAATGACACTGAATTTTTGAAAATCTGATTTATATTGACTTTGCTACGTTGACTTATTGGGGGTCCGCGAAAAAAACTCTTAAAATCTCAAACTTCGGATTTGGTTTTCTAAACAATTAACTAATCTAAGAACAAAATTTAACCCAAATCGGAGATGGTCTGAGCATTTTATATTACATTTTAATGTGAAATGAACGATAAAAATGTGAAATGCCAGTACAGTTTTAAGTGAATAAGATAACATACATTGAGGTTTCAGTAATAATAAAGAAAATGTCGAAAAAATAATTCTAGGATTTTTGTGGACTTCTGAATTTTTAATTGTCATTATCTCCGTGAATCATTTTTTTAATTTATCCACTTATTTTAGAAAGACGACATATTAGCATATGGATATAAAATCAGTCAGGCTTTGTCTGTGCGTATATACTGCCTGTACGTTAATAAGTAGTTAAAATGAACTTATCCTTCAACTTATCTAATAATTTTTTCAAGCCATTTATTAAAGATGAAAGCATATGAAAGTATAGGCTAGGCGTCGGATAAACTCTGAATGTTTATCATGAAAAATTTAAACATCA
This sequence comes from Dichetophora obliterata, assembly GCA_963920525.1. NCBI lineage: Eukaryota > Metazoa > Arthropoda > Insecta > Diptera > Sciomyzidae > Dichetophora > Dichetophora obliterata. The sequence continues at coordinate 309,362,113 of OY986435.1, forward strand.
AACAAGCCTGAGTGGGCTTCAAACACACTTCACACACACTTCACTCACACACACACACATGCATTACACTTGAGAAGCAAAGAGATGTGAAAATAGGCTACTTTTGAAGCTTCAAAGGATTCACCGGATGACGATCATTTGCAGGCAATTTTAACTATTTCACTGTAAGCGACTAAATCTTTGTTTGTACGTGTAAGGGTGTATTAGTGTAAGTATAAGTATTTGAGTGCAAGCAACTTATTTAACACTTATGTTACTTATTTGTATGTTATGCTGGGCCGATTTGTTCAAATTAAATTTTTACATACATTTTTCATTAGACGACTAAAAAACAATACGTTTTTTCAAAGAACAAAATGCCCACCCCTTCATTTTGACTAATATATTATAATTACGAAATTATGTACTGAACATTAATCTTTTTTAACTGATATCAAAAGTAAAATTCTTTGTTCCCAAAACTTTACCATGCTAATTTTTTACGGAGTTAATTGGTCGAAAATGAATTAATAGCACATCAAAAGTAAAATTGATGTTTGCAGTTTCGAATTAATGCCTTTGACAAATTTTGTTTAGTTCACAGACCTATGGTGAAATTTTATGCGAAATTTAAAGTGGCTCCATAGCATAATCGGATAATAGTTTGTCTGGTTTAAAAGTGTTTTAAACATAAAAAAATGTGCTAAATATATTGTTGTTGTTTTTTGCTTTTATTAACACTTAACATATTTTTTTCCCTGAGCAATAAAAAGCAACAACTTTTCTAATGATAGCTGCCAATTTTAGCAGAAAAACAAAAATTACTCAATTCCTTGGGCTTAACGCATAATCGAAAAAATAGTACTCGACATACAGCTTCAAACCCTAACATCCCTGCAGTGAAAATCGTACTATTTATGAATTTAACTAGTAAATTCACTAGTTACAATAAAACTAGTCAACAAAATACTAGCTGTTAAACTAGTCAAATCTTGCTAACCACAAAGTTACTAGATAAGTTACTATCTGTATTTCAGCTAGTTCAAAAATACAAGCTGTTTTACTAGTTATAAAACAACTAGTTGCTTTATTTATAGTAATCTAGCTTTGTTTTTCTAGCTCGTAACTAAGTAGTCATAAATGTACTAGCTTCTTTGCTAGTTGCAAACTCGCTAGTTCCGCATAAAGTTGAGTTAAATTATATGTTAAATTATAAACATTGAGTATTTAGTTGTAAAAACAATAAAAATTGAGGATGTCATTTTGCGAATGCAGATCTGTTAATAGCCTTCCTTAAGGATGCGGATGATTGAAATTCATATGCGCGGATGCGGATGTTTTCAATTAAATCTAATAAATAAAAATCTCGTGTCACGGTGTTTGTTTCAGAACTCCTCCGAAATGGCTCGACCGATTTTCACGCAATTTTTTATGTGTATTTAGTAGCTATGGAAACAAGTTGTAAAGTTTATTTCTCTTTCCTACCTCCAGTGGGCGTGGCACCTCCCATACCACCCAAATTTGAGATATCGAATATCTTTGGAGCTATAAGCAGCTTAGCCTCGAAATTCGGCATTCGACCACAATTTTCACGTGGAGTTTCACTGATAACATTTTATGGGAGTTGGAAAAAGGGGCGTGGTAGCTCCCATACAACCCAAATTTGTGATGTCTAATAGCTTTTGATAGGCCTCACAGCCTCGGAATTCAGAATTTGAACTAAATTTACACATACAGTTTTACTGACAGCTTTGTATGGCGTTGGACAAGGAGGCGTGGCACCTCTCATATAGCATAAATTGAAAAAATTCAACAGCTTTTGAGTAATAGCTCGCACAGCCATGGAATTCAGTATTCGACCACGATTTACATATGGGCATTTCTGTCAAAATGTCTACCACGACTGAAAAATTAAATGTTACTTAAAATTCGTTTAAACCTCCATAATAGAGGAAAAATGTTTAAATTTATATTGTGAGAGTACTGAGAGCTCATCTCAATTTGAATTTAAAAAAATGGCAGGAAACATGATGAATGGCAACAAAAGTTAAAAAATGTTGACAAAAGTTGCTATTTTATGAGTATAATAAATACTCGTACAATACAAAGTTTAATTAAATTTTTTGCAGTTTTCAATTGTAACGGTCCTGAATTACACTTTACATGTTTTTCTAGTTTAATTAAATAAATAAAACTATAAAATATTTACACTTCTTTGAAGGAAAAAATTTGTCACATAACGTATATCACTTAACGTATCATACTATGGTTTGTATAAAAATAATTAAAAAGATTTTTTCAACGAAACAATTATGAATATGTAGCAATATTATTCCAAATTATATTAAAAAACTTTCATAAAATAACTCGTACACACTTCGCAGATTTTTTTCGTTTATATTGATGCAGGTAAAAACCACTTCTATTTCATGTCACGTAACGTATCATTTTTGGTGGCTCTGAGCTTTTATACCTTGTATAGTGCGCTAGGTAAACTATTGAAAAATCATAACAAGAAATCTGTTAGTTTAATTTTTTTTTTTGTTTTTATACTATTAAAGGTGGTACGACTTTCACGTGCGTAGCAAACCCGCCAGAGGACCTTCGGGGAATCTGCCTGTCCCAAGCCAGGAATGGAAGGGTGAGGGTTTGTTATTGGATGGGCAGTTCATGGGGCACGGCCCATGAACTGATCTCATAATGAGTTCTTTTCTGGAGGCACGGCTCCTGAATGTTCGTCTGATAACTGTAAAAGAAAAGGTTTACCTAGAGCCTTGGATGTTGCTGCCAAATTCTTGGAGAAAGCATTGTTTTGATATTAAGTTATCATAACACCGTAGTTGTAATATGCTTTCGATGGACGATCAATCCAACATAACTTGAAGAGCGGGGATAGTCATCCATCAATGATGAGGAGACCTGATCTATCGTTGTTCTGCAGACCTATCTTAGAATAAAGGTTATTATGTAGGAAACATTTAACCTTCGGACCGTTGTATAAGCAAATTTGTATACAACGGCTCATGCTTCTTAGTTTTCTGTTAAGGCTTTTTATTAAGTCTTAATTTAGGATAACGACGTTGCATAAGTAGAATTGAGGTTTACCCGGTTTTACTGGGAAACCTATGGTTATTTTTTAACCTAGCCAAGTACAATTCGAGTGGCTGAAGGTGTCACAGTCAGATATAAATGTTCTAAGAACTTTTGGTCAGTAGACGGGATGTTGAAGAGCCTTGTCAGGTGGAGCCTTTTTCCCTGGTACTGACTATCATATGGGATAGGCCCACGTGGGGTATGATGCGCTCTGGCTGTGGTTAGGCCAGAAAGGCCGGTGTGAGTTACACTTTAGTTGAACTCGGTTTGGTGATTTCCTTAAATTACTAAGAGAATGATGGTAGTTTGAATCTCGCCAATTTCAAACAGTAAATGTTAGGAAGGTAAGCAACTACCGGATCAATATACTGTTACCTTTGGAATTTGAGTACAGGCGACGGGGAAACCTAAATAGTCTGAGTTGTGTCCACTCAGATTGAGGAACTTGATAACATGTTTACGGTTCCTATGTAGTTGCCGCTTTAGTCTTCGTGTCAAGGAGTGATGACCCTTGATGCGACGTTGGATGATTATTGCGGCTGAAAAAGTAATGGGTTGTATTATTGGTATTGATACCGAGATAGCCCAAGGTTATTAAAATAACCAGTCATGTACAAATTCGAGTAGCTGAAAGTGCCACGGCCATGTATAGCGTCAATCTGACGACTTGCAAGATGATGGTTCTATTGCATGTTGTTAGGGGAACCTTTCAGAGTGGTCTTTCTTGAATTCCGAAGGGGCGTTGACCGACGCTTCATATTTGTTCCAAGCATTGGAGCACCGTTGAATTAAGCCTTCGCGGCAGGGGTCAACGTTAAAAACATAGTGGCTTTCTGTCACGTGCGTAGCTACGGAAATACCCATATACAGTTTCACTGATAACACTTCATTCGCATTTGGCAACGGGGCCGCATCAGCAACGTTATAACGAAAAAAATATTTAACTGTTTGGAATAAAATTTTAAATATTATTGAACATATGTGTAAGTAGTACAATTATATATATTCAATAAAATTTTACCCTTTTTTGAAAAAAGCTTATATAAAAGTTCATCTTTTAACCTTTTTTTTTTTTTTAAAACTCAAAATACATCAAAAGTCGGCCTTTGGAGTCTAGTGGAGAGTGCGCTAAACTATCAACCCAGAGGTCCCTGGTTTGAATCCGGGCTCGGGCATGGTTCTTTTTACTTTTTTCATTTTTTCCTGTACATTTAAGAATTATGGAAAACAAAAAATCCACAGCTAAATTGTGGAAAATGTGGAATTAATGGACAGGAACAACTAAGGGCTGGAAATACTTGCCGAGGTTAAGGCACAACACTAGCCTCGGTTAAAAGCAATTCAAATTGTCTTTCACGGTTGTTTCGCCTAGTCAATATTTCACGTATGGTTCCAATCAATTCCTCTTAATAATCTATCCTTTCCTTTCAGGTCAAAGAAAGGTCAAAAAAAAATTTCGATCGCTTTAAAGTATAAAATAAAAAAAAACATTTATAACAAAAAACATTAAAGCAAATACCATTTCAGTTATTATAACTTAGTATAAATATTAAATGTGCAGCTTTTTAAAAATAACAATCTGCTCAAAAATATAAATATTAATATAGTTTCATTAATACAAGTATTTAGCCAGTTTGCATAGTACTAGCATACAACTGGTTTCAAAAAGACTAGAACAAAACGAATACTAGCATACAACTAGTATGAAAACTACTAGAATTGAACTGGCTAAAATAATACTAATATAAAACGGGTCAATATTAAACTAGTATTCAACTAGTTAAAAATATACTAGCACAAAGGTGGCTCAAATCATACAAGTAAAAAGCCTAGTTTTGATTAAACTAGTATTTTACTGGTTTAAAAGTTACTACTATCGCAACTTGTTCAAATTATGCTAGTAAAAACACTACCTCAATTCATATCGAGAATAGGACAATTTCTCGATGACATCAACACAGGAAAATAACCAATTTGAGCAATGTAAAAAGCATGAAAAAGCTGAACTAGTACTGGTATTTTTTGACCTAGTATATTTACCAGTATTTTTACAAGTTGGCTACACTGCAGATACAGCTTTTCTTAGGCTTAACAACAGCTTTTGTGTTTTGATGATTAAATAAGGCATTTGGTTTACGCCACACAAACAACTTTCCATCTTTGACCCATGCAAATTTAATTTGCTTTCATGATTTTAATTATAAGCTTTTTAGATCTGATCAAGTAAATTTTGAAACAGGCAACAACAAAAAAAAAAATATTAACCCTGTATTGTATTAATTTGTTTTCGTCAGTAAAACAATCCTTAAAATAATGCAAACTAGCAATAAATGTTTTTTAAGAACAAAAAACATGATTCCAAAAATCTTCTGTTTTTTATAGGTAAATATTTTCCTTGGCATGTATTATTTTTTGTTTTGATTTTGAAGGCTTACAAATTGTAGTTGTGCAATGTTTTTCTAACAAAATTTAAGCATACATCTTTGCTAGTGCGAGTTTTCAATGATATTTAAAGTTTCTTTGCAGTTTTAAGATGATCTTGTTTGATTTTTTTTAGTAACGAACACTCGCTCATTTAATATTTTGCCATTACCTTCTCTGCTTTCAAACCTAAACTTATTACGATACCTTGTTATAATTTCGTGCACAGTAGATCTACTTTTTTCCAACTATTTCGCCAATTTCTCTTACAGTTTTACCGTCAAAATTTTACTAAATGGTTCATTGCTAATGTTGATAGTAGAATGTTTTGCATTTGGAGCCATTTAAAATATATTTTAATTTACTACTAATACTATTTGTCACTAAATGCTGTTGACAACTAAATGACAAAAATAAACTTATTTTTGAAGTGCGTATTACATCATTTTAAGCATTGCTTCTTTGTTTTGTCCGATCACAACGGTACGGCATGTCAGCACTAATGAGTAAAGAAGCACTCAAAAAGACCTTCTGGTCAGCTGCTATCGTGAAAAAGCTGACCCTACGTATGACACACCATTGTAATTTTAACATTGTATGTCCTAGAAAAAAAGCACTTAATTGCTTTAAAAGACCTCTCAAGGAAAGCTTTGGGTCAGAATTTCGTTGAATTGCTTCAAAAGAGGCTCTTGGAAATCTTTGTGGCAGCAGTTCGTTGTTTTGAATACACTTTTCAAGTTTTTTGAACTATCTCTCTTTTTTCTTTCTCAAAGAATGCAATTCACAAAGAATTTCATATATTTCAATTATTCTTTTTTATTCAATATTCATTTTTTATTCGTTATTTATGTTTTATTCATTATTCTTTTGTTATTCATCATTCATTTTTTATTCGCTATTCATTCTTCATTCATTATTAATTTTTTATTCATTATTCATTTGTTATTTTTTATTCATTTTTTATTCATTTTAGTTATTAGCCATAAATAAAATATGAATTAAAAGTTAACAATGAATAAAAAATTAATAATGAATAACAACTGAATAATGAATAAAAAAAACAATAATGAACAATAACTGAAAAATGAATAAAAAATTTATAATGAATAACAAATTAATAATGAATAAAAAATGAAATATGAATAAAAATGAATAATGAGTAAAAAATTTATAATGAATAAAGAAATAATAATTGAAAATTCTGAAATTCTTTGCGAATAGCATTCTTTGTGAATGTCATTCAAATGAATAAATAAATTATTCATTAATCTGAATAACGAAAATGAATAATTGAAATGAATATTTAATCACTTTTTAAAAATGAATGTGAATTTAAAATTTTGTTTATAAATCAATTTTGCATTCATTGAATGCATTCTCATTTTGTTACTTACTGATTCCCTTTTTTGTGGATAAAATCAAATTGATCAAATCATTTACAGCTCTGGTAAATGTAACAAATGTATTGGTAAAATATACATTTGTTCTTGTACGAATACGAATAAAATATTTGCAATATGTACTAAACTACGTCCAATCTACGAATCCTTTTGTAACTAAAACCTACGTATAAAATTCGTAGAATGGACGCAGCTATTAATAATATTTCCACACAAAATTTTTGAGTGTAAGCATACGTATTGAAAAGTGCCTGTGAAACAAGGGTAAATGAAAAGGTATCGTAACTTACCACAGCGACGGGTACAACATTTTAAAAACACATGCATGGTTTAGCTCAGTTTTATTTATAAATACACTTTAAAAAGAGAATTTTTGAGCTCTCTGCAAAATATATTGACATTTAAAAATATCGACTTTTTGATTGATTATAGATGCACTTTATCAAAATACATTTTCTTGCTTAATTTACCAGTATTTGTAATACTTCTTTGCTATCAGAATACCAGGTAGTATTGACAGTTTTTATGGAAAACTTAAGCTGTCAAAAAATTTACTCAAAAAGAGAGCGCTTTCAATCGGCCATTGTCAACAAGTGAAAACATAACCAATGCCATAGCAGAATCTATGAAGATTTTGACAAAAAACTTGCTCTGTAAAATGGTTTTTGCAAACAATTGACTTTTCTGTCAGCAACGAGCTTCCTTTTGAGGCACTGAATAGAATTTAGCATCACGAACTGAAAAGTTTTTCGCATAAATCACACAATTTTGATTTTTTTACAATTTTCATGATTTCAAATTTTTATTTATTTATTTAAACGCACAAAAATTTTAATTTGATTTTTATGATTTTAGTTTTCGCCGCTTGCTTCCTTTTTTGCTTTCTATCAGTAGTAGTAGTAGTAGTACTTTATTGAGACTTTACAAAACGATTTTACAAGATAGTAATATAAACGATAGCTTATTTCGTAAACTTAGCGGCTGTAAATAGTATGGCCAGTTTAAACTGTTACATAATTAAGTATATTAATAACTCGATTGCCACATGGCTAACATATTATTAAAGAATATTATACTCCTGCTCAAGTGAGTAATAAAACATTTGCGTTTGACGTTATGTCCTAAGATATATATATACAATTTTTAAAATAAACCTAATGAAAGAAAGAGACAACAACCGTGTGTCATGACACACAAACTGCTGAATCTTTCGCACATTGCAATGTGTTTGCATACAATAGTGGGTTTGAAATGAGCTACAAGCATGACTTTAACATTAAATGATTACATGAGTGAATTTATGTATATGAAATTAAGTATATAAGGAATATATGACATTGAAATAACACAAGTCACACAATTAATTTTTTTAAAACTTTATTCTATTCTTATAAACAATTAAGAATATATTATCTGGTCAAAAAATCTATATAAATAACATAAAAGTCAAGTAGATATATTACTTAAAACTTTTTTTAATTTGTGGTAAAATTTGTCAAAAATATCATTTATCGTAAAGTATTCCCTCTTTTTCTCTTTATATAAGAAGAAGTTAATCTGGTCAACAGATACATATAATATATATTAAAATCAAATATACAAAAATACATGATACACTAATTATTTCATGGTAATATACCGTCGTTCAGTTGCCTTTCTCCGGTTCCATTATTTCCTTTCTATTATTTGCGTATACAGCTAGCGTCGTTTAGTTGCCTTACTTCTTTTCCCTTATTTCGTTTCTGATATATGTATGCTTCTACAGCGAGCTTCAATGTGCACGTCTTTCCATTGCTGCTTTTAAATATTTTAATAAAACTTTAATAAGTTTTCTTATAACTGTTAACTGAATGAACTGTAAAAACCACATTATCCATCGTATGGGCTAATATTGTTGTAAATGACTGGTCGCAATTCACGACCTCACGGTTCAACAGTCAGCCCGTGAATCTCGCTTTCTATCAATAACAGCTGTTTTTGACAGGCTATGTTTTCCTTTTGTAGAGAAAATAAGCAGTTGTCAACATTACCTGGATAATTCTACCACGACTTCTATGTGTTTGTTGTAATTTTTTGATTTCAAAACAAAATTTGAAGCTCAAAAATAATAAATTTTGATAAAAATTGTCAACTGCTTTTCAGATGGTTTCATTAAAAAAAATTTGTTTTTAGAGTTTTAGATTTTGTTATGAAAACAAAAATTACAACAAACACATAAAACATTCGAGTCACATCGTTTCAACACCGAGGTCATGAAGTGCGACTAGCCAAAAGTAATTGTGTTTGTGGTCCATCCGTACAGTTTTTATATAGAATCAAAACGATTCGTAAATTGTGATGGCGTTATAAATCTTATGATTTGGCCAAAGAATTTCCTCTTAACTGAGGAGTCTTCTTGAGCTAGGGAAGCCTAGTTTTCGGAGTAACCTAAATTAAACAAAAAAAAAACACATAGAAATATTAAAAATACTGGTTAACTACTGGTTCTTTGCCAGAATAGGGCTATCAGCATATTTTTTTTTAATTTTAAGCCACATTTACATCAAACAAACTCTTGTCTCACTATGCGCTAGAGCCACTATAATTGTAGAAAGTTTTAACCCTTAATTTACTACTACAGTAATTTTTGAAACCTTTTTTCGAAGCGGCGAAAAAAACCAGAAAAGCGACGAAAATAATAAGGTTTCAACAAAAAAATACGGTCAATGGGGCTTTCGTACAAAATTTCAGAAAAACTACAAAACAGTAAGATTAAGGGAGGGTAAGTTTTATTCACAGTTTATTCATCAAATCGGGCCACCCTTGTGTAAGTACGTGTTTGTGAGTTTAAGTGTTGAAGTTTGCAAAAAAGGCATGTAAGCGCTTCATTTTGCCATCTTTATTCATATATCGTGGCATTCGCTGCTGTTGATGTAGTTGTGGGCAACAGTTTGTGGCAACATACATTGTTAGTTTAAGTATATTCTTATGAATAGTGTGTGTTTGTGTATTTCAGTGTGTGTATGTAAGTGCATGAAAAGATGTTGCTTACAGAAACACTATCTTTGCATGGCAGAGGCGTTAATGTAAGCTGTACTAATTATGCTGTAGTAATTACAATCACTTTTAAGTTAACCCAATTTATAAACAAGATTTATAATTTACATCAAATTAAAAAAACTTCAAGCAGTTCAGTGTACATGATTAAGGGTACACGAGCTTATGTATACTCATACATATTAGCAAGATTTTAATCCTAATTTGTTCAACTGGTTTTTTAAACACATTCAAATGAGTGTGACTCAGATTAAGTTATCAGAGAATGAGACATTTCCGCTAGAATGAATTAGCTGTGGCTTACATTTTCTTAATACTGTAACATGTAACATAATAATGTGTATAAAAGAAATTTAAAAATACGTGGTTTTCTTTTAGTTCTGAAAGTAAAAGTTTCCTTAAGAGGCTAATACCTAAAACGCTTATTTGATTTAAATTATCATTTCCACATCTTAGGATTTTTCCAGAAATTTCCAGTTACAGCTCAATTTAGAAACAGTTAATAACTCTTTTTTTTCCCCAAATAGAAGGAGTTTTTCTGCAATAAGACCTGAATATTGGGTAATTTAATAGTGCCTGATATAAATTTTGTTCACTTCATCATATGAAGCATCGCCGCGAATAACATTGTAAGCAACAAACGAATCAAACATGTTTCTTTTTGCTTACTACCGTTAAAAATGCTCTAGCTTGAATCTGGAAATTTTTTTCTTCATATATACAGGCCAAGTTTTACAACTCTTACACCAAAAGAGCGGAAATTGAAATCAAATGGTTTTTTAAGTCCACCGTTAAAATCGTTTTTTTCAATTACGGAAAACTTATAATTTTGTCGCTTACAACGTGATTCGCGGTGACGCTTCATATGTAAAATCATTAGGTGTTGGGCTGAATCTTTAACTCTTTTTTACTTCACCCAATCCTTTTTTTATGAGTTAAAAAGGTGGATTTTAGAACACTGTCCCGACAGTGTGGTTTTTGTAAATTATTTTAAAATGTGTAATAGAAAAAACCATAAAAACTAATGATGAAGTTTTGTAGCCACAATGAGGTCAAACAATGTTAATATAAATTAATAAACATCTGGCAACAGATGACTTCTATTTAGCAAGCGTTAAAGTAAATGTTCAATAAATAAACAAAACTGTCTTCCTGTCAACTATACACGCTGAAAAAAAGCTGTTTCTTAGTATTATTTACAATATATCGTCACTTGCATGCCAAAATCATGAATGTTATTTTTTATAGTTTTTGGGAAAACGAGTTTTAAGGTTTGCATGCTTCTGAAAATTACGGAAGTACAATTTTTGTAAAATTTTATTTACCGAATTTTAAGTATTAAGTTACTTAACAATAGTTTAAAATTTTGCTGGCCTTCCTCTCTCCAAAGGGATTTAAAAAACATTCATTTTTTTAGCTTGCAGAAAAATTCCAATTTATACAACTTTTTTGCTTACAAAAACTTGAGTAATGTAGTATGAATGTTGAAGATCTGTTATTTCCTGATACCCTGGTATACAGATATGTGGACATTTGGTCTTTCAATTTATGATTTAAATTTGATTTGCATACCTTACTCCTAACGGATTTTATAACACACTCGTTGCTTTGGCATGCAGAAAAATTCCAATTTATAAAACTTTCATGTTTCAAGGAATCGAGTAATGTATGAATGTGTAGGATCTGTTATTTCCTGCTACTATGGTTTGCAAATGTGTGGGCTTTAGGTTCCTCATTTTACGATTTATATATGCTGGGCCTATCTCACTACTAAAGTATTTAAAAACATATTCAATTTTTTTGGCATGCAGAAAAATTTTAATTTTGTTTAAATGTTTGTGAAACATTCATTTTTCTGGCATGATAAAAAATTTAAAAAAACACATTCATTGATTTAGAACTGTAGTATTGCGGTAGATCTGATATTCTTATTCCAATTCCTTATGTTGATGCAATGTTCCTTATATAAAATTGCATCGTAAGCCGCAACAAAGCCAAAATTGAATTTTTCACATTCATGATCTTGGCATGCAGGTGACGACGATATTTCATATAAGATTGGAAATTATTCGAACTACAAATGCAACTTAAAAAGTAAAAAACAGTGCCAGAGAAATAAGAGAGATTTTAATACTGTGATAGTTTTCATACCCCCACGCGTACTGCGGAAGAGTTATATTAACTTAGACATTCCATTTGTAATGCTGACAAGCAGGCGTGGCTGGTATAGAAGAATAAATATATTCTTTATCAGCATTACCTCCTGAGTCAATTTTGCCATCTCCGTCTGTCTGTCGATACGATTACAGCTGCAATTTCAAAGCTATCGTAATAAAATTTTGTGTATGTCCTTATATTAAAAAACCCAGTTCAAGTTTGAGAATGAGCGAAATCGAATAAAGACCACGCCTATCTGCAATACAACGTGACTTTATAAAATCGCAAAAATCTTTGGAAATACCACAAAAATGTATTTACTGACTTGAAATGAAGGTTTAAATTTTCAGTAACTCTTAAATTTTCAGTCGCGGTGTACCTTTTAATGGTAATGCCCATATGCGAATTATTTAAAATGTCATATAATAAAGCAGAACACAAATGGTTTTTTACTTAAATTAAAAACAAACAAAATAGTTTTAATTTCTTACGCCACGTTTTTACAGTAAATTTATCTAGAAGATAAATACTACCCTCCAGGAAATTTGAGCATTCCCGGATGTTACCAGGAAACATTCCATGGAATGTAGGAAGCATTTCCCTTTGTTGCACACTCCATTGCTTTTTTTACATAGCATGTCATTAGAGGAAAACATTCCTCCCCGCTGTGTTAAAAAGTCATGTGGAAGCATTCCTTTCCCTTGTTATGAAAATGGATTCGGCCAGGATTCGAACCCGGGACCCCTGAGTGACAGTCGAGCGCGCTACCACTAGACTATCAAATTCTACAATAAGCGGCTAGAAAACAATGATATTAATATTTTCTATTGTCATTGCTTGACAATAAATAAAAGTTTCCAAATGGATTCTTAAAGAAGCGGATTGGAAACAATATAAATACAAAACTTCCCTTAAGCTTCCAAAAGATACGGTTTGGAAACAATATAAACACAAAACTACCCTTAAGCTTTCAAAAGATACGGTGGGGAATGTTTCTTTATCACTTTTAGATGGAAGCCTTCCGATTTTTCCTGGAGGGTATCTACTATCTAGATCAGGGATGGGCATTCTAACACAGTCACATTTTATTTTGTCTTGTTAGTATTAGTACGCTCTCGAATGGCGCACACTGAGCGAAATAGTTGTCACAATTGTCTAGATTTGCAATTTTGTATGTTTATACCTCCACACATACTGTAATACTGTTTATTTTTTTATTTTTAGTCATTGGTATTGTTCACTTTCTCTTTTATGTCATTAATGCTCCAGCATTTTCTTCTGAGAAAATAAATTATATTAGTTTTCTTGCAGTGGCAAATAGTAAATAGCAAAATGTAAAGGTTCTCTGCAGAACAGAAATCGCATTGCAATTCAGAGTCAAACAATTTTTTTAGGTGTTGTGTTTTTGTTTTAATATTATTAAACTCTAATGTATAGGAATCATTGAAATTATAATCAAAACTTCAACAAATTAAGTATCAAAACATCAATGAATACAAATAATATAAAAAAAAATAATGCAAGAATCCTTAAGTTCGTTAGGAACAGAAAAATTTCCTTGGGTAAACTATCCGCTATTTGGTGCGGTTCTTGGTACAAACACATGAGTAGCGAAGTCGAGTCCTAATTAGACCGTTTTAGTGACACAAAATGTGCTCTGCTGTTTCTTCATCTTCGTTACATAATCTACACAGATCTCTTGGACTATACCAATGGTTGATAAGTGCTTTTTTACCTTGCAATGTGCAGCTAGGAAACCAGTGACAAGTCTGATAGATGTCATCATGGTGTAATTATCCAAGTGGAAGCGGTTTTTTTACCACACCATAAATTTTGCTATAGTTGTCAAAAAATTTTCTGTAAAAGAGCGAGGTTGTTTATAAGTGTCAAGTGATTCGTTATAAGAAGCTCTTAGAAAAGTATTTGGTCGTTCGCTAAAGCTGCTTTAAACTCTTTTTTGTTTTGTTAAATAATAAATATTTTCAATATAAGCTGAAGTTATTCAGAAAGCTAAAAGAGCACGCGATAAGAAATTATGTACAAAAGAAGATCTGATATGTAAGAGAATCCAGCAGCAGCTTTAATAGTAGCAGCAGCAGCAAATACTTTGCTTGCTTTAGTCGCAATTTGTTGGTACTAATTAGGCTCGGAGCTGGTCTATAACAGCAAAGCTATTAGCTTAAAACACATCAACAGATAAGATTAGCTAACTGAAGGTCTTGGCAAAAACATAAAATTAAAAAACAAACACTTTCACAAACTGCGTTTTTTTTTTTTTGCTTTGCTTCAAATTTGCCATCAGCTGTTTTGGACAAGGCTAGTGCTAATTTTTGTGAGAGAGTTGAAAAAACCGCTTCCACCTTGATGATTACACCATGGATGTTATAAAATGTCTTAAAATGTGCTTCCAACTTTTCTAGCGGAAAAAATTGATTGTGATGTCGCGGGTTTACTTAAAGTAAATTAAGAATGTTAAAGTAGTTCAAATAACAATTTTTAAACCAGAATATTATTAAATTCAATTTGATTTTACATACTAACTGTCAGTTATAAGATATTTATATAACTCTTATAAGATATTTAGATTAAATTAATAAAGTATTTATTAATGAAAATGTGGCAAACTTGTACTCATAAATAAGCTCAATTATAGCTTTCGTTAAGCAGATTCTCACGCTCAAGATCTAAATGATGTTTTTCTTAAGCTCTGTCTCATTTTATTTGCGCATGGTCTTCGTTACTTTTACCCCTAAGTTCATCCATTATATGCTGTCGACAGCATACTTCGAGCAGGACTTCGAGCACCCCTAGCTTAGATGTAAGCGAACAAACCAAAATCATTGTCAGCATTAACAAGCATCTTCTATATACACTAGGCTGGGTCGATTTGCAAACCTATGTTGCCTGGGCGATTTTCGAATCGTGCATGAAAAGATATTAAAAAAATAAGGGGAAAATAGAGGTGCACTTTACCCTCTCACATCTTCAATTTTTTTAATTTTATTTTTAGGAATTTTTTAAGAAAATGTTTGTATATAAACGCGCATACCTAGAGCAAAACTGATGCCAGAAATGAAATCCTCGTATCCAGTTCAATCTTAAGCTGGTCTTACATGTATACGTTTTATACAAAAATTTATTGTAAAAAATTCGTTAAGAAAAAAATTCACAACATTCACTCGCTATGAATCATGCACTTCAAGAAGACAAAAAAATGCTTGAAGATAAAATTATTTTTCTACAAGAAGAGATTGACTGATTGATTAATCTACAAGAAGAGATTGTTTTCAACAACAAAATAAAGAAAGGTGCGTAGAAATTGTTGGTATTCCATCTGTCAACAACGCAAACGCTCTCGACTGCTCGCTGACAGTGTTTTCAAATGGCTTATTGCCAATACACATTGACTGCGACAAGCGACGAACGCCAATTGTCAAAAAATAGAACGCATGTTTTTTTATGGAGATGTATTTTTTGAAGAGGGCACGACAAAGAGAGAACACGACCACAATTGTTTCTGCCGCGGACTTCAATCTATTTTTAATTTGATAGACTACAAAAGCGAACATAGAAGAGTTTGTTTATGTTTTGTATGAAATACAGACTGTCGCTGTTGCATTCATTATAATCTAGTCGACGAGAATACTGCGACATTACTCTCTGACGGCAAGTTTTCGTTTTGCCGGTGGACGCCTGTTGCAGTCAATGTGTATCGGCAATTAGTTGTCAACGTAATAGAAGAGCAAATTGACGATTGTTACGTTAAGCGTATACCATAAACCCAGGGATGCTGCATCAAATAATTCGTCGCAAAATATTTTATGTATGAAATTTGTATCACGTTTAAAAAAGCAAATTGTTATGAAAAAAAAGTGCAAATTTAAGAAAAATTCAAATACTAAATTCTTTAACTGCGAAAGATCTTAAGTTTCGATGGGTTTCTCACGGGAATATTTTGCTGCGCAAAAAAGAGGGCGATAATTATTTATTAAATCAAATGAGAATTTATCAAAAATTATTTGAGCAGAGATTTGGGTCTATGATTTTGAATAAAGTTTATTTAATATTCATGGCTACAAGTGCTTTGCGAATTGCAATAATGATTACGCTGCTGGTGGGGTAGCGGTTTTTGTGAAAGAAGAGTTCGATTGTGATTTTTGTTGTCTTAAATTTCAAAGTTCAGATTTAGCTAAAATATGTTGTGTAATTGGTAACCAAAAGTTTTAATTTTTTGCATTTATAGATTCCATGGTAACTCGAATATTGACATGTTTTTAAGTGATCTTGACACCTATTTGTCAGGTTATAGTTGTAGTTATGTTATTTTTCTAGGTGATATAAATGAAAATATTCTGAAAAACTCGTCCGTGCTGGATAAATATCTATTATTTCTGTCTTCTTATGGTCTTGAATCCGTGTCAATGAACCAACTCGAATATCTGATAGTTCTTTTACGTGTATCGATCATATTTTTGTGAAATCAAATACATATAGTCCAATATCTATTTATAGTTCTCTGACTAATTAGAAGTTTTTGGATTATTGTTTATATCTCCAAAATCCAAATAGACCATTTAAAACTGCACCGCAACAGGAGTTTTTCGTTGACAAGATTGATTTTTCAAAATTAAACTATAGTCTTTTTTTTAATCTTGGGGTAAAGTTTATTGTGAGCCTGATCCATCAAAAGCATATTCCATCTTTTATGTAACTTTAGTACAACATGTAAACCTGTGAATACTGTAAAATTTGATAAATGTGTTTTTAAGTTCAAGAAACTTAAATCATGAATGTATTTTTCGTTATAAAGAAAAATTTATTATAAAAATAAGATATATAAGAAATTGTCTAAGCAACCATCCAATTTAAGTTTAAAATAATGCTATAAAAAAACTATGCAAAGAAATATCTTTATAAATTGCATTGTGTAAAACTTAATAATATGTAAATGAGTTTAGAAAAATTTAGGGTAATATAAAAAAAGAATGGCAGTTTGTAAATGATATCCTGAATGTACCCAAAAATAACGAACACATTGACTATATCAATGTTGAAGACGCTGATGTACGGGATTCTAATGTAAAAGCTGACTTTTTAATAAGTTTTTTGCCAAAATTGGTAAAGCTGTTGTTTGTGATGCAGGTCCTTTTGGTGCTTCTTGCAACTGTGCAGATAAGGAAGCATTTTACCCTTATAGCATGTATTTTGAGCCCATTTCTTCTTATAAACTTTTCAAAGTAATAATGTCTCTCAAAAACTCTCATTCATGTTCTGATGATATTTTTTTCAAATGTTTTTCTTAAGAAGGTCGCCTGTAATATTTACAATAGAAGCATTGAGCTTGGAATTTTTTCTGAAGATCTTAAAAAAGCTGTAGTTATACCATTATTCAAGAAAGGAGTTAAAACCAAGTTAAATAACTATAGACCATTTCATTGCTACCAGTTTTTGTAAAAGTGTTTAAAAAGGCCGTTAAAACGAAAATAGTCAAACTATTGTCAAAAATCAACTTTTTAAGTAACTTTCAGTATGGCTTCACAGAGAGTTTGTCAACAGAAGATGCTCTACTAAATTTTTGTAATAATATTTACAGTGGTCTGAATGAAAAAAAGTCTGTACAGCTCTTTTTGTTGACATAACAAAAGCATTCGATACTGTAGATCAGTGTGGAATAGCTTTGCACACCTATACTTTCTCATCTTGAGTATGTATTAATGAGCGCTTTAAGGATCACACTGAAAACAAAGTAGTGCTAAAGCGCTTTTTGCAGAAATCTTACTAGCCATTATGGGATATTTTTTTTTTGCTCGGATTTGTATTGCAAAATTAAATTAACAAGTAGTGGACGGAATGTCAAAAGGAAACAGACCGACAGACGGATAATGTTAACTACAGATAAGCAAACGGAAATGTAATAAGGCCTGGTAATAGTAAAAAACAAATATGGTTTTTTATTGTGCTTATGTTGCTTATTGTGTTTTGCCAAGGCTAAACTGACAGCGTAAGATGCTTTCCTTATACGTACTTGGAACTGATCGCTATATGATATGGTATGTAGACATGCCGCTTTTAAATAATTAATTAATTTCTCCATCGCATGCCCCACGATTACCTTATATTGGCCATGCGAGTTATCGTAATGCCTTGTTATGCATATTTTTTTAATTTTACCGCGCCATGCCGTTATTTTCTAAAAATAAAAATTTTTTTTCAAACATACTTCTAAAAATTTTGCATATATACAATTTTATGCAGTGTAATCTTACGTTATATCTGTGTTGATGAGCAATAAGAGCTTAAGCTTTATTTCCAGTTTCCAGAAATCTTGTTTCAAAGTTTTCAATCGCCATTTAAGTTATATGGAAGGGTCTTTTGTTTTTGCGTCATATCTTTGGCTAAGGTCATGCTAGAAGTTCTAGATTTTGTGTGTTCAGAATGATATTCACATGGAATACAACTATATCAATAACTCGGCTCTGTCTTAAATCGACTTAAGCTATTATTTCTTATCGACACAGATATAATATAATATATTCAAGGAACACGCAAACGCAGATCTTATCTGCTTAACATTTGCTTGAACACTGAAGCTCTGATCGTTGTGTAGGTGACATGAATACATATATTACTTCACAAACACAATCTCAAGTGTGCAGAGCTGCCCGACACTGCTGTAGATCATTAAATATTACTTACGAAATTGTATAAACTAGTATCGTCTGTGGCCGAAATTCGACCAACCTTCTGAAATTTCAATCGTTTTTTTCTAGTTATGAGGCGTGACCTTGCTTTAAGATAATGTGCTGTACTAAGAAAGTCTTATGTTTCAAATTATTGCAATAATATTGATATAAAATTAGTCGAAATTTTTTAAAAATATCTGTAAAAACATTACCCATACAAAATTTTTGTACACCGTTATTTTTCACAACCAGGGCTTTTCATATTAAGACACGGTGTGCTGAGAAAAGCTTTAGTTTTCAAGATATTGCCATAACTTTGATGTCAAAATAAAGCGAATTTTTTAGAATTTTCTATTTATAAGAAAAATCATCAGCACAATATATATTCACACATGTTACATACAAAAATACTTATTGTAGGGTATTCGTAAGAGATAGCGAAAAATGTTTTTTGTACATTGTATTAATGTCGAAAATTTCCTCTTACACTTGTTTTGCTATTTTTTATAACTTAGGTTTTACTTAAGAAAATTCTTTAAACGCTAATATTTCAGGTCAAAGGTCACAAAAATATTCAGAGAACTCCTTTTCCCTACTCTAATTTCTTTAAAAAAATTATCAAAATCGGTTCAGAAGCACGGAAGAACTGTTTCTCCAACGCATATTTCTATATATACCGAATTGGCTTAAAACATAGATTTATGTTTATAACCTTGGAGTGATTTGAAATATTTGATAATTTTTTTAACAGAAATTATTTCCTAAACTATATAACTTTGTAAAAAATGTAAAAACAACATTTTGAAAAATTAAATTTTCATAAAAAAAATCATAGCTCATGAATTTCGATGATAGAAACTGTTTATTGAATTATGTGTCAAAATGAAGCAATTTTTGCAAATAAATGATATGAAAGTGTGTGAAAAAGAAAATGTAATAAGAAAAAAAATTACAACAAAAAAAAACGTTTGTTTTCTTTTTTGAGCAAAACCTAAATATTTTACAGATTTTTTTAAAACAATATAAAACATTGAACTGATTAGATAACGGTAAATCTTTTCTTATTTCTCCAAAGTCATTTAATTGCTTTTTCGGACAAAGAAAATTTGTTGAAAATCGATTAAAAAATGGCTTAGATATTTGCTTGCAAATTCAAAACATGAAATTTCAATAGTTTTTTTCTCATTCTGAGGCGATGGCCTTGCTTCAAGGAAATACGTTGTACTGAGAAGATATATATTTTTCGAGATATTTAAATAATTTTAATGTCATTTTAAGGGGATTTTTTAACATACTATCTGTGCAAAATATTACGAAGAAAGCTTTAGTATACCGTTATTTTCCTCAACCAACGACTTTTCATACAAAAATACGTTGTACTGAGAATATACATAGTTTTCGAGCTATCACAATAGTTTTCATATCAAAATATCGAAAATTTTTTTTGTACAATAATTTGCTATTTGTAAGAAATTTCACCATCACAATATATATTCACACTTTTAACATAAAAAATGCTTATTGTAGGGTATCCGTAAGAGATGGCGCAAAATGTCCGAGGTATTTTTTGCACACTTTATCAATGTCTAAAATTTTCTCTTACATTATATTCTTTTACCTGTTACAGTTTAGCTTTTATTTAATAAATGCTCTTTTAACGCTCATATTTCAGATTGAAGGTCACCAATCTAAAATGTAATCATACACAGTAAAAAATATGAGCATACATTTTATACTATTTTGTATACATATAAATCCAAACCAAAAATGTTTTAAAAGTTATACCATCAAATCTTACAAATTTTTCTCGACCATTTTTCTCGTCAGACCAATCGAAACCGCTATATCTTTAAATTTCCCGATTTCGGTGAATTTTTTTTTTTCGAACCAGAATATATTTTGATTAACACATTATATCCATATGAAATTTTTAAATTATATTTGTTTTATTATTTTTATAATATTGAGTGGTATAAAATTTATAAATTATTTGGAATAAAAAAGTTTATACCACACAAATGCTATAAAAAAGATAAAATTTACCCTCAAATTTCTTACTGTGTACTGTGCAGCCAGATCTTTCGTTTGATACCTTATTCACTGTTCTAACTCTTTTTAGCCCTGAGATTCAAACCTTAATACAATACTTCAATACAAACTTTCAACGTCAATATTTCGGGTCAGAGGTCATAAATTTGAAATCTAAAATGATTCTGCACATAAAGGGCGCAGTACATTTCGAATGATATAAGTTTCATTGCCCTTATTCTAAAATTAATATCGAAAAAGTGTACGACAACATTTAATGTTTGCCTATTAATATATAAGACGTGGGTTCAGAGGCTTCATTTATAACTGGTTTCAGTCTTATTAGCTAAATAAGGGTACAAAAAGTTAAAAAAAATGGCAGTTTCAGTAACTTAATTGACATGGATATAGGTGTCCCCAGGGGTCTGTACTTGGGCCAATATTATTTCTTGTTTTTATAAATTCTATTGTTTTGTCTACAATTGTTTAGTAAAGTCATAGCATTTGCTGATGACATGGCATGCACTTATGCAAGTGATTCACTGCAGAACTTAACATTTGAATTAAATAATGATTTAGAGCATCTGAGAAATGGGTTTGATTCTCATAAATTAGTTCTAAGTGACAAAACCAAATTAATGTATTTCAACATAAGTGGTTCTGAAATTAACCTGTGTAGTTTTGTTTTTCATTGTTCTGTTTGTAAAAGGTTCTCTCTTGATAATAACGTTTATCGTTCTTATTTTGCGTCAAAAACGTTTCATAACTCTTATCAATGTTGCCCGCAATGTTTTACAATCGAATGTGTTAAACCGTTTAAATATCTAGGTTTGTTCTTAGACTGGAAATTGTCATGGCTAGATCATACCGTGGCTCTTTAGCGATATCTTTTGGGTGCAACTAAAAAAATCTACCACTTGAGTTCGTATTACTCGTCTTAATTGCTAACTTGCATCTACCACGGGATTTTCCACTCTCAACTGCAATATTGGATAACATGCTGGGGGTGGGGGTAACTATTTGAATAAAATTCAGCCTCGTTAGTTGCTCAAAAACATGCTTTTAATTTAATTTGCCATAAAAGGAGAATCGATAGTAGCTTTTCTTAATTTAAGAACTTAAATGTATTGCCAATTAAACACTTGCACTACTATGAACTACTTAAACTTTTTTCAAAAGATCTGGATATTTATTAAACAGCCACTATGAGAACTATAATTTAAGGGTCAGACACCAACATTGTGTTAAAATTCCGTCTAACAACTTGTCTGTCTTCTTTTACTCGTATGCATGTGCTGGTCCTAGACTTTTTAATAACTTACCGAATAATATTCGTTGTATTCAAAGAGATAAAAACATGGCTGTTTAAGTTTGACATTGAAATTTGTTAATACTCCAATCTCTGTGCAGTTATAATTTAGTCTCAACTGTTTAATTCTTATGCACTTTTATTCCATCACTTAAATTTTAATGCTTTTATTTTTGTATATTTAAGTTACCTTTTGTCAAATGCAAATTATTTAAATATTCTATTAAGACCCCACTACAATACTTTTATAAGATAAAACAATACTTATGCTTGTGATTTTGCATTTGCTTTTAAATATTTAAATATGTAACTATGTACATACCGCCACTTGTTCATTTTGAACATCAGAATGTAGATGTTGCTAATAAATTATCAATTTTTTAATTTTGTATTTAATCTTAAGTGAAATGTACTGATGTGTATTCAAAAATTGATTTCGTAATAAAAAATAATAATAATAATAATAATAATAATAATAATAAAAAATTTGTCAGTTTCATTAAACCCCGAAAACAGGTTAAATTTGCCTGAATTGCTGATCGCAACCTTATGCCTCGTGCTTGCAAATTTTAACTTGAAATTTAGTCATTAATTATTTTTATATGTAAAATTTATGATGTTTTATGATTGTTCAATTACTTTGTAATTACTACTAAATGCTTAATGCCAAATAATTTCATGAAGCTACAGGTTGCACCAACAAGTTCTTCAGAACAAACCACCAATCGGACTATACAGCTGTTTTGTTGATCGCTTCAGTAGTCTTCTGCGGCTTCCATGGACTCTGATATACTCACAAATTCTGTTTTATCAAAACAGAAAAATGTGTGCTATTTTTCCTTTTCAATATTAGTATTTTTACTTGTTCTTTTTGTACTTGTTGAATTACAAGTAGTTTGCCAGTAAACCAGCGAAATATTAGTTTAATTTAAAATGAGTTTTTACTATAACCTTAAATTATGGTGTTAAATTCATTTTTGGTATATGTATAAATTGAAATCGAAAAAATTAAGGATGGACACTTTAGTAAGATTTGATCAATATTATATTCGAGGGAGTAAATTTTTTTATATGTTTTTTTTATTGCAAGCCTCATTTTTATTTCTAATGTATAATTTGTTAAAAAAAAATTCAAAATGCGAGAAATTTGCTCACCTTTTGTGATGGCATGCATGATCATTAAAAATTTCCGAATATGTTTCTTAATTTTGAGACAAAAATAGAACGAAATTTAGTATTGACTAAATTGTGTTTTACACCTTCAAACATACCTCTATTATAGAAAAATTTTAAGAAATTATTTACAAGGAAAATGCCAAAATTCAAATGAAAAATTATAACAAGTTGAAAATGCCATTAATTAAAAGATTTTTATTAATTTAATGCCATTTATTGCAGTGTTGAAGTCTTACTTAGGGTACATTTTAACAAGCAGATTTGCAACTAACAAATTAGTAACTTATGTGAAGTAAGTTTATAGCAAGAATATCAGAATAATTCTTAAAACTAGTTAATAAAAAAAAGACACATTAATTAAGTTATTAATTTATCTTAAACAAGCTGCATTTCAACTTGTATGTTACCTCATTACTTTTTAGTTGGTTAGATTAAGGTAGTTATACATCTTGACTTGTAGTATTTTCTGCAGGGAATGGATACAGGAAAAAATATTAAATGTAAATTAAAAAAAAATTCGATTAAAGCATATTTTCTGCTGCAATTCCACATAATCTAAATAAACATTACACATTTTGAACGAATTCAATTGAAGCATGTTTGTTACGCAAGCACATTCTTACGCACACACACACACACACTCACTATAACAACACTGAAACAGCCATAACAGACACTATATAAAATATCCTTGGTCATGTTTCAAAGAAAACTGCATTTAAAGTAACGCACTCCAGCGTTGTTCGGTTAAAGAACAACAACGCGTTGACATATTTATGGTCGACATTGCTAGAGTAGCACATAAATAAAAGCAAAAGAGACAACATGAAATTTGAGGTCGCTTGAGGGGCGTTCTAACACACACATATTCATTACCACTCGCATTCACAAAATACGTAAAAACATAAGTAGTTTAACATATTTAGATTACATTAAAATTATTCGTTATAATTACATTTAGAGGATCAAACTGCAGGCGTCAAGTTTTCGACTTAAATATGCACTTAAAGCGTTTAATTTCTGTATTTTTCACGTGCAATCTATAGATTATTTTTTCAAAATTCTTGATTTTTTGTTATAAATATTTTCTGCAATAAATTCATTTTTAAACACTAGAAACTTATATCAGCGGTGTTAAGTTGAATAAAATAAAAAATGCCCGTCGGCGCGACCTTTTAACTGAATTAACGTTTAGTTTACTTTTAGACGCTCCAAAGACTAACGCGGTTTAAACTGAACTGAAAGACACACGAAGCACAACAGGACGCCAAGTGCTGCGATACCAAAGAACCAAGTTGACTAGGACGAACAGGACAACGATGACGACAGAAACGCGCTCAAGAAGCTACCATTAACATCATCATCAACTTCGGCTTATGACCGCCAGCAGTAGCAGCACAAAAAACAATAAACGACAAAGACGCGTTGGCATTCGTTTTAAAAGCTTCAAAAACCGAACTCCTCCTTTCATCCTGGCAAGCGAAAAAATCTCAGTGAAATGTCGGGAAATTTCAACCCACGAGAGAACAGAATTTAAAGAACAGCTGTTTGTGTTTATGGTCGGATAAAAGAAGGATTCTAAATGGCGCCAAAATGATTTCCCCAACGCGCAGACTCAAGAGTGAAAAAGAGCAAATTTATTTAACAGATGAAAACCCCAGTATTTCTCCCCATTTTAAGAAAAATGCAAAATGAAGCTTTTTTGGAGCGCACTTGAAAAGCTTTTGTATTTTTAGCGCGTCAGAAGCACCACTGTTAGGCTAGAAAACTAATTTCTTAACCCTTAAACGACATTCTAGTGCAAATAAGCACTGACAAAAAATGTAAACTATTGGCATTTTTTCTTTTTGCTTTATACACGTAGACATACGAACATTTGAACTATATATATGTTGGGCATTTCAACTATGAATGCTGTAAGATTGGGGTATCTTAAATAAAGAGGTTAACAATATCAGCCGAAAAATCTTACCAATAAGAAGTCTTTTTATTTTTTTAACCTTATTTATTTGTTTTTTTATTCATTTATTTATTTAATCAACTATTAACATTTATTGTTCCATAGTTACTTTAAGTACATAAATTGATTGTAGGTTATAAAATTTATTTAGCATGATATCGTTTTTAAATGCTAGCCTATTTTGGGTGATTTCAATCGAGCTGCAGATAGTGTTGAACGTTTTAGTGATATTGCAGACCGGGTCACATCTGCCATAATTAGTTCTTCTGTAGGGTATATAGAACAATTGCCTTTGCCTAAAATTTCTTTGGACTTTAGTCCAAGAAGAGCACATCGCGCTTCATAGGAAGGCATAAAATCTCAGTAGAGCTTGCGAACATTTTCAATTCATTTTATATGTATAGAATATTGAGGGTCCCATAACACAATATTCTAAAACCGATTTTACAATTGAAAAGAAAATGGTCCTCAGGGTAAAATGATCAGAGAACTCCTGATATTGCGCGATAGAAATCACATCATCGCATTCACTTTTGATATAATAGCATCAAAATTTTTAGCAAAGCTTTACTTTCTCTAAAATACCACCCCTAAATCTTTCTTCAAGTCGATTCTCTCGATCAATACCGTATTAATATCATATCATCTTTCAAAAAGTTGATTCTTCATAGAAAAAGATATTACATTATATTTAGAAACATTAAGATGTAGTTAATGGTCTCGCTCCAAATTTGAAGTCTATCCATATCTCGTTGAAGCTAAAGGAAGTCTTCGTGAGAGTCCACACATCTAAAGATCTTTACATCATTAGCATACATCAGGCACTCAGAAATGCGAACGTAATTTGGAAGATCGTTGATAAACAGAACAAAAAACAGGGGACCAAGGTAGCTACCTTGGGGTACCCCAGAACAATTGTCAATGTATTTAGATAAATTATTACCAATCTGAATATATTGCTGACGACCATCAAGGTAGCTCTCTTACCATAGAAAGAGCGAGGAATGGCATCCGAGGCTACTTAGCTTATTAATCAAAACAGAGTGTTGAACTCTATCGAAAGCCTTGCGAAATCCGTGAACATAACGTCTATTTGATGACCTTTTTCCATATTATTGGACAGAAAGTGTGTATAAAGAGTTAGATTAGTAGAGATAGACTTACCTGACACATATCCATGCTGCAACTCAGACAATCTAGTTTTAATGGAGTTATAAATTTTATTTTTTACCAAAGATTCAAAAATTTTAAGAATAAGTGGTAATTTAGCTATCGGCCAATAATTTGAAATATTTTGCCTATATCTTTTTTTATTTATTTTATTTATTTATTTATTTATTTTTTAACAATAACAATAATTTATTCAACCAATATCGTAAAAACGTCGCATCATTTATTGCAAGTTTTGGGGTGTAGAATTCTTATTTTCATAAAACAATCACGATTTTTTGCACTTCAGCCCAAATGTAGGTACCAAGGACGATAGAGCGGGACTTGAGCACAGTGCCGTTCTATTAAGCACATAAAAGTTCACTTTTGAACAAAAATGTAGAGTGGAACCTTTTTGCTTTCTATAGGTTTTTCGTTGTAAAAATATTTTTTTTTTCTAAGCTGATTTTTTTTACTTCAAGACCATTTTACGGTATGAAATACGATAGATATCAATTTTGGAATTAAGGACTAAAACCATTAGTTTGTCATCAGCTATCATATACCTCAAATCCAGGATGGAACTATTTGGTTAAGGGCTAGTTTTGGGTTGTGGAATTCTTACTTTCAAACAAAAATCACGATTTTTTGCACTTCAGCCCAAATTTAGGTACCAAGGGCGATAGAGCGGGACTTGAGCAAAGTGCCGTTCTACTAAGCACATAAAAATACATTTTTGAACAGTGATGTACAATGGAACCTTTTCTACTTCTTTACTTTTTTTCGTTTCAAAAAAATTTTAAATTCCTACTTTCATACAACAATCTTTATTTTTTGCACTTCAGCCCAAATTGTACTATATAAGTTGTATTTTTGCATTATTTTATGTATTTTTTTTATTAGTTTCGTTTAAAAAAAAATTATTTAGCTAGTTTTTGCCTCTTTAAATGTGTTGCGGCGAATTAAAATGTTTGGGTCGAGTTTTACGGCGAATACAAAAGTTGGGCTGAGTTAAAAAATTTGGGATGAAGATTTTGGGCTAACTTCACACCGGTGTTTTTTATTCATAATATTTTTTAGATTAGCAAGACGCTATTTAAACCAACTAGATTTATTGCTCATGTGGACTTTTTTCAACGGCACAAATTTCTGAAACGTCTCATTAATGACATTAATCAATATATAAAAATTATCTTGTAGATAATTACCAACGATTGTGCACCAATTCATACTACTTAAGTAATCTGATATTACAATATAATTAGCCTTCGCAAATGCAAATTCAAAAACATTCTCACCTTGAAGTGGATTTTTTAGAGCCAGGATAATTGAAGAGCCAGGATAATTGAATTAAAAGAGCAGTGTGATGTACGCTGTTATAAGACAAAGGTCAAATTGCTTCAGAAGCATACATTAAACTCTAAGTCCGAAAAAACTAAATCTAATATATTGTTTAGGGCATTTCGGATAGAATTAATTTTACCTAATATTTACCTAAGAACCTATCTTGTGTCCTAATTAAACTTCACTATTTATACAAATGCAAAATTCACGTATTGTTACATTTTTAAGGTTTTTCTTTAAAGACTCTTTGATATAAAGCTAATGTTCAGAAAGAAAATTATTTTGTTAGCCATCTAATGGATTCCCCGTAAAATCTTCTAGTTTATTTCTTACATTAAATAGAGTTTTCCTTTTCTTGTTGCTAAGTTGTAAGCAATCACAAACCGTTGTTGCAAATTCGCGTGTCATTTAAGCTGGCTTAGATAAAGCATATTATTTAAGGGTTAAGGATAATGAGGATGTTGGTGATAATAATAATGATGATGATTATTTATTTGTTGGCATTGAAAATCCTTTCTTCCACTTCAACTATTGTCTGCACCACAATAAGGCAAATTGTCAATAAAGGCTTAGTTTGTAATAGACGAAATTAAAATCTTGTCATCTTCGGGATAGTTGATTTTTTTTTTAAATAATCACTGAATGATGCAGAAAAGCCTTCGATTTGTAAGACGTCAATGGAAGGACAGCGAAACAACAACAGTTATAGCAATAGATACAACTAAATCATGACACAACTGCTTTTTATTAAAAGATTTTTCAATTCGAGAGGATAGTCACTAGAAATCCTTTGAAATCAATTATTTTTGTTGCCAATTAATTTTGAGGCCTTAAAGCTCTAGCTAAGGAAAAACAAATAAGTATATAATTTTTCAGTTATTGACGTGTAGTAGTATAAGAAGATTACGAGAGCAAGGAGTCAAAAAGGAACGAAGCGAAGAAGTTGCTTTGCTCTTTATATTTTTATGACATCACGTCTTTGTTTTATGTTTACCAATAATTAAACGTGGGAAAAATGCCAAAACTCCGTTAATGCCATTTTTAATTTTAATAAATATGATAAATATCATTTAAGTACTTTTTTTTTTTGTTTTTGCAATAGGAAAACAACATTTTGGACATGTCAGCTCAAAGACTAAAAGATTTTCTGCCTATACTGGTGTTGTCTCCTTTGCAATTTTATTCTGAAAATTTAATAACGAACAAGTATCTATGACTAGTATCTATAGTCGTCACTAGCAACACAAATTTGAAATATGAAAAAACTTTTTAATGATATATATTTTTGTCTCAATATTTAGTTAAATTTTTATTTGCATTGACTTTTTGAATAGAAATTTTACGAAAAATTGAATAAAAATTGCTATAAATTACTATAAATTAACAATAAAATTACAATATATCGAGTTGTAGAAAGCGTAAAAACTAAATTAACTAATTTTATATTAACTAGATACACAAAAGATCACATCATTATCATATACAATTTTCATCAAGATCTGCCACGCCCTTTGCTCACCTTGCTTACAAAATTAAGAATAAAAGTGCAATATTTCGAGTTGTAAAAAGTATTAGAAAGGAAATTAACTATTTTTTACTAACTATTTTCACATAATTCTTATAAAAAATTTCATATATATATACCACTCCTTTCGCCCACCTCCCATACAAAACAAAGAATAAAAGAGTAATATCCCCAGATGCAGAAAGTCTAAGGAACAAAATTAATGAACTTGATACCTCCAGTTGAAGAAAGTATAAGAAATGAAATTAACTTGTTTATTTTGCTCTGGTCTTACTTAATATCATTTAAATATTTTATTCAGATCGGTCACGTTCTTCACCTGCCTCCCAATATTCAAATATTTTTCTAAGTGAAGATATAAATGGATCTGATGAAAGCAGTAATCCACGGAATAGATCTATATTATATAGTTATCAAAAGTTTTTACGGGTATGATTTGAGCTAATTTTTCTAAACTCTCTCTAAATAGCTTCTAAAGTAATACAATTAATATTTTTATATATTTAAGCATAGGGAGAGTAAATTGTAACCAAACATAATAGTTCTAGTGAATGTTGAAGTCAAAAGCCTAAGAAACAATTAAAGATAAGCTACGATAAAGTCAGATGCGTATAGCTCGAGAAATCTTCGCCCTGGCTGAAAACAACTTTTTTCGACAACATAGCAAGAAAAAAAAGCATGAATATTAAAAAAATGAAATTTTAAGGATACTGATTTTTGTATTATTTATGCAAGCCTTAAATTGAATTTTTTTCAAAATGTCAAATTTCACCTTTTCTTGTATTTTTTGGTGCTCATTTTTGTCAAAACATGCTTCAGAAAAGTGGTCATAAAATACTTATATGAAAGTAGTCTGAGACCAAATTTTGGGAATGTGTTAGAACAGGCATATTTTAAGACACACTTAACAATAAAAAAATACAAACATTTTTTTATTTTCTAATTGTGCTTGAAACCTAATGAAAAATTTGTTATTTTTTCATATAAATTTTGTGAATTTTCGTCAAAACATGCTTCAGAAAACAGGTCATAAAAGCTTTAGATTTTATTTTTGGCTTCTTAGATTTTTGTTTGTTGAGAAAGAGTTTGTTGAGAAAAAAAAAAAATATCCTTTTTGTTTGATTGCGTTTGAAACTTTTTGAATAATTTTCGCCAAAATATGCTTTATAAAAGCGGTAATAATATCCTTATTGTAATAAAGTTTTAAGCCAAATTATGAAAATGTGTTAAGAATAAGCTGTTTTAAGACATACTCAAAAAACAAATGTTTTATGCTTTAATTATCTATAGAAATTTAAGTTTTTTTTTATTTCTGGGACTTTGTTTGTATATGAAAGTTTTTTATTTATATTTTTAAAGTTTTATTTTTTAGCAAGATGTTGTAAAATATGCATATTTTTTCTTAAGTTTAGTAAACTAGTTATACTAAAGTTTTTTGGATTTTGAAAAATATTTAGTACAGAACTTTAAAAACTGAAATTTAGTAAAATTTTCATGGCAGCATATAAAGACCATAACTACCACAAATGGAAAAATATCAAATAATCCTTTAAGATTCACATAATTAAGACTCTAAACAATAAATTTCCATACTTACTTTTAAAAATGTATTACTTTTTTCCATATCTACTTTTGCCGACTTCATTACACTGTGCGTCGTGTTGAGTATTTATTTGGATAGACTGTGAATTTTTAAAATTTAAAGTCATAATAAATGCATAGAAAACTGTAATAAAATTTCACTAAACTTGGATAAAAACCAAAGCTCTGATCTTTTTTGTTTACTACGCGGTTAAAAATCTTGTAGTAAAATTTAAACACTTCTGTTCTACATATAATTCCACAACAGCTTTGGTTTAAAATCTATTATTTACAAAATACTTAAAATAACAAACACCGTGAGATTCAAACCAACTAATCTAGATGTTTGCATGTTCACTAGTCTAACCACCGGGCTATTGCGGTATATGTAACAAAAGCAATAAACAAACATTTGAACCGAATCACTTAATATTGAGTCTTAGTATTGCCAGCAACGCCGTAGATAGGTGTTTCATAAGGGGGGTGGGGGGCTTAGATTAGGTTAAAGTGGCTGTCACTTTTTAGAGACACACTTAGGCCAATGAGACCCGTTGTGATACCATGGGGTTAAATTCCCTACTCCATTTCTATATGAACTAGTGTGAACTGTTTAAAAAGTTGTGGATTCTAATTGGCGGGGGGGGAGGGGGGTACTGAAGCAAAAAAAACCAAAATCGATTCAATCGCTTCATTTTAAGCACGACGACAAGTATTTATTTAAGTAAATATAACGAAAATAGACATTTTAAAAAGAAAAGCATATATATGCATTTACCCTAGGACTTGCAACAGGGTCTGGCCAGACCAAATTTGACTTTGATGTCGAACATTTTTTCCACGACAAAATAGTGCTTTAAACTTCATGAATTCTATAAGCTATGAATTCTGAGAGGGTTGAAGATTTTTTTCGGGTTGATTCGGATAAGTTGGTAGTGCAAAAATTTTTTGGGTGATTGTTCATTTTGGGATTGGGCGATTACAGCTTGGGCGAATATTCGCATAGACTAATACGGCTGTGCGAATAATCTCTCTAGTTGCAATCGTACAAAAGTACGGAAATGAAAAATCGCAATAAAACCGGCGAAAAATTTTGGGCGGTTGTTCATTTTGGGCTTGGACGATTGTTCGTTTTTTTTTTTTTGCGATTGTTCATAATGAACAAACGCCCAAATTTCAAATAATGAACAATCGCCCAAAAATATTTTTTGGGTTTTTGGGTGATTGTTAATTTTTGGGTTTGGACGATTATTCGCACAGCCTTGATACTGAATGTAATGATAGTATAGTAAATTTTATTGGCTTTCAGGAAAAAATAAAAGCGGTCATTCCCCACCAGTTTCGTTAGCTCCCATGGTTGGTTGAAAAATACCATTTTTGCAGACCTATTTTCTCTTGGTTTAGTTAACCATAATTATAAATAATTTTTTCACAAATGTTCTTTATTATTGTAAAAAAATGTCGAAAATATATAGCGAATGACTTGTAAACTTGCACTTATTACCACCATGTAGTCTAGAAGACGTTCAAAAATGACTGTTCGACTAGTCGAACAACGGCGGCAGACGACAATTAAATGTTTAATGCAAACGAACATTTATTCGATAGATATCAAAAGGACATGTACGAGTATATTTCTGTTTTGTTTTATTGCTTGAAAGGCATTGAATAAGTGAATATTTCTGGGGAATTTTCTTGCAAATAAAAAAGTAATAAAAAAGAAGAAAGTAAAAATTAAATAATTTGTTTATCCTAGCGGGTCTTTCGTAATCCGTAGTCGTAAAGCTCTTTTTGTGCAGAAAATAATTGATGAGTTACTTTTCGTAAAGAGCGATGACGACAATGAAATAGAAGAGTGATCGCTATGCCTATGAGGCTTTTGATGGATAAACTGATGAAGAGAATATTGAGAATGAATTGTTGGTGCTGGAACACTTGAGATTGTCCATTTTAAGTACAGCGAAGTTGTCTCTTGCCTTGAAACTGATGCTCCGTCAAGAAAATGAATGTACAGAAATCTGTTCGCATTGCTGCTTCTGCTTACAACGGTGCATGTCACACTAAGCGGACACAAAGTTGTTGTTGTTTTCACGGGTAAAAGAAGCTTTCTCAATTTCCAGTTTTTTATTTTACCCGCGAAAACAGCCAAAAAATTTGTCCGTGTCCGCTAAGTGTGACATGCCTCAACCGCGCACACTGTGATTATAGCGGTGGGCAGCCATCAACATCGGCGAAAACTGTAGCGCTAAATGTTGAAGGTTCTGGTGATATATGAGACTCTGAATCTACTGTTGTGCCCACCAGAGAACTGCAAAGAGTATTCGACAGAATTCGGATACTCAAATCATACCCGAGTGTTGTACTATTCTCAACTCTATCCATGCTCAATAAAATGTGTAAAATACTTATAGGTACATTCTCATATCCGAGAGCGGCGTGACCCGAAGCACTTCGAGCCGTTTTCAATGAGTGCGTTGAGTAAGTTTGTTACAAAGGCGCTCTAGCCGAATGTATTTTGAGTGCACCTGAGTACTGTTCCTTCTCTGCTAACGTCTTTTAGCGTTAATTAGTAAAAAGTAAGGCTTTTATTGAAAAAAAATGATTTCAATTAAATAAACAATAATTTGGTAATGAATGAAGCTTATTTTATCGATATATCGCCTCATTTTCTACATATCGACAAAAAAAAATTTATACTAAATGGAGGTCCAATTGTCTCTACGACGCACCATTTAGATTCTAGAAGCATTTGAAAGTGTTTTAACACGTTTTTCCGCCATAACTCCCAAACCATACATCACACAAGGACGATTTATACACCAAAGTGTTCACCATTCAACTAGCCACCATTCAACTAGACTGCATCATTGATATATCTCATAATTTTTGGATTGCCTTATTTAAATTTTTTTTTTAAATTCAATGTTTTATAATTGTTTTCAACGCACAAAATATCGTGCAGCTGGTTTTTTGTTACACGCTGTTAGCATGTTGTTTTTGTTTTGTTTTTTCGTATGCACTTTTTGTAAGCACTTGGCTGCAGGCAATGTCAGCTCTCAGTTTTTGTTTGTTTTTTCTCGAAAATTCGTTCTTGATCTTTTTTTGTTGCACTCTAGGGAGAAAAGAACAACAACAACAACAACGCTTGTGATTTCGGTTTGTTAGACATAAACAAAAAGAAACAAAGGCCGCGCCAGTGTCTAAACAAGTACAACATAAATTTAATTTAAATTATGCACATATTATTTGGCGTGACAGGAAAATAAATAAAAATACTTTACAAATTTTAATAATAATTGCTGATAGCAGAAAAGTGCGTATCTTTTTAAGCTTTAACAACTGTGTAAGATAAAAACAAAAAAAGCACAAGAAAAACACATCTGTAGCTATCTTAATGCTCAGGAAAAAATAGCAAAAAACAAATTCGCTCACTTTTTACTGCTGCGCTCTACTGCGCTCTGTTTCATATCTGTGGCAGATGAGCCGAGTGATTCGGCTGCTTGGGTCGATTATGAGTATTTCGGCAAGTAGGATAAGTATTAGCAAGACGACAACAATCATACGGCGCATATCACACTTGCGCGGACACGGACAAATGTTGTCAATGCTTGTTGTTGTTGTCGCTGGTAAAAGAAAAAACTGGAAATTGAGAGAGCTTCTTTTACCCGTTAAAACAACAACATTTTTGTTTGTCCGTGTCCGCTAAGTGTGATATGCGCCTAAGTATTTATGAACCGAAAAAACCCGATCTTTTCCGGACTTAGAATACTCATATTTATTTGAGCTGCCACATTCTATTCTTCGTAGAAGAGAATTGGAGTCGAGTTGCGTGCGCTAAGGGTGAGTAGGTTTTTGTACTTTTTTTTCGGATATACTCAGAGTCGCAAAAAAGCTATCCGTTGCAGACTTTAGACACATAACTTCAAATTGCCGTCAGATTTACTTTTCAGCATTCTCAGCGGCGCAATGGGGGAAAGTGCTTGAGGTAGGTGACTTACCTCTCAAAATTGTGAATGCTTGGAGCTCAATGATAAACTGTATTCCGATATTTTTTTTCCATTTTTCGATACCGAGGTGCAAAAGCTGATTGTCACCGAAATATAGAGATAATCCGTGCAGCACAATGATATATAGTTTGCCCAAATGTAAGAATACGTCTTGTTATTGTGCAGTCTGATAAAAAAGCCCGTTGCCTTGACAACTACCACAAATAGTAAAATTACTTAATAATAATTCCCTTTAATTAATATTACAATTGACTTATGTTATAATAAATAATAATATTTAATATTAGTTACTAAACAGTTGTACTTTTTATAATTTTAAATAGATTCTGTCGGTAACTGCAGAAGATTTCTATAAAGTATGTGTGATTTTAATCTCCGCTAACTGCCATTGTTCGACTAGTCGAATACCACCCCCTGGCTAAACTATCAAAAGTAGAAACAATTTTACCAAGGATTCGTGTTTATTGGGTCCTAGTTACTCTAGAAAGTTACTCTAAATTGTTGGTAAAGCAGTTTCAAAACTCGGCGTAAAATGGGTTAAGCATTTAAAAATAAAAAATAGTAGCCAATTTGCCACACACTTTGCACAAATAATCTAAAAATATTCTTATATTTCGATATTCAAGATCTTGATCTACATATTATTTATATGAGGCCACTGATAAAAAAACTCATTAAAAATATTTTTGTCATTTGATTGAAAGACATTATATTTGATGCAAACGTTTTGGCTTTATGTTCATACATAAAAGTTCAATATTATAATATTTTTTTTAAGACGCCATCAAAAATTAAATATTTACTGTTTACCTCGCGTGTATTTCGTGACTCCAATCACTGCTGGCCACAAAATGCTGCGCATAAAAAAGCAGTTAATTATAATAAAATGCCGAAGGTGTGCAAATGTTGCAAATGTGACCAACAAGAAAAAATTTTATAAATACTCTTGTTAACTTGTATTTCAACCACTTTTTCATTTTCTTTTTAAATACTGTTATTTCAATACTTTTTGCATGCAACGTGATACTTAATTTAGTTGCTGTGGCTTCTGTGCTACACTTAAAGGGTGATAACATTTTTGCTACAGCACCTGCACGTGTTTTTCCCCCTTCTATTTGAGGCAAGAAAATAGTTAGAAGTTAGAACAAGTGCGAGCTGGTGGAACGTAAAAAAACTTTTATAGCAGTTTAATGAAGTTACTTTCCGCTGTTCAAAGATTCAGTGAGTCTGCAGTCAATGTTGTTGGCAAAATGGGATCTTAGCAAACATATTTTTCTCCAGTGAGTTGAATATTTGTTATTTTCCACACCTCACTAGAGCCGCACTACAAATCATATTGGTCTTAGATCAAAATCCTAACTGAGTCAAGAACCTACGAGTACAGAGTTAAAACAATGTGTCTTTAGGGATTTTTAGGTATTTCCGAACGCTGAAAGTTGTCGCCTTAATGAAAATTAATGAAAAAATTTTAAAAGTTTCATCTATTTTGTCATTAAATAGATCTTTTTTATGGAAGAATAAAAAGCTAAGAGCTTCTTTAAAACATACTAATCCCTCTTTTTGGCCACAAATACCATCTTAAGTTTTTATTCCACTTATTCTTATAAGTTGTTTTAGTTGCTTCTTACGTTGCCGTTCTGATTTTATTCTCGCTGATCTCTGTCTTGACTGTGGTCCATGCCAATTTGACCGACTGTCTGCCAACCACCCAATCTTTGCTGAACAAAACTCTTCTGATATCCAGCTTGTTTAAACAAGCTTTTCTGTGCGTTTTGCTCATTTTCGTTGTTATTATTTTACACCATAATATAATTTTCTACATATCTTAAGTGTGAGTACCTCCCGCTGGAGTCATTGTGAGTAAGACAGGATGGCAGCATTGAAGTGCAAACAACACTCATGAGGCAATGTCACAACTTCCACACCGCAACCCCAGGTGACAACGCTTTGTTTTGTCAACATTGCAAAATGTACACTCAAAAAAATATATTTAACGCAACTGTAATTAAAATAGTAATTTTTGGTTTAAAATTCAGCTAAAATTTAATATAATTACTAATTGTAGAGTAAATATTTAATGTTTTAAAAACTAATAAAATTTTATTAAATTAAAGTTTTTTCTAAATGACCTTGTTATTTATTATGTTGATTTTATATGATATAAATACAAATTCTAAATGTTTGATAGTTTAAATCATACTTGATTTTAAATACAAATTCTCGTTGTATGATAGTGTAAAATCGTTTATTGAGCTTAAGGTCAAAGTTAAAACAATTAATTGCTCTAACGAATCTTTCCAAAGAAACAACACAAAGCAAAAATACAACAACAAATGCGCAAATATGAAACGGGAGAAAAACGGAAAAAATTTACACTTAAAATCTCATCGCCTCTGTGGTGCAGTGCGCTATTGCGCGCTTGCACGTGTATCACAAAGATTTCTGATGAGGCCTTCAGCATGGCCGAAATTTCAATAAAATCAGCTAGTGTTTTTTCCTTTTGAAAAGAAGTTGTTGCTACAGTTGTTTTTTTGGAAAGATTTGTTAAAACAATGAATTGTTCTAACTTTGACCTTAAGCTCAATAAATGATTTTAAACTATCAAACAACTAGAATTTGTATTTAAAATCAAGTATGATTTAAACAATAAAACATTTAGAATTTGTTTTTAAATCATATAAAATCAAGATTTTATAAAATACCGTCGTATAGTGCATTACAACTTAACACATGTATGTCAAATTTCAACATCTACAATACTCAGCGGGCTTTGGAGCACTTTTAAAGGACTTTACGAGCGCTGCTATTGCAATACAAAGCGCTCCATCTACGTTCTAATTTTAACATTATATGTCATTGGAAGAGGGCACTAATGCTTCATTACTGTGCTCTACAATACTGTGCTCCATTTATGCTCCAAATTACAGCACAGGTAGAGCTTTTGATAATTTGCTCCACTTGTGCTCCGAATTGCTGCCTAGATGGATCCTTTCATACTCTGTTTATGATCTAAGTACTTTGAATTTGCGCCTAAGCATAGCGCAGCAGGATCAGTTGTACTTCAGTCGTCCGTTTGTAATATTGTTCGTTCCATTTAGTTGTTACTCTGCAGTGCTCCTAAAGCTCTCCAAGGCGGAATGTAGCAGGATCACTTCTTTTTTTACTGGATTTACACAAAACGAGCTCTCTTGTTGGAAAAAAGAGTTCTCTTGTTGGAAGCTTTCTGAGTTCAGCCCGTTGGGCAGTTTTGTATTTTGTTATTAAGTTTTACAAATTCAAATAAATAAAATGCAGTTAAATACTTATTTCAACGTGACATATTTACATCTTTCCTCGTGGTTTCAAAAAAATTTAATGTTGAAAATGTCACTGCGTTCCATGTATAACTCGCTTATTACTCATATAAAAGTTATGGTACGACTGTAAAGGTTTATTTTTAACCTCATGTCAAAAATATAATAAGTTATTATTTTATCAGGACGTTGAAGGAAATCCTTGAGCAACAAGACTGCCAAACTGTTGCATTTTATTTAATATCTCTGAGTTTAGGCGACAGAATGAAAATAATAATATACCAGTGGAGGCTGCTTCTATGCCCTCTTTTCAAAACTTGACAACAAATTTATGACATAGTGACGCCGCGAAAAGAAACGCTTCCAGAACAAAAATGTCACAAGCGCGCCACGGCTTGGCATGGAATTATTGCTTTCTAAGTGCAACTTTTATATACAATAAGGAATGGCTACGTAGATAAAATATAGAAAGGTATTATAAAGTCATCAGGACGTGGAAGAAACAGCTTATGCAATATATTGTCTTTTGTCTATATGATAAATATAATGAAAAAATGTCTGACGTTACACAGTGAGCCGTGCAGTTCACAAATATACAGTACAAACTATTTTTATAAAGTTTTTAAGCATTTATTGGACTTTTAAACAAAAACAGTTTTATTAAAATATATTGATAAACAGCATTTCCATCGGAAATAAAAACTTTTATTTTTTAGGTTATTCATAGATGTTATGTGAAAAAACCTTGTACTAAGATTTCTACAATTTTGAAGATATATCTGATTGTTTTTGGTGTCTAAATAACAGTAATTTGTTAAAATTGAAATGAAAAAAAATTGTCCACATAAAATGTATATGAATACCAAAATTGACATTAGTTGAGATGGGCGAAAGACACGTTGTCAAAACTAAGTAAATAAAAATCTAATCTAGGATGCACACAATGTCGATACTAAATTTGAGCGTAGTCCGTCCAGCTTTAGATTTCTATTAAGGGCAGATTCTCATGAAACTTGACCAAAAAAACTCAATTTTTTTCATTTTTCGATAGTTTAAGATGTGTAGAATATGTTTCCAAAGCAGTTTGGCAGAAAAGGATTGCACAAAAAAGTTACCGCATACGAAAGAAGCCCATACTTTCAAAAACGAAACTGGAAAAAAACTTTTACCAAATCTTAAAACGCGTTTTCTGAAAAGTCATGTTTTTCAAACTTGTCTCCACGATATGCGAAGGAATAATTTATGGGTTGACTTGGGTTTTTTTTATTTTAAAGTAGATTTTTTAAATTTATTGGATTCTTAACGTTAATTCAGATTATATGGACCGGTTGTTTTTTAGAGCAATTTTAAAGAGCGTGACGTATGACAGCGTATTGACACTTTACACTACATTTTTATTCACCAAAAATATATTTTCCTACACTTTAGGAAGAATAAAGAACTACCAAAAAATCCTAGGTGTTTATTTACTTCCTTCCATGAAAAAAATCGATATCATTGGCCATAATACGCGCGAAGTCAGTGCAGCATTTTCCAGATTAGAAAGAGAGTCAAGTCGAATGGGTCTGGCAGTGAATGCATATAAGACAAAATACTTAGTGTCAACAAACAAACAGTCCCAGCGTCTTGGAACCCACGTTATCGTTGACAATACCTCCTTCGAAGTTGTGAAGGACTTCGTTTATCTGGGATCCAGCATAAACTCGACCAACAACATCAGCATTGAGATCAAACGAAGAATAAGTCTTGCCAACAGGTGTTACTTTTGGCTCAGTAGGCAATTGAGAAGCAGAGCCCTCTCTCGACGAACGAAAATTACGCTCTATAAATCGCTCGAAATCGTACCGAATACGGTGGAATGATGAACTGTATGAGCTGTACGCTGACATTGACATAGTCAAGCGCATTAAAATCGAGCGGCTTCGCTGGCTTGGTCATGTTCAGCGCATGAAAGACGATGCTCCAGTGAAGAAAACATTCGATTCGGTACCCAGCGGCGGTCAACGCAGAAGAGGATGACCGCATCTTCGTTGGAAAGACCAAGTAGAGGACAACCTGACGAAGCTTGGAATTTCCAATTGGCGCCAGCAAGCGAAAGACAGAAATGGCTGGCGCAAATTCTTAGATGAGGCCAAGACCGACATACGGTTGTAGCGCCAACTAAGTAAGTAAGTAAGAATAGAACCTGGCCTTAAGGCCAAACGAACAAACACACTATGAGTTTTAGGTTTACTAAAAGCGTCCTTTTTTAATTAATAAAGTGAACCTTAATGTATAAGTAATTAAAACATTTGTTATTTTCAAATATATTTAAAAAGAGGTGAGTTTGGACACTCGACAAAGACTTAACTTCTTCACAGTTTCATAGATTTGATAATTTAATTAAGATAAATTATAACATAAAGCAAAATAAATAAAATTACGAATAAGATCCCGCTAATTAATTTGTATAAATATGCATAAAAAAATATGAAAAAGATAGAATGATTTGTAATGGAAGTTCACAGTTCTTGAAGTTATATTTAAGTTTTTAACTAAATTATTGATGCAACTTTCATACATAATTCGAGTATTCAAAAGGTTTGCTATCATTTCATATAATCGTATTGTCCTAAGATCTTAAACTAGTTTGCAAATGTTGTTGTTGCCTTCCATTTAAAATAATTCTTGAGGGGTTATTCTCATAATTTATTGTTTTCATCTTAAGACATATGTCTTTATGATACCTTGCGAATACCCTAAATATTTGGTTTTATTATATAAAGTTATATTTATTATCAGTTTCTAGATTGTTCTACAAGAATTAATAACTAAGCCTTTTTTCATGTGCGAAGTCAGAAATTAAGGCAATGATTTGAAAAAATATTAGAACAAGGACCTGAATAATGAATAAAATTGGGCAAGATTTTGTACAATTATAAGGAAATGAACTGAGACCAGAATGAGAATAAGGATTATCACAGGGATTGAGAATAAAACTAGAAATAGGACAAGGACTTGGACTAAACAGGGCACAGTGACTACGACAAGTAAAAAGATAAGTTTACATGTCAAAGATCTTACGTCAAGGATGTGTCAAGGACACGGCCAACTTTATGCTTATTATTGAAAGCTAAAGTTGTAAAATTTCGTATGATTAAAAATAATGATTATTTATTTCGAGCTGTGAGTGCAAGAAGTCTGCAATAATTATTAAAATTTGTTTATAAATAAAGCTTTGTGTTTTACTTCTGTAGCTCTAAAGTGTTTTCTGATAGAACGTATATATAGCTATTGGCATACATTTGTTTGTTCAATTTTTGGTATAATTAAGTTGAACAATTAACGATATTTGGTGTGCGTTGTATCCGAGAGTTATACCTGGCACAACAGCATGTTTAATAATTTTAAACGAATTGCAGAGCTTCCAAAACTGTTTCCACAATGCATGTTAAGCTCGAATAGCTACTACACAAACCACAAATATTTGGCTCGCACAGAAAACTGAACGAAGCCATAATTCTTTTACAATTTTATTAAACTAGTGTCCCTTCGCATGCAAATTTATTTAGTTTATACACAAACCAAATATTTAACACATCTAAAAATTCCGATCGTATCTACAACTTGGATCGCCGAACGTCAAAGTAAGGGATAACAAGACCAAAAAGCTGCTTCTGGCATACACAAATCTTATCTAAATTATTCTAATGATTTTGTTACATGCAGATATGGGTAAATTCAGAGCAGACTATATGCGAGATTACCGGCAGAAAAAACGTGACGAAAAAATAAAATAAAAAATATGCGTCGTTGGACACACGAGTGAAGCGAAGCTTTTTCGCATTTTAATAAAAAATTCAAAAATTTTAAATATCATAAAGTTAACGTAATTTTGAACTATTTTTGTAAATGTTTTGAATTATTATTATGAAAATTTATTAATGGAATTGTTGGTTTTGATATCTTAAATAGCAAACGTATATAACATATCATCGATATATCTAGCAAATATTACATCAATACTTTTCCTAATCGTATGGTACAAATATATGGATCGCTTATCATTCGTAAATTATTTTTATCAAAAAGGCATTGCTTAAGTGCCTGTGCACATTCGAACAATTTCGACAAGTTCAATGAAGCCTGCTCGTGTATAGTCAGCTTTGACAAATTGAGGGTAATTTCCCTTTTTGAGGTTTTTTTCAATCGTCTTGTGAGCTAAAAGGGAAAAAGGAAAGCATACAAAT
Source organism: Dichetophora obliterata (assembly GCA_963920525.1). NCBI lineage: Eukaryota > Metazoa > Arthropoda > Insecta > Diptera > Sciomyzidae > Dichetophora > Dichetophora obliterata. The sequence goes on from OY986435.1 coordinate 309,404,480, forward strand.
AAAGGGAATTTTCCAATGGAGAACTAAAGGCATTATTCTAGGGATTTGCAATTGTAAATTAACATACAAAGCAGATTTTATAATACTTTTTTAACATGAAGTTGGAAAATTCAATAAATATCATATAAATTTTTCTTGTTCAGACCTTTTGTGTGTCGACAGTTTTGTCAATCATTTTATACTGAGAAATCCTTATAAATGCAATTGTCAATTAAGAATTAGTCGATAAATATAGGTAGTAAATATATTGCTATGTACATATCGCTACCTTAATATAGAAAGGCCCTAACTCATTTTTTTTCAAAATAAATTATTTTACAGATCTTGCAAAAAAAATTGCTATTGAAAAAAATGGCAAACCACAAAACGAGGCGTAAAATCTTCGCTTCAAAAATGCACTGAAAATTATTAAATACTGATTTTACAGCAATAAGAAAGTGTATTATGGAATAAGAAAAACAAAACTATATGATTTTATTTGTTTACTAGTATAAAAGTCTGTCCTACGACAGTGCTTTGCCGAAAGCACTTTTATCTCTTTTAAAGCTTTATTTTTTCAAAATACAAATGTGCCACTTAAAAACACTTTACGTATAGAAGCAGTGTTGAAAAATCAGTTCAAGTGTAAATGTGCAAAAAGTCGAGTTTGGTAACAATCATATTCATGCACAACTTTACAAACTGGCCTTGCACCTTCATTTACGTAGAAACTAAGGTGTCGTTTTGCGGCTGATACAATTGTATTTTTTGGTACAATCATCTCAAATCGACTCAAAAGAATTTCATTAAATTCATCATAACTTTTTTATAAAAGGATAAAAAAAGAGGTAGTTAAATCAAAAACGTATTATGGAAAAACCCAAAATTGTCAATGATAAGTACCAAATATATTTTCTGTGCATACTTTCAGGCTGAGCATTTTTGAAAGCAGTGTGTCTTGTAAAATTACTTTACTGTAAAAAAATAATTTGAGAAATACTGTGTGCGGAGCAGTAGCTTGCCTTTTGTGTATTAAGATGTGCATACTTTCAGGCTGAACAGTTATTGGACACGGAGTAGCGTGCTTGCCTTTTATATTTTAATATGATATCATGTTCAACATATCTTCAGTTAATACTTAATATTGAATAAGCCAATCTAATCAATAACGAATGTTGGATCAGCTGATAGAGTATAGGACCATGAATCGAAGGGTTACGAGTTCGATTCTCACTACATATTAAAAATAATTTTAATTTTATATTATCTTCGTGTAACAAACGCACACAATTCTAAGAAAAGGGTGTATGGAAAAAAGTGTCGTTATTGAGATTTCACTCAAGCAAATCAGAAAACGAGACGTAAAAAGCTTCGCTTCAAAAAAACGAGCGAGCCTTACAGTAGTCGCATCTGATATGTAACATCTGACACCTCACCTTGGTAATAACCCTGGTTAAAATAAAAAAACATGTAACGTGATTAAAATCATTTGAATAGTTTTAAAAACATTTCATTTTTACTACTATATAGATGTACACTTCGCATAATGGTAATTTTTAAGATGATTTTTCTTACCAGAGTAAGAACATTAACATTATATCCTGAAAAAAACGATTCAGGTATTATTTAAAATGATTTTTTGCAACGAAGAATTATTCTTTATAATGAAAATTGTATTCTTATTAATTAACGCTAAGTCATTCAATAATTCATTAATAATTTCATTCAATTTTGGGAATTTCATTCAATTTGGGGAAGAACGGATGTAATAGACTTATAATAACTAAAAAATGAGCGATAAACTTGTGATTTCAAATATGTAAGAACCGTTGAAAAACTGCGTCAATAAAAACTCTAAATGGCCCAGCTGACCTTAAAATCATCATTTAAAATCATGGGAAGTTTTTACATACTTTGAAATCACAAGTGTATGTCTTATATTTTAGTTATCATAAGTTTATTATCTCCGTTCTTCCAAAATTTGAATAAAATTAACTGTCTTTTAAACCAAATTGCAATACTCAGGTTTATTAACTAATTAATTAAGTAAAATAAAATTTTTCTTAAAAAAGTTATTCTTATTTACGAAAAATCATTTTAAATAATACTTTAATCGTTTTTTCAGGATGTAATGTTAATGTTGTTAATCTGGTTAAAAATACAAATACGTATATATATAGTAGGGTGGGGCGATTAGTATGGAAGGAAAAAAATGTTAATGGGCGCTTCGCGTTTCTGATTCTTGGGATTATACTGAGCAAAAAAGTCCACTAGACCATACTTCTACGGTAAAAATCGAGCTCCAGATTTTGACTTGCAGTTTTTTCTAAGACTTTTGTCACGTTTTTTTTTTTTTATATTTTGGCCTATAACAGCCAAACCAGTGAGATTTTTCATCCAATACTAAGACAAAAATTGTAGCCAAGACAATATTTAAGAACTCTCTTGTACATTGCAAAAGCATTAGAACGCTCCTTCCAGCAGTTTTGGCCTTGTGAAAGTGCAAATTTTTCGTGAAAATATTAATAAATTACTATTTTCAGTTGTTCATAGCGCAAAATCATAAAAATGTCATATTTCTTATTTTTTTCTATTTTTTTATTTTATTCTATTTATTTTATTTCTTATTTTTTATTCTTCTATTGTTTTCAGTTCATTTGATGCATTTTTGTTAGTTTATTGTAAACGATCACAGCATCAAATACACATAAAATTAAATACGCATTTTAAAATATCTGCCGCAAATGTAAGTTTTAGAAATAATTATTTCGTGTATAAACTGTGCAGTGCTAATAAAAAACATTTTTTTTATTTAAGATATAAAAAATATGAATAATCCAGAGGATTCTGATAATACAGAGAATGTGGAGATGGAGACGCAGCCAGAATCATCAGCGTCATCATCAAATCTAGAACATATGCCTTCGCAAAACGTATTGGCATTCGGTTTAGAAGCTGAATTAGATGATATTTCGCTTCCAAGCACGAGCGACATTTTGAAACATTATTTTTTCTTGGCCGCTCGTTGCAAAAACGAAAATAAAATGTTTTCATATGACACATCCACTCCACACGTTTGCGACAAATTGATACAAATTTGGAACAAATTTGGAACAAATTCAGAGAGTTTTTTGACAGCACAAAGAAAATATTTTACATCGGAAAATGTCAATGCCAGCTCAAAACAGCTCGATGTAATAGTGGCAAAATTCCTGACCGACTCCATGAATTCATCTTGGATCAGCATAACGAACGCAGACTTACAATACCTGAATATTTGCCAGTTGAAACAGAAAAATCAACTGTGTTACCATCTTTACATTCAGGTGCATCATGTGATCCAATATTTCAACCAACCGCATCAGATGTGCATGAATTGGAAAACTATGAACCTCCTGGTTCGGAAATCCATACACCAACCTTGTGAAGAATGTTATACTATGCTATACTATACTATATGTGCGAATACTCCACGATATAGTACACCACGGTTTGCAATGATGTGCGATCGCTTAGAGGTATCCGATCGATTAGCATCTGTTTTGGCTTCAGCTTTATTCGCTGACATACAGTTTAAGGATGAGCGAGGTGAAACCATTATTATGGATAAAAGAAAAGTGAGCCGAGAGCGTGAAAAAACGAGACACGATATTTTACGAGCAAATGACGATGGTGAATCGTTGATCGCTTTTTCGTTCGATGGTCGCAAAAATGATTCATTAACACGGGAGAAAATTTATGAAGTATATCACACTACAATGCAAAAAGAACCACGCGTAGTAGTAATACGTGAACCACATTCTTCACTCATTGGCTATGTGAATTTAGAAGGCAAAGGCGAAACTTCCAAAGCGAAACAAGCCGAATTGATTGTATTTTTCAAATCTAAAAATCTTTCACTTGAAAATTTAGGCCCCTATTATGTAAAATAACTCAACTTAAGTTGACTAGATTCAACTAAATTTTTTTCATATAACGTATTACATTTATTTTAGTTGAACCATGTAGTTTGCCTTAATCTTTTAAGAATTTTCAAACAACATAGTTCAACTGGAATGTATGTAATAAATTATGAGAAAAAAAAATTAGTTGAATCTAGTCAACTTAAGTTGAGTTGTAATACATAATAGGGGCCTTAATTGCCGTCTGTAGTGACGGTGAGATGGTAAACACTGGCACATCTGGATGTGTATTGCGTCTCATCGAACGCTATCTAGATAGACAGACCAATACATTGGTTTATCTGTTTACTTCATTTCAACGAATTGCCGTTCCGACATCTGTACAACGATGTAGAAAAATCGGCCACTTCTGGACCGACAAAAAGCACTGGATAGATATTCCAATACTCAAAGGATAGATATTTGCAATACATTACAAGTAAATATCATAACATTATGTACTTCTTTCTCTATATGATATAGTTTTGTAATTTTTTTTTTTTTTTAAATAATCTAAACATTTTTCAGGTTATCGAAAATTTTCAAATTATTCCACTTGAACCATTCCTCCAATGAGTACAGATGCTGAAAATCAACTTTCCACGGACGTTAAATATCTATACCAAATTGCCCAAGCCATTTCAAATGGTAGTTGGTCAATTTATCTTGCAAACATCAAACCTGGACCGGTAGGACATTCGAGATGAATAAAAAAAGCTATTAGATTGCTCCGTGTGTATATTGCGACAGAAAACCCATCACAAAATTTACAAATTTTGACAAGGTACATCATGAAAGTGTGTTCCCATGTATTTCAATGTCAAATACTACAATTCGGCAGCATACGGTAGTGCTCTGCTTGGAAAATTCACCCAGTGGACGCAATATTTACCAGACAACTTACGTAACATCTTAAATCCCGTAATACAGAATAATTCCTTTTTCGCACACAGTGAAAATGTTTTGTTGAGCATGTTATTCGATGATTGTAAAGAAATTCGTAAATTGGCACTCAAAAAATATTGTATATCCGCGACAACGTATGCGATTTAACTGAGCTTTGCGAATATGTAAAACCAAACATCAATTTTGATTGTACGGATAACGTTCACATGATCGATTTAGAGGACAAAGCTTTGTTATTTGAACCGCCATTTACCAGGAAAATTCCGTATGAGCATTTACACCAATACCTCGAATGTGTATATGATGACGATCAACCATTTCCTGACCCACTAATACATTGTCATATTCAAGGTATGGAGCGTCATGTCCAGATACTAGCTAGTGTTGCTAAGCGCTCAATCGACAAAAACCGTGAAGGTATAATGGCATCTGTATCTGAAGGCCAAAAGAAAGCGCCTCGTATGGAATCTCGAAAAGATTTGGAAGGCAATCATTGAATGAAAAATACACTGAATTGGAATTTTTGATGTGAAATCGTTTAAAACAATAATTGCTTTCTTCTTGATTCATGCCTTGTCTCTACCAATACAATTACTTTGTACTTTAAATGAATTTCTCATAATTTTCAATATTGAACAAAACAAAAAAAAAAAACAAATTTTTGGATAAAAAAAGTGGAAAAAAATAAGAAATAGAACATTTTTATGATTTTGCGCTGTTAATAAGATGGTAATTTATAAATATTTTCACGAAAAATTTGCACATTCACAAGGCAGAAACTGCCTGAAGGAGCGTTAACTATTGTCTTGGCTACAATTTTGTCTTAGTATTGGATCGAAAATCTCAATGGTTTGGCTGTTATAGGCCAAAGTATAAAAAAAAAAAAAAACGTGATAAAAGTCTGCGAAAAAACTGCAAGTCAAAATCTGGAAGCTCGATTTTCACCGTAGACGTATGGTCTAGTGGACTTTTTTGCTCAGTATAATCCCAAGAATCAGAAACGCGAAGGGCCCATTAAGATGTTCAAATTCCCCCACCCTAATATATAGTATTAAAAATCAAATGTTTTCATAACTATTCAAAAGATTTCAATCACAACAAATGATTTTTTGACCAGGCTTATTACCAAGGTGAGGTGACAGATGTTACATATTATATGCGACTACTGTCAGGTTCGCTCGTTTTTTTTCTAAATGAAGGAGAGTAATAAAACGAAATTATAACTTATATGTTCAGTAGGGCGGGTCGATTTATTTTTCGACAATTTCCCTATGATTTCCGTATTTTATGGGTTATTCCATGAAAATTTTCCAAAGGAACCATACCTCTATCGTTAAAATCGAGTCCCCTACTTTTTGTTGGTAGATTTTTTCCCAAATTGACGTTCGTATGAAATATTACCTACACGTTCACATCCATAACTCAAAAACTATCGATCAAGTTTAATCGCCAGTAGGCGCGTTGGAAAGGTGAGCTCATTTTAATCAATTTACAAAAAAATATCCAACATTGGTCCAACCGTTCAAAAGTTACGGGCATTTTTGTCCAAATTTTGGAGCATTTTTCCATTTTTTCATGATTTCCTTTACACATTCAAGGAACAACTTCTTTACACATTCAAGGAACGGAAAGACATGTCCAATTGCTGGCTGCCACTGCTAAACGAGTTGCAGGAAAGAATGTAGAAGGCGCTATGGCGACGACATTAGAGAGCTGTACGAAAACACCAAGACTTGAAAGCAAACAAGACTTTCAGAAAAAATAATGTTTTTTTTCACATTTTGTCTTTTACTACACTCAAATTGAATATTTTTTTTCGATAATAGGTTAATAGATACTTTATTATCTCTTAATTTGAATTTTTGTAGAAAAAAAAAATAAAAAGGGAAAAAAATCAAAAAGTTGGTTTTATGTGTTATTTTGTTTTAGCAATATCGCATGAATTAATCAACCGAATTCGATAAATTTGGGCTTAAACTCTTCGTTTTGAATTGTAAATTGAATTAAATAATGGATTGAGCCAAAAAAATGGCCATGAAAACAATATTCTTGGACAAAATCATGAAAAAAATGGAAAAATGGTCCAAAATTTGGACAAAAATGCCCGTAACTTTTGAACCGTTGGACCAATGTTGGAGATGTTTTTTTGTAAATTGATCAAAATGAGCTCACCTTTCCAACGCGCCTACTGGCGATTAAGCTTAATTGATAGTTTTTGAGTTATGGATGTGAATGTGTAGGTAATATTTCATACGAACGTCAATTTGGGAAAAAATCTACCAACCCATAGAATATAACCCATAGAATACGGAAATCATAGGGAAATTGGTGAATTTTTTCACTCCCTACAAATCGACCCACCCTAATGTTCAGTATTGATATTTAAACAGTAGTTATTTTAAATAACACTTTATCAGTTGTATTAAACTTAACAAAATCTATTGAATTTTACTTATATAAGAGCAGTAATTTTGTAATAGCCCAACCAGCCATCTAAAAAGAGAACGGCAATTGGACTTGAGAATAAGCTTAATATTAACATAGAGTTTTAAGCTTTTCATAATATCACTTTTAAAAAGCTTGTTAAATTGAGAAATCACAATAAAATTTCATTCGTATTTGAGAAACACTTAATATTTATAACTGATTTTCAACTATGCTATCTAGTGTTAATAAACACTTGTATATAACAATACAATATGAAATATTACTGAGAAATTTTTTTTAGGCAACAGAATCTCTACAAATATTTTTCTGCCATATAACATTAATTGCTTCTATTTCGCGAGAAGTGTAAGTTGTAAAGTTTCTAAAAAAAATATTATTTCAATAATTTCGGTTACTAAGCCAAATAAGAAAAAAAATGTAGGACTGTGGAAGATTCAAAAAGTGAAGTTGAGGAAGATTTCAGTGCTAATGCTTTTGATATTTTGGTTAAAGAAATTAAAAATGTAATATTCTAGACTCAAGTTCTGTAGAAAGTGACAACTTAAATAATGAAATCATTGAACAATTAAATATCAGAGATGAGTTGGCTAAATGGAGTGTTACATTTCCAAAAATATTTATCGACGAACTGGTGTTAATTTATGTTGGAAGGGGATTGAGTCAAAAAAGGCGGTGCGTGAGCTTAGCACAGCAATAGCTAATCAAAGTAAGAATAATTGTGGTGTACGGAATCAAAACTCTTCTTTTCCACTTTTCAAATTGATATTAATTTATCAAAAAAGTGGAGGAAAACTAATTGTCGCCATTTTTCTGTCAAGCAGAACTACGTATACCGCTCCGGAAAATAATTTCTCATACGTAACACCTTTTTTCACAAAAGTTCAATAGAAGAGTTTTAATCAGTCACCGTATGTTAGGTAACTGAAATTTTCTATAATCCATATATACAGTGGCTCACAACGAAAGTAGGGCAGGCATTTCTTAGCACTTTTGCATTGATTTCAGAAATGAAAATGTATAAAGAATATTGCAATATATATTTTTTCAAAACGTTTTTTTTTTTGCTGAACAAAATTAAACAGAAACATAATTAAAAAATTAGAGCATAACGGTGAAAAAAATTTAAATCGAAACAAACCTATAAAACCAGCTCACATTGAAAGTCGGGCAAGTAAAGAAAAAATGCAAATTGTGGTTTTTAAACCGTTATTGCTGCTCATAACTTTTTAATACTATTGGAATAACTTCAGTCAAACGCGAAACTTAAAAAAAATATTTCTCGAAAAGTGAATCAATAAACACTGGCAGAAAGGCAGATCGTGATAGATTATTATTTGAAAGGAAAATCCTAGCAACAAATTTCACAAATCGCCTAATATATAATCAAGCATTATATACGAGGTAAGAGAATATGCAATAAAGAACGTACAGTAGCTAAAAATAAACTTAGCTCCAAAGATGAAAGGTATTTTTTAAGATAAATAATAAAAGACCTATATTTATTTGCACTAAGACTGGAGGTCATGTTAAGACTCAATTTGAAAAAAGGTGTACACTCAGAAACAATTTGAAGAGTTTTGAAAAAAAAATGTTTAAATTGAGGAGTAGCAAGGAAAAAGTAATGTATTAGAAAGAAAAATTTAATAGAACACCAAAAATTTTGTACATGAGCAGATGAACAAAGACTTTCTATTCTGGAGCAATGTTAATAAAACAGAAAACATAAGTATCTTTAGCATTTTTAAACAATAAACTTTTAGTACAGGTTTTGTTTACCGATGAGAGTTTATTTAATTTATATGGTTCAGATGGAAAGCAAAAACCGAATGAAGAATTTTGCAATAAAAATTCTTAACATACGATTAAGCATGGTAGAGAATCAATCATGATTTGGGGCTGCATCTGATGTGGGAAGGACTCATTTTATTGAAGGTATAATGGACAAAAATATGTTCCTTGACATTCTCATGGCGCAAGTAAAAGAAAATGCGGGTAAATAAGGAATTGCAGACAGTTTTTAGTTTTACCAAGACAATGACCTGAAACATACGACGCTCTTGGTAAAGAATTGTGTATTTAATATTTGTCCAAATGTCATAAAAACAACCTCACAAGGTTCAGATAAAAATGTTATAGAACATCTATGAGATTAACTTGAACCCTGAGTACAGTATCAGAGATGGGCAACTAAAGATCCAATCCTAAAAAAAAAGTATCCTAAGTGAAGAGAGGAATCAGATTGGAGCTGAAGTTTTTAAAAATTTATTTGCACCCATTTCAAAAAAGCTGCAGGCGTCATATCATAAAAAGGATTGGCAACAAAATATTAAATTCTTAGTCTTAGCATTGAATTCCTTATCTGCTCAAATTTCAATGTGAGCTCGTTTTTAGAGCTTTGGTTTGATTTAATTTTGTTTTACCGTTATGTTCTAATTTTTTAACTATGTTTTTGTTTAATTTTGCTCACCAATAAAGAATTTTTTGAAAAAAATATATACTCCAAGTTTCTTCTTACATTTTCATTTCTGAAACCAATGCGAAAGTGCTAAGAAATGCCTGCCCGACTTTCGTTGTGAGCCACTGTAGTCTTTGATAATCACACTTAATAAATATTATCAATTTTTATGTTTCATTAACGTTGCTCAAAAGTGTAGCTTTCTTAAATCTCTGTCCTCAGTTGTAAGTAATCTATGAATGTGTTTATAAAATTCAACATTTATCTTATTCTACAATTACCAGAAAAAGCTTTTAAAACTCTTGATAAATGTAAGCTTTTCTTAACATGTGTTAAAATATTATTTTTTAAGCTTATTCTACAATTGCAAGAAAAAGCTTATAAAAATCTTGGATGAGTAATATTATCACAAGGGTTCCATTTTGATTTTTCTACAATTGCTGCGATAGTCTTTCAATGGTTTCTCAAGTTTTTTTCAAGCTTAAGGCTTATGTTGATAAGCTTGTTATAATATTATTCTAAAGTATTTTGGCCTGTTGGGAGCACTATAAAAAATATAGTAACATTAACAACTAATATTTCATGTTGCTACAATATCAACATTGAAGCCTAAATATTACTCAGTTTTTAGGAAAAATAAACAGCAGTTCTGGAACCTTACTACATGTCAATATTAAACAACATGTTGATTTAAATAAGAGTGTGTAAATTTATTACAGCTATGGTGGATAAGTTGTTTTCAGCAACTACTGTTTTTAATTACAACAAAACCTTTTTAGAGTGTAGGAATGTAGTGAGTGTGTGGGTGAATGAGTGAGTGAGTAAGTGAGTGAGTGGGTGAGTGAGTGAAAGAGTGAGAGATTGTGTGACTTTGTGGTGCAGTAGTCACCGCTTGTCACCGCATGCTGTGTCAGCTGTGAATGCGACAACTTTTGTTGTGTAGCTTAAAACGTCTGTTTTTTTTTTGTGTAGTTTTTAGTGCGTTTGTTTTTGTTTTGATTTCTGTTTAATTTGTGCTTTATTTTCTTGGTAAGCGTGTTCTTCACCAAATTAAACATTCTGCTTTCAAGCTAGATTTTATGTTAAAATGTCTTTCATATAAATTGAACGAATACCAGTGTGGTCTTAAAACATTTGTTTTTAAAGTGTTTTATTTAACTTTCTTTACTACTTTTCTTATTTTTGGTGATCACGTCAGCATTATTTACTTTTTACTTTTTCGACCCACCATTGGTTCGAAGTCAATATGGAGTTGCCTAAAAGTTCGATTTAGTTTCGAAGAAGAAAAAATACTTTCACATACAAATGAGATTGATAAATTTTGAAAATTTTTTATATACACTTGCCAGGAGGGATTTTTTGATACGTAAATCTATTTGAAATATTTCTTTTTCTTTTTTTTCTAAGGCGCAATTGAATTTTTTGGTTTTTCTTCTATTTGATGTGGTAAAAATTGTTATTTTTCTTTTTTTAAAGTATATTGTTATGTTTTTGAAATACAATAAAAAAGTACATTTTAATTTAACAATCATTAATTTTGATGTTTTTTAAAATTTTTTTAAGAACTAATCCATAAATTTTGTAAATCCTTTTTATTTTTAATTTTGGGTACTTTACATCGACTTTCCAATATCACTGCTATAACTTCTTTGCGATTTTTGTTGGAATCAAGTCGTAAAACGCTGCTAAAAAGCTGAACATGTCGTTAAATTTGGTATATCTAAAGTATATGGCAAGCAATATTGGGGTCATGAAACGGTTGATCTAGAAAGTCAATGTACTGTACCAAATGTTCGTATTTGCTGCAAAGAGTGGTTCAAATAAAATGTAGTCATCATTCAAATTAATAATATCGAAATATTCTGTTCAATCAAAGTTGATAATTGGTTTTTTAAATGGACCAAAAACCCCCTGGCAACTTTTTATCAAAATATTAATAATTTTTTAATATTATTTGTATGAGAATATAGAAAAACCGCCTTCGAAACTTGAACAAATTTTCCAGCAGCTCGATACTGACCAAATGTTTTTTGCAATTGACCGTAGATTGAATTTCTGCTATACTCTCTTTGTCAATTTTTTTCTTTTGAAAAATGTGCTTGAAAACGAAACACATTTTCAGGGATTCCCAATGCATGTACCCATGTTGTAAAAAATCAAGGTGTTAGTGACGTCAAAATAAATCTCTAAGGCTCTCAAGCTTGTGAATGAGTAAAAGAGACAGAAAAGTTTATTTTGTGTGGTTTGACAACTCAAGAGTTGGATTTTTTTAGAAAAAATAAAATTCGCTATCACCTTGATTTCTTACACCATGTCTGTACCAATGTTTACGTAAGCACGGGAGGGTGGGTAGGAGCTTTGCTTACTCTTGTTGACAAGGGGGAGAAGGGTTAATAATTGCAAAAAATCTGCTTAAGTAATACTTGTACGGCCCCTTACTTAAAAAAAAAATCTGTTTTCAGTTTTTGAAGTTCAAAGATACGTGGTGGATACAAGAAGAATCAAATTTTTTCAAAAACACATGTATAGTTTATTTCTGGAAAACCAATTTACAATCCTTACCAATCCCAAGATTATTCGATTACTCCAAGCTTGAGCTTTATACCTTTAGGAATTCTTTAAACATAATTTTTGAATTACACAGCACATAGTTTATTATTTTGAAAGGGAATCTTTTTGTTGATTTGCTCGGCTGAAAACCGATTTTCTATGAATTTTTTTATAAGTATTACAAGTCTTGCATTGGATTTGAACTAACAATCCCGTTATTAATGTTTCATTCTTTGCCTTGCATTTAACATGCAAGTGCAATTTGACAAGTCAGCGACTTTTGGAATAAAAGTAATTTTTTTCAGCAATAAAAATATGTTTATTTCTTTACATAGTTTCTTTTAAGATCGACACATTTAATTTAGCGTTTTTTCAACTCTTTTTCCTTCTTAAAAATGGGTTCTGATATTCTTTCTAGAATCAAGGTATTGATACTTTGAAATTGTTCAGGGCTACCAATGAGCCAACATATTAGGAAAAATATCTATATTTCATGCGTGAATTCAATTTCCTTAATAAATTTTTATATAAGCAATACATCTTGCAATTTTAAACAAATATTAAAAACAAATCCTAAATCTTTTTGAAATTTTATGCAGTCCAAAAGAGGGAGATCGCAAATTCCTTCTTCAGTGTTTTTAGTGATCAGTGTTCAACTAACTTATTAGACACTGTAAATATGTTTACCGATTTTTTCAAGTCAAACTTTATCGTTGACAATAATATTTATATTGGAAATGCCGTGGAATCTGTTGTTGCTTTTACAGATATAAGTACTTTTTCTGTTTCCTTTAACGACGTTATTTCTGGTATTCTTGACTGCATTTCTCTTTTAGAGCTTATTTCTTTCAATACTCCGCTAAGATATTTAAGAAATTCAAAACTCTTTTATTTAAAATATTGTAGAGCTATTTACGCCAATGCAATGAGCAAATTATGAGAGCTTTGACTCTTTTTAATGAATTATGTATTTCACATGAAATTGGTTTGTATGTTCCCAAACATGTTTTTAAAAACTTAATTAATAATATTCTTTAACATAAGCTTATTATTATTTCTTATACCATTTTACTTATACCTGTAACTGTACAACTTATTTTATAAAATATTATTTTAATCCTAGTCTTTAAAGATTTCTGTATCTAAAGACTTTATGAAATAAACTAAAATAAACTAAACTAAATTTATCATGCACCCTAAAAAACTGTCGCCATTACCTTGTTGGCTCACGGCCCCAACTTGGTCTTCACCCGGAGAATTTCACTGCTTTGATTGTTCTTTGGTAGCTGATGTATTGTGATGTATCAATGTTTCTCTTCAGTGTGAACATCTCCACAAAGGCACATTTTTTGTCAAATGATGTAAAAGCTTGAAATTCTTCGCTACAGAGAAATTTTTTAATATGTTGGCCATAGTACAGACCTTATTTATTTATTTATTTATTTAATTTAATTTAACATATTAATACAATAAGAATGAATTCTTTTGCTGTAAAAAGACAGTAGTTTAAGCAAAAAGTATGATGTTTTGAGATATTACAATTATAATTAAAATTTAAGAATACTTAGGTAATCATAATTAATCATAAAAAATGCAGTTTATTAAATTTAAACAACAGCATCAATAAGTTAACAAAACTTTTTTTAGCGTATTAATAACTAGAAGGGAAAAAAAAAGAAAAGGAAAGAAAAAAAAGAGAGAAGAAGAAAGCAAAAAAAAAACATAATTTAAAGTAGAGATCTGGTTTCTTATCTTATTATATATTTTTGTTTTAAGAAAAGTGATTCAAAACTGCTCGCTTAAAGCCACCTATGCTATATATACATTTAATTACGCTGGGTAAACTATTCCATAATCTAACGGCATTGACGAAAAAAAGCCTGGCAGAGTTCAGATACTTCCAGTTTGGTATTATAATATTATTGCTTCTGGTCGACTGGCAAAACTGTAGTTTTTCAAAAAGATACCGAGGAGTTTTGAAATGAATAAGTTTATGCAAAAAGTTGCAATTTCGGGCATTGAGGTAACTAATGATGTCAAAACCAAGTATGCTTTTCTTGAATTGAGTAATGTGGTCAAATCTGAGAAGGTTATAGACATACCTACAATAGTAGTATGATTGAACGCAACTTGCAGCTTGTGTTAAGATCGTGAATCGAGCCTACTATAAATGAGTTCAGAATAGGTAATGATAGGAATAATAAGTTGCAGCATTTAATGGCCCATTCGCTAATACTATTTAAGTCTTCATTTAGCCTGCAACTTAAATCTTCCAGGAGGCCAGTTCTGCGAGAAAGGTGTAATTGCACATCATCAGCAAAGGCATGCATAGAGGCATATTTACAGACGGAAAAAATATCAGTGTTCGGATATCATCAATAACTTTTATGGTAGCTGTTGAGCAACTATGCCCACAACGGAAGCCAGATTGCAGTGGAGATAATAGGGTATTAGTAGTTAAGAATTCAGAAATCTGACCGGCCATAATTTCTTCGAAGACCTTCGATAGGGATGACAAAATACTAATAGGTCTAAAATCATTTGGTTCACACGCAGTTGGTTTTTTTGCGGAAGGTAATACTTTTGCTATTTTCCAGAGCTGAGAAAAAGATGACGTTGTGATACAATGGCTTATAATGTGCATAAGCGGGCTAACAACGTGAGTTAGAATTAGTTTGATAAACTTAATCGAAACTCCATCTTCACCAATGGCATTTGACTTTACATTCATAATGCGTTTACAAACCTCATATTTGCAGACAGCTGAAAACTGAAAGTTTGGTTGCACAATAGTATTTGATATTTCCTCAGAACTACCAACACTCTGGTTATTATTTAAAAAGAAATCGTTTAGAATATCAGGAAACACTCAGATACTGGCTTGTTAGCAATACCAAAGGTTTTTAAGTTTCTCCAAAGTATCTTTGATGGTAGCGATGCTTTCAATTTTTTAGAGCAATATCTTTTTTTGGATTGCCTAGCGATTAAAACTGAAGCATTCCGTGCCGCCCTGAAGTTTTCTCATTTTTCTGGTGTAAGATTTCTTTTCCATATCCTGTGTAGTTTGTTTCGTTTTTTTATAGAGTTTTGAACACCTAATGTATACCAGGGGCATCCAACATTTTTAATGACTACTGTCCTGGTAGGAACATGTCTTGCAAAGAGGTTATTAAGTTTGTTTGAAAAGGACGTAACTTTTTCATCAACACTCTCGCAGAACCAAAGTTCGTTCCAGTAGGTGAGGCAGGCATCATAATTCAAGGCCTGAAGATCACTGGATTTAAAATCCGAGTAAGATATTGTTTTGGAGATAGCCATTTGCGTTAGTTTTATGTCAAAGGTACAAAAAATTAAGTCATGGTCAGAGAGAAAGTAAATTTGATCGAACAATAAAACGGATGTGCTATTGGAGACAATAAAGTAATCAAGAAGACTAGGGACATCATTACTACAGAATCGCATGGGCATAGTTTCATTCGCAATTGACAGACCGACAGACGAGACATTATCATGCAAAGATTTAGATATATTATCACGACATAGAATGTAAACATTAAAGTCTCCACATATAATAAAAAAGTTATAGTCAACCACAAAATCAGACAGCTCGGTGAAGAATGAATTAAGGCTTAGCATTTTATTAGGATTGTAGACGCACGAAAAAAAAATTTTAGTGTAGTTATCTGATACACAAAGATTAATATATTCAACACTACCCTCAGTAGATTTATTCACAACTTTGGCTTTCAAATTATTTCGACAATAGATGGCAACTCCACCTTCTCTCTGTTCCGCCTATCGTGTCTAAATAGATTATAGTTATTAATTCTGTTCCGCCTATCGTGTCTAAATAGATTATAGTTATTAATTGCATAGGCCGAATCATTTACCTCAGGATGGAACCACGTTTCAGATTCACATATTACATCAAAAGACGATTCCTCAAATACAAATTTTATATAGTCTAACTTGCTATTATTTAAACTCCTCGCATTAAAATGTACTACTTTAAGGCCTGAGTATCTTCTAGATAGAATTTTTATAAGCGACTTATTATTTTCTTTAGTGCCGTACAGATTATTATAAGTACCAATTATTAGAAAACAAGCAAGCAAAAGTAACTATAAGCAAACAAAGAAAATTAATAACATAAAAGAAAGACAAGTTAATACACAATTTAGAAACAAGTAACCAGATATCTTTACATATATTATTAAAATAAAGTATAAGTATAAGTATAAAGTATAAGGGAGAAACAGTGATAGATGGTAAAGAAAAGAGGTAAAGTAATTTTAAGAGAAATAAGCCTTAAATTAGATGCGCATAACATATTAATAGCATTCTCAACATTTCCATACAGCTCACCCGCAACGATAGCAGCAAGTTGGTCTAAGTCTTCTACCAAAAAGCTTTCACCATTTTCATGTTTTTTGATAAAAATATGCCCTCTCCTAGCATGAGCAGAGAACAGCTGTTTATTGCGCCTGAGTTTAATTGCACTCTAGAGGATTTGGTGACTGCGCTTTGTAAGGCTCTAATTTATGTAGATGCTGGAGTTCGAGTCGAGTCCCAAGTCGCTCAAAGCAAGATCTCTACGGTTGTTTCTTCGGTAAAGAGCAGCCGACCGAAGAACTGCATCCCTCTCAGAAGAGCTATAAAATTTTACCACTATTGGAGTGCTTCTTATTCCACGCTGATTATTGTTTTTAATTCAAAAAACACTCCTAAGCGATGGGGGTCTGCAGCCAATAGTAAAACACAGCTCGTTGAACATCGATGTCAAGCTCTCTTCGTCACTAATTGGTACACCAAAGAGCACGGCATCAGCAGCAACTTCTTTTGGCTCAAAATCGTTGACAGCTTTTTTTAGCGTACCCATCTCTTCTCTTATCGCAGCAACTTCGTCTGATTCAGCACCACACTCAGCTTTACCAACACGCACCACAACATCATCCAATACATGACTCATGCCATTTAATTTATCCACCCATCTTTTCACACTCTCTTCTTGCTTCAGTTGATCGCACTCAATTTTATCAACGCGCGCTACAACATCAGCTAATGCGTCGCTCACGCTGTTTATTTTTTCCGCCCATACTTTCTCCATCTCTTCAATTCTTAGAGAAAACTCTTTGCGGAGTTGACTGAGTTCGCTCTGCATATTGATGATTAGCGTTTCAGTTTGCTTTTTGAGTCGATCATCTAGTTGAACTAATGTGAGGAAAGGGTTATTAGTCATCGGCGATCCAGGCTGCGTAGGTGTTGAAAGCAGGTTTTTTGAGTTCAGTGTTTTAGCCCTAGTGGTCATAGTGTTAGTGATGGCACAGAACTATTTGGCGGGAACAAGTTTCACTGAGATTTTGTTTTTAATCAGCAACAAAAATTGCTAAAAAATCAGTGTCTTTTGATTTAGAAGTTTATCCAATGAAGCAAAATGATGGATAAAGCGATATTGTGCAATTAACCGCACTTCGGCACAATATGGTGTAGTTATTCTTTAGAAAAGCAAACTACCGGCGAGCAGGCAAAAAAACACGTCTATTCGCTGCAAAACATAACTTTGACCTATTTTGGTTGAATTGGTGGCTAAGATTTGTTTAGCTACTGATTTGCCTGTCTGTCTGTATATCTGTCTTTTCTGACTATCTGTCTGTCAGCCAGGCTCGGCTTTTATTTATTAGGGTTGAGTTTCTGTTATTAATGAAAGTTTTGGAAAAAAATGTTTTTAAAAATATAAACGCTTCTCCTCATTCTTTACAGTCATGATAGAGTTTTTTATTTTTTCTTCTTGCCCAGTCCTTCTTGACAAAATGCTCGGCACGAGCTCGACTGGTCCAAAAGCAGAGTTAACAATATTTTATGTTACTACAGTGCAATCCACTCAAAATTGCACTTCCTTTCAAATCGCAACAAACTTTCCACTCATGCTCTTCATGCTAAATAGGGCTGTTCACAACCCAGTGCAAATAGTCTAGCATCAAAGCATTTGCAAAATGGTAGAGTATATTTTGACTCTGCACAAACAAAATGTACAGGGATGCATTTACTACGCTATTGGAAATATCTAACCCCAAAACCCACTGTTAAAGTAAAATTTTCAATAGAAAATAATTTTGCTTTTCACCAATCAGCTGTTTTTTGCAGAAAGTGTATCAAAGTAAACTGACAAAGACTGTTCACAATTGAAAGGAAATTTTTACAATTGCACAGATTTGCAAACTCAAATACACAAGATTGTGAATTGCCGTAATGTTTTTAAGCAACTTTGCTATTGTGTCATAAGTTTAATTCTTATTAGCAGCATGTGCAAGCATGCCTCAAACGAACATATACTAAAATACAGTCCATCTCTCAGAGATGCCTCCTGTCTTAAGCCACAGATATTTTTGGATCGACCTTTCTAACTCTTACCTTCACTCAAATGCATCTCCTGCCCTTATTTTGACACAAATTCATGAAAAACAGTTATCGATTTTTTATGAATTTTTGAAAAGATTTTTGACTTGCATGTTTACGTGAAAAATAATTTTTTCTAAATATTTCTTTTGATAGCGCAAAAACTGCTCATCCAAATGAAAAAAATTGTTGAACAAACATGTAGAAAAATTTATTAGGCTTCAAAAAATAGATAAGAGGTATGTGTTCAAGATATGTTTAAATATATGCAACTATGTACGAAAAAAAATTTTTAAAAATCGTTTCAATAAAAAAATTATTTTTGCAATTTTCATGTTTAAAGACTCAAAATCTATAAAAATAATATAGTGGGATGCCGTGCACAAGCACAGTGGCGCATAGTGCTACCGTTACCATACCAGCTTACTTGCTTTTATTAACATTAAATTCCTTAATGTGATGTACGAACGTAAAATTAAACTCTGAGTTTATAATTTGCCAACAGGAAAAAGTTATAAGAAATAGCATTTTCTGGATACATGTCCAATCAATGAGTCATGATCTTTAGTGGCACAATCCTCACTCATGCATATGTATTTTTGCTTTGCTTGTATTATTTCTAAGTTACTTTTAATGCTGATATTTGATTAGAATTAAGTTTTAAATTAAAAGAAAACTAGTTAAAAAATTGTATAAAGAACTTTATTCATTGTTAAGAAGAAAAAAAATTAGATAATTATTTCATCATCGTTGAAGAGCTCAATCTATATAAACAGTCCAACTCGCTTATTACTGCGCGATGATTTTTCTTTTACAGCCAACAGAAGCAGCAAGTAATGTTTCCATTTTAATTGCACAAAAGTTTAAAATGCATTAAAAACTCTTTATAGCCAGTAATAGAAAAAAGCCAATTTATGCTCAGAACTGTTATTTTTAATTGATGTGCTAATTACTGCTTAAGCTTAAGCAAAGATGAAAAAAGCAAAAGAAAAAAATTACTAAATACAAAACAATATAAGTTGGGAAATAGTTTTATGCTGTGTGGAAAGAAGTTACTTAGCAAAATAGTAAAAAATAAATCTTATCTAATGCAAAAATCCAATGGTTAGCTGAAAAATAGTTAAAAATAACGCATGGCGTATGAGTAACATTATTTGCTGAATGCTTAAATATTGCTTTTAACGATTGGCTGTACAACTTGCATACTGTTCTTAAATTGATTAAAGTTTGTGTGTGTATTGATCAATGGAATATAATCATTTCAAACTTTGCCATCTATTTTGTATGTGCATTTTTATATGATTCGAACATGAACATCAAAGGAAAGTATTACAAAAAGCAATCTTTTTCATGAAATCTAACATGATCTGATAAAGGTGCAGATAGCTGCTCAAATAAAAACATTCATTGCATGTTTTTATCATCAAAATCTTATGCAACATTTTATCACAATACTATATAGGTCTTGATTTAAGAAAATAGTGTTGCTTTAATTTAAATGAGTCAAAAGTAATAAAGCAACTTTGTAGTATCGAATAAATTATAAAGCGCTGATTGCAAGCTTAAACATCAAAACATTTTGTTGATATCTTCATAAAAAAAAAAATTTATTAACTTGCTGTCAGTTATATCCTTTTCTTTGTTGACCTTCTATGTGGTTAATATTGCAAATTTAAATTTAGCACATAAAATGTCACGAAAATATACTGATTATCTGCTAAGCTGTTTCTGCTAAAAGGATTTCGTGTGTTGCTCTCTTCTCTTTATTAAACTTTGTTAAAAGTTTTCGTTTTATACTTAAATCTTTTGTTTTAAAACTGTATTTGTTGTACATAGTTGAATGCATACAGATTCTATTCAAGCAAATATCTCACTAAATAAATTGCACTGAAACACGCACAAACACTCTCTTTCCATGCATACTGTTGTGTCATGCCCCACATTTGCATATAAATGCATGAATGGGAATGTGTGTGTGTGATAAAACAAAGTTGATAAAATTCTTAAGAGATAATCTAAGCTATGTTTTGAGATTCAACAACATCTTACATCCATTTAATTTTATGCATCTTAAATTATTATTTCCAATATTCTACACGTGCAGATTTGGTAAAACGAGTTAATAGCAGTGTTTTGAATTCAGTGCTATGTTGTTATACTCATTATTTCTTTAATACGAAGAAAAAAAAACGCATTATTATATTAATTGTAATGCATTCTATGCTTTTTGATTGCACACCGGAAAATATATATTTTTGGCTCTGAATTGAAAAAAAAATTCAAAATTGTTTTTCATGTGTTTTATTAATTTTTAATATCAGTTCTATTACTATCAAATCTTATAATTAAAATATTTTTCTAAAAAACCATGTGTATGAAAATGCACGTTTATAATCTTTAATATGTAAAATATAAGGATAAATGAACTTTTTTGAAAAAAATGTCTTTAAAATTTTTGAAGCGAAGCTTTTTAAGCCTTTTTTTGTTGATTTACTGGGGCTAAAATGGCAAAAACTGATAGATTTCTTTTTCGATAGATTTTATTAAATTTTGTATACATAAATTTTTCAAAGTTCTACATCAAAACTGAACAGAGCTACCTTCTTAATTTTCAGTCAGAAGTCTTTATCATTGAGCCACGTAAACATTAAAACACGAGCTTAGTATTGATTTTTCATCTCTTGTCTTACATTTAACATAAGCATTGAGTGATATATACATAGATGTAAGAATCCGTTAAATCTTAATTTTTTTTCCTTCGTATCGTATTCTTATGATCAAAAAGTTTATAAACTAAAAAAAATTTTAAGACCTGAACTTCTGTTAGTTTTTATACATTTTTCTTTAATAGCTTTTATGGCAATAATTTTTCTCAAAACTCATCGTGTATTTTTTGTATACAAACAAAAATTGTTACGTCTAGTCTCTCGTGGTCTCGTGCTTCATTGCATGAAGGGTTGCATTGCATCCCTAAATTGCAACTTCGTTTATAAATCTGAAACAAATACTGAATTTACAAAGTAGATCATCCGGAAAAATAGCCTGTTTAAATCAAAATGAGTCAACGTATCGTCGAATTGACTATCGAACAATGTTAAGCTGAGATAAGAGCTTTTGTTGCATTTTTGGAAATATTTTTATACACTTGTGTAATAGTTTAATCCCGTGATCGGGTTCCCGGAACAGACTTCCCTAGTGCTTGTTCGTATGCGAGTGTTGTATCCCCTCTGAGAGGATACGCGTTGGTCCTACAGTCGCCGAGCGACGTCCTACCTACGGTTTGTTTGCCGGCGCTTAAGAGCGCCACTGGCAACTACTCAAAAAAAAAATACCTCTTTCGCCGTCACCCTTAGGTGCATTCAGGCGTGGAGGTTTTAGTTTATACTTACTTCTGGTGTCCTTTGGATCGAAAAACTAGTCTTCTTTTAGAGAAATGATTGGTGTCCTCCGACTGGAATATATCGCCTTCTTCAGTAACAAGAAATTGGTTGTTATGGTTTTGATTTTACTCACATTAATTCACTTTATTTTAGCGGGGACCAGATATTTATAACATATCTGGCGCGCTTCTTCTTCTTCATTTTTACAAACTTAATTCTACTTATTGATTAATCAGCGGTTGCGTAATTTATCTTCCGCCTCTTGCACAATAATTTAACTTCATTATTAGGTTCTTAATCTAGTTTTGTATTATTTGTTTACAATTAATTCTTATTTTAAAACATATTCATACATACTTATTTAATGGTGCCAACTTGGGCCGAACAAACATACAAACATGTATAACATGTGTAATTGGGTCATATTTCAACGTTAAATTCTTATTTAAATTATACTTGTTTTGCGTTATTCGCTTAGCCAAATTGTGTGTACGTTAAATACAACAATAAAATATTGAAATTAATTTACCTCTGGTTTTTGCATGGTCAGCATTTTACGCTGGCCGCACAGAAGTAAATTGTTGGCTTTATTTTATTGTCTTTAAATAAATCGCCCAGTTGTTGTGGTTGATCAGTGTTCATTTTATTGTCTTACTTTTATTTTAATTGACTGGCCTTGGCATTGAAAGTGTCGCAATGCAATGAATGTTGATCGGTCGCTTAGTTGTTGCGGTGGATCAACTTTCATTGCCAGCACTTGGCCACTAGTAGAAAGACAATATTTTGGGGAATACCTCGTTGTGAGTCACAACACGAGGAGTTATTATCAGGGCTTAGATTTCGATGACATGCCATCTTTTTTCTGCTGCTTCTAAGTCATTTCCTGGTTATTTAGAACGTTCATTTATGTCTCCTCAATTCCAAATATGAAAAGTTTTTAGACCATTTTATCGTTATTTTTCATCGTATTTTATCGGTTTTAGTTTTCAAGTAATTTCTTCTAAATGTAGGACATTATTTGGTACCTTTTTAGCGATATTTAAGCTATACTATTGTCATTTTTGGACATTTTTTTATCGCATTTTTCTGTTGTTTCGGTTATTTAGTGTAATTTTAAAAGATTTTTTTTTTGTTTTTTTTTTCTTCGTTCTAAAAAGTGTAAGAACTCAAATTTTTAAACATATTCCTTTAACAATAAAATCTCAAAAACACTACCTTTCGAAAAAAGAGGTAGAAGTACAAAGAAGTTTTTCTGTTTACAACAACATTTTGCCAGAAAATCGACATTCTTTCAATTTTGATGTACCTTCTAATTTACTGTAATACTATGTATACAAACTAGGAGTAGCAGTTGCTTAGCAAACGCGTAAGCTGGCTACATAAATTGGTACGTTGAAGATGCATTTAAGTTGGGTCGCTCGCTCTGATAAATTTTTCCCAAAGCAATAAAAGTAAAGATATAAAGTTGTGTTGTCTCAAAAACTGGACATATTTCGATATGTCATTGTTAGGGAGATTTGCGTGTTGAAGAAACTTACCCGATCTCATAAACATTTTAATACAAAAAAATTTTAAGTTATTTAAATTTATTGCATATTCATTAATTTATTTAATTCTTGGCATTTCTCAACCAACCCCTTCTTGTCATTTATTTTTTTAAACCGATCATATGAAGTAGCTGGTTCGAGAAAAAGTCCATAAGGATAGTGGAATTTGCTTGCTAGTAAAATTGTTTGATCCTTTTTCAAATGATACTACAACAGGAGGAATAGGTAATACATTAGAATTGTTGTATTTTGGTCCAGAATAATTGGGAAACTTGACCAAAATGCACAAAGGAATTTCTTCTATAAATCGGCACTTTCGCAATAGTTATAAACAGTTTCAGCTACCTCACCGATGCTGCCATTGCACAGACCAGCTAAAGTAAAAAGATTTTGCCTCAGAATAGCTTGTGTACCCTTACATAGATGAAACTTTGGGCTTAAACCTCCTGCATCGTCGGATGAGGCTAACCACGCTCGTGGGTCATTGTGTAAAGCATTGATGATTGTTACAGCATTGCCAACATTTCTGAGCTTCTCAATGTTATATTCTTCAATTTCAGCGTTCTTCGAGACTAATCTTAACACTTTTAATACGAAAAAAATTAATGCTGATTGAACATGGTCGATAAGAGGTCGTAGTCTTGTAAAGTCAGATCTCGTAATGATACTCCTGACTCGTAATGATGACATTCCCTGGAAACTTGTTCTTCTGGTCGAATATATCTCATTATCTGGTTCAATACGAACACTTTGCTTATTTGACGATAGACTTATTGACCTTGAGTGCCGGTAACATCAGCTGACCTCAGATTCCCGTAGAGTGGGATATCTCCAGCTGGCTGCAGTTGATTGAAATCGCCGAAGAACAGCACTACGTACCCTTTTTTAGCAGCATCGGCAAAGAATGGTGAGTGTTTTTTATGTTAAAAGTTTTGTCACAGTTTCTTATAAACTTTGTGCAGTGCAGGTTGAAAAAATTTCAGGAGATATAGAAAAATTTTATTTTGAATCCTGTTAAACATAAATTCAATTAGAAAATAAACATAATAAATATTTACTTTTAACATGAAAATATTCATCATTCTCTGCCGTACCTGCTTAAAATTTTACAAGCAATAGCAGCAGCGTAGCAAGTACAAACAGCTACAGCACGACTCTGCATAAAGGACAGCAGCACCGCATGCCTAAATCGATAGCTGCTGCTGTAAAGCCTGCTTAAAAAATGTTTAAAAACGACACCAACAGCAAGAAGACGAATTCAAAATGCGATAGCTTGCTGTTGCTGTGGCTTCGATAGTGCTCCAAAATTACAGCACGACTGAAAAACCGAACGCTCGCTGCCGCTGAAACTATTTGTTTCTTTCGTAGTTTGCAGCCGAAGTAAAATTTATTTATGGAAAATTGCAAATTGCAAAATAAAAACTTTGATGCTTTTGCTAATTTGGCAACAGCAATTTAAACCCTGAACAATAGTATGCATCAAAGTCATGGAATAACAGTTGATCCCGTAACGCCTAGGGCTGCAAAAATCGACACCCTCCCCCTTCCATACGATTTTTGCTTCACTCGACCAGCTCTTTCACCTCCGTAAATATTCGTACTCTTACACTGGACACTGTATATGTATGTATTTTTGTTTTGTTTGCATAGAAATTTGAATGGTTCGATAAATTTTCATCAGGCTAATATAATTATTTACTATACAAAAGGTACACAAACGCCAAATTAATAATCAATTAATAAAAAATTTATGCGAAATATTCTAAACACTAGCACTTTTCACTATTATTGATTCACAAACAAACGCGAACTTGTCCTTCCATGTCGATCGGTTTTTTGTCAGATACATAAATTTTTTTTTTTGGTTGCACAACAAAAGCAATAAGAAGCAGTAAGCTGATAACAAAGTGAATTCAGCAAACAACAACAACAACGAAACATATGGAAATATTTTTTCAACTAACTTATAAACTAAATAGAATTTCGAAATGTTGGCTTCGTTAGGAAATACTATTCAAAGCGCAGTACAGTTTAGAAAAAACAATTTTAAAATCGGTCAACCCATTTAGAAGTTATATTCTGTCCAACATTTTTCAAACAAGCTGTTCCATGGGAGCTTCGCTCGCTCCAATTATATAATATAAATTTTAAGTTTAGTAATATTTTATTTTAAAAGCTTAATTTTTTGTTTATTTTTTATGTAATTGTTTGCGTTTTTGGTAATTTTTGTCAGTTTTAAGATAATTTTCTGCAATTTGTGGGTAATTTTTGTCATTTTGTTTAGGTAATTTTTACAGTTTCTTAGGTCATCAAAATCCAAGCCCTGGTTATTATAAATTTCACTTTAATGTAGTATTTTAGCTTAAATGATGCATAAAGCATGTGTTTTATGCCTTTTCTAAGCCATTTATATCAGAATTAAGGTACTATTGCAGTGTGTAAAAAATTAAAATTTTTTTTCATTAGAATATGGTTCTTTAAGGTCTTAAGAATACGTATACAGAATTTTAGAAAAAATATCGAATACAAAAAAAATATAACATATATATTATATTCGCATGTCGCGTGATATTTAAGAACTTTAAAATCTTTAATCGCTTTTTTCTCGAAACAAGATTTTTCGAATCGGCTTCTAAGATATCTGGAGTTCTACTTGATCAATTTCGATGAATCTTGATTCATTGTGATCCTTTTAGACTTTGTTAAGCACTAGACCTATAAAAAGTTAAAAAACTTTTATATATTTTTTGAATGGCTGAAAGTTTTGCCAAAAACAGGGGGTTTTTTGTACATTTTTTTTTCAACGCATGCCATTTTCTTTTTTTCATTTATTTTTTATTTGCGTAGGTTGAGTTCTCAACTACAACCCTTAACTTAAGAATGCACTTTGATTCCCTACACTCAGACGCTTTCTAAATGCTGGATACGAGAAGCCAATTGCAACAATTTTTTAAACACGCAAACTTCAACGCCCTGTAGAAAATTAACAACAACTATAAAGACAAAAACAAGTTTTTTTTATTTTCTCATGAATAATTTTTCATTATGTAAAAAATTTCAATCATTAAAATTCATAATACTAGGTAAAAAAAATTAATAAAAAAGGTGTTTTCTTTATAGCTACACACTATAATAGTACCCTAAGAAGTTGCATGAGTGTCAGATACAGCTTATATTTATAATTTTTTAACAATTTTTGGTGCCACTCAGTGTTTGGCAGTAAACACATCGTTTTTAGTTTTCCATATAAGGTATTAATGCACACGCACACACACACACACACACACGTTATTTTGCATAGTCAAGGTTATTTTGCATGCTCAAGAATTTTAAGAATTTACTTGTGACAGCAACGACTGCTGCCGTAACTTTAATTTACTTTTTACCCATCACTTTGACTTATCTTTGATGTATATTTTATATGAATTTCAGACGAACATATTTTCTTTTATGTTAAAAACATAACTGCAAGTGGCTTCAACTGAAATAATGTTTAGATTTTTTAATTTCTTCTTTTAATAACATGAACATATTCAACATAACACACAAGCAGTTGCAAGACAAAACCATGCAAGAAAAAAATTGTGCAGACACCGTCAGACCGAATAAATTGTGTAAAAATCTATAAAAGGAAATTGCAAATTTCATAGCTGCATGAGTACAAGTACATGCACATTAGGCTGGCCGTGGAAGCACCGCCATTTTTATTTTTTTTATTTAACTGTGATATTTGAAATTTTATTTCAATGAACCACGATAACACGTGCTGCTGTAATATTTTTAGCTCTTAGTTTATTGACCATATATTTTTAAGCTATGAACAAATTTGTTATGTTTGAAGTGCATTTTTGATGTAGGTACCTTTTTGATTATTTTCTAGGTTTATTCAGGTTATCCCCTGTTATTCGTCTGTTATTTTTTTTATATATTTATAGGGCATATTTGTTTTATTGTGTCAGTGTGATTTTTCAGTGGAAAGTTAATTGCTCTTCCTTCATTAACTTTTTTCCTTTTTTAAACCAAATAAAAAATTGAGTAGTATCCAGTAGTAGTTTAGTTTCTACCGACTGTAAAAAAATTATTTAAAAAATGCACATGATGTTTCTACTATAAATGCTTAAGCTTCGAATAACATGATGTATATATCTCAAGAATGAGTTAACATTTTTACTTGAAATTTTGTGAGAGACTTTAAATCCATTTTTCTTATTTATTCCCCTAATGAATTCCCCTTTTGACGCCCTTTTCGAACACGATGTTTCAGAGAAAGCTAGTTAGAAGAAGCTTTTATAAGACAAGTAAATAGTTTTCTTCGACTATACCGAAGTTAATAAGCCCCCACAGCCGCATTTAAGTGTATTCAAAGTTTTCAATACTGTATTATTTTGATAACGTATATTTTTATGGGAGGGAGTTGTTTTCAACATTTTTTCAATTCCAAACTCATTTTAAGCAATATCACAGTGTGACGAAATCGACCAATAAAAAAAGCACAACCAAACATTTTTGAAATTCTTAAAAATTGACATTTGACCTTGTTTAGGCCGCAACCCTAAAGGTTAAGGAAAGTAATAGATAAACTTACTACTTTATCGACTCGTTCCAGTATCGATTCTCGATACACGAACGAGTCGCTCGATCGGCTTCTCCGACGAGTGAGTTTTGCTTTTTACTTGTGTCACAAATTGAATTCGCAAAGTAGTAAACTTCATTTTAAAACCGCGCTTAATTTTGTATTATATTAAATATTGCCACTAATTTTAAATAAATAATCACTTATTGATTACCAGCAAGCAATCACTTATTGATTGCCCTCAACATAAATATAGTTTTCTTTAACGTTCCTGTGTATGCACTTTATGCAGTAAGAAGCAGCCATTGTAATTTTCACCTATTGAAGCCTAACAAATAACACGTAAGAAATAAATATTGTAAATATAATCTAAGCTAACTAATTACTGGTGTTTTGTTCTTTTTTTATTTTCTCCGTTTGCATATAAACCGAGCACAAATTGCCCGAAAGCTATATGCAAATAGCTCGTCTTACCAAGATTGGCAGCGAAAGGCCAGCGCTCTTTGGTGAATCATAACTTCACCGGAACAGACCCAACTGATCTGCTCAGACCTCTCAATGTAGTCACAATTTTTTTTATTTATTTTTAAAGGTAAAGTGTTCGAATTTTGTTGTGCCGACATTCTTTGAATTTTTACATACATGCGTCTTGTTGAAAATGAAAAACAAAATCAACTTTTTTTAAAGTTGAATCTTAAGTCTATTATGGCTATGTAAGAAAAAATCCAATAAAATTAAAAATGAAGCTTGTAGTGAAGAAAATTTTTGTATTTTTTTTTTTTTAATCTATGAAGAAAATTGATGTTTCCATCAGTTTTAATTAAAAAATGTTCCATTTATGACACAATTTAAGTCTAGTTTTTTCACGAGAATTAATTACGTGTAAAAATACCTTTAAATTGAATCCAAGAACATTAAATTTTTCTTCGTCAAACACTGATTCCCAGGCTTATGTTTGCTACCATACAAAATGATCACATTTCATAATATATTGACATAATCACTCATAACGTTGTGTTTTAGAATTTGCATTTTCGAGGTTTTGAGAATTTTTTTTTTGTAAAAGTACTCAAACTTGAAATTTTCAAATCGGTACACTTCTAGAAAAAACTTTCGCAACGACCAGGATATTAAACTTAATTCCACCATTTTTTGCGTCAATATAAGTAATACATTTAGGAAAATACTTTCACTGCATTTTATTTAAATAATGTAATTTCTGGGAACACCAACAGTGTAGACTCTCTTAATGTTTTCATAGAAACACATTTTCCGGGATGTTCAGAGGTGTGTAAAGCTCCAGTTCAGGAAGATCACTTACTATCTGTGTATGAATTCTTTTCTCGAAAAAATGCCACATTTTTTCTGTTCTCTTTCTACCCTCGCTGAGAATTCTGCAATTTTTTACTTCTTAGGTCAACATTTTCGTGAAAAAAACACGATTGAATTCAAAAGGTTACAATATTTTTTTCAAGAAGGCAGAGTTTTCGAAAAGGGCAGAAAAAATGCAGCATTTTTTCGAAAAAATAAAATGCCATAAATTGCATTCCCAAACGTAGCGTTGGCGTAATGTGAAGGTTATATTTATATCTAAGGCAGACAAAAGCTCACACGCCCAGCAAAAAAAATGCTTCCGAAAGAAAGTAAAGTGGAAGGGAAAGTCTTGAATTCCCTCCCTTCCACTTCCATACACAGAAGGCATTGTTTTAATATATGCATGTTATTGGGAGAAGTGATTTCCTTAGTCTTCTCTAGAAGTGCTTTAGATTTATTTGAGCCCTTCAATAAAAGGTTTCTCGTAGATGCCTTCCAGAAAAACATTAGAACGGCATTCCACGGAATGAAATGGTTTTTGTGGTTAGGGGAGTTTAAAAAATTCCATGGAAAACATCCTTTTTCGTGATTTTCTTGCGATTTTGGTGTTGGAAATGAGAAATGAGAAAGTTTGGGTTGAGTGTTTACAAAAATATCACGTAAGATATCGTTTTTCCTTTTTTTCACGGCATTTTAGTTTTGGAAGTAGGAAGTTGTTGGGTTTTGTTGAGGGTTTAAAAAAACCCACGGAAAATATCTAAAAAATATAATCATATACAATTTTTTTTTACTTTTATTGAATTTAAATGCTATTTGAATGTCTTTCAGAAGTAGTTTATGAGAACGCCTCTTCAAAGCACTTCTTGATAAGGCTAAGAAGAAGCACAATTAGATTGGTTCTATATAATGTCTTCTGGAATTAGTGTACCCAAGAATGCATGTCACATTTGTATCAAAAATTTTGCTGGGCAAAAGCCCAAAAGACATTTGACCAAGACTATTCTTATCTTGTCTTCTTAAAATCCTCGAGAGATTAATCGACATTCAAAATAGATAAGAAGCCATTGTGAAAAGAACAACATCAAGGGCAAATCCGTGGAAAC
The DNA here is from genome assembly GCA_963920525.1 of Dichetophora obliterata. Lineage (NCBI taxonomy): Eukaryota > Metazoa > Arthropoda > Insecta > Diptera > Sciomyzidae > Dichetophora > Dichetophora obliterata. The sequence continues at coordinate 309,435,072 of OY986435.1, forward strand.
AGCTTTCCACTCCATAGTTTTCATCATTAAAAAATCCCACCATCAGAAGAAATATGTAATGATAGTTTTTATTGATATAGAATGTTCCTTTATTAACGTCGAAACAAGAGCTATCACAAATGCACTGACGGAGTTTGGGGTGGATACCGCATTGATAAACCAAATGCTAGTAGAAAGGGTTATTAGTGCAAATTTTGGGACGGCATCCACGCTAAGATCTCTACCAAGAGGAAACCCTCAGCGAGTTGTTCTCTCGCCTCTTTTCTGGAATCTAGCAGTATATGAACTAATACTCAAACTGGAACTAGAGGGATGCAGGGATGGAGGGATAGCTTATGATGATGACGTTGCGACTGTTATCTCTGGAAGATACGTATCTGCACATCGAGAAATTACGCAAAACTGACTTAATACCCTAGTCACCTGGGCTACCAGCTGTCGGCTCAGCTTAAGCCCAAATAAAACTGAGTAAGTGATTTTTACCAGAAAACACAACAAACTTCTAATTAGTTCTCTTAAACTGGGAAAAACAAGACTTAGCTTCTCATATCAAGCAAAATACCTTGGCTTCATACTTCATAGCAATCTGCTCGAGAGAGCCAAAAAAGTGAATAAAACCCTGCACTCATGCAAAAGGCAGTGGGAAGCAAGTGGGGCTTACAACCAAGAGTTACTCACTGGTAAGGTTAATCTTGCTGTATTGTGCTATTGTCTGGTGGCATGTACTCGAAAAACTGACTAACCTACCCCTTCTTCTTAAAGTTCAAAGTCAGTGGAACTGTGTATCAGTGGAGCTCTAAGAACTACTTCGATAGACGCATTAGACATAATGCTGCATCTTACACCTCTTGACATCCTAGCTAAACAGATGACCACTAATACAGCCATCCTCCTAGACGCCACCTCCCAGTGGAAAGAAGACACACTAGGACACTCTTGCATTAGAAAATGTTACCCTCCCAAGCCCAGGTTTATCAACTACATCGCACAAAAGCTATCCTTTCAAATGAAGTTCAATGTATCCATTCTCCTTCGAGATTATTGGGAATTAAGAAACCGTCCTCTAAACAGTGCCATTGAGATCTTTACCGAAAAATCAAAACTAGATGGCAAAGTCTACTCTGAAGCATTAAACATTAATATAGCGCTCAGGATTCCTGATCTTTGCAATGTATTCCAAGCTGAAGTCGCTGCTATGCATAAAGCGTTAACTTAGCTTCAGGTAAATGAGATATCTTTCACCGATATCTGCATGCTATCTGATAGTCAGTCCAGTTTGAAAGCCCTAGAAAGTGTTGAAACAATAATTGAAACAGTGTTCAACTGTCGCAGATCTCTAAATGAGATGGCAACGCAGCTAAGGACTTTTCTATGCTGGGTTCCCGGATATAGGAATTTTCTAGGTAACTGTAAAGCTAATGAGCGAGTCGTACAGGTCCTACCAAACAATTATCTACATATAAGGTAAGCCTTAGTACTTCTCTCACCACATGTAAGCTCCTTACGCATGAGCTATCCTGCAATAAAACCAACAGCATCATTACAGGGCACTGCCTTATTGGCTAACACGCTCAGAGGTTGAACATCCCCTACAACGACTTTTGTAGAAGCTGTAGAGATGAAGAGGAGGACGAATCTACAGTACATTTCCTCTGCACTTGCCCAGGGCTGGCTTAAAATGCTTTCTTTACATGTGCAATGGGTTTTTTAAAGACCTTGACGAACTTTCGGAACACTTCACGGAAAGAAAAAAAATCAAGCATTTCATGCTTGAATCAAGCATAAAGGCTATCAGCTTACACTCAAGCGTAAATTCAAGCATTGTTTTGCTGGAATTGAGCAAATTTAAAACACATGATATAAAGAAAAAAATACTCCATCCAAGCAACATTTTCTTAAAACTCAAGAATATTTTTTCTACATTCGATTCTAATATTAACTTGAAATGAGAAAAATTTGCTTGATTCAAGTAAACAATTGGCTGAAAACTAAAATAATTTGCTAGATTTTAGAAATTTATTTTTCTTGAATTGAGAACAATTTGCTTGATTTAAGTAAACAATTTGCTGAAAACTAGAATAATTTGCTTGATTTGAGAAATTTATATTCCTTGAATTGAGAACAATTTGCTTGATTTAAGTAAATAATTTACTGAAAACTAGAGTCATATGTTCGATTTGCACAAAGAAACAACACTTTCGCATGCTTTATTGGCACACATTGTCGACAGTGATCTTGAACGTAGATTTTGTTGTCTAGCGACTCTTTTACAACAACTTCAAGATTTTCATGATTGTTGTAATTCTCTGAATTGTTCAAAGGCGGCAACTCTACGTTTGCTTGAATTAAAAAAATATTTTCTTGATTCAAGTCTTGTTCCAGGTTTATTTATCAATTATTTTAAGCTTGTTTCAGGCTGCTGCTTATGTTGCTCAATGTTGGCAATAAATGCTCATTATAATTGTTTTTACTTAATTTTAGTTTTTTTTGCTTGATTTGAGCAAATGAGACTTAATTTTAAATTTTTTTATATCAAGCAAAATAGTTGCTTAATATAAGAATATTATTTCCCTCCGTATTAATATAACGAATCCTAGGCTTAGTAAATAGCTCAAATTGGTTTCAATAGAGAAAGAAAAATTAGCCCACAATTGCTATCACAATTATCCTCAGTGGTCTAAGTGTGTCTCATTTGAGGAAACCACATTAGCCTAACCTAGCCTAATCTCAGGATTTTCGAACATAAAAGATCGTAATTGTGGTAGTTTTTGTCCGTTTAAAAACGAAATGTGTTCTAGTTTCTATTCTTATTTATACTCAAAAAAAAGTTATAGTGATTTTTTTGAAAAAAGATCACTCTTTCACATATAAAGCAGATTTTCAACATTAACTCTATGATGGTTGGCTACCTGAGAGGCGCTAAATGACCATACTGGGCCTATCCAGGCCCATATAGCGATACATATATTTATATATAGGCCTTAGGTTAGGTTTGATACTAGTTCGTCCAGCTAGGTGTACCGCAGTACCAGTGTATGTGTGTGTATGAGTGAGTACATGTGTATGTGTTTGTATGTTTGTGTGTGTGCGGGTGTTTCAGTCACTTTCCAAATTGTTCACAACTAAAAACAAATAAGAATGTTTTGCGCCTTTTTTTTGTCTTGTTGGTAGTTGCACTATTCACAGTCCTTCTGTTTTTTTTTCGCTGGCGCTGGGTCTCATGGTGTCGGTGATGAGGTCGGTGTATGGGTGGTTGATTTTTCGTATAACCCTGAACATGACAGCATGAAACCGAAAATTATTTACTGGAACCACTTCTCCTTCGGTAACCCGAGCAATTTCTTTCTCTTCTTCATCACCACTGTCCATATAAAAGTCGCTTCAATGTCAAACCCTTCTTCGGCGTTTGAGGCCTCTTTGTGCTGAATACAGGCATCATCATCGTTTTTTCCAGCCATTTCAAACGAAAAAAAAATTAACAAAGGAAACCAACAAAGAACACCGAAAAAGGTTCAATACCAGACGAATTCCATGCGAAACGAACACTGAAAAGCGGTATTCCAAGCATAAATTGGCAAATCTTGAAATATTTGATAAAAAATTTGCAAGGCTTACTATGTTTGGCACAAATTTTCATTCGTTTAACAGATGGGCCTCGAGATGGGCGTTTCCAATTTTGCTATACCCTGTAAGAAAATCAATTAATTTAAAAGAAGTTGAAAAAGTAGTTTTTTGTCAACCACAAATAATTGAAATTCTGACTTTTCTCCATAGAACGAACTAACATATTTTGTATGGTAATGTCCGCTAAATAGGCCAATTGACTTTCATTTGCATTTGTTTTCAACTACTTGTTAAACTAGTTGAATTTAAATTATTTTTTTAACTACTTTAAAATAAATCAAATCAAAACCGTATAAATTTTCAACTACTTGTTAAATTAGTTAAGTTTAAATTATTTTTTTAATTACTTTGAAATAAATCAATTGAAAACTAGTCAATATTCCACTAACTGAAGATGAATTTCAAAGCATAAAAATTTTAAATTTCTATACATCAAAGAGATCATTTATTTGATTGTTTTGAAAAAAAAAATACATAAATGCATATAAGTAAAAGCCTAAAGTTAATAATATTTGATGAAATAGCATTGTTAAAAATATATAAACTTTTAATCTAATAAAAATTTGGAGTAAAAACATGTCAAAATCAGAGTAATCGCTGCCTTAATATAATTCAAAGTAGTTTTTATTGTTTTTATTGCCAATTGTTTTAAAGTAGTTTTTCAATTACTTCATATATAATGCAATAAATACTATTCAAATTAAAGCGGATGCCGCCTTAGTATAATCCAAAGTAGTTCATAAACTGGTTTATTTTAAAATAGTTTTTTAATAAGTTGTTTTTAAAAACAAGTAAGTTTGTTCCTATAGGGTATAAACAGCTAATGCCTCATTTACACGAGTGACATTTAGTTACATTAATAATGAATTGATGACATATCGTAATGACGCTGCTATTTAGACGGCACAAAATAGTAACTTGCCCAGAGCTTTGTCACTACGTTTCATTTAATTTTGGCAACTTTCAAATTCATAATGATTTGACCAGCAAAGTAGGCGTTTACATGAATGACAAAATTTATAATTCTCAAATACTGACAAAGCAAAGAAGTTAAAATTATTTTACAAATGGAAGACAACAAAATAAAAGATCTTGATTATTTAGCATATTTATTAATTGAAGAGGACGACTAGGAAGAAGAACGCTGGAGAAGAACGTTCCATCTTCTGGCTGGGTTCACTTAAAAAAAGAAATGAAATTAAGTATTAATTATGATTATTATATTCTTTAAACTCATTAAATTTATACTGACCAGTCTATTTTTAAGCAAACAGTTAAATTTTTAGAAACAGTTAAGCGCACTCTGTCAGTAAAGATTGAACTTTTTCATTTTTTCTTTAAGTTGGTCACTATGAGAGTAGACGGGCTTACACGGCGTTTACACGATTTTTTTTTTTTTTTTTTTTGCAATAACAATAGAGTTCAGCTACTACAGCTTTTTCGCACTTTCTCCGCATTAGATCATCAAACGATGTCATTTTAGTGACAAAACTAATGACATCTGATTTTAATCATTATTTTATGACTAAAGTAATGAAACACAATTCATCATTTACACGATAATGGCACTTGATGATGTAAAAAATGACAAATATGCCACCCGTGTAAATGAGGCATAAGTTTTGTTCTGCGAAAGCAATGCACACGACTCGTTTTTGGTATTGTTGCATTCAGAAACCAAGACCAGTAGTTGACAAGAGACCGTTAAGAGCGCAAACCAAAATAAAAAATTTGCTGACTAGTCAAAGTCAAAATGGGCCTAGAAAAGCCCAAATAAGCATCGTAAGGTTAAAGTAGCTTCCGGCAAGTTTTTTTTTCTTTTTTTCTTAAAATTTCACAATTTCTCTATGTCTAGTGTTCTTTTTACCTATCGATTTCGTTAACAATTTACATTATAAGATTTATAAGTCCATGAATTTGTTTTTAGCATCAGCTTTCTAACAACATTAATCTTCTTTTGACCTCATATAATAAATCCATGTAAGAACTTAACTTAATTAAATCGGCCCATCCTAATGTAAAAACATACAAACATGCATATAGGTGTGTTTGTGTGAGTGTAAGAAGGTGCTTGTATGCCTTAAAGTTGGTTTAATTTTTCTATGCATTTGTGCAGCTGTGCATTGGTAAGAAACTGTTGTGTCAACCACTCAAATGAGCAGCTTAACTTCTTTGGCGAGTGTGAATTTGCGTGTGTGAACATATATTTTAATGTTCATGTAAACGTGTGAGTTTGTGCTTTGATGTATATCAATCTACTGTAGGGTCTTTTGACTTTTTGTGCATGAGTTCCCGTTTGCATCCTTCATACTCTTTATGTTCGAATGCTGTATTTAAAGCCAATAAAGCTTTACTTACCCTGTAGCGTATCCAACTAGTTATAATACTAGTAAATTTATTAGTTCAAAAAAATAGTTATATTTTACTAGTTTGCCTCAAATACTTTTTCATTGCGCAAACTGGTATTTTCCTGTGGAGTGAGCAGCAAGCTCCCATGGATCAACTTTCTTGCAGAATGTTTATGACGTCAGATCTCAGCAATTGTCTAACCTACTTACAAATTTGTTTTACTTTGTTTTTAAAAATTAAATAAAAATATACCTACAGCTTTTAATATTCATCGTACAAAGAAAATATATATGCCAAAATATCAGTTAGAGTACGAATGAAACGAATATGGGCATTTCCACAGAAAAGTCTACCGCGACCAAAAAATTAAAACTTATTAAAACCTTATTATTTGTTGATATTATCTAAGAGAAATATTTTAATTTTATTAATTTCTACAATAAGCAATTTCTACATAAATTTATTAATAATTATGATCAAATAATTTGCACTGTTTCACAAATGTAGTTTTTCTTTTTCGTAAATTTTTAGTAAATGTTTCGTAAACTTTTTTGTTTTAGTAAAAATGGAAATGATAATGATAGATAATAGATAATGAAAAAATGGTTGAGGCCAGGAAAGGACAATATATTGAATTTGTTTTTTAATTACTAAATTACATAATTACTTAACTACCTAGTTATCTAATTATCCAAATAAACTGCAATAGAAATTTAAGTATCGTAACGCCAGTAACGTAACGCCAGATCAAAAATCCTAATAAAAAAAAAAATCAGAGAAAATTTTTAAATTTGATCACTTGGAAAATAAACTTATATTATTTTAAACCCTTCTAGAAATAGTTGTATACAAAAAGTCTTGTCTAGTTCAGAGAGTTTTACAAATTTTGTAATGCAGGTCAAAAATCACTTCCGTTTTTTGTATCGTAACGCCAGCACAAATTTTTGCTTATATCCATTGGCGTCGGAAGCGGGGGGAAAGGTGGGCAGTTTCCCTCCCCACTTTTTTAGCTAGATAAACAATTTAAAAGGAAAAGTTATTCAAAATATCAGTTTTTTTACAACGATAATATTTTTGTATTATATATTTTCCTCTTCTTTCTCTCTTCTTCATGTTTCATGTGAAGAAATTTTGGTGAACTTTTTTTGCACCACCATTTGTACTGCCCCCCCCCCCATTTGTACTGCCCCCCAGATGAAATTCGCTTCCGACGCGCTTGCTTATATCTCAAAATCCTTTTGGTCGATTGTTGTCACTGTTTTTACTTAATATAGTGCTACTTAATTACTACGCAAATATAAAAAAAAGACTTTTTAAAAATTAGACATTATCATTCCTTTTTTAATAGTTTTTCGTACACATCGTCCGTAACGCCAGTTTGGAAATGCCCATATCTAACTATAGATTTTGTCACTTCTTTAATAAAGTCACAAAACAGCAAAATCTAAGAAGAAAAAATTCATATATTTGTATGAGAAATACACAAGCTGCTTTTGTAGCTGCTAATGCTGTTGTTATTGTTGTTTTTCGTTTCGTTTGCAATCGTGTCGTTTGTTATTGTGCTGCTTTTGTTGCTGTTATTAATATATATGTAAAATGTACATATATAAATACCCATTACATGCTTTCGTTTTCATCGTTTGTTTTCGGTTTTAATTACTTTCAGCAAGATACAATACAACAGAGAATACAGATGTGTGAAGCTGCAGAGCCAGTGCATACAGTCAATCAATAAAGTTTACGTGCGCAGCATATATATGAAAAAGTAACCATTGAAAATAATTTCTAAAACTAAAAAAGAATATGGTAAATTTTAAATAAAACACTACAGTGAGAGCAAGAGCCGCAGTTACACTTAGAGGGGCTGGTTTCGATCTGGACAGCAAGATATTTATATTAGAAAGCCTTTCCAGTGATGCGAGAAGAATCTTGCAAGCTGGAATCAAGCTTTAACGTGAAAATAAGCTTTTTAATGTTTTTTTCAATACGTGGCGTTGTACAAGTACGTGTACATAGAACATAGTGAAGCTGATCTTGATTCTTTGGCAGCTAACCATTTTAATGAACTACCAAATGATATCATGTAATTTGTGGAGCTTATTTGTAATTTTTTTAATTTTTGTATTACTCTCTATCTTACTCTATCACACTTGTTGTCTCTCTCACTCTTTTCTTGTTATCATATGTGTTCTCGCTCTTTATATTTCTCCCTCTTGTTCTATCTCAAAGATAGCTTCTCGTTGTTCGTTTTATGTCTCCTTTGATGCATTCTTATCCATATAGTGGCGTTGATGATAATAGTAAAGTTTTGTTAAATATCCTCTGTAAGCAACGCGATGGTTTATCTATTGTTCACTTCAATGCAAGAAGTTTGAATTCGTCTAAATTAGACTATATACGCTATGTCTTTCAAGAATCCAGCATTGATGTTATCTGTGTATCTGAGACGTGGTTCAATTCTGACATTCCCAATTATTATCTTAATATAAGTAACTATATGCTTTTTAGGAATGACAGAATTGATAAAAAGTGTGGTGGAGTTGCGATATACTATAAATCTTGTCTCAACGTAAAACTTGTAAGTCAGTCTTTTCAGTCGGATATTGAATATTTAAATGTTGAATTGACAAATAATCATGGTGCAAAATTGCTTGTTTCGTGTCTTCATAATCCTCATAGATCTTTTAGTCTCGAACCATTTTTTAGTGACTTGTCTCAACGTTTAATATATTATGACTGTTTTGCTATTTGTGGTGATTTTAATGTTTAATGTTGATTTAAATATTCTTAATAAGGACAGTGTGACTGAAAATTTCTGTGACCAAGTAAGTGTGACTGGAATGACCATTATTAACTCCTCATCGCCAACGCACTTTGCGCTTCATGTTAACCCTAGTTTTATTGATCTCTTTATTTTATGTTGTTTTATGTTTCCTCACTTTTACTTTTCGACCAAAAATCGTTTATATCTGACCATGCCCTGTTTTTTTAAAATATTTTAAATCTTAAACCTTGTCAAATATCTTTTCACCTTGTCAATATCTTTCCTCTCAAATATCTGTTTCGTATCGTGATTTCAAGTCCATTTATTACAGCCTATTGTATGATTATTTGTCTAACATCTGTTGGGATGACTGTTGGTTTAGCCAATCTGTTGAAGTTAAATGTTCTCGTCGCACACGTCAAACATGCTTTTGATAACTTTGTGCCTATTCGCGAGTCTATTGCTCGAAATAAGTTATGTCCATGGTTTACGTCTTATGTTAAAGTCGCTATCAATAAAAGAAACAAATTTTATGTTATGACACCCTACTAATGTAAATTGAGAATTGTACAAACATGCTCGTAATAATGCTGTGTCTATTACTAGACAGTCTAAGAAAAGATTTTCTTTAAGAAATTACATTGTTCTCTTGCTACTAAAACTCTTTGGAAGAATATCCGTTGCCTTGGTGTTAGTAGCAAAGATGATCAAGAGTGTGATATTGAACCTAATGCTCTTAATAATTTTTTTGTTTAAGTCATCTGCAAACATTAACAATAGCCAATGTAATGTCCGTAACACTCGTAATTTTCTTGTAAACGACCAGTTTGCATTATGTAATGTTGATGAAAATTATGTTATATTGTCAATAATGAAAATCAAGTCTAATACTACTGGTAGTGATGGCATTCCTTTAAGATTTATTAAATTTATATTGCCTTTCAATATCAAACCACTAACACACGTTATCAATCATTGTTTTACTGTTTCATGTTTTCCTAACACTTGGAAGCTACCCAAGTAACATTGTTGGAGCAACTAAATAGGTGCGAGTGAGTCCTAAAAGTGTTCTATAGGTGTATAATATGCGGTTAAAGCTTTACCGCAGCTTTGTTTGCTGCTAGTTGCTTTTAATTTTAAAGAAAATGCTCTAAATATGATTTTTTTACCATTTTGAGCTTTAATACTTTATACAGCTCTGTAAGGGATTTTATCAAATCTGCAAAAGAGCAGAACTCTAAAATTTACTACTTGCTCTGTAAAGGATCTTTTAAAGTAATAAAAATTACTATACAGCAGTTTTAAAACTCGTAGATTGAGTATAATATTTGCTTTTATGTGTATTTTTGTATTGCATTTTTAAAGCGAATAGATATAAAATACTGTAAATTAATGCAATAAATTTTTTGGGAATAACAAGTGACTAAAAAATCTGATAAAGAGCTTCTTTGAAAAAAATGGCGATCTTATAAAAAATAGAAAATCTTCGGAGTTGAAGCAAGCTAAATATTAGTGTTTACAATAATATTTAAAACGAAATTGATGATTTCTATGATATATATATTTAAGAATAAAGTACTTAAATCATTTTTAGTTGATCTTAAAGAATGTTAAAAATTTTTCAACTATTTTTAAATAATTAACACTTCTTAATTTTAATTTTTTGTTAAGCCCGTTGTAGTTTTTCGAAGTACTACATTCACGTTTCCGATAAATTCAAAAGCGCACCGAAATTCGCAGCATATAACGAATACACGAACATGAGTCTGATATAATAATCACTTTATTATTTCTTTAATTTATTTGTCATTCTTATCATCACAAACACTTGTCAAATTTTATATATTTATTGAGTTTATTTTTAACACATACATACTTAAACGAATAATAAAAAAGAGCTTTGCAAGAGCTCTTATTTGGGTTTGACAGGGACTCTTTTAAAAGTTTACAGCTACTTCTACTCCTCATATGAAGTAAAAATAGTGCTTTTAAACTCAAGAAAGTAGCCTTATATATTCTCTGCAAGAGCTTTAGTAGCGCGACTAAAGCTATAGTTGAAGCTTGCTGCTATATAAGATAGCACTATAAGCTCTGCAAGAATGAATATATGGCTAATATTGTTACTTGGGTAGCTACTGTGGTCCCAATTGCCAAAGTCAGTAATGCCTCCTCTATGCAAGATTTCAGACCCATTAGTATTTAATGCTCGTTCTCTAAGATCTGCGAATCTCTGATGTGTAAACAAATTAATGAATACATTGAGTCCTTAAAACTGCTTTCTCCGTACCCTGGTTTTCGTAAAGGGCATAGTTGCACCACTGCTATGCTTAAGATTCAAGACGATATTCGCATTAATTATGATGCTGGTAATATCACACTCCTATGTCTTCTTGACTTCTCAAAGGCTTTTGACAGTGTCAATCATTTTCTGTTAGTTCGTAAACTGAGCGTTTTTTTTGGGTTTAGTAATTGTGCTGCTTCTTTTATTGCAAGCTATCTTGATGGTAGAATGCAAAGAGTCATAGGCATTGCTACGTCTGACAATGCAGTAATTAAAGCTGGTGTGTCACAAGAATCTATTCTTGGACCTCTGCTGTTTAGTTTGTTAATTAATGACATTTTTACTACATGTAATGATATGACGATGCACGCTTATGCTGATGATATTCAGCTATATTTTTCTGACAGGATTGGACTACTTGAGGACTTAATGATGACTTAAGTGCTATTTCTAAGTGGGCCTCTGAAAATGATCTTTACCTGAATGCCAATAAATCGTTTGTTCTTCCTATATCCAAAGATAAGCTGGACTTCAACCAAATTCCGACAATTAGTCTCAATGGTAATCGTCTACAAAATGTTGAGAAAGTAACAAATTTAGGATTTTATGTCAATTCAAAGCTTACTTGTCTTGACCATGTGCATCACATAATAAAAAGAATATATTATACGCTAAGATGTCTGCGGTTAACTTCTAAATTGACCCCTGCTTTGACTAAAAAAAGACTTGTTGTTCAACTCATTTTGCCTATAATAACTTACTCTAGATATTACTTACTAGATATATCTTTGAATTAAGACGTTTTGACAATGTAACTGTTAAAAGCAAAGAAAGTCTAGGATGAAGCTTGATTAGATACCTAAATGCGAGAAACTGCATATTTCTGCACAAGTTGTTTATTAGTAAAACTCCGTTACACCTTTTTGAAAAACTGCGTTTTTGTGTGTCGAACAGAAACTTAGTAGGTAGGCTATGCCGGTTCTGGCTCACTTCCGGTAAAAAATAAGCGCCATCTAGCGGTGGTTGACGAAAAACCATTGCATACTTCTGGGGGAACGCTTGTTTGACAGCGTTGACGAGCTTGTTTGACAGCGTTGACGAAAAAAACATTGCATGCTTCTGGGGGAATGCTTGTTTGACAGCGTTGATGATCAACGATTTAAATTTTTCGTGGTGGCTGCGGAGGCGGAGGCAGCACCATCTAGCGTTTAGGTGAGGCGGAGACAGCGCCACCAGAAGTAATGCGTGTATGAGGTTTGTGTCTTGGCTTTCCACAACTTGAAAATAAACCGCCAGATCTCTGCATGAATTAACCTTGAACTTGATAATACAAACCATGAACCTGACCATTCTCAACTATGTTGATATATGTAAATAAAAATAAAAAAGTGTTGATTTTATCATTTTATTACATAACAATTTTGATTATTTTAAAATTGTGAAAAATAAGTAATTGTTTATTTAAATTATTCTTCGAATTTCGCTGGTAAGAGGTGAGTATTCGATTAAACGATCATGAATTACCAAACAGTATGCTGACGTTTTATCTGGAATTGGTTTACCTGCTTCAGTATCAAATTCAATCCGTATATCAATAGGTCCCACTTTAACTGCTTCATTTTGGTGTGTAACATCAACAACAATAAGCGGTGCAAAAGTCTTATATCCAACAACATCTAGCAATGGTTGAGTTTCCCTCATATAATAACTTTGTTGAAATTTTGTATACATATCATATAATACAGCATACTGTCCTGTTTCGAAGCGGGGTGTTTAAATCATTTTAATAAATTTAATATGAGTTGGCTGACTAATGTACAGTAAGCTGACGTTTTGTCTAGAATCGGTTTGTTTGCTTCGGTGTAAAACTCAATTCGTACATCAATAGGTCCTGTTTTAACTGCGTCATTTTGATGTGTTACATCAACAACAATAAGCGGTGCTGTTGCCTTATATTCATCAACATTGAGCGGATGTTGAAGAATTTATAGCGTAAATGATCATTATTTTTACTCTGGCTTAAAGTGAAGTCTTATAGAAATTTTTTCTCCTCGAAAATTAATAAGGTCACCGTCTTGATTTAAGACTTTTATCATTATGCTGTTTATTTGTTGACAGTTGACGGGTAAGTAAATGACATTTCGAGGTTTTTCATTTATTTTATATCCTGGTGAGACATCGAGAGGAAATTCGTGAATAGTATGAACTGATGTGTTGTTAGTATATGATCCGGTTGTCAAGTTGCATTCAATTCGTATTGTGTTTATATTTGTAATATTTAAAGGTAAATCAGATTCAAACTTTTTTCTAGTTTTATCTGACTGACCTATATGTATATATTCCGTTTTTTCTATCTCTTGTAACGGATCTATAGGATTTACTATCAACTTTCTTATACTGAATCCCAGCACCTGTCCTATACTGTTTGGTTTTGAAAAATCTATGTCCACGGAGGATACAATTTCAATTTTAAGAGTGTTGTTGTTTGATTTAATTTCCAGGAAAATTGAATCATCAAGGTCTCTTACGGCTGATTTCAAGAAAAACCCAATATCCTCAAATTCATATGAACCAACTGGTATTGTAATAGTATGCGGCCCGATATGAAATAAATTGTTGTGGACATCTACATTGGGTATAGAATTAAATGTTACAAAGTCTACAAGTCCGCAAACATATTTTGTTGCCAATTCAATTGGTGGAAAATATTTTCCAATAAGAGTTGATGTGGTTCCGCTTAAAGAGATTGTTAAAGACATTATGAGTAGTCGTAATGAACTGAGCATCTATACATATTTTTCCCCGATTTAGTATTAAATAATTACTAAAATAGTTTACAATTTTCTTTATTCATATTCAAATTAAATTTTGCTCAAAACATGAAGATACTAACTGACACTGATAGTGATATTGATACTTATATGATATTGATACTGATACTGATCGGGTGCTGATACTTATCTGATACTGATCTGATACTGATCTGATACTGATCAGATACTGATCAGATACTGATCTGATACTGATCTGATACTGATCTGATACTGATCTCATACTGATCTTATGCTGTTCTGATGATAATCTGATACTGATCTGATACTGTAGTAAACAGTTTTACAGTTAGATATATTCATATTCAAATTAAATTTTGCTCAAAACATGAAGATACTAACTGACACTGATAGTGATATTGATACTTATCTGATATTGATGCTGATACTGATCGGGTGCTGATACTTATCTGATACTGATCAGATACTGATCTGATACTGATCAGATACTGATCAGATACTGATCTGATACTGATCTGATACTGATCTGATACTGATCTCATACTGATCTTATGCTGTTCTGATGATAATCTGATACTGATCTGATACTGTAGTAAACAGTTTTACAGTTAGATGTGGCAAGTCGTTAACAATTATTAATAACTAGTTGTCATAGTATTTCCGTTTAGTCCTACATCAACTCTCGATCGAAGACATATAAAAAGAATCTGTTGTCAACATTAAACATAAAAAATTGTAAGTTCTTGGGATTTCAGCTTTAATCATGAACGAAATATTAAATGTCCTTCAAAAACCAATATATGATGAGAGTATTATAAAGAGGGATTACCATAGCTACTCTCCATATTTAAAATCATTCAACAATAACGATGAGATTCGTATACCAATTCAAAATCAGGATCTCTTTGTCCTACCAAGTGAGAGTATGATTTACATTCATGGCTTCATAGTAAAACGTGAAGGTGGAAAAGATGTGCCAACAACAGGTGTGAAATTGAAAAATAACTTTGTGTCATATTTGTTTGATGAAATTCGATATGAAATTAATGGTTTTGAAGTTGATCGTACGCGCAATCTTGGAACTTCATCCACCATGAAAAATTTTGTATCATTGAATAAAGCTGAAAGCGATGCATTAAAAAACGCTGGTTGGTGCCCTGATGAAAGTCTAACTTTGGAAAAAAATCACTTTAGTTGCTGCATACCACTAAAAATGTTGATGGGATTTGCCGAAGATTACACTAAAATAATATTAAATTCGAAGCATGAGCTTATCCTTCAACGTTCTTCGTCTAATGATAGCTCATATTATCCTACTAATGCCGCAGATCAATTAAAATTGACAATACTGGATATAACATGGAAAATGCCTCACATACAACTATCGGACTTTTCGAAATTGGAAATGTACAAGATAATTAATAATGAAAACCCTATTTTAATGGCTTTTCGAAGTTGGGACTGTCATGTAAATCCTAGGATTTCAGAAAGTAAAAGTACAAAGGTTTTATGGAATGTAAAACTGAGTCAGCAAAATGAAAGACCTAGATTTCTTATTATTGGCCTACAAAATGAGAGGAGCAAAGAGGAAGGAAATACATTCGACCATTGTAATATAACTAATTTAAAAGTTCATTTAAACTCTGATTCATATCCCTATGATGATTTAAATACGCGCTTTGAAATGGGTCAGTATGCTATTCTATATGATATGTATGCAAAATTTCAACAAAGTTATTATTATATGCGGGAACCTCAACCATTGCTCAATGTTGTTGAATATAAGGCAACAGCGCCGCTTATTGTTGTTGATGTAACACACCAAAATGAAGCAGTTAAAACAGGACCTATTGATGTACGAATTGAGTTTTACACCGAAGCAAACAAACCGATTCCAGACAAAACGTCAGCTTACTGTTTGGTAATCCATGATCGTTTAATTGAATACACTCCTCTAACAAAGGAAATCATAAGAATTATTTAATTATAGCAAATCAATAAAAGAACAATAATGATTCATATATAAATCAACTCGTTTTATTTTATTTATATCAGCATAGTTGCGTATGGTCATGGTTATGATATCGCTTTCAATCGTTAGCTTAATTTATTTTGCTGCTTTCATACTTTGTTTTTACATTAGTCAGCCAACTCATATTAAATTTATTAAAATGGGTTAATTCATGCAGAGATCTGGCGGTTGTTTTTTTCAAGTTGTGGAAAGCCAAGACACAAACCTTATCAAAACCTCAACAGAGAATTTTTATTTTCTCAAGCATTGACAAAATTCCGAAATCTGGCGGTTGTTTTTTTCAAGTTGTGGAAAGCCAAGACACAAACCTCATACACGCATTACTTCTGGTGGCGCTGTCTCCGCCTCACCTAAACGCTAGATGGTGCTGCCTCCGCCTCCGCAGCCACCACGAAAAATTTAAATCGTTGATCATCAACGCTGTCAAACAAGCATTCCCCCAGAAGCATGCAATGTTTTTTTCGTCAACGCTGTCAAACAAGCGTTCCCCCAGAAGTATGCAATGGTTTTTCGTCAACCACCGCTAGATGGCGCTTATTTTTTACCGGAAGTGAGCCAGAACCGGCATAGCCTACCTACTAAACTTCAACCTTATAATACCAAGATATACTTGTTTACAATCTAAGCGGCTCTTTTTTATCAACGCCATTAAGCTCTGGAACTCACTTCCCAGGGTTCGGACTTGGAAATTCGTAAATCGTAGTAAGTTTTGAAAAAAAAACGCAGTAAAACGAACTTTTTCGCAGTAGTTTTTTTGTTTTTTTTTTTATTTACAACCATGTACGTACATTTACTACTAATGTATGAACATTTTATACTAATAACATAATATACACTTAATAATTGTTTTTATTGCAATGACAGCTTCATCTGACAAATTACTTTCTTCTGTTTTAAAGCTTAGACCACAGTATATACATAGATGTAATGTACAGTTGGGCCTTGAAACTGCATTTTCATAATCAACATCAATGCTCAAGGGAGAGTTGTCTAAAGTGGGACCGGTTTTGATTTTTCGTCATAATTTTTCACAATGAAATTATTTTCGAGAGCCAAATATATCAATGGATTGGCTTATAAAATGACTATCTTTTTGCTAAATACAGTTTTTAGTTTTGTTGGAAAGTTTCATTACATTTTTCCAAAAATCTAAAAGGCTTAAGATCGGCTCCAGAAATTGTTGTCTTCTAACGTGGGACTCTATCATACATTCAATAAATTCACAGAAAGCATAAAGTAATTGAAATGAAAACTCCAAATAATGAATATTTTTTTATTCAAAGAAATTTTTTTTTCTGCATTTGAACAGAAATCACTTTGAAATCGTGCTAAACCATAAAAATAATGACAAAATTCACTGCCAAAAATGTTGCAAAAAATTCTTTTCTGAAATTTTGTTTCTCCAAGTCCATATGAAAAGTTATGGCGCTTCAAAGCTACACTGTCATTGTCAAAACATTGGTGATGCCTGTGGAAAATATCGGAGAGAATTTCGAGTCCCACTTTAGACAACTCTCCCTTAAATATTTCTAAAATATTACAAAAATAACCATTAAAATGTTTGTAGCTAATAAATCGCAGTAGATTTAGAAAAACCGCAGTGACGCAGTAAAACCATAAATTTTGCTAAGAAGCGCAGTAGATCTACTGCAATTGCAGTAAAGTCCGAACACTGTCACTTCCTCAAAACATTAAAACCATAACCAGCACGAACAAATTTAAGCTATCAATCATGTCCTATTTCTCTAACCTTTAATTCTTCTACACTTTAACTTTCTTCTCCTTTCTCTTCTTTAATGTTTTAATTACTGCCTTTCCTCCTTCTTTTATTTTGTTAAGTTATGATAAACTAATATTTAGTTAAGTTGTGAAATTAACTGTAATTCCTCTATTTCTCCAAATTGGTTTATTTTGCAAAATTATAATTATATTTACTAGTTTTAAGTTGTATTCTCATCGTTTTCTGTTGACTATTAATGTTTTTAACTGTTGTAAGCTAAAAGACCATTTAAGATCTTACTGTACTAATTCTTAATTTAAATAAAATCTACAAAATCTAAAAATCTACATGTAATAACTTATATGACTCAAAACAATTCACTTTTTTTTTATTACTTTAACAAAAAATTACTGAAAATTAAAATTGAGATCAATGAGATCAATGTAGCTTTTTGGTAAATACTAATATTTTTTATTATTTTCATAGTAAATTTTAATATTATGTTGGCCCTCCCTTGGAGGTAATAACAGCTTCTAGGCGTCTGCGCATGCTTTTAATAAGATTTTGTGTATCCTTTTCTGTTATTTTTGTAAACTCAGCCAATAAAGTAGTTTTAAGACTTTCCTTTGAAGAAATTTGGTGTTTCTGTATTCGTCTTTCTAATGTACCCCAAATATGTTCAATGGGGTTGATGTCTGGTGATTGTGGAGGTGTATGCATCTGCTGACAATTATATAACAGCCATTCACGGACAATATACGACGTGTGTTTTGGGTCATTGTCCAGTTGAAAATAAAAATTTCGGGGTCAAGCCTTAATTTTTCCACACTTCAACGCAAATTGTTTTTGAGAATGGCAAAACAAGCCTATTTGTCCATTTTGTTGGTCATGAAAACCAGTTCTTCGGCTCCAGATGCAACCATACATCCCCAAACTATTACATTTCCACCACCATGTTTCACTGTTAGTATTAAATTAGTTTCCTTCAGTTCCTCATTGACTGCACCATCTGACCCAAAAATGTTAAATTTAGATTCGCTGGACTCCAAGTTTTGCCAGAACGAATCCGACTTTTCTAGGTGCAATTTAGAAAAATCTAATCTCTTATTCCTGTTTATTTTGGATATAAAAGACTTACGACACGCCACTTGACCATCCCACCTAGCAAAGATTTCGACTTGTTGTAAAAATGTTTCACAAAGTTTTGAGAAAAATAAGTAATTTTTACGTTAAATTAACATTATTACAACATTTCTTTTTGTAGCACCAATAAAAAATGTTTGTGTTAGCAATCTAGATGCGACTAACAGCCCTATTCTGGCAAATAACAAATTGTTAACCAGTATTTTTATTATTTGTATGTGTTTGTTGTAATTTTTTTATTTCAAAACAAAATTTGAAGCTCAAAAATAAAAAATTTTGATAAAAATTGTCAACTGCTTTTCAGTTATTGACAATTTCATAAAAAAATTTATTGTTTGAGCTTTAAATTTTGTTTTGAAAACAACAAACACATAGAAATATTAAAAATACTAGTAAACAATTTGTTAATTTACTAGAATAGGGCTGTAAGTTGCTTTATGTTTATATTTAGTTATATCAATGTCACAACTAAATGTTCAAAACTTCAGTTTGAAGATGTTTTTTGCAAGCTTGTGCTGTATTAAGGTCATTATTCAATTGATGCAAGTTAAAAAACATAATTGTAATTTATTTACATGAACGTTGTATTGGAGTTATAATTCAGCTGCAAGAAGTTTTGAATAAAATTGTTATAAGAAAATTCTGCATTAAGGTTTTTATTCAGTCACAACAACTTTAAAAGAATATTTGTAACTTTTGATATTTAGTTAGTTGCAAGAACTATGTGTTGAGGTTATTATTCAGTTGCAAGACATTTGGGAAAAGTTTCTAAAAACTTCATACTCGCTATATTTGAACACTATGAATTTTGATTGGAATAAATTTATATACATTTTTTTTTTAGTATTTATTATTTTCTTTTAGAAGTTTTAGTGTAATATGACACTAGGAACTTAACAAAATATATTTTGCAATATATTTAACATTATTAAGCGGAAATTAAAAATTTTAAATATTTCTTATTTACAAATTATTTTAAAATTTTTTACTTTTTGGTTGGCGCGTGAGTTTTCTACAGGTAAAATACAAACATTCATTGGCAAAGTGGCCTTTGTTGTAAAATTTTAGTATATAACTCTTCATATTTTCAATTCCATTTCACATCTTTTACATTACATTCCAATTTGTCTCTGACTTTTAAAATACACTCCAAAAAAATTATCACTGGTTTAATAAAAAATTTATTAAGGAATTGTATATGCAAAATATTTTAAAACTTTTTAAGAACTTATTTTTTTTCTATCAATAATATTTATGTAATCAGTACTCCTTCCTTATTAAAAAATCTGTCATTATAAAAAAAAAATAAAACAAAATATTTGTTACATGCACGTTATTTTTCCTAAATTATAACGTAAGAATAACACGTTATTCATCGTGTGTTTCATCTTGAGGCGCGCAACTTAAGTTCGTACCAACAACATATTTATAACATTATTGTAAAACATTTTTCGCCTAATTGCAACCTAAGCTGTTACAAAATACGCGTAAAATATCTGCTTCTTCAGTTGTAATTAAGTTAGAATTACGATTTATATCTGTATTGGCGACTCTTTTGCTACACTTTTACAACCTTTTTGTGATAGCTGGGCATGATACCCAGCACTGTGCAGAGTTTTCCCTATTGTTTGAGGATTTATTTGTTTTTGGGTGCTCTGAGTTATGTCTTCAGCAAACTTGACTGCAGAAATTTTCGGATTTTTTCTAACAGTGGGAATGACTTTGCGTTCAACAGATGGTGTTAAGATCTTTGGTATTCCCGATCGATGCTTTATTTCCAAACTGCCGTGCTTGTGTACGGTTTAATTACACTATGCATATCCAAATATCAAACAAGCTGGAAACATATTATTTCAGCATAATTTAAGGACGCTGAATTTAATGGCATTTACCGTTTTTTAATCCTTCGACCCGTTTTCGAGAAATTGAAGGATGAAGGTTAAGTACATGTTGATGCAGTTTGTGCTAGAAAAACTTTTTTCTCATTAACTTAATCGACTTCGTGTCAATGAGTGAAACATTAAAAATTACTTATGAGGAGAATAATTTTTTAAAACACTTTAACCCTCAAAACCCAACTATTATGGTCCAAATTGATCTCAGGATTCAAAAAACCATTTTTTCATGTAAGAGTTTTGTTCAAACAAAAACAATAAAGTTTTTTGACGGAAAAATATTTCCCTGATATAGTGGTGCTGAATGAAATTACAAATTAAACCCAATTAACCATCCTTTTGTGTCCCTAAAACGACCTGAAAGGTATTAAAACTAAGATTTTCATACATACTTTTCTTTATTTTCTCTGATAGATTCATCTGCTTATTCTGCTTCTTCATGTAAATTCCAACAAATGTCTCCTAAGAGAGCATCTAGTTTCTTACCACTATACTAGTACTCGAGTCTTGCCGTCACCTGATGGAAACGTTCGCCATGCTCATCAGATTCATCTGGGTATTGTCCTCACTTTTCAGCGTGGCAATGCAGGAAATGAATTTTTAGTGACATTCTTACATTTAAAGTATGGAAAGCGGTGAAAATTCTGTCAATGTGTAAGCACCAATCGTCGGATGGATGAATTCCTAGAACATTTTTAATTAGCGCTTTGACAAAATCCCATATCAATAACCCATTATGGCTGAGAGCTAGTTTAACCCTCCTGTGTATACGAAGGAACCCGGGTATTTTTTGCAATTTTAAAGCAAAAAAAGGTAACTTTCCTCCAAGGAACTATATACTGAAATCTTTAGTACCTTCCTAAAATTTATTTTTTTATTAAATAAAGTTTTTATATTGCAAAAAAAATGTTTTGACAAATCTTATACGTCTTATATTGTACGTAACTCCGGGTAAAATACATGCGAATTCGAACTGTTAGGGTCATTGTCGATTTTTTACGTTTAGAAAATCATGCACTTATGCAATCAGGATGAAGGATTACAAAGTTACTTTGGATTTTTTCATTCAGATCTAGTTTTTTTCATACAGATAGTGTAAAGTTACCCGGGTACCTTCGTATACACGAAAGGAATAATTTTTCGTATATACATGATTTTTTCATTCACGTATAGTTTCTCTCATACAAATCATATAAAAGTACCCGGGTACCTTCGTATACACGAAAGGGGGAAATTTTTCATATACACATGAGGGTTAAATTGCTCATCCTTCAATAAGCGACAAATATCGGGTTGATTTAGTATTCCTGTAAAAAATAAGTGTTAGGAAATGAAATTTAAAATCACTTAAGCACCAACTTTTCTTTATTTTCATGCTGCTCAACTGAGGAAAAATTCTGCGTAATTCTGATGAGAATGGTGCACGTTCCCATCAGGTGACGGCGATACTCAAGCACTTGCACAGTGGTAAAAAGAAGATGCTCTCTTAGGAGACATTTGTTGGAATTTACATCAAGAAGTCGAAGAAAGAGATGAATCTATTTGAGAAAATAAATAAAAATATGTATGAAAAACTTTGTTTAAATACCTTTCAGGTCATTTTAGGGACACAGACGGTTATCTTATTTGGTTTAATTTGTAATTTTATTTAGCGCTACTATATCAGGGGAATATTTTTCCGTCAAAAACCTTACTTGTTTTTGTTTGAACAAAGTTTTTATATGAAAAAAAGGGTTTCTATGAGGTCAATTTGGACCATAACAGTTGGGTTTCGAGGGTTAAAATGTTTTAAGAAATTATTCTCCAGGTAATTCTAAATGTTTCACTCATTGACAGGAAGTCGATAAAGTGAACTAGAAAAACGTTTTTGTATTAAAAACTGGATCAACATGTACTTGACCTTGAACCTTCAATTTCTCAAAAACGGGCAGAAGAATTAAAAATTGGTAAACACCATTAAATTCAGCGTTCTCGGATCATGCTCAAATGATATGTCACTAGCCTGTTTGCAAAAAAAAGTGACCGATTCATGCACAGTGTTTATGTTTGTAAACTAGAATGTGGTTTTCCAATTATTTTTCTGATTTCGAGTAATGTTTTCTTTTCTAAGTACAGATAGATAATTGATTTATAAATTTCTGACGAAATTTCTTACCGCGGTTCATTACAACTTTCTTTATTTAACTTCAAACTGAAAATTATCATAGATCGCAAAATGTGCTAGCAAGTGCATCAGTTTTAATCATTACCAAACAAAAGTGTGAAAAAAACCAAAAATTGCAGTTGTATTAGCTAATAAAACATGGTTTTTGCTAATACAACTGCAATTTTTGTTTTTTTTCACACTTTACGTAAACTTTTTTCACTTTTTTTTTCGATCTCGCTACAAGCATGCTCTATAGCAAAAACTAAGTACAAAATTATGAAGAGAATTCATTTGCGAAGGTTGTCAATTATGAAATAAATATGTACGTAACTACTACGCAGGTTTGCGCATGCGTTGTGCTTTGAAAACTCTATTTAGTTTTGAAATACCATAGTAAATTTGAATTATGTATTTATATTATGCATTATTTTTTTCAATATGAAAATATATTTTGTTAACACAAATTTTAATTTTAAATTACTTTTAAAATATACATATATGTATATGCTCTATACTTCAGGAAAAATAAATAAATTCAAATTTTTCCAAAATTTATTTCAATTTGTTTAACCTAACTTTGAATTACATTTAGTTTTAACCGATATAAGAAATGAACAAGAACAACAAATTCATCACTAAAAATATTAAACAAAAACTTTTTATAAACAAAACAAATTTTTACATGAATTTAAGTTTTGAATTTAAGCTTTTTAGATCAATTAAGTGTTAAGAAGGCAAAATAACAAAAACGAAATTGTTTTTGAAAAGTTTTTCTTTAGAAGTTGAAATGCTTTAAAATATTTTTGAAAAAGATGAATAAAAAAACCAGCATTTTCTCTCTTACTGTATAAAAAATTAAATCTACGTTTATACTTACGATTCTATTCAAACAGTCTATTTTTTTGGCTAGTTTTTTATTTTTTTTAATTAATATATTTTTTTCAAAACGAATAATGTAAATAAACAATCAAATCAAAAAGTTAAGTTAGCATTTTATAGAATAAAATTCTTATATAATCTGTAACCTTATTATTTTCTTTTGTACTAAAACGAGTATATATTTAATTTATAAAACGCACGCAATTTTTTAAATCCAGGCGCAATATTTATCTTAAATAGATTAACGTATATCACTGATTACACCGTTACTTAACTTATATTACTTTTCTGAAATTGATGAAATAAATCTTTAAAATTAATAATAAAGTTCGAAAAAAATTCCTAAAAAAAAAAATTTTTGAACGTATTGAAAGTGGTCAATGAATTTCGCTTTAGTTAAAATTAAAGTGGTTCATCAGCATATTAAAACTTTTGACCAGAGTTGTTAAAAATTTTGTCTTTGGATGCATTGCAGTTCTCTAATGTTGATGAAGAAATTTCTGGTTTTTTTGAATCTTTAATAATTGATGAAGTATCCTCAAATTGGCTAGCTCTATTTAAGAGTCACTTATTTTCTGAGAGCTGTTAAATGTCATTTCTCATGCCTCAACTTAAAATTGTTTCAAAGTATTACCGCAACAAAGACGTTGTGAATGACATACACATTTTTTTATGCGATGCTAAAAAAACATATTAAATTTTTTTCCTGCACCAGAATAATGTCACAATAAAAACACTCAAGTACTGAAAGATATTAAGGACATAATGATTGAAAAAGTTTTTGTGAAACATAAAGTTTTTGTTGGACGCTGTGTTAATAATTTCTGTTTTGTTTTATGTTTTAAAAAAACATTTTGTAAGAACAATGCACAACAGTTCAAAAAAACAACAACAACAATAATGCTATAAGACATAACTTTACTGTATGTACTCAATAAACAAATTAAGCTCATAACGTAGAGTATAAATTTTTGTCGTTTACCTGCAACAATAATATATTTGCGGTAAAAACATAAAATTATCAAGATGTTAAGCACGAGAGAGCGAGGAAAAGCTCCAATTGTGCACCATTCACAAAATTTTACACAAGTACCCAAAGTGTAACAATCATATAAACATATATTTATACAGGGAAACAAGTCATCGAATAGCCTCCCAGTGGGCAAAAACAGGGCTTCGAAGTGCCTCTAGCAACGAGAAAATTTCCTAGGCTTTTTTGCTAGAAGCCCTTTTTGATGTACGTTAGAAAGAATAGCAATATAAATATTCAGCCCTATCATGAATAATTTTTCAAGCGGAATCGAAAAAGTGAGTTCTCAGTTTTAAGAGAATGCTCAAGAACATTTTGGAAATTTTTAATGTAAATTTGTTGATAAACCGCTGATGAACAAATTTGCTCTAATAATTTCCAAAATGTTCTTGAGCTTTGTCTTAAAAATGGAAACTCCTTTTTCCGATTCCGCGTAAAAAATTATTCATGATAGGGCTGATTAACTTTAAATAAAGACGACTGACAATTTCAAGATTTGAACCCACGTTCTCTCGTGTGGCGCTCCGACACCTTATTCACTCGTCTACCGCAGTTGTTAACAAACTTTAGCTTATTTTGCATTATTGCAAACACCCAGAGAAAACACGTAGTAAGTCTTAATATTCTCACTTCGATTTAATTTTTTTTTTTTGCCAACGATTTAGCTCTAAAAGGTGAAATATTTATTCTAATATGTGTCCACTTTGATTTTTATGTAACAATGAAAAAAGTTGATTGAAATGGTTCTCATACTTTAACCAAAGTGTATAAATATTTGAAAATAAGTGTTAAAATATTTAATTTAACTATGGTCTAACTATTGATGGAACTTTTACTATTTATTTCAGTCATTCCATTTAAAATTCTATTTTAAGTACTTGTAATAAAGTGCCTTATTCTTTAAGTAAAATGCAACCGTAATCAAATATTTATTACGTATGGTATATTAATATATGGTTTTAGTTAAAATAAAGTGTTTCATATTAACTTTAACTATTTCAAGAATCAAATATGCTCATTTTTATTTTTACTATGTGATTTGTCTCTGGCTGAATGCAAGCAAGCTTTTGGGAACGCGTGTTTGAGACCCAGCTGAAACAAAAAAATTTTTTGTATTTTTTAAATCTACCTTTTTACAAGTTTTTTTTTTAATTTAAAATATTTTTTTAATTTTTTTTTTTGTACCTTTTCTTCTTACAAAAATATAAGAAAGACTTGAAATTTTTTCACTCTCAAGTTTTCATATAATATGATATGAAATATGTTAGATTTCAGAGACCTGTGTTCGAGATCCGACTCGGATGGAAAAAAAATATTTATCATTTATAATTATTTATAATTTTTTCTAAATTTTTGAAAATTATTTCATATTAAATAATATGAAAAGACTCAAAACCTACAAAAGATAGCACTCATCAAAACAGCGAGCTTGAAAGTTATATTGACGCTAGTAAAAACACCACAAGCATGCCTTCTTTTGCGTAACACAAGCTAAAATCCCCACTGGGCTGAGTAAATCACACACACACACAAGCACACAAACAGCCGAAGAAAGTCCCACAAGACTAGTGTTGGTATTATGCAGCCCACTTTTATTGCTGGTATCTTCTGTTAGCTTTGCTGATGCTATTGAAAATAACAGCTTGTTGTGTGGTTTTTTATAGCCCAAAATATTGTTGAATTGATTTTTTTTAAGTGCTGAGTTTGAGTTAATATATATTTTTTATTGATTTTCTTTACATTTATTTTTGTTCTTTTTTAGGCATACGCTTAAAACTTGACTGCTACGCACAATAGCTATTAAATGTTATTAAAAAAGGTGTAATGGAATTTACGTTTTTTTTCGTGGAATTTTCTTTTAAAAATGATTTATTAAATAACCACATCATATTTAAGAAAGGTATTTAAAAAAATGTTCACCGACTTATCCACAGCCAAGCCGTAAAGCGCCCTTTTTAATAAACGGAACGGAGTCAAGTGTCATCACAGTGGGACAAAACTTTTCCAAACGCGTGCAGATCCATTCCGTCTTATTATAATCGAACTCATTAGAAATTCATGTAAAAAATTGTGAAGTGACATTTCTTAACATTCTATAATGTTTCGTTCCATCTATTTTAATCAGCACTTAAAAATGATTTAAAAAAATGACAATTTTATTTAAAAACAAAAATCAAACGCAAATGAGAAAAAGTCAATCGATTTTTTTATAAAGAAAAAAACTAGACAAACCAGCAAATATACACCTATGATTTAATATAACACTAGAAAACAAAAGAGTAAATAACCAAAAATTGTTCAATCACTTCATCACAAAACTTAGGGGTAAGATGCCGTTAACAACTTCCATTTGTATTTAGCATGCAATCGCGTCGGAAGCGAATTTCATCTGGGGGGCAGTACAAATGGGGGGGCAGTACAAATGGTGGTGCAAAAAAAGTTCACCAAAATTTCTTCACATGAAACATGAAGAAGAGAAAAAGAAGAGGAAAATATATAATACAAAAATATTATCGTTGTAAAAAAACTGATATTTTGAATAACTTTTCCTTTTAAATTGTTTATCTAGCTAAAAAAGTGGGGGGGCAACTGCCCACCTTACCCCCCCGCTTCCGACGCCAATGTTAGCATGTAAAGTTTTTGTTCACCTGCATGCCTGCAATCACATGTATCCAATTCGTTAGCCAACGTGCTCAAACTTGAGCAGCACCTGAACGGAAAATCGTTTAAAATGCAACAGGTGCAGGTGATGTGTGCTAGACTATTAAACACAGTCTCAATGACCTTTAACCGCCCTGAAAATAGTAAGAGATGCATTAAGTCAATTTGTGCTGGGTGTCGAAACAAAGATAAAATCTGCTGCAGTGTGTTAAAACACAGCAACAACAACACCAACAATAACAGCTTGAATAAGTTTTCAATTTGCATACTAAACGTACCGGAAGTGCTTCAATTTTTTTTTAATGTTGCCACCATTAGTCAATGTAGATTTTAAAGTTTTGATTAATCGCAGCTTGAAGAGATAATTTTGTAGCAAATGTTTTTACCAAAAGAGAACTTGGCTTTCTTGAGGGCAAATGTCACTTGAAACCAGCCCCACTACCTTCTTGCAGTAAAGACACATTAAATACTAGATAAATCGCATTAATGAGCATTACGCTGCGCTGTTACTCGTAGCTACAAAAGTTTTTAAATTGGAACAATTAAATCTTTAGCCCAACAATGTCAACAAACAATTAATCTGGTGTTTGTTGTCGTTGTTGGTTTATTCTAACGCGCATTTCCGCTCTCATACATCCGGTGCGTATTGATTGGAGCTAAAGTTAGGCAGTTTTGACGGCAAGAAGTTTCTTCTGAGTTATTTTAATTGCATCGTTAGTGGCACAAAAAGGATGCTCTAACATCGCAGAAGTTCTGTTGTCAGCATTTAAATTTGTCGCGTACAACTCTTGTGTTTGGTTGAATGACATTTTTGCATAGAATGATTTTGGCGCGGTATTTTGTAAATCAAATTAAAAAAAGGATCCTTGGCGTGCCATAAAAGGTCGTTGCCTTTTAGCTGTCACTCGCATAATCTTTCTTCTGAACTTGTGAATTAATTTAAAAAATCTTTTGCTCTTCATGGTTCAACGCTTTAAGGGGTTATATCAGGAGGCCCAAAAAAATCGATTTTTCAAGAATGTTTCTTTAGATTACCTTAAAATTTATTTATGAAAAATTTTTTCACATATGGTAACATTAAAGGGTACTTTAATGTTTTATATTTGTAAACAAAATTTTTTTAAAAGATGCCACAGCTAGGGTTCGTATTTGCTCACTCATGAAGCATGAATATGAAGGAATTTTTTGTTAAAAAAAACGTGCTTATATTCATTATATGAGCCACTGCATGCGTATCAAAAACAAAGCTGTAGTGGTTTATTAGACTTCCCATAGAATCACAGAACGATTTGTTATTAATGGTATTCAATAAAATTTGTTAAGTCTTGCTAAACTGCTAAATTGTTAAAGTTAGCAGCTGCTGATGCGAACGCACCTGCTAAGACATTTTACAATCATGTGCTAAGCTGATATGTTAAAACCAGCCGACAGAATTCTACAGCTAAAAATCTGTTGTTTTAATTACTCGTGTAACCAGAGCTCAGTAACGAAAAATGTATTTTAATTTTTATATAACAGTGCGTTAATACTTTTGATACATTTGCTATTCAGAAACATTGAAAAGTTTTAAGTTTTTACCAACCCCATTACAAAATTTTTATTTTTTTATTAATAAAGAGCAGTTTTTTTACTTTGAAGCTGCAAATCAAAATTAATTTGGTACTTGTTAGAACTCATTTCCAAAACGATTCATCACTACACTCAATAAGTTTGACGTTTCGAACTTAACAAATGGTATCTGCTAAACAAAAACACGGTGCTGAGCTTGTTAACTTGCTAACAAACTGCTAAGTCTTTTCCCATACAAAATTTTGACAGGACTTAACAAATTTGTTTAAGTTTAGCAAGTTAGCAGGGCTTAACAAATGTAGTGATTACCATTATTGTATTTCTGTTGTATTTTGTTCAATATACGAACGAGAGTATATTCCGTTGCCTTCACGACCAGTGTGACCAGAAGATTTTTAAAAAATATGCTTTTTGTTAAAAAAAAAATATGCTAAATATTCCACTTTCAATTTTTATATTCCACAAAAATATTCCACTTTCAATTTCAAAGATATATATCTAAATAAGACTAAATATGCATATAAAAGAAACACAGAAGCAAGCTTAAAAACATTTATTTGATTACTATCACACTTAAATTTATAAAACATAAGTTAATATTAAATAAATTATATAAATAAGACGTAAACAAAGCATATATCAGTTGATTTGTAATTTATAAAAGTATTTTCAAGAATTATATTCTCTTAAAAATAGTCAAATACTTTTCTCACAGAGAAAACTTTATTTTTAAGTCAGAAACATAAAGGTGTATTACATATTGTCACCTAAAATTTAAAAAACCCAACAACATTTTTAATTTTTTGTAGGAGAAGCCAAAAACGTTTTTAAATGAGACATATTTTAGATTTAAAAGCCTTTTTTGGACAAATACCTAAAAATAACTACTTAATAAACGAAATTATGAAGAAACCATCACTTTACAATCTACGATATGTGCTACTTTAAAACGTTTTTGGCTTCTCCTATAAAAAATTATGAACGTTGTTATGGTTTTTTGAATATTAAGTAACGATATACAATATACGAAATTAAAATTCAGGCACATCTTCGAGATCAATACTTAAATTGTTGCTTGTATTATTATCATAGAAGTTCGCATTTCTAAATTTTTTTATTAAGCTATTTGGTATTTAATAGGTATTACAACACTTTTTTAAACATGTAGTCATGTTTTTACATTCAACAAAGTATTTAAGAGTTTTTCTTGCATTCTATTTCGAATTTTCGTTATAATAAGATTCATATAACTAAAAATTTTCTCAACCTCACCATTGCTAAATGGTAAACTATGCGAGAAAAGCACAAATTTTGATAAATCTTCTTCAGATTCCAAACTTTGATCAATAACTTTTTTTCTGCTTTGTTGCTTTGAATCCACTTTTAAAAATAGTTAAAAGAAATAAATATTGTTTGCAATAATAGGGATATTCACGATGTGGTGCATTTGTGATAAATTTTTTCAAAATTTACAATACTTACAACTTTGTGAACGAACCTTCAGTAAAGTAGATATTGTATTTTTAAAATCAGCTGATTTTGGTATGAACTTCTGTTTGGAAATATTAATTTAAATCATCATTTAACTAAAAGAAATCATACAAAAATTGAAATGAAAGAATAAATAATATTAATTTTTATTAAATAAACTCACAGCGTAGCCGGTAGCTTGCTACAATATATGCTGAGTAGAAATGCTTGTACAATCATCTGATCTAATACGCAACGAAATTTACACAGAATACAATAGTGTTCTATCGTTGCATTTTTTCCACAGGGTTGTATTTTGAAAACTGTGCATTTTGTTTTTTTTTATATTACAAAATTTACTACAAATATCAAATTTATCAAAAATACACAATACAAGGGGAAATGCAACACATCGTGAATACCTCTTGCGTTGTCTTAAGTATATTACTTACTGCTGTAACATAATTTATAAAAAATCCAACCAAACAAACATATAAGCAAATTTACTTCACTTTTAAAGCTGCGTGAAGTAATTAAATGAATTGCAATAAAATTGACAATGAAGAAGTTAACCACAAAACGAGTTCCTTATATTGCATTTCACAAGGTGGTTCAGAGATGAAAAAATATAAAATGTCGATAGCCAAAAATAACCATTCAGTATTCAAATAGACATTTTTTATTGCAATTTTTGTTAATTTTAAAAAATATAGGAATACGCAAAATATTCCACTTTTTATGCTGCATATTTTTATAAAAAAAAATATGCTTACCGAAGGTAAAATATGCCAAAGTGGAATATAATATTCCACTCTGGTCACACTGTTCACGACTTCAGAGCCAACGAACGACAAGCAGAGAGAATATATAAAGGAGAGAAATCATCGAAACATTAACAGAATGTTAACATAAATCCAACGATCCGAATATAAATACGGTTCGAACAATTGGTTGCCAGCGTGTGGTGCCAGCAACACAGACTCTGCCAGCAGAAGAAAAAAAACCACCACCAAATGCGAGGCAAGCAATAACGAAAAACAAAACAAATACTCCAATTGAATTTTACGAATGAATTGGAAACAAATTAATAAACACTATTTGTATTGCTACTTATTGGTATGTTTGTGTTTTTATGCAGAATTTGTTTTGTTCTATGCTTTTGATCGTGTTTCCGATATTTTTCTTGTTTGGCTGAGCTGAAATAAAAGAAATTGGCCAATTTGTGCTGTTTCTTAGCTAAGCCAAATATGAAACAAGTGAATGTCGTTATGGCTTAAAAAATTATTTCAATGCGCGAAATAGCGACTATATATTTTATTTATCTATACTTATGTTATATATTTTATCTTTCAATGTATATATTTTAATATTTTATCTATACATATTTTATCCATGTTTTGTAAAATTCGAATTTATCTACAATCTTCAGGCCATGCATTTGTATAAAAAATTCAAATTTTTCGAAAATTAAAATTATGACTTTTTAAAAACGTGACGTTTACAATAAAAACCAGCATATATTCATATGACTTCTATAGGAGTGCGCTAAATTACCGCGAGTTGATCTTTTTGTTGTAAATTGAAAAACATTTGAAAATTTTTGGACTTTTTACACATTTCTCTATTTTTTGCACATAACGCCTTATTTTGTGCATAAAATTGGTATGCACTTCGTTTGTTATCAAATTGTCCCTTAAGATGAGCTATAAAACATAAAAATAGAATAAAAAATACCAGAGTTGTGATATTTTAATTTTTGAAATAATTTAATTTTTTTTCTTATTTAGTAAAAAAAAATCTTAAAAATTCAAAATTGAAAAAATTGCAATAAATTGATATTGAAATGTTTTCTGAAACAGCATTTAATAAAAATACAAACAAATTATGTGATTACGTTGAATAACTTGGTCGTTATTTAATTTTTTACTAGAAGTGTAACATTTTGTAAATTTCGAGTTGGAGTATTTTTATCAAAAAAATTTCTAAAATGCAAAATTTAAAAATTCACGGTTGGCTAAAGCATAGTCTAAAGCTTTTTCAAGCAAAAAATTACAAAAACAAAAATTCAAAAAAAAGTTATAGCTAGCTGTTGAAACTTGCTGTTTTTTCAAAAATTCCCGAAGTGAATTTTTTGGCATTTCGAACACAAAAAAATTCATAAAAAATTGATATAATTATGTATCTTATTTAAAATGGCTTCAACAATATAAAAATAGATTCCCTGATTTTAGTTAGAAGAAATTTTGGAGTTCGAGGGCTACTAACATATCAAACCCTGGTTTTAAGGTGAAAAATATTCAGCCCAATTATGAAACTCCCGGGAGTTGTAAAAGGGAGTTCCGGTTTGAAGATAGCAGATAAAATATAAATTCTTTATTTTACACTAATGAATATTAGCGGTTGATAAACAAAACTGCATTAAAAATTTCAAAAAATTTTTTAAACTATATCTTAAAAACGGAAACTCTCTTTTACAACTCCCGCGAGAAAATGTTTCATGATTGGGCTAATTAGAAATACCCCAAAAACCTACCAATTTTATTTTATGTTTGTGTGTCTATGCAGAATTTATTTTGTTTTTTGCTTGACGTTATTGTTATGCTCTATTTTATGCTTTTGATCGTGTTTCAAATTTTTCTTGTTTGGTTACGCAGAGGAGCTGAAATGAAAAAAATTTGCGATTTGTGCTATATCTTAAAAATTATTTTGGTCTTAGTTTAGCTTAGCCATTGAAATGGTTTAAGAACAAAAAATATAAAAAAATAAAATGCATAACAGTTTAAGAAATTACTATATGTAACACTTTTTTTTGTGGACACCGTCTTCATGACACCATTCTGACCGCCACATTTTTGATTTCCATGAATTTTTTATACGGGCTTTTATGAACTTTTTTCTATTTCGAAAAATAGGTTTTTCTAATCGAAAAAAAACACGTGTTCGAGGATTATTTTTTTTTAAAATAGAGGGCGTTTAAAGTTTGAGATTTTCGTGATTTTTGCCTTGAAGACTAATTTTCAAAAATTCATAACTTCGGTTCTGTTTAAAATAGAGACAACTTTTTTATTTCATTTTGAAGATGAAATGAAAATAGTTTGAAAAAATTTTATGAAAAATTTCATATTGCATATAGGATATTTAAATTTTTAAATAAATGTTAGCCAATCTGACCCACCACTTAGCGTGTCTTAAACATAACCATCGTATTCTATGTCACATTTTTCATAGAAAATGATTTTTTATCGATGGAGAATTTTTACTATAGCAGAAATAATTACTATTGCAAAAAAATTAAATAAATTCGCACGGTACCTAACGTCGGCTATACTCGAAATACTCAAAAGCAATTTCGGAATTGCTAATTAAGAATCCGGGGATCCCGTGATTAGTACCGGGAGTTGAAAAACAAATTAAAAGTAATTTATTTAACAAAAAAAGAAATCGTGTGCAAGGTATGAAAGTTAGGATATTTTTTAATAAAAAATTGTCCAAAGGAATTAAAAAAACAGTTTACTTAAATTTTTTATAAAAAGTTAATTTATTTTATTTCTTTATATATATAAATGACGAAAATATATAATTTATTATATATATCTATTACATATCTATTGTGTATCTATATATAACTATTGTGGATAGTTACATAACTAATTTCTCTCTTGGATCAGTGTTGTTACAGAGTTGCAATCTTTTTGGTTCAATCTTCTAAGCAAAGCAAATTTTATCTGAAGCTCCTGGAAGATATCATTAACAAAGGATATCATTGAGAGCAGTGTAAAAATTAAACTATAATTAAACTATAAACTATAATCATTTTTAAGCTTAATAATTTCCAAATAAGTAATATATTCTTTAAGTTTTTGATTTTATTGCAATCTCTAGCTACAGGATGCCTGATTAAATTTTAATCACATAAATTTTTCTTATCAGAATAATATAAGCTATTAGTCGACCATTCAGAACTACAAAACTTTCCATTGCATTGTCCCGATGATGCTAAAGCAATGAATTCCTCAAGCTTTTCCTCAAAATAACAATAATAATAAAAAAACCAGGGGTATATAATTTTTACAAATTTTGCTGAAGTCAGCAAAATGCGGTATTTTTCATTAGGAACATTAATACATATATGTGGATATCATATTATGTCATAAATGTCCACAAATGAATACATAAAAAATTAATTCAAAAGCCAAAATTTATATATGCATAAAAAAAACTATTGTAAAATGTTAAATTAATAAGGTTGATTAAATTAAAGTTTTCTAAAAAAGATTTACTGTTGAAGATGTTATCAATTTTAATATACATATTTCAATTATAAATGTTACTTTTAAAAAAACAACAAAATAAAATAGAAGAAATGAAAAGTTGGATGTCAGAAAATTCAATATTTTTCAATATGTATATTATATATGCATATATGTGGATATAATATTGTAAAATAATACAAACAAATTAATAAAACACAATTAAAATTCCCAAACTTAAGCAAAAAACTACCAAAATAAAATATTTAATTTATAAGATTAATTAAATTAAATTTTTCTAAAAATATTTCCCGTTTAAGATGTTATCAATTTAATATATACATACTTTTATGTAGTATTTATAAAATGTATGCAATGAAAAAGTAAACCAAGGAAATGAAATTGTTTATTGAAAAGAAAATGCATATAAAATTTTTTTAAGATAATTTTAACAGATAAATAGATAAATATACTATAAAAATATTTAATATAAAACAACAAATATGTGGTGGGGTTTTTGCCTTTTTTGCTTAAAATTGAAAATTGAATTAGAAAAACATAAATATATAGTAGGTTATATACCTACTATATTAATTATAGTTAATTTTTGTAATTAAGTATGATCTATTCTTTGATTTTACATTATTTTAATTTACAGATATATAAATAGAATATAGAAGTAAATATAGAGCATATAGAATCTATGTACCTATTAGATGAAATATTTTTCATATTGAATTAATTTGTTTAGCCAAAACGACACTCACTTATTTCATATTTGGGAAATTAAAGAAACAGCACAAATCGCAAATTTATTTCATTTCAGCTCTGCGTAACCAAACAAGAAAAATTTGAAACACGATCAAAAGCATAAAATAGAGCATAACAACAACGTAAAGCAGAAAACAAAATAAATTCTGCATAGACACACAAATATAAAATAAAATTGGTAGGTTTTTGGGGTATTTCTTATCAGCCCAATCATGAAACATTTTCTCGTGGGAGCTGTAAAAGAGAGTTTCCGTTTTTAAGATAAAGTTTAAAAACTTTTTTGAAATTTTTAATGCAGTTTTGTTTATCAACCGCTTATATCCATTAGTGTAAAATAAAAAATTTAAATTTTATCTGCTAACTTCAAACCGGAACTCCCTTTTACAACTCCCGGGAGTTTCATGATTGGGCTGAATATTTTTCACCTTAAAACCAGGGTTTGATATGTTAGTAGCCCTGGAACTCCAAAATTTCTTCTAACTAAAATCAGAGAATTTATTTTATATTGTTGAAGCCATTTTAAATAAGAAACATAATTATATCAATTTTTTATGAATTTTTTTTATGTTCGAAATGCCAAAAACTTTGAGCATTTTTGAAAAAAAACAGCAAGTTTCAACAGCTATAACTTTTTTATTCGAATTTTGGTTTTTGTAATTTTTTGCTTGAAAAAGCTTAAGACTATGCTTTAGCCAACCGTGAATTTTTAAATTTTGCATTTTTGAAATTTTTTTAGTAAAAATACTCCAACTCGAAATTTACAAAATGTTACACTTCTAGTAAAAAATTTAATAACGACCAAGTTATTCAACATAATCACATAATTTGTTTGTTTTTTATTGAATGCTGTTTCAGAAAACATTTCAATAGCAGTTTATTGCAATTTTTTCAAATTTGAATTTTTTACATTTATTTTTACTAAATAAGAAAAAATTAAATTATTTCAAAAATAAAAATATCAAAACTCTGAAATTTTTATCCGATTTTTATGTTATATAGCTCATCTTTAGGGGCAATTCAATAACAAACGAAGTGCATACCAGTTTTATGCACAAAATAAGGCTTTATGTGCAAAAAAAGTCCAAAATTTTTCATATGTTTTTCAATTTACAGCAAAAAGATCAACTCGCGGTAATTTAGCGCACTCCTATCGAACTCATATGAATACATGCTGGTTTTTATTGCAAACGTCACGTTTTTAAAAAGTCATAATTTTAATTTTCGAAAAATTTTAATTTTTCATACAAATGCATGGCCAGAAGATTGTAGATAAATTAGAATTTTACAAAACATGGATAAAATATGTATAGATAAAATATTAAAATATATACATTGAAAGATAAAATATATAACATAAGTATAGATAAATAAAATATATATTCGCTATTTCGCGCATTGAATTGTTAAGCCAACGACATTCACTTGTTTCATATTTGGCTTAGTTAAGAAACAGCACAAATTGGCCAATTTCTCTTATTTCAGCTCAGCCAAACAAGAAAAATATCGGAAACACGATCAAAAGCATAAAATAGAGCATAACAACAACGTCAAGCAAAGAACAAAACAAATTCTGCATATACACACAAACACACCAATAAGTAGCAATACAAATAGTGTTTATTAATTTGTTTCCAATTCATTCATAAAATTCAATTGGAGTATTTGTTTTATTTTTCGTTATTGCATTTGGTGGTGGTTTTTTTTTTTCTTTTCGTCTGAATCTGCTGGCAGAGTCTGTGTTGCTGGCAGCACACGCTGGCAACCAATTGTTCGAACCGTATTAATATTTGGATCGTTGGATTTATGTTAACGTTCTGTTAATGTTTCGATGACTTCTCTCGTTTATATATTCTCTCTGCGACAAGTGAAGCATTGAAGCATGGTGTAAGAAAACCAGGTGTTAGTGAGTTTTTGACAACACCATGAATTTCTTTGCTTCTGTCATAAAATTGTGAGCGAAAGAGCGGACCTGTTGATAGTTGTCAAATTGTGTTATTTGTTTGAGTTGCAAGATGATGTGCTATAGCTTTTACTGTGCAAACTAAGTATAAATAAATATTAAATGCAATTAATTGTGTCGTGTTGTGTTGACAAAAAGTTATTGCAGTTGTTTTCGCCGATTTGCCAAGTTTGCCATTGAATGTTTTGGCCATTTTATCAGAAACGTGAGCTGGAAGGTGCCGCCGACATGAAGCTTTGGCCAACATGCAAATTGTCTTGCATTCATATCGTTGTTTTTTTTTTTGCATAACGCACAGCGTCTCATATATTTTTTATTGCTTTCCATATGACATTATTCTCACTTTAATCTCAGTGAAAATCTTATAAAATTGCAGAAAGACACGAATTTAACAAAATTTGTTTCATTGCAATTCACCTCAGCTCTTCTTGACAAGAACGGGGAAACATAATTTTATCATTTTGAGAGAGAAGTGTCAAACTCACTAACACCTCTATTTCTTACACCATGCATTGAAGAAGAGATAAATAGCAATAGGGGGTTTCGGACGATCCGACTTGCCATCCGACATGTCCGACGACAAATTAACAGAGAAAATTTCTTTGAGCTTTCGAACAGTCCGACATGTACGATGACTTCATTCCATTGCAGGCTCTCAAACAAAACACATCGGCGTAATAGCTAAGAAATTTTTAGATACCCTTATAATTGACAGTAATTTTCCATACTTTAGAGAAATTTTAATTATGTATATCCATAATTCAATGTTTCTAAAGTTGTTCATATTATTTTTCTATAATATTTTTCCGCTTCGTCGCTGTTCACCCGCTGACGCTTTTATTGAAATGAAAAAATGCAGCAATTCGAACCGACTTGCGTTCACATGCCCAACATGTCGGTCCGACCGGCAGAAAAATCAAAACTTTTTGATTTTTGTCCGACATGTCGGTCCGACTGTCTTATTTGCTTTCTAATGATCCGACTTGTCGTCAAGCATGCCATATCTGTCCGACATTTCGGATCGTCCAAAACCCTAATAGTTTCTTCGCAAGAGGTTAATATAGATTTTTTTCAATAACTCAAAGTTGAAGTCTCCCTTGCATCTTTCGGTGCATAAATTCAAATATTCAAATGTAAGATCGATTGCTTCTTTTAGAATAACAGTTCCTGAAAATTTATTTAATTCTATAGCTGATGTAAACTTTTGACCGCCAAACACAATTGTACGCGAATTTGAATTTAGAAGCCATCCAAGACCGGTAAATGTTGCACATTTGCCGCGTCCCCGAAATAGCCCTGAATTTCATCGAAAAAGATTAATAAACCGCAAGTCAAAATTAGAGCTTGTGTACCAAAATGTCAGGGGTCTTAACTCCAAACTTTACGATATTTTCATTAACAGTTTTAATTTCGAATATAATATTATAATTTTTACAGAGACTTGGCTTCGCTCTAATATTTTAAATTCTGAAATAACGTGCAATAAATAAAAATTTTTTCGTAAAGATCGTCATGATCGGTGGTGGTGTTTTGATAGCTGTTCAAAACTTGCTCTATCTGACGAATTGGCAATTCTTGACACCAGTGACATTGAGTTAATTTGTGTTACAGTTAAATTAAATAATAGTATTATATATGTAACCTGCTCTTACATTCCTCCTAAATGTGAGTTAACAAATTATTTAAAACATATACACACCATCGACAAAGTTCATTATTTGTTAAAAAATAAAGACGCTCTTATTGTGCTGGGTGATTTTAACCTACCTTTTGTGACTTGGAGATTGTCTGACGATTCTTCATTTCTTACACCTGTTTCTCATAGTGATTGGATAAATGATTTCTTAGATAAGCTGTCTGATCTGTGTCTTCAACAAGTCAATGATATTTTAAATAAAAGCCACAGAACCCTAGACCTTGTATTTGTAGATAGATGCACTACTGTTAATCTCCATTGTTCGAATCCCAGTTACTTCCGATGCGCGAAATAAAAAGTTTGTAATTTTAAGAAAACGGACTATGTAAAACTTAATTCCTTACTTTCGCAGACTGATTGGTCTCCAATTTTAACTAGCGGAACATCATATTCATATTATGACGTCGAATCTTCTGTACAGTTTTTCAATAATACTCTGCAAAGGTGTTTCTTATTGTCCGTCCCAAAAAAAAAGGTGTTTCTCCCATCCTTTAAATCCACCCTGGGTAACAAAAGGCACTTCAAAATTAAAAAAATCGTTTATTTAAAATATATAAAATATCTGTTTCTAGTTTAGACTTTGCTTCTTATTCTTCTTGTCGTTACAGATATCAACTATTAAATAAACAATGCTATTCTGCTTATATAATTTACATAAAATCTCAATTTAAAGATGATCCAAAACTTTTCTATAGTTTTGTTAACTCAAAACGTAAAGCCTCCAGTTTTCCACCCCTTATGAAATTCAATCAGGAAGAATCATCTTGTGAAAATGTAATTTCTAACATGTTTGCAAACTTCTTTAAATCAACTTACTCCGATATACCATTTAATACTAGCACGCTGTATCCTTTTCTCCCGCCAGTTAACTCTTTTGAAACTAATGTAATAGACCCAAATATTGTTATGTGTTATCTTCAACAAGTAAAATCCTCTTTTACGACAGGCCCTGATGAAATTCCAATCTGTATTTTAAAGCATTGTGCTAAAAACCTGTGTACTCCTCTAGCAAACATTTTTAATATTTCCTTACATAGTGGTTATTTTCCTATTATATGGAAGGATTCTTATATTATACCCCTTCATAAATCTGGCTCCAAGATAGATGTTTCTAACTACCGAGGTATTACAAAATTAGTTGCAATCCCTTAGTTATTTGAGAAAATCATAACTGATCAATTAACCCACTCCGTGTCTTCCACCATTTCTATCTCTCAACATGGTTTTCTGAAGGGTAGGTCCACTACAACAAACCTCTTAGAGTTTACTACGCGTGTTATACTGATGTTATTTATACGGACTTTAGCAAAGCTTTCGACAGTGTTAATCATAATCTTCTTTTGAAAAAACTCCACCTTATTGGGTTTCCTTTCACATTATTAAATTGGATAAATTCATATTTATCTAGACGTACTCAAAAGGCTAATATAAGAATTCTCTTTCAAAAAGTATTTCGGTTACTTCTGGCGTTCCTCAGAAAAGTCATCTTGGACCGGTTTTGTTTTTACTATTCATTAATGATCTTCCTTCGGTAATAAAACACTGTAACGTCTTAATGTACGCTGACGACGTGAAACTTCTTCTTTGTTACAAATCACCCGAAGAACGACATCTTTTACAATCTGATAGATAAACATCAGATCTTTTACAATCTAAGTAGACTTGTGGGCTGGTGTAGCTTAAATATATTAAATCTCAACTTAAAAATAAAGGTAAGCAAATGACATTCTCGCGAAGATCTGCTAATAACATAAAGTACACTATAAATAACACTAACTTAGAAATAGTTTCCAGTTTTCTCGATCTTGGTGTTATTATGAACTCAAAACTTCGCTTCAATCTCCACGCTAATATGGTGATAAATAAAGCAACAAGAGTCCTTGGTTTCATTAAGAGATGGGCTTAAGAATTCAGTGATCCCTTTACTACTAAATTATTATACCTCTCTCATAAGGCCAATTCTTGAATATGCATCAGTTATATGGAACCCACAATATAATGTCTACATCGACGCCATAGAATCCGTTCAAAAACAGTTTTTACTTTTTGCTTTACGTCATAGTCGTTGGAATCCCAATATTATGCTTCCATCGTATGAAATACGCCTTAAGATTATTTTACTACCTTCCCCAAGAAGCAGAAGAGTGATGCTTAATGTCACGTTTCTGTATAAATTACTTCGTGGCGGGATTAATTCGGAATATCTCATCTCAGCTCTAAATTTTAACATGCCAAGGAGATGAACTAGACATTTTCTGTTTTTCAAATTGAGTCAGTGCAATTCTAATTACGCTCTTCATGAACCTGTACGATGTATATGCAGTGATTTCAATAATAACTTCAACATGATTAATTTTTCTGATTCGGCAGACGTCTTGAAATGGAAAATTATATAGCATTTAAATAATTAAATCAATTTAACTTCATCCTATTACACCTAACGCAGTTTTATAACAATGTAATATCGGTAGTTGAGATTGTTCTGTTTCTCTTTTTTGTCTCGATATTATGTTTTATAAAGTAAGCACCATCAAATATGAATCGTTTTTAGAACTTGCTTTTTAATTATTCAATATTTTAATTTTAAATCGAATTGTGATTTACGTGCTCACGCGGCTTTCTGATTTGAAATTAGACTGAGCTCACCGGGACTGAGATCACCTGGATTAGTGTGCCAGAGAATATCTCTTTTCCACACAAGTTTATGCCTGCGTTGGCCCAAATGCATATCCAACTAATTGGGATTTTGATTTGGCGGATATGAGATTTAACTCATTTCTACGTAGGTTCTTGGGTTGGACAATGGCCGCGAACCAGTTAAAATGAGTATAGTTTTTTGGTTTGTTTTTGAAATCTGGAATAGGAGGTATGTTTTATTGTAGTACGTAGGTGCATTCTGTCTACCCCGGCTGATCCGGGCAGATCTGTAAATCGTGCATGCGTATAGGTCGGGCGTATACGTATCTTTGGAAGATTCATACCTCCGGGCGATTCCAAAAAAAAAAAAGAGTAAAAAATATTCTTGTTCACGAACTGGTTTCCTCTTCTTCAATTCATGAATAAAAAAAATCTGCTCAGCTTTTCACGAAAATGAGCTGTTCACTCTGATCTTTCTTGATATTCTAAAATGAATGAATAAAAGCAGAAATGAGCAGTTCATGAAAAAGCAAATGCGAACCCTGGCTACAGCTAGTCTCCGGCAGCACCTCTGAAAAAAGACCTCAGTGAGCACGATATCTCTTTTCATGATCTAACATGAAAAATCCAAAAATATTCCTTTGATAAAATGCTATATCTTGTATTTAATCAAAGGAATAAGGAAAATAATGTCATAAAAAAAGTAAATTTTTACTAAAAATTTATGCCTTTAATGAAAAGTATACTTTTTTAGCTCTAGCTCAAGAAGAGTCCTCACTTAAGAGGAAATTATTTGGCCAAATCGTAGATTTATAACGCCATCACCAATTACAAATCTTTTGATTCTATTGAAAACTGTACTTTAATTGTGTCAGTCGCATCAGCGGATGGACCACGAACACAATAACCGTTGGCTAGTCGCACTTCACGACCTCGGTGATGAAACGACGCGAGTCGAGTGAAAAGTATACTTAAAAATTTTGTGTTCAAATTCGAATTTTATCGGTTCAGCCGTTTCCAAGAAACCTTGCCCACCGACTTTAAAAACTCAGTTTTGAGATAAACGCGGTTTACTTCGGTCTCTTTCTTTCAAACACTCGGACACATCATTACAAATGTGCGTGTGACGTTGAGAATATTCACCGGATTGACATGAAATTTTTTTTGTGTGTGCACCAGAGCTCTGCAACGAGTGATTCATACTTTGAGTATATCATCCATGATTTCACTGTATTTATAATATATTCATTCATTTTATATTAATCATTCTCATGAAAATATTTGTCATAGCCATAAGTACTTGACTCATTTTTATAGAATTGATATAAATCATACTCATTGGCTCCTGCGGCATAATGCTGACATAAAGCACAACGTTGTTGGAGGGAACACCCACCCGGAAATTTAATAGAATATCTACTTCGCTAATAGTTCTAAAATAAGTTTATATATAAATTATTGGAACATACAACTTTCTTAAACCGATAACGAGCGCTTGACATGTTTTTTACTTGATTGGCATATATCTAATTCAGTGGTCCCCACTTCATAGTTCGCAAACTCGAGTTTGAATTCGAACATTACACCGACACGATCTCACTGGCACTGAGACTTTAAACGAAGAGGTTCACGCCGCTTGATCAGCTTATTCACTGTAAAAAACTAAATCGGCATATGACTTTTTATTTCCAGAATATTTTTAAGGACTGCCATAATGCTTGGTTTGCCAACCCACAGTGGTACATTTTAATATATTTT
The DNA here is from genome assembly GCA_963920525.1 of Dichetophora obliterata. Lineage (NCBI taxonomy): Eukaryota > Metazoa > Arthropoda > Insecta > Diptera > Sciomyzidae > Dichetophora > Dichetophora obliterata. Next base: position 309,478,499 of record OY986435.1, read on the forward strand.
TTTTAAAGGCACTATAGAAATATGGATCCACAATATTTTTTGTGGAAAATTAATAACGTAATGTGTTACTTCTTAAACTAGAGAAAAAATACGTTGACAAATTTATTCAGGACTCATTGGAATGTAAAAACTCACAAATTGATACAAATTAAAAAAAGGCTTCCCATTCTTGTTTCTTTATAATAATAAAATACTAAAAATAGTCATTCATAATAAAAATAATGCAATGTACAAAGTATATCTTGCGTAATACCTGCACGACAATTTGTGTCAGTGCAGAGAGTGACAGAGTTACTAACAGAAGCACAAAATCCGAAAATCTTTCAATTTCTTACCAATACATTGCATATTGGATTATTTATTAATAAAAATGTAACGAAAATTTTCAGTAAAACTGACAAAAAATTTTTTAAACACCACGATTTTGTTATTTTTTAATCAATTTCAATAAAAGTGGTCTTTTCCATAATTCACTTAACAGGAAACTTTTTGATTTTTGGTTTCAGATGACGCTCCTTTTTTTTGTGCAAGCACAATTTTTTAAAAAGGTACTATTTTTCTCTGCAATTAGGCACATTCTGAAAAATTTCACTTTCATCTCTGGCTTGAACACATTGAAAACAGATGATAAGCAACTGATTGTGAAAATATTGTGGAACAAGCAACGTTTCAGCGATTGCGTATTTCTTCACGAGGCACACAAGAAAATAAACCAATTTATTTATGAAAAGTCTTTCGACAAATTGCACAATTTTTTGGCGTTTAATTCTATCAATTGAATCAATTTAAATCACAAAAATTCACAACACAATTCCAATTGACAAGTTTTGTTATTTGCTTTGTCTTTTTTCGTAAACAACGGAATTTGACAGCTAAGGTACCCACCACAAGAGAGAATTGTATCTACTAACACTACCTCCTTGTATATACCTTGAGCGTAGCTGAGACAAAATAAGGGTGTCTTAAAAATGTACACGATCAGTGTTCGGACTTCACTGCAATTGCAGTAGATCTACTGCGATTTTTAGCAAATTTTAATGTTTTACTGCGTCACTGCGGTTTTTCCAAATCAACTGCGATCTATTCGCAACAAATATTTGTACGGTTATTTTTGCGCTATTTTTGGAATATGTACTTAAGCTTTGATGTTGATTGTAAAAATGTAGTTTCAGGGGCCCATTACATCAATATTAGACCGTTCCTATTTTTTTTTTTACTTTTTCAAAAAGTTCCCGGGACACGTTGATTTCTGATTTTACTCTTAAAAACATGAGTTTTGGTATATAACACGTAAATATTAACTACTGGTAAATAGTCGCGCAAACGGCTTAAAGGCCTTTTTGGCTAAAAATTCATTTTGTCGAAAAAACAAGAAATTTCTTCTTCAGTATTTTGCATATAACTACGAAACTAATAAAACAATTTTCATAAATGTATACTTATTAAAAAGCTAATAAAATTTTCCATCCATAAGAAAAATTGCATTTTATTAATCACATTTTTTTAAAAAACTCTGCAAAGTGAAATTTTGATAAAAAAACTTTTCGAAAATTTGATATTTTCAACTCACATTACCCTGCGTTACAAGAACATGGAGAAGAAGTTTTTGATGATGTAAATATCGTATTTTGAGGAATTGTACGGCAAAGGGATGTATAATTCGAAGAGGTATAATACGGTTATTTTTCAAAAAAGCAACACAATTGCACAGTGATTTTTTTCGAAAAAAATTAAATTTTATTTTTATAAAACGTAGCTACATAAGTAGGTATGTAAAAGTTATACGTTTATGATATTAGCTTTAATTGCAAGACATTTAACTTTGTTTATGTAATGCGCAACTATTTCAATGACTATTTCTGTGGTCACAAGTAATAATGACTTAACTCAAAGTATCGGAAAAAACGATTTTTTTATTGCACTAACTCCGACCTTTTTCCCGAAATTTTTGAACCGTTACAAACGAAATACGTGCAGAGATAAGTGATACTCTATTATGTGTAAAAAGTTTTTTCCTGCATCCTTCCAAAGATTGGCAATAAAGAAAATGCCGTATCGCTTTTTTACGATAGCTTGAGTTTAGTCATTCTTCCTTGTGACCACGGATTTTATGCTATTGATCTGATATTGATATCTAAAACAAACTGTATGAACTGATATGAACAATCTAACAAAAGCACGGATCTTAATGCGCTTGTTTTTTTAGTAGGGCAATTCACAATCTCGTGTATTTTGGAAATTTGTGCTTTTGTAAAAAATTTTAAAAGTTTCCTATCAATTGTGAAAGGTCTTTTTGATATAATTTGCTAAAGTTGTTGCGAAACATGCAATTTACAGCTTATTGATGAAAAGCAAAATTATTTTTCTCTGGAAATTTTGCTTAACTCAATTTCATGTTGAAAAAATTTTTAAGCACAATTAATTGGTTTTTTATTTCGCCTTTACTTTCTTTTATAATCAGCAGTCAGTTTAGCAATTTAGCAATTTAGTATTGCAATGTATAGTAAAGCTTAGCTATGGATTTTAGTGTTGTATATATGCAATAGCATAGTAAATGCATTCCTTTTTCTTTTCTTTACTCTAGATAGAGTAAAAATATATTTTACCATTTTGCAAATGATATGGTGCAAGACCATTTCCACTAAATTGTGATTACCCCAAGTATGTTCTCAGCATTACGATGCATTGTATTGCGTTCTACTGTCATTTTTTTTGTTGTTGTACAGCCTTTCTGCTATGAGTTGACCTTTGAAAGCTTCACTGTACACTTACTATACTATACAGTTTTTCAATATTTTTCTTGTAAGGAATTTATTGAGATGCATCCTTCCTTGTGGAGTACGAATGTAAATTTTTTGAATATTAAAACTTTTTTAAAAATTTGACTATTTTAAATGATCCGGCAGAAAGAGACATAGGGCTTCTATATATGGTAAATAATTCGTGGACAATGGATCCAGGACAGCAAAATAGTGTTATTTAAGTAAAAAAACATTACAATAAAAATCATCCGGACAACAGAAAACGTACAATACATCGCAACTTAAACGAATGTCGTATACTTTTTTCTTATGGCTATTTGCATAAATACTTTTGTAGCTACGTTTAATAAAAATAAAATTGAATTTTTTTCGAAAAAATTCATTGTCCAGTTGTGTTGCTTTTTGTTAACATAGATTATTGACCCATTGTAAAAATTTATGTACAGCATATTTGCACACTCACAAATGAATTCATTTTACTAAGTGAATAAATTGATATGCAACCAGTACACGCTCACTTTACCCAGTACATATAGGTCTCGTTGCGTTCCCATACAAGATGAAGTACATAGATTTTGCAAAGATATCTCTGTACTGTCTACATAACTTTTTCCCTTAGTGTACGAAATTTCCATAATAATGTTTCTCATGCTCGTGTAACGCGCGGTAATGTGAGTTGAAGTTATCAAATTTTCGAAAAAATTTTATCAAAATTTCACTTTGCAGAGTTTTTTAAAAAAAAATGTACTGAACAAAATGCAATGTTTCTTATAGCATAAGATGGAAAATTCTATAAGCTTTTAAATAAGTACAAATTGATAACAATTCTTTCATTAGTTTAATAGTTATATACAAAATACTGCAGAAGAAATTTCTTGTTTTTTCGAAAAAATGAATTTTTATATACAATACTATAAATATACTATAATGTTTTATATACCAAAATTCATGTTTTTAAGAGTAGAGTCATAAATCACGTGTCCCGAGAACTTTTCGAAAAACGTTGAAAAAGTGGGACGGTCTAATGAAGAGTTTCCACCTTTCGTCAGTCCTGAGATACTACGTTGATACATATAACAGCAAAAAACCCAGCAAGTGCCTTTGGCACGTAGTACCCGACAGTTGAATGAAGCAAAAGTGGCAGAAAAAACTCTTTAACGGCAAGTGTAGTAAAAGTGGACACAAAGTTGCGACAAAAAAAATTGGATAACAATAATCAAGCTCCTTTCTATGTATTGCCAGATATTATTACATGCTGTAGACATATGCACAAGCACGAATGAGAAAAAAAAACCGAAAGGAAACAAACAGGATAACACAAAAATTTCAATTTAATTTGTTGGTCTTTTGTATTTTGCTAGGGTTAAAGTCAGACTCTTACTGCTTTTGCTTCCATTTCGTTGAACTTTTCCATGCCATTAGTTAATATTCAATTTTGTGTTGCAGGTTTTCTTTTATATCTACTATTTTACTTACGCTTTTGTTCGCTAAGAAAGAAAGTTGCTAGGATTTTCAAAGGGGAGGGGTTGGTTTGATTACAAAAATGTAGTGATACCAAAATGACGTTAATTATTGCGAAACATGTATTTAATTCTTGAATGTGGATAGGATTTTTGAATAGCAGAGTAAATCCATTGATAAAAAGTTTTTTATAAAGTAAGTTTTAATAATAAGTCACATAAGGACTGCGCCGAATAAAATTGTCCCATACATTTCTTTCCATACTGTGCAATTCAAAGTTTAAAATTTAAAAATTTTGATCACAGTAGCTTTGAAATAAATGTCAGAAAATATTATGCGTTTCTTTAATTTTATGGAAATTTATTTGACGCGAAAATAGCAAACGAACTGGAAGTGCGAAAACAAATTATTAAAATTTTTCAAAAAAATCCCCAGTGGTCATTCCAAAAAATTGCCAAAGAGGCAGGAGCTAATAAAAAAACGATTTCTAGCGTTATAAAACACTTTAAGGAGGAATTGTGCACTGATCGAAAGACTGGTTCTGGCAAAAAAAAAGTGTCCACATGATCAAGTCAAGGCAAAGAAAGTTGTTACTTTCCTAAAGAAATATCCATGCATATCGGGAAGGAAATTGGCAAGGAAGGCGGAATGTTCACAAACTTTTGTGCGCAGAACAAAGAAAGATGCTGGGATTAAGACGTACAAAGTTCAGAAAGTTCCAGATAGAAACACCGTAAAAAACGAAACCGCAAAAAAAGAGCTCAAAAGCTGAGACAAAATTTTGTTGATAAATTTCAATACTGCATAATGGACGACGAGACTTACGTTTTAGCTTAATTTTCCCAACTTCCTGGACAAGAATTTTATACGGCCGATTCTCGGGGAAATGTTGCTGAAAAATTTAAAGCCAAGAAAGTGGAAAAATTTCCAAAGAAATTTCTGGTATAGCAGGCAATTTGCAGCTGCGACGAAAGAAGCAAATCATACGTAACTTTCGGCACAATTAATGGCGTTATATACGTTAAGGAATGTTTGCAAAAAAGACTGCTGCCATTCTTACGTCAACATGAAGTGTCCACGTTTTTTTGGCCGGACCTTGCTTCATGTCACTACAGCAAAGCGGCCTTAGATTGGTTCCAACGGAATGAAGTAGTTTTGGTGCCTAGAGATGCTAATCCACCAATCTGCCCCGAACTTAGACCGATCAAGAGATATTGGGCTTTAGTTAAAAGGGAAGTCAAGACAACTAAAAAAGAGGCCAAAAACCTTCAAAATTTCCAAAGAAAGTGGAACCTAGCAGCTGTGAGGGTGTCGGACGCTACCATAAAAACATTAATGGAAAGCTCTCCTAAAAAATTAAAATTTTTTATTAAAAACTAAAAATTTCTAATTTCTCATAATTTGTATGTTATCTGAACAGAATTCAAAAAAGAAAACCTTTAATTTTATTTAAATCGGACAACTAGTTTATGAGATTTTATCATTTTTCTATGGGACAATTTTATTCGGCGCAGTCCTTACATAGTTTTTTGCTTGTGTTAAATAATTCAAATGGAGAATTATTGTCTACACTCACAGAAAAGCATTCTTCTTCTTATTGAAAACAATTTGATAGCATTTGTAACCAAATGAAAAAAAATACACTATAGCTTGTAAACTGTACAGAAGTTAAGCTTCTTAAACTTCTTAAAATTAAGGGATATGCAAATCATACAACTTTCTAAAAAACAAGCCGTTTTATAATTTTTTTTTTTAATTTTTTTTTTTGTAAACAATTTTCTTTTGGAAAACATTGGTTACATTATTTACATAACATTAAAAAACAAAAAATTAAAATTTTTAACTTAGTAATATTCTAAAGATGCCCCATACAAAATTTTTGATTATTTTTTATACATATTTTGATGAAAATTTTTTATCATTTCTGATGATTATTTGAAAGTTGTGCCGTTCCAATCGTTTTTCATTAAAAAATCTTTAGTTCAAAGAATCCCACATAAGGTGGGAATTTCTAATTTATTTCTGATTTGAGTTTTATTAATATTTATTTGTGAAAAAAAAGCGTTCTACATTTGCTGTTGCTACAGGTATCGTTAAAACAACATAAACTAGTTTTGTAAGTGATGGAAAGGCTTCGGAACTATCTCCACGTTTCTGATCAAAAATTGCTTTCCAAAAAGTTTCAATATTATTTTCATTAAGTAAATTCAAATCACTGAAATCAATGTGGCGCAACTCATGCAACTCATCGTCAATTTCTTGTCATTTTTCTGAATGGATGACTTTAGGTAGAAAAATACACAAATTGAAAATAGTGAAATCTTGCCTTTTTAAAATTTTCGTAGGTGCTAAAGGTTCGACATATTTTAGGAAATCATTCCCAAAATCAAACTTTTGTAATAAACAATTGCATAGCTCAACATAAAATTTAAAACAATGTTCTCTTAAATCCATTTCATCTGATTCGAATAATTTAACATAAAGCTGAATATACCTCTGCTCCTAAACAAATGTCTTTAGGATTATTTAAAAACTTTGAATCATTTACATCAATTTCTTTCAAAGCATATATATTCATACGTATATATTGACTGTCAAGACTTGACGAGTGGAAGTCGAGACAAAAAAACAGAAACAACGAAAGCAACAATAATAGTAACAGCGCTACTACATAAATAGTAGCAGCTTCAAATGTTACTTATATTTTTGTAGTTACATACAGTTTATTTTATTTATTGTATTTGATTCATAAAACTAGTAACCATTGTTTTAATGGTAAGAACTTGAAAAACTGGGTTAAATTAAAAAAAAATGTATTTTTTAGGCAAAAACTGGAAAACTGTCTACAATCTCAAAAAACTGGCAAAAAAGTTTTATCTGCCCATATGGTAACACTGATCACAAAACACAATTATTTTCATTTATTTATTTGTTTTTTGACATTTTATCTTGTCACAAAAAAAGAAGATTGTTCTCAATTGAGAACATTCAAATTTAAAATAGCTTTGTAGGAGGTTTACAGAAGGTTTGTTCCTATTTTAAAATTCTCTCATTTGTGAAGCTGTTACAAAAGGTTTTTTTGTTATTGAACGTTTATGAATACCGTTTTTAGGCATGTGTCTTACAAAGGGCTTACAAGAGGTTTGTAACTTTTTATGAATACGGCTGTTAGAATTTTTTCATATAAAAATGATTTTTTTTTGTTTAAATTGACGTATTTAATGTTATAAACACAACTGGGGCTGCAGACGGGTGGCGTGTAGCCTGTCAATATAGAACAATGTTTTTCTTATGTTAAAAACACAATCCACATCACACGCCGAGCTTGTCGTGCGGCTACAAAAAACGCTGCAGCCGAAAAATTTTTATTTTCTAATTTGACAGGCGTGTATTGAAAAACATATAAAAAAAGCTGTGCTCAGACGAGAATCAAATGATTGATTTAATCCAAATTTGTAGTTTGTTTTTCCAGCTAAAAAAATGAGCTATGCGAGAGCGAAAACTTACTTCAAACATAATCAAAATTTTGATAACGCTCAAGACCTGAATCAATTAGTCAAAAATAGTAAAAAATAAAAAAAGAAGGGATTAGCTTAATCATTTGATTGTCGTCTGAACATAACCAAAGATTGTATTCCACACGCCAGCAATAGTTCTACACGCTAGTGGAACTTACACGACGCACGCCCGCAGCCCCAATTGTATCTATAGCATAAAGAAGCTAATAATGAAAACAGTTCTTTTTATTAAAAAATATTTTCATATAAAAAGTTGTCTTTGCTATGGTTTCGAAACAAACAAGAGAACTCGGCTCGTGAACGAGCTCGACACGAATACGAGATCTCGGATCCATACAGAAATATGTAAAAAAGACTTACAGCCGTATTCATAAAAATATTTTAAAATAGCTTTCAAACGATTTTTAGTTAAAATGCTTTTTAAAGTTAAAATACTCTTTAAAAGCGCTGTATTCATAAACGAGTTGTAAGAGTCTTGTAGATGAAGTGAGAATACTGATGCTTTAAAGTAGGAACAGTTGTAGTTTTCGTTTGTGACTTTGATAAATAGAATGACAATTGCTTAAAAATTTAAAAAAGCAAAAAATTGGTTTGTGAATTTGATATATTGACAGGCATTTGTTAAAAATTTTGTTTACATTTAAATCAAAAACAGTGTTGCCATATTTTTTTAAACTTTAATTTTCAGAAAAAAAATCTTAATTTTTTGTGAAATAACTGGAACTAAAAAATATCTAAACATATATATTTAAAAGGAGTGCTTTAAAATTTTTATTCTTGTATTTGAAAGAAAGTATTTAAATTAAATAAATAATTAAACAAAACAAAAACAATTTCACTCATTAACTAAAATCATTTAAATTATCAATTTATTGAAAAACTTAAAAATTTGTTTAAAAAAATATACATTTGATATTTATATGAATGTAAATGTCATTTACAATTTTTGAGATCATAGTAAATTACATCCCATATAAAATAGTTTTACTCATTAATAAATCAAATTAATCTTATAGATTAATTTAAGAAATGTGGAGATAGTGCCTGGTCTGTTCATTACAAAGGAAAGTTGTTTATGCTGTTTTATCGATTCCTGAAGCACCAGCAAATGCAGAAATCATTTTTTCTCAAATCTGTAGTAATAAACCCAAAATCAGAAATACATTTTGTATCAAACCTTTTGTGAAATTTTGCAATGAAAAGACTGTTTAAGAAAAATCAAACAGTCACAAATGATGAAATCTGAAAAATTAAATTATTTTTTAAACATAATTTCTGATGACTGTTTTAGTTTGTGCAGTTCCAATCGCTTTTCCTTAAAAAAATTTTGCTTCAAAAAATCCCACACAAGGTGGGAATTGCTAATTTATTTCTGATTGGAGTTTTGTTAATATTTATTTGTGAAAAAATACGTTCTACTTTTGCTGTTGCTACAGGTATCGTTAAAACAACATAAACTAGTTTTGTAAGTAATGGAAAAACTTCGGAATTATTTCAACGTTTCTGATCAAAAATTGCTTTCCAAAAAGTTTCAATATTATTTTCATTAAGTAAATTCAAATCACTGAAATTAATGTGGTGCAACTCATGCAACTTATTGTCAATTTCTTGTAATTTTTCTGAATGGATGACATTAGGTAGAAAAATACACAAATTAAAATAGTGAAAAATATTCGTTGGTGCTAAAAGTTCGACACAATTTAAAAAATCATTCCCAAAATCAAACTTTTGTAATAAACAATTGCATAGCTCAACGTAAAATTTTAAGCCATGTTCTCTAAAATCCATTTCATTTGATTCGAATAATTTATGCGTAGAGCTTAAAGACGTATATACCTTGACTTCTAAATACATGTCTTTATGATTTTTTAAGAACTTGAAATCATTTAAATCAATTTCTTTGTAGTTTTCAAAGCATTTATATTCATATATATATATATTGACCGTCAAGACATGACGAATGAAAATCGAGACAAAAGAGCAGAAACAACGAAAGCAACAATAATAGCAACTGCGCTACCACTTCATAAATAAATTTTTGAAAGGGTGCGAAAAGTAGTATTAAAATGAGTAGCAGCTTCAAGCGTTACTTATATTTTTTTTAGTAACATACAATTTATTTTATTTATTGTATTTGATTCATTAAACTAGTAAGCATTGTTTTAATCGTAAAAACTTGAAAAATTAGGTTAAATAAAAAAAATGATTTTTTAGGCAAGAACTGGAAAACTGTCTACCATCGCAAAAAACTGCCAACAAAAAGTTTATCTGCCCATATGGCAACACTGATCACAAAACACAATTATTTTCATTTGTTTATTTGTTTGTTGACATTTTAGTTTGTCACAAAATGAGAAGATTGCTCTCAATTGAGAACATTAAAATTTAAAATAGCTTTGTAGGAGGCTTACAGAAGGTTTGTTCCTATTTTAAAATTCTCTCTTTTGTGAAGCTCTTACAAGAGGTTTTTTTCGTTATTGAACGTTTATGAATAACGTTTTTAGGCATGTGTCTTACAAAGGGCTTACAAGAGCTTTGTAACTTTTTATGAATACGGCTGTTAGAATTTTTTCATATAATTTTTTGTTTGAATTGTCTTTTACTGTCTGACCAGAATCATGTCGTTGTCGTGTCGGTGAGAGAGAATCGCTAAGAGTTGACCCAGAATTATAGCGTTGGCTTTGTCGTTTTGCTTTTATTCAATCTGCCATTGTTGATTTTCTTGAACTTGCTTCAGTGTTCTCATCGTACTTCGATTGAACTAATAACTACTGCACTTCCGTTTTTTTACTAATTTTTGCAATACTCTTCATATAAATTTACTGAATTTTCAACTGAAGGCTACTCCTGTCATTATTAGAGCAAGTAGGAACACTGTTTACTCGCTACATTGGTTGACAAATTCTTCAAATTTTGTTAAAATATGGCAATATTTTTAGAGAGAAGCTGAGAGAGCTGTCAAATTAACGACAAAGTCAAAATAGAAATAGAAACATTGCTATCTTGGCGTTTTCGTTGTCGTATTCTGCCGCAATTTTCTCCCATAAGGTTTGCATTGTCTCTGTCAGCGCTCTGCCTGCCGACACGACAACGACATGATTCTGGTCAGACAGTTATGCAAAATAAACATTTTAAAAAAGAATTCTTTTGAGTTTCATTGCTATTAAAATTTGAAGAACACTGTTTTCGATTTCCAAAAAATTATTACGATTGGTTGCTTCAATAACATTTATTTTAAAATCGATTTCAGATTTTTTACGTATATTTTATTGTAAATAAATAAAAAGTAAAAAAGTTTTTAAAAAAGAAGCTTTTATTTAAAAAAGACGTCAACTAAAAAGAAAAAAAAAATTTAAGTGACAATATGTCATATATGTATATTAGTGTGTCCCTTATTTTTCAATGTGTTTATTTTTTAACGCTTAGGCTCTAGTTCCGTTCATTTACCCATAAAACACAGGAAAACTAAATGTTTACTCATTTGGAGCATGACAACCCGTGCCAACATGCATCGAAACATGTTCAAACAAGTTACTTTCTTATAAAATATGTCAATAAATAGAAATAAAAATCGTAGAGCAATATAATTTTGCATGTGAGTTGTAATTAAGAATATAAACACACAGAATATAAACGCAAATTTTGATCCGCCCACAACCGCGCCCACCTCGCATAAAACAATAAAATTAAAAACGCCTTATTTTCTTCATATTAGACCTATTTAATAATAACTCGGTACTGAGATATATATTTATGTGCAGCATTAAAAAAATGTTTGGTCACACCCACCTCCCACAATAAACTTGTTTTAGTTTTTCTTTGTTTACTTTTTCGAGTTTTACATAGAAAACGCATATACTTTTACGTTTACGAATTGGCCTAGAAAAATGTGTTTGAAGTAAAGATTAATCTAGTCGCAAACAGCCCCGATATTCCTCTGTTCAGAAGGTTTGGAGACAACTGGAAAAACATTAATTTTACTGCTATCGAAACATGCACTGAATTTGTCAATCAAGAGTTCTGTAATACAAAAATTGAAGGGTTAATCACGTTTTATAATCACGAATTGCAAAAAACTTTTATACGTGACGATTATCGGGAACTGGTCGAACTTTCTATTATTTTCTTAAGAGGGGATGAAGAGAGAACATTTAAAATCAAACCTCCTGGAGCGATGCACCAAGCTACATGGAGGGCTAAGGCTATTTATTCTCTTAAAATATGTTTGCTACAGTCGCAGATCAAAATGATCATCAAGGACAAACGAGCATTACAAGACATTTGTCTGTTTATTTTGGCTATATAGTGTGAAACCTTGGCTCGGTTGTAGTTTGGCAGTGAAGGCACCTCATCAAGAATTGTGTTTTTTAAAGACTTTAAAAGAGTATGAAACTGTTGACCTATCAATCTCCAATGCAGCCTTGAGCAAGATTTGCCAACACCTTTGTTACCAGTCAGAAGAAATTGCAGCACTAACACTATTTGATGATGAAATTAGTGAGCAAACCGAAGAAGAGCATTGTAGTGAATTTACAAAAAGAGAGTTCCAGATACGATATTGGGAATAGATACGTGCCATCAAAAGAAGAATTGTCTGATTCTTTGTTCGGGCAGTGAGAAAAAAAAACAAGTTTTGGTTCTTGTCATATTTTTTTTATTTTGTTTGTGTTTTAATAATAACATTACTTATTGTTGCAGGAAAATCATTGAGCGATTTCGTGTCCGTCAAGAGTTCAAACTAATTTTTGCGATTGAAAATTTTTTTATAACATGCAATAACAATAGAGTTTATCTACTACAGCTTTTTCACACTTTCTCCGCAATAGATCATTTTAAGAACCAACCCAAATATCATCGATAACAGTTTTCTCCAAAAACATATTTCTATGTGGACGGAAGACGATGTGTTTGTTGATGCAAAAATGAAGGATTTTTTTCTTTAAAAGCAGCAAATGATACAGCTGAAAAAGCATTTAAACTAGCGCAGGATTTTTCATGGTTTGATAGCTGCAGAAGAACAAAAGTTTTTTTTTTTATTATTATTAATATTTATTTAGACAAATTTTTGACATTTAAGACTTAAATATTTTACATGCCGCATATAAAAATAGATAACAACTAATTAAATAAACTATAATATACCATTACTATAATTATTAAAGTAATTATAAAGATATTTATTCAAAAAATTTTAGATTATTTTACCGAGTCTTCATATAAAACGGAATACAATTTAATTATTCGAGGATAAAAATACAAAAGAAAATTGTTTAAATATATATAAAAATTATTAAGATAAAAATGCCAAAAAATGTATATTGAAAGGAAAAAATTTTAAGAAAGTAATTAAAAATTAATTTAAGTTTTAGTAAAGGATAACAAGATCAGAAACAGGAGAGATAGAGTTAAGAGAAATATGTGAAGATTAAATGCTTAAAGTGCTTAGGGTTGGAAATTGTTTTAATGTTTCTTGGAAGTGAATTCCATAGTCTTATGGCACTAACGAAAAACAATCGGCTAGAGTTTAGGTAGTTATGCCTCGGAATAACAAGGTTCATGCTTCTGTTTGACCTACAAAACGTTATCTTCTCAAATAGATATCTTGGACAACGAGAGTGGATGACCTTATGTAAGATAATGCAATTTCTTGCTTCAAGATAGCTGAGCAAGTTACGGCCTAATAACTGTTTATTAAAGGGTGTTATATGCTTATACCTCAGAAGACCATAAAAATAGCGTGTAGAGTTGTTAAATGCAACTTGAATTTTGTGCATAGATCTCGAGTCAAGTTTTTGTTACGCTGAGTGCAAGATCATAGAAAGCTGTATCCAGATTGTAAAAAAGATACCCTTAAAAGGAAATATCCTGAATAATGTCCAAATTGTTATATTTTTTTCAATAAATGGGTATAATTTTATCTTATTTTTAATACTTTTTTATAAAATACAAATATTTCCACTGATCAAGCTACGTAACCGAACTCGTCTCAAAAAAACTATTTTCAGAAACTTCCGAGCCCTGTCGGCACGGGTTAATATTAACGTAGGAGGATAATATTTTGTATTCCAGAGTAGTTAAGTAGTTTAAAAAGAATGAAAGGGTAAGCATTTCGATATCTGGAAAAATAAAATTTTCACTCATATAAGGGACACCCTAATGTATATAGTAGGTATATTCTAGGTGCAGAAGAACACCTCTCTTGGTTACTCACCATCATAGTATAAGCGTACGTAAATTAGTAGGTTCTAAGGACTTATATAAATTTATACTTTTTCAAATACATTTATATTTAAAAGCTTTTACTTAATTAAATTTAACTTAAGTTGAATAAAAGCTTATAAAAACAAGATCTTTCAATTATAAAAAATATTTAAAATATTTTTCGATACAGTTGCATTCCCGGAACTAATCCCGGGACCCCGGGATTGAAATTTTCAAAATACGGCTCACTCCATTTATTAATATCTATCTGTCACCCCTCCGGGGGTCCCCATCAAAAAACGACAATACGAAAGACTCGAACAATTTTTTGTGACGAGACTCGAAAAATTTTACTCTTAATATGAAATCGCCGCCTAAAAAGATTCACTTCAAAAAAGTTTCTCGTTTTATATGGGCATTTCCAGGGTCATGGACGCAAAATTCGTAAGTATAAAATACGAAAGAAAAAACAAAAACCAATGGATCGATATGAAGATTATTTTGGATGTTGAGAAATACGAGGCGAGAACTCTATTTTGTGTAAATATAGGTAAGATACCGTGCCTTGATCTCAGCCAAATCAAGTCACTAAGCGTTCCTCTCCACAAACTTTTTCTACCACCACCAACTAAAAGTTTTCGTCGTAAATGAATGTGTTTTCAACTTCTTTTGATTAGAAATAAGATAGAAAGGTTATAGCAAAGGACCATAGCCCGGCCAGGATTCGAACCCGGGATTCCTATGCGACAGTCAAGCGCGCTATCCACCAAACTATCGAGGTCTTCTTTGTGTAAATATAAAGCAAAGGCAACTTTTGGCGAAGCAATACGTCTTACAGCGAGTTTTTTATGACGATCTTTTTCACAAATTTTTTTAAGCAACTGCAGCTTTTTAGCTTACTCTCTAGGGTATACATGCCTATAATATGCATCATAAAAAGATTCAATGTATGCCAAAATAGCAATTATGTGGAGAATGTAACGAATATCTATTATTTGCATTTTAGTACATATTTTACATATTTCTTAAAATAACTTCAGGATAAAACTTTTAAAATCAAAACCATTAGCAAAGTTAGAAACTGCTTATTCTTTGATGCAGCTAATGCTCATTAAGCAATTCGGGACCACTTTGAGAACCGTTTCATAGCTGAAGAAGTTCTAACATTCGTAACACTTTTTTTTAAGATTTATTGCTTGGTGCAAGCTGAGCTAAGAAATTCAGAAACAAATTAGAACAGATTTATGTCAGTCAACATTAATTATTCTACCTAATTAAACCTACAACAATAAAAACAGCCTTTTACTTGGTCGTTTTGAACTTTATTTCGCCCTTATAACTAAATTACTATTTTCTTTTATCTGAAACTCTCATGGGATTCATTGTCAAGAAGACAGTGTCAAAGCTCCAAGGTATCAAGGTGTCATCCATCACAACAGGTGATGGAGATTATATAAGCTTATTCATTTTCGGTTAAGTTAACCCTTAAAAGTGAGGCACGCACGCACGTCCTTGTCGCATATAAGCAAAAAAGTAAAACTCAAAATCAGGCTTAGCAAAGCAGCTACAATCATTTAAGAACTTAGTTAATGGGAGGATAAACAAGAAACGCAAACTCCTTCCAACGGCAAACTCTGTTGACACTCAGTCATTTCGAGCAAAATAAACTTTTACAAACATTCTCATCCATAGCTGCTGCTTAAGTGTTTTCTAAATCGGCTGTTTTTATAGTGCTTAAGTTTCACCTTTAACTTTGATGCTTCAATTGCCCTTCCTTCCTTCCTTCCTTCCTTCCTTCCTTCCTTCACTTCCTTACGAACAATTTTCACAAAGCTTTGAAACGCAATTCGACTGATTTCATAAAGTTAGCCAGAGTTGACAACGTTACGCAGCAATTTAGGCTTTCAAAGCGTACATTATTGACAGAGGTGGAATACGAACTGGTTTGAGGTGTCGAATTTAATTGCTTTTTGATTACATTACTTCAAAGGACGGGTAATCAGCTTGTTTGTGTAGTAATTGTCAATAAGCAAGTAATATCATATTGAAAAATTATGCATGGCAGGAATAAGAAAATGCCGAACAAAAGATACCAACAAGTGAAGTTTTAAGAAAATTTAAACTTCTTAACGTTTCAAGTGTCAATTTGACACGGTTTTAAAAAATAATAAGTATAAAACATGCTTAAATTTATATTTTATCAAAGTAAGAATTCCAATATATGTCATTATTAAGCTGTACAAAAAATTTCCCTCAGACGACGTTCAGTGCTAAACTGAAACAAGCTAAGAATATAACGCAAAGATAAAATTAAAAATTAAACCTGTAAATTTTTTGTCCGTAAAAATAAAGTGCAAATCTCCACAAAACTGCTTGTTCAGTCAACGTCTGAATAATCAGCATTATCCTGAATTTTTTATCACTATCATTAATTTTGTTCTTTTTTTTTAATTTTGTTTTTTTTATTTATATAAGTAGCCTAACACTACCACTGTTCAAATTAGCATTTACTTAAATCTTTTCCTAAGATTACTGTGGAAAAGCTCTTATGAAAAAGTATAAAAGCATTTGAAATACGGTAGTCGGTAGTCTTTTGGATCGTAGCCAGTTTAGTCTTTTATAAGGTCCCTTCGCCAAATAAGGCCCAAGCCTTAATAAGGCCCGATTTCTAATACGCACATTTATTGCATTCCCTGCAAAATGATTTTTTTGCATGTTTAAACATGTTCATATCTGCATCACGATGCAAAAAAAATTACTTCGATTGCGCATCTGTGAAGCAAGTGACAGTCGAACGAAGTCAGCGGTAGCGTCAACAACGTGGTTGATGTAATATTGTGCTCGCAGTAAAAGTCTGTTGTTCTACGAATTAACTATTGCCTATGTCCAGCTTTGAATTAAAAATCAAGAGAGGTATTTTAACGAAAACAAAAAGGTTAATTGATCAAATCTAACTGTATTGTATTCCAAGAAAAACTTGATTAATGAAATGATATTGAGAGCGCCTAAAAAGGCCCAACAAATTTTTTCTTTCCGGCTTTCTTTTTCCGATCTCCTCACCTAAATCTACCAGGCAGAAAAACTACCAGAAAGAAAGCCCTCCACTATAAAGGCCAGCAAATTACTAAAATTCTCTTTAAAAAAGCCAGAGTAACTTTATTTTTAATTTTAATCTTCGAAATAAGCTTTTGGCAATAAATGTAAACCAACACTTGTAATAACAATATGTGTTCTTATTTTATTATTTTCTGATTGTTTTTTTATGTTTCTAAACCATTATAGATTGGGTTTTTGAAAAAAGAATTGAATAAACAAAAATACAAAATTGCAAAAATAAGTTTAAAAAATCCCGTTTCTCTTCTGTCTGGTAAAAACCGTTAGGTTGGCCTTACTTGGGTAACTTACCTTATATGCGATAGCTAATAATTTTCATAGTTTTTAATTTTACACGGTTTTAACCCCGCATGAATCAGCTTGCTAGCGATTTATATCATTTAAGGTTAATGACAGTTTGGAAAACGTTCCGTATTGAGCACTGCTATTCCCATGTTTGTCCAATTCATCTTTTTACCCTATGTAAAAAATGTGCTCAAACTTTGTGTAGTTGGTGAATAACAAACAAATTTTTATTTTTAACATTTTTGAATGATTTTAATTTTATATTTTTAGTGTGGCAAGTAAAACTGAATCATTGAGTTTTTTAAATAAATATTTTAATATAACATGAATATAAACCGAGTATTTGATTTCAGTGGTATTAAACTTAAATCGTTGGTTGTAATGCATGGTGTCACATTGACACTAAACGTATTTTACGTTACAAAAAATCAAATGTGTTTGAAAGTTAAAGGAGGGTATCTTAAAACCTTATAAAATAAAATAAAATGTATTTTCTGTAATAGATCAACATAAATAATACTATGTTTCCACCTGCACGAAATCTTGAGATTTTGTGAGTTTCCGTTAAATCTATATTGAAATCGACTGAGTTGTCTTTACAAGTTTAAGATTTTTAAATGTTGTGAAATCTCATAAAATGCAATGCGGCATCCCTGAAAAGTCATACATTACTATCCAGCAAGAATGATAGATAAAAGGATTACGTATTGCGTAGGTCCGTCATGTTGTTTACTTTTCATATTGACTCTTCTAGCTACGATAAAAATATTTTTTACGATCATGACGTCCATGGTGTAAGAAATAGAGGTGTAAGTGAGTTTGACACTTCTCTCTCAAAATGATAAAATTATGTTTCCCCGATCTTGTCAAAAACAGCTGATGGTGAATTGCAATGAAAACAAATTTTGTTAAATTCGTGTCTTTCTGCAAGTTTATAAGATTTTTACTGAGATTAAAGTGAGAACAAAGTGATATGGAAAATAATAAAAAATATATGAGACGATGTGAATGAAAGAATATTTGCATGCTGGCCAAAGCTTGATGTCGGCGGCACCTTCCAGCGCACGTTTCTGATAAAATGGCCAAAACATTCAATGACAAACTTGGCAAATCGGCGAAGACAACTGCAATAACTTCTTGTAAACACAACACGGCCCAATTAATTGCATTTAATATTTGTTTATACTTAATTCGCACATTAAAAACTATAGCACATCATCTAGCAACTCAAACAAATAACACAATATGACAACTATCAACAGTTCCGCTCTTTCGCTCACAATTTTTTGACAGAAGCAAAGAAATTCATGGTGTTGTCAAAAACTCACTAACACCTGGTTTTCTTACACCATGATGACGTCAAGCTAGACGAAGTTTGTTTCTTGACTCTTTTGCCAGTGCAAGTTGGTTTTCCATCCTGCTTTAAAATCAAAAAAACAAACTAAAAAACTAGCACGAAAATTATAACTCTCTTCATAGCAGCACTCTTTCATAAATCTTTATTCGTATTTAAATATAAAACGGTGGAAAAATTTGTTTAGTCTATTATATTAACAATTTTATTGCACTGCTTACAGACTAGTTTCATGTTTGTTTACATTATTTGACAACAATCTCATATCGTAAGTTCATATCGTAAGGCTATCATGACGAAATGCGCAGATCGTAGACAATTATTTTTACGATCTGCGCAATCTATTATTTTATCATTCTTGACTATTTAACACTATTCAGCTTTTGTCAAAATTTCCATATTGACATTTGGCAATCACAACTGTTTAATTATTAAAAAAAACAAAACCAATAATAATAAAAATGAAATAGGCAAAGCAAAGGATATACAGCAATTTTATTTTAAATGTACTGGAAAAATAAAAAATACGGAAAGACCATCTCCGATTTTGGTGAAATTTTGCAATGAACATCACTGACGAAAATAAAAAACTTAACTTGGAGGAAAAAAATTGCGTTCTTTTTGGAGGGGCTGCAGGGTGCACAAAATTAAAAAAAAAACGACAAAAACGTCGAAAATTTATTTTAACTAAAATTCATATCCAGAACATTTTTTAACAGATTGTTAAGTTTGAACTACAGTTGGAAAGCTAATTAATTGGACTTTAATCCAAAAATAAGCCCCTACTTCAAAATTAACTACCTCACCTCAAGGGATGGATGCCCTAACCACCTAAATTTACCAATCCAATTTTTGGATTAAAGACGGTTAAGATTAACGGTTGGATTAAAATTCGGTTAAGAAATTTAATTGCTAATAAGAAACAAACGTTTGCTAAAATGTTTAAAAAATCATATCTAGTTAACCCATTCCGTCTCTACCCTAATTTTTATATTGTTAAAGAAGTAATTTTGTGCGCTTTAAAAAAATATTATTTAAATTTTTTAAATGGTGTTTCTCAAAACACTACGTCGAAATCAACACTTAATTATTTTTGAATAAAATTCCGATTAATTAACTTTCCAACGGTAGTTCAAACTTTACAATCTGTTACGAAATGTTTGAGACATGAATTTTAGCAAATTTTGTGAACGCTGGAACTCCGGCAAAAATTACGCCAAAGTGTTTTTCCTCCAAATAAAGTTTGTTTCATTTTCACCAAAATTGGAGATGATCATTCCGTAAGGCCGCACAGTGGGGTATTGAACTCAGAGAATGGGTATCAATTCATCTAGAAGAGCGAGGCAGTTTTTGACTTTTTTTTTAGTTAGAATGGGTCCAAATGAAAAAAAATTTCCATCAGTCCGTCTGTTTGTCTGTCGTAGAAGCTGTCGTAATGAAATTTGGTATTAAAGCTTGTTTCTAAATTATAAAGACCAAGATCGAAAATGAACCAAATCAGATGAAAACCATACAAAATGACTTTATCAAAACGGTAAAATTCTTTTTAAACTCCACAAAACATAATATATGCACTTGTAATTTTGTAAATTAGCTTTGATATTTAATATCCGCTCAAAGTATGAAATTCAACCAAATCGGATGAAAACCACAATATCTCCCATATAAAGTGGCTTTATCAAAACTGCAAAATCTAAATTTTGCACAAATAAAATTTCACAAAAATTATTAAATGGACTTAAAATTCTATACATAAGTTTTGATTTTTAATATGCATTCTGAGCATACAAAAAAATCCATTTTGTACTTTTTGTTTTTATTTTTCTCAACGCAATCATAGATGGTGAAAAAAATTTAAACCCTTAATTATTTCTTATCAGCGCAAAAAGAGCGCAATTTTATTTTTATATATTAATACGAAAATGTTTATAGTATAAAAAAAACTTTAAAAACATATGCTGTTTTGCAAATCATTCACAACTATCACTACCACTCCTAAGTAAAAAAGTCATATCTCCATTTGAGTAGTTTTGAGATATTTAGCTACGTTTCTTATCTTTCTAAGAAACACACTAGAAGTGACCACTTTACTGAAATTGTTCAGTCATTTAGAGTTGAAAATGGATAATCATAGCTTAATACAAAAATCAGAAACTCATTCAAGGTTCCGAATCTGCCCTTTTCTACATTTTGGAATTTTGGCGTTTGTGACTTTTTTCTTAGGACGGCAGTATATGCCTATGTTTTTAACCAAAATACACTGTTTTTTAAGCTTTTGGTCAAAAATTTACTAAAAATATATAAAAACATGACATTACAAATAGAACACAAAATGCGACTCTAAAATACCTGAAGTTGATGGTTCCATTTCTAAATTTTAACGATTTACTTTGTTTTAAAAAAAAATTATTTTGATTTATTAACAATTTGCTTTTAGCACAGTGCGCACTCAAAGCAAAAAGAAAGCGTCAACTTAAAAATTCATTGCGGGTTAACGGTACAATATTTTGCAACAATTTTTCACCTTGTGATGCAGAATTTAATCTTCTTTAATTAAGTACCAAACATCAGTAGGTACCTTGAAATATATTTTTCCAATTAATCGTCACTTTTGGCATCGATAGATACTCCATTGTGAGCCGATACATTCAAAATGAAATTGCGGTATATAAAAATAAAAATGTTTGGAGCTTCATTGAGAAGCAATTGCTAATAGCAATTTGGGACAAAAATAAATATAAAAGCTCCGGAAATACCAAAAGAAATGTAACAACGTTATTGCTCCTTCACGATTTGCTCAGTCTATACTTTATAAAATAAAGTCTTGATTGTCACATGAAATTTAGCTGTCATGACATGCCAGATGGAAACACTTTGAAATCACTTTTTCAAAATTGCAACATTTCAAGCACATGGAAACATAGTATAACATACAAAAGAAAATCCAAAATTATACATTTAATTAAAACAAAAATCATCCAAAAAATTTTGCTAAAGAGGATTAAGTAAAAGTTATGTTAATTATATAAGCTGTACTTAAATAAAAAACGCTTATTGAACACAGCAAAAAAAAATAATTTTTGTTAGAGCACCAAAAAGCAAAAGAAATTTTAAAGAACATGCGAAGCATTTGAAAGAGAAGCTCTACTTGTTTTAAAAATTTTTCTTCTTTCATTTGATATCCTAAATCTATCAGTTGTCATGTTTTGTAAGATTTTAAGGGCCATTTTATAACTTTGGGATTTATTCGATTTTAAAAATTATTCCATTTTATTCACTTAAATTTCTCAAAAATATTTTGACATATTGAAGATTTTCTATAACTTTCATTTGATAGCTTTTGTCAACTTGTGCTTTCTCTAACTCCCAAATATATGACCAGTTATGAATTTTAAGGACCAAAACTTTTGCAAAGTTTTGCTTTACATGTTTTAATAATAATGCTTTTCATTTCAGACATAGTTTCCTGCAGTGTCGTACACAGTCGACTATGTAGAAAACGTCCAACCCAGAGTCACCCAGTGAGGAAAATAGCCATGCGAGGGCCACTTCAAGGGTGGTCAAGGCCAGGTCTGACAGAACACGGGGGTGGTTGACCCAATCTTGGGGTTAAGATTTAAGTTTTAATAGGCTAAGAAAACATGAAGTATAGGCTAAGTTATTTTTAATATATTTTGTATTACCTTTCTTTATTTTATTCCATATATTTTATTTTTATTTAATCTTATTTTATCTTATTTTTTACATATAAATAATACATTATATAATATAAATAATTAAACGGAATGAAATTAAAACATACTTACTATGACATTCTTCATCTTAATTTAGTCAGGAAGGAACCACTTAGTCATGCCAAAAATGTGTGCCCTTTTTCCCACAGGGGTGCTGGAAAGCATAAAACATATATGATTAAATTCCATATAAATGTTGCTTCGGCAAAACTTACAGCGTAATTAAAAACAACAGCTATACGATCAGGCGATAATTTGTTGTATTTGTTTTTTTTATTGCATGTAACAACGGCACCATCGTACGATGTGTATGAAAAGGGCTGTTCACATTTCAAACCGCTCATCAAATCATTTGTCAAATCGTTTGACCACAGAAGTGTTCAGACTCATCAAATTTTTCATCAAATTTCATTTTATCTTGAACACCGAAGTAAGCACATCGCGATTACGGAAAATTATTAATACCACTTGTTATTAAAATCGTATTGGAAGAAGAATAAATTATTTTATAAATTATTATAAATTATTTGCAACAGTTATTTATTATTATTTTGCTATTATTTTCTTCCGCTCCCTCTTTTACCGCGATGTGCTCAGGTTGAAAACTTTTTTGAACTGATAAAATCGTACTACACAATTTGACGAGTGTTCACACTCGTCAAATCATTCGTCAAATCAGCAGAAAAATCAAAAAATTTTGATTTTCATCAAACGATTTGACCAACGATTTGATGAGTGTTCACACTGAGTGTTCACACTCGTCAAATCGCCATCAAATCCATACAAATTCTGTTGGTCAAATCATTTGTCAAATCAGTTGATGATCGATTTGATGAGCGGTTTGAAATGTGAACAGCCCTAAAGACGAACACCTGCATGAGATGGAGCATAACAAGTGAGGGTATACCAAACTAGAATCGAGATGAAGAAGTCAGTCTTGTTTTAATCGCGAAACCGAGAAGTCCAAATTAATATCAGTCTTATTAAAACCGCGAAGTAGGACAGTAAGTCAATCCATCGAGTGAGCTGAAACTACAAACAGCACAACTTCCTTTACGACAGCTACGCTAAGACAGCGCAGCAGCGACATCGAGCGTCAGGACGACAGCGCCAAAGCAGCGCAGTCAATGCAGGCAGCGGACGTGAGTCAACAGTAGCAGCGCCTCACAGCGCTGCCAGATCTACCGCATCCCGCCAACAGCGACAGAGCCGCACGGTTGAAAGATACTTCGGCTTGAGCAGCAGGATAACTGCGCCAACAGCGCAGTATTGATCATCGACACCGACGATAACAGCATCAGAACCGCACAGCCTAGCGGCAACGGACGTGCGTCAATGGTAGCAGTGCCACACAGCGCTGCCAGATCTACCGCATCCTGTCGGTAGCGACAGAGTCGCACAGTTAAAAGAGACTTCGGCTTGAGCAACAGGATAACTGCGCTAACAGCGCAGTATTGATCATCGACACCAATGACAAACAGCACCAAAACCGCATAGCCAAATCGGCAGCAGCAGTGCACCAACGACGTCGTAATTAATCAACGACGATTAATAAAGTCGACGTCAACAGTACCAAAGTGCAGCAGCCACAGCGTCAGCAGCACGGAAGACGTCAACAACGACAGAGATAGAGCAGCGCCGGCCATACCAGGACAAATCCTAAAGTCAGCAACAGCAGCACAATACTAAGTATTATTTATTCCCTTTTATTATTGTATTGATTTTGTAGATTTTATTAATAATGATTTTCGTAGACATACATTCTTAAATAATTTAATATCAACTTATCGTAACTAAAATATAAAGCTGTTTTGCTAAGAGATATTTATTTAAATTAATATTAATAGTGAGTGAAATTAAATAAATTATAACAGCCAAATTACTTCCTCCTCAAACCTTATTCCCACCTCCTACGAGATTAGTGAGAATGCGAACTCTCGGACCCGCTATCCAAGGTCAAACCCGTACCCAACGTAAGCTTGGTCTTTAAACCTAACCTAAATATCCTTTTCCTCGGTGAACTACAAGCTTTGCGTGAACTGCGACTTGTGACCCGATTGCATTTTCCTTCCCTCAAGGTTAGCGATAACTGCGACACTTTTGTGCTTTTAACCATCCAGTCCGTTCTTAATTCTCCAAAACACATTTACCTCCAAAGAGATTAGTGAGAACGCGAACTCTCAGATCCGCTGTCAAAGGACAAGCCCGTACCCAACGTAAGCTTGGTCTTTAAACCCAACCTAAATATCCTTTTCCTCGGTGAACTACAAACTTTGCGTGAACTGCGACTTGTACCCGATTGTATCTTTCCTTGCCTCAAGGTTAGCGAGAACTGCGACCCTTTTGTGCTTCAAAACCATCCTTTTTTTTGGCATTGCAACGCATTTTCCCCGGCTGATTAGACAGTTGGGAATTCAGGAACAATATTTTAACTACAGAAAAACTCACGAATAATATTTAAATTACGAAACATTATTTAAATTACGAATTAATCACAGATCAATTTGAATAGGGTAGCTCTAAGTAGATTTAAGTTAGATTTAAGCTACGAATTGTGAATAAATATTGTCATTATTTGAAACCCTTAAGTTTGATTTAGTGTTTGCAATTAATAAATTCTTGCAACGATCCTGGTTCCGGCGAGCTTACCTCAGCCGTGAGAACGCATCGTTACAGAATTCTAACTTGGGATTTTTGGTGTAACCTGTGATTTTTGCTTAGATCGCAACAAATTTTAACACGTTTGTGCTGTGACAACAACATTTTTGCTATAAAGTCATTTTAAGCACTTATTTCTTTTAATCTGGACCCATTTGTTAAAGAGAATATGAAGCTTGTCAATTTTAGTTTTGTGGTCACTGGAGTTGCAAGAAGTATTAGTGCATAGAGAGTAAATTAAGGTATCCCAAAATAAGGCATCATCTCTGATGAATCTTTTCAATTTCAGTTACTAAATTCTTTTATGCCTGTTTATGTTGAACAGTTCTAGTAACTGTATTCACATCATTGAAAGGAACAGAGCTGGTGCAAATGCTATAGCTCCAATACCTCTGTATGATGGAAGTTGAAACCAAAAAATAAAGCCGTGCAGCCACAACTCTCTACTTAAATAAAAAATGGAAATAAATTTTCGTTCCAATTAGTATTAGCTTGATAAAGAGTAAAAAAAATCACTTTTATAAAAAATCACTTTATTCTTCTAGAAATAAATCAAAATAAATTGCTCATCGCGTGATAAATAACGTTCCAAAAAAAACGTATGTTTCTTTATTCTCAAGCTGAAAAAAATAAAATTTTTAACGATTTCTTTCCTATCCATTTTATTATATAACGTAGTTGGGTTTATTGAAGGTTTCTTCAACAGTTACTTACCACATTTATTTTTAAAATCGTTAAGAAAACAAATTGGCGGACTTTAAAAAAGGCTTCAGAAAATTTGTATTTTGCCTTTTTCGGTAGACCACTGTGGCTTACATGTTAATAAATAAAACAAAGACAAATTAATTAAAAGTTGGTCCAGCCAACTCATTGATTAACCGTCGACTATATTTTGAAGGGCCCGAATTTGTCCTCTTGCTATCAAAATACAAAGTAAAAATTATAATAACCACAATACAATTCTGTTTTATATTAAAAAGTGACCTTGAAACCGATTATAATCCAAAATTGTAAATTAGAGGTCGGAAAAATATCACATTATAATTATAATAACCATTTCTTTCTATTTTCAAAGAACTATGTATATTATGTTTTAAGTAAGAACTAAAAACATCAAATACTGTATAGTTACACAGGCTTATTTTCAAACATTTTTGTGAAAGTGCAAGTCTTTTAGAAATATTTTTATTAGACAACACATAAAGCAAGCATCGTTATTTATCGAAGTGAATTTAAACATATCTTAATGCAAAATCCCGTCAACTGAAAACCTCAATATTTGGAAATCACCTTGTTTTTAGTCTGGAAACATATATTTTAATAACAAAATATTTTTTGACATTTCGTTGCCTGCAACATCTACAAATTTCCATTTCATAAGTTATAAAAGTCATTTTCTTCTAATTTCCTATCAGATATACAAAAAAATTTCCTGGGATGTTTTTATAAATTGAGTACTTATAACTTGATTAAACTTCAACATACACAATTTTAACTTGAACTGAATGAAATGAAATTTTAACTTGAGAAATTAAAATATTTAACTTCGCAAGTTGTACAAAATGACAAGTTAACAAAAGTAATTGAAACTGCTCAAGTTATAAGAAATGAATAAAACGGCCGAAGTATTTTAATAATTTTTTTAACGTAAAAGTTATTTTAAAACGTTCTAAGGGCCGTTTTATTCACTTTTTATAATTCGAGCTAACTTGAGCAGTTTCAATAACTTTTGTTAACTTGACTTTTCCTACAACTTGCGAAGTTAAATATTTTAATTTCTCAAGTTAAAATTTCATTTCATTCAGTTCAAGCTGAAATTTTATATGTTGAAGTTAAATCAAGTTATAAATACTTAAGTTATAAAAAATCCCAGGAAATTTTTTGATATTTGATGGGAAATGAGAAAAGAAATGACTTTTATAACTTATGAAATGGAAATTTGTTGATGTTGAAGGCAACACAATGTCAAAAAATATTTTGTTATTTAAATATATGTGTGCAAAATAAAAACAAAGTGATTTCCAAATTATGGGGGTTTTCAGTTGACGGTGTTTTGAATTAAGATATGTTTTAATTCACTTCGTTAAATAACGAAGCATGCCTTATATGTAGTTTAATAAAAATATTTTTTAAAGACATGCACTTTCATTAACATTTTAAATTAGTGTTACTATGGCGTGTTTGAAATTTTTAGTTCTTATTTAAAACATTATATAGTTCTTTGAAAATCAAAAAAAAAAATGGTGTTTATAATTTGGTCTTTGTATTTTGATAACAGAAGAGGATAAATTCGAGTTAATCGGCTGGACCAATTTTTAATTAGTTTGGTTTTATTTCGTTTATTAACATGTAAGCCATATATTCTATTTTTTAAGAAATCGACTTGGCCACCATTTAAAACCAATATTACAAAAATAGTTTCTTTATGTTGACTACTAACTAAATTATGTTAAAATAAACCCGACTATGGTATATAATAAAATAGCTTGAAAATAAATAGTTAAAAATTTAAATTTCTTCCGCTTAAGGTTCTAGAAACCTACTTTAAGCGCAGTCTTTAAACGCATTTTTTTTTTTGGAACGTTATTTTTTACGCGACGTGCAATATAGTTCAGCTCTTTACAATTTGACAAAGCTCTTTTATTAGAAAACTGTTTTTAGCCGTTTTTTATTTTTTTTAAATTGATCTAAAATGTATTGTTTTATTTTATGTTTACTTACGTCAAACTAATATTAACAAAATCGAACGAAAAAAGTTCAATTTTTGAGTAGAGATTTGTGATTTGCAGGCTGCACGACATTATTTTTTGGTGTCAACTTCCAATATACAGAGTAAATAGAGCTATAGTATTTGGTCAGTTGAAATCCTATTAATGATGCAAATTCAGTCACTAGAGCTGTTAAACATAAAAAGGCATATACAAAAATTAAGTAACTGAAATTGAAAATATTCATCGGAAATGGTGCCTTATTTTGGGATACCTTCATTTACTCTCTATGCACTATGGATATTATTTTGGGATACCTTCATTTACTCTCTATGCACTACTACTTTTTT
Source organism: Dichetophora obliterata (assembly GCA_963920525.1). Classification (NCBI taxonomy): domain Eukaryota; kingdom Metazoa; phylum Arthropoda; class Insecta; order Diptera; family Sciomyzidae; genus Dichetophora; species Dichetophora obliterata. The sequence continues at coordinate 309,506,644 of OY986435.1, forward strand.
AAAATCGAGTGACCACCAAACTGAAATTGGCAAGCGTCATATTATCTTTAACAAATGGCTCCAGCTGCACGTCGAAATTTCACATTGTGAACTAATGCACAAATGTAGGTACCGACTACTCATAATTGTACACATAATAACAGCGCTTTCATATTACTACGCATCGAAGTTTCTTTTGACCAACTAATGATTGTAATATTTGGAGCTGACATCGATCAGCGGAAAATAAACCAGGTCATTACGGATATAAAGTGTAATTCAAGCCCTTGTAAGGACTTTGATCGATTCTCTTTTGATTGTTTTGTGCGTGTTATTAAATGTTTGAACACAAATGATCAAGATCTAGATCTACAAGTAATGCCGACTCCGAACGGCTCGCGTTCTTAAGTAGCTTTTCTTGGCAGTTATTACTCTCTGAGGTTTATTTAATAATAAATATTAATTGAATAGAATAAACAATCTGTGTAAGAAGTAAATTAAACCCCTGCCACCACGGTTCTTAGCATATCGCATTTTTAACGGTTAGCGGAACCTAAATCTTTAATATTGTGCATAAAAAAGTTGTAGTGAACTGTATCGGTTCCAGTCATATAAAATAATACGTGCTTGAAATGTTTTTATAGTAACAATTTTGCTGTCACAGCACAAATGTGTCAAAGAAAAACTTGTGAATGAAGCGAAAATCACAAGTTACACCAAATATCCCAAGCTAGAATTTATAACTGGTCCTATATTTGGAAGTCAGAGAAATCACAAGTTGACAAAAGTTATCAAACGAAAGTTATATCAAATCTTCAATATGTCAAAATATTTTCGAGAAATTCAAGTGAATAAAATGGAATAACTTTTGAAATCGAATAAATTCCAAAGTTATTCCAACTTCTCAAGTTAAAAAAGTGAATAAAACGGCCCTAAACGTTCTAGAGAAAAAGTGAGAACGCATTTTTACTATCCTTTAACACAAAACTAAAAATATATGCATTTTTATTACATTAAGAACACAGCTGAGATCAATTAGGAGTTAGGTTAATAATAATGTATAAATTTATTTCCAGGAAAATATTAAAACGCCAATCTTCTTGGGTTGGAAGAATATTTGCTCAAAACTTTTTCCACAAACAGGATTTTGGACTCCTTTACGATTGTACGCTTGACATACATAAATTAACCTGTTAAATTTATGATTAGGGTGCATACATCTTTTGCGTTAAAGATTTAAAAGCATTTAAACGATTTTTTACCATAGTAGATTATTCGTGTAAAATTGCTGCAAAACTTGCATAAAGCATATAAAATATGGAAACTTGCCATAAATATGTAAGCAAATGAGTAACAACAAGAAATGAACAATCAACGATGAATAGAGAAAAATAGATATTTGTCGTTTACTCAAGATATTTCTGTTAAGACAGTAAAAATACGTATGGAAACGTGTCTGTAAAGCAGTTAAATAGTATATTAACACATAAAAGGTATACAACAGCATACTTTTTACAGGTTTAGCTCGACTTTATGAATTTTATAAATTTACCTTAAACAAGTATTTTTGTATGCTCTTCAAAATATATTAATGTGCATAATGAACTTATATAAAAAATGTGCACTGCCTTGGGGAGTTGCAAGTGCCGTCCCATTCACCCCCGGTGGACGCCCATGCTTATTGGACTTGTTTACCAGCCACCCTTCTACCCGCAAACTAATTGTTTGTCAAGAATAAGCAACAAAGTTACATTGTACTTAAATTGTTTACTTAAAAAAAAATGCCCGTCATTAAGGCGAGCTGTCTTCTTGCATTTCACTGGCAACCCATCAGAATTTAACTATCTTCAAAGCTTTATAGAGCCATTCGATGTAAATTCGCTTTCAGGACGAAGCATCAAACTTTGTTTTCTTGTGCGTCAGCTGGTGTTCCTTCTTTCCTTCATCAGCTTCAGAAGAGCAATGGAGCAAAACTTGCGCGAATTTCAACAATTTAAACTCAATCAATTTCAACGCACTCACCTGCAAAGTTTTAATGAAAAACGCAAAACTTCGCTAAAGCACACCCTGTTTCCCTACTGGAAGGAGTACTGTGACAACTCATCCATTCACTGTGTGCGCTATCTGACAGATGCAAAGATGCACAAATTCGAAAAGTAAGTTTGGCTACAACGAACAACAGCGACAGCGACAGCGACGCGGCTGAAACCGATGAAGATATTACTATATTAAAATAATACAGCCTTGAATGCCGCAGCCGCTGCATGGTGGTGTTGGTGGTGTTACCCAAATTGAATTTTTTATTATCTTTCATCCACAGAATGCTTTGGTTTCTCATTATATTGGCCACAACGTTCGGCGCCATCTACGTCTACTTTGAACTCACAGAACTTTATTTCTCGGAACGCATTCAAACGACCGTCGCGAACTCAGTGTTTCCCATATTTTTCATACCATTTCCGGCGATTGGCATCTGTCCGCGCAATCGTATTAACTGGCCGAAATTGCAAACAGCCCACATGCGATTTCTTCCATCGAATGCCACAGAAGAGGCTATCACTACATTTCGCTGGTTCATTGAGACTTTAGAGGACTTGCGTTTCGGCAAATTCCGTAGCTTGTCTGTACTACTCGAGGGTAATGCAAGTGGGCGGAGTGAAGATTTGCGCCTGATAAACAACGTTGACGTTCTCAAGGTAATGCAGTATCTGGCTTTTAGCTGTGAAGAAGTCTTTGATAACAGCAAATGTTGGTGGCGCCAACAACACTACAATTGTTGTGAGCTTTTTACATTGGAGCGCACGGAGCTTGGATTCTGTCATGTTTTCAATTCAGAGATCGGTGAAGAGGAACAGAAACGTGCTGTAAGTTAGACAATCACATACAACTATTTGACATAAAATTAGGTTCTGAAAGATACGTTATCATACGTATATATTGTCTAAAAACTCATGATTTTGTTTTCCTTTAATTTATAGAAAGAAGATAAATATTATCCGTATCACAACTCTAAGGCTGGTGAAGGTTCAGGTCTAGAAATCGAAGTAATTCTCGATGAAACTAAAATGCGACCAGGATTTGATCGCATCAATGGTGTCTATGTAAGCATTGAAATATGCCCGGATAACACAAAAAAAAATTAATATATGTCAAACTTTTTCAATGCAAGCTTATATATATGTATATTTTTATTAATTATTCATTTTAAGGTCATGGCCAAACATTCCCAGCAATGGTCAAGTGATGCCCGCTTTATCAACGTGAACACATACACCAAAGTTAGCATTACGATACATTTCACAGATACGGACATTCAAACACGTGTCGTAGAACCGGATATACGAAAATGTCTCTTTGAAGTGAGCTTAGTTAAAACTGTTTATTACATTTCAACTGATCCAATAACCTTATCTGCTCCAGAATGAACACAGCAGTCCTTTGTACAAAAAGATACCGGGTCTACCCTACTGGCGTGGCAACTGTCGAACACGCTGTCATCAGGAATATTTGCTCAAGTACTGCAACTGCAGCGTCAGTTTGTTATTCCCCAATGTTAAAGCCGGTAAGCAGTGTTGGGTTTTGGTTTGGGTGAAGCAGCACAAAAGTCAGCACATTAACGATAAGGAGTTTTTTGTTTTCACAGATAACTTTACTGAATGCAAACCATCTGATTTCGAGTGTATCTACAAGCACAAGGGTAAGCTTTCGAGTGGTACGTCGAGTTTGATAGCACTAAACTTTAATAATTTTATTTTACTCTGCTTATCCTTCGAAGATGTTCTCAGCGCAGAAAGTCATATCTTCGAGAGTAATTTTCTTGATGATGTCCTTGAGGAAAGCATGGTCTGCAATTGTTTAAATAGCTGCAATCAGATGATGCTTGATTATTTCTTTAGCAGTGTGCCACTCGAGGGGCAAGTAAAAATTGTGTATTGTTCTTGTTGCTGTTGTTGTTATTGCTGCTATCATTGTTGTTGTTTTAATTTTTTATCCTTTCATTTTACATCATCATTAATTAAATAACTTTGCAGTGTCAATGCATCGGACGGTGTCAAGCGAGTCCATCTCGATATCCACTATCAAAAGGACAACATCATCATGTATAGTACACGCATGCGCTATACTTTAGTTGAACTTGTGGGTAAGCTTTAAGAATGTTTGTAGTTTTCTTAATTTAACATTTCATTTTTATTTGACCAACCTTCTGCGGTTCGCATTCGATGTTTGCCATGCAGCTAACTTTGGTGGCATCATTGGGCTCTTTCTTGGTGCATCCTTGCTAAGTGCTGTTGAAATTGGCTACTACTGCACCATTGGCTTGTATGCACGCTTGCAAAAGAAACTCCACTTCCGCTGCCGAAGAAGAAATCATTTCAGGATTCTTAAAGTTAAGCAGCACAGCAACAAAATATCCCGAAAAACAAATAAACCAAGCGGGGATATTTTACAGAAATATTAAAGAATTTAACGCTTACTTACATATATGCTTGCACATGATGGAAAATGTTATGCTAGAGTCATGTTTTTAATAGATATTTTTAAAGACCGCAAGAGAATATTTTATGGCAATATATATGGTTTAACCTTGATCATGTAAGAATGACGACTCAATATAAAATAAAGCATTGTCATACGATTATGAAAAAATTACTTAAAAATGTAAAATATCTTTTTTCGTTTCTTAGCTAAATAAATTTCGAATTAATGGCAAAACTCATGTCTGAATTAAAATTGCTTTTTATAAAAAAGTAATTAATGAAATTCAACTCCCACTAGCATCGGAAATAATAAACATTTTAAACTAAATGGTAGACCCAAAAGAAGAAGAACTGGACTACAGATGGAGGCTGATTTTTGAAAAGTATGTATGTCTATGGTATAACGGTAAAGTTGGATGCTTGACGACTCTAAACTTTATAAGTATTTGTTTGGCATCCATAAACAGAGAACGCTCTCATTGAATTTTTAGAATGGCATGAAATAAATAATAGTTGACTAAGTCGCTTTTTACCAAAAATCAAACTGACCGCTTTTTAAAAAAAATAAATTTTATATTGTTTGTAAATGTAAAATCGTTCACGAAATCCTATGATGTACACTATTTTTTTCAAAAACTACCACAAATGTCTAAGAAATAGGTTTAAAGTTAATGGCCTTTCCCCTTCAAATAAATATTCCAATACTTGACTCAAGTTGCTTTGTCCTTGGGCCAAGCTATTGCTATTAAGGCGAAGCTTCTTCTTACGTCTCATTTTATTCATTTGCTTCAATGAAAACTGACACAATAAAAGGACAGATCCTACCTTGCTATTTCCAATTTTTCTAGAGACAGTCGGAAAATGTTTTTCTAATTCGGTGAGCATTTTCTTTCAATGAAATGAAAAATATTTGACGATTGTAAAGCAAGATGATTCGCATCTTTCATACGATCAATATATTTCGCTAATAGCTCTTGAAAGGATCTGTAGACTTAAAAAAACTCAAACACTGCGCAATGTCCCAAATTCACTGCTGCTATTTGTCACATGCCGAGAACACTTGTTTAACTTTCAACAAACACTCTTCTTCTCATGTCCACTAATTTTAAATATTTTCTCAACAATTCAGCACCATATATGATATCTACAAGTGCAGATTTATTTGATGGGATACATCTGCACTTGTAAAAAACCACTTTAAGGGAGGTTTTCGGCAAAAGCGATAAAAATTAAGGCATATTTTGAAAGTTGTTTTCTAAAAAAAGTTTATTATACCTATTATTATACTAGTTGAAACCCGGTGCGTTTCTGTCACGCCCCCTTGATCAACGCCCATAAAATTTTATCAGTGAAACTGCATGCTGATCTGAGACGTAGTGGCACAATATTCTCCAAGAGTGTTATGCTGCTTGCGTATGCTGATGACATAGATATCATTGGCCATAATACGCGCGAAGTCAGTGCAGTATTTTCCAGATTAGAAAGAGAGTCAAGGCGAATGGGTCTGGCAGTGAATGCAGATAAGACGAAATACTTAGTGTCAACAAACAAACAGTCCCAGCGTCTTGGAACCCACGTTACCGTTGACAATACCTCATTCGAGGTTGTGAAGAACTTCGTTTATCTGGGATCCAGCATTAACTCAACCAACGACATCAGCATTGAGATCAAGCGAAGAATAACTCTTGCCAACAGGTGTTACTTTGGGCTCAGTAGGCAATTGAGAAGAAGAGCCCTCTCTCGACGAACGAAAATCACGCTCTATAAATCGCTCATCATGCCCGTCCTACTTTATGCATCACAAACCTGGACGCTGAGCAGTTTAGATGAAAAGACTTTAGGAGCATTCGAGAGAAAGATTCTTCGCAAGATCTACGGACCAATCTGCGTCAATGGCGAGTACCGAATACGGTGGAATGATGAACTGTATGAGCTGTACGCTGACATCGACATAGTCAAGCGCATTAAAAACGAGCGGCTTCGCTGGCTTGGTCATGTTCAGCGCATAAAAGACGATGCTTCAGTGAAGAAAACATTCGATTCGGTACCCAGCGGCGGTCAACGCAGAAGAGGACGACCGCATCTTTGTTGGAAAGACCAAGTAGAGGACAACCTGACGAAGCTTGGAATTTCCAACTGGCGCCAGCAAGCGAAAGACACAAATGACTGGCGCAAATTCTTAGATGAGGCTAATACCGACATACGGTTGTAGCGCCAACTAAGTAAGTGAGTAAGAAACTGCATGCCTAAATTGAAGTGGAATACTAAGTTCCAAGACTGTACGACCTATAACTCCAAAGCCATTCGATATCGCAAATTTAGGCTGTATGGAAGGTGCCACGTCTACTTCTACAACGCCCATAAAATGTTAACAGTGAATCTGCATGTGTAATTGAAGTCGCATACTGAATTCCGAGGTTGTGCGACCTATAACTCCAAAGCTAAACGATATCGCAAATTTTGATTGTATGGGAGGTGCAACGCCCCCTTACACAATTGACACCAAACTCCATACGAACACTCTCATAATGTTACTTTAAATTTCCCGAAAATTTCATAAAGATCGGTGGAATACAAATAACTTTACGTAAATGAACGATGGTTAAATTATTTTTATATTGTTCATACAAAAGTACCTTTTAAAATCGTGATAAAAAAATTGGGCGTGGGGGTAGAAGGGTGAAAAAACCTTACAACCTATTCTCATACACACCTCATATAAAATAAAATTTGATTATAATTGGTCGAGTCGTTAGGGAGGAGTGCGAGGACAAACACCGTGACACGAGATTTGTATGTATATCCCGCCAGCATTTGGACGAGAAATTATTCGCTTCTTATGCCTAGGTGAGGCGAAAGCGATACTTCTGAACTCGAACCAAAAATAACAGTTATTTTCGAAATTTCTATTCAAAAAGTCAAAAGGAAAGAGTAACAGCCCTATTCTGGAAAATTAACAAATTGTTAACCAGTATTGTGAATATATCTATGTGTTTGTTGTAATTTTTTGATTTCAAAACAAAATTTAAAGCTCAAAAATAATAAATATTGCTAAAAATTGTCAACTGCTTTTCAGTTATTGACAATTTCATTCAAAAATGTTGTTTTTTGTGCTTCAAATTTTGTTTTAAAAACAACAGACATATAGAAATATAAAAAATACTGGTTAACAATTGTTAATTGGCCAGAATAGGGCTGTAAGTCTATTCGATATTTGAATATAGCAATGTGATGCTTGTTAGATAAGGAATAATAATCTTTAATGGTTTTAATTTTTCTGATTTTTTTTTAAAAAGCCAAAAAATATTCGTTATTTTTTGAACAGTTTTATTTTGATCAAAAATAAAAGTTAAAAATTGAATTTTATTTTTTTGATCAAATATTGCAATAGTGCAATAAGCAAATAAGCGATGTCATTTATATAACGATGTGCAACGATATGAAGATCGATTGCTTTTTTTCCCTTTCCAAAAATGTTACGAATAGGTGTAAAAGAATAATAATTATTTATATTTATATGATATATTTTATTACATATATAATTATAGTTAATAAATAATTAATCAAAAATTATAATTAATTTAATAATAATTCAATTAAGTCTTTATTGGTAAGGATCAAAAATAAAAATTATTTCTTATTTTAATAGAACAGTCATTAAGCAGCATATTGATTTTTTTTAACGAAAAAATAAAAGTAAAATTTTAACTTTTATTATTGATCGAAAAAATAAAAGTAAAATTTTGACCGTTTTTTTTCGAAAAAATAAAAGTCAAGTTTTAACAGTTATATTTGATCGAAAAAATAACAGTAAATTGTAACTTTTATTTTTATTCGAAAACTTCTTTTTTTAATCGAAAAACTAAAACTAAAATTTAAACTTATATTTTGATCAAAAAAATGTAAGTCAAATTTTAACTTTTATTTTTGATCAAAAAAATAAAAGTCACATATTTTTTTATTTTTGATCGAAATAAAATCGGTCAAAAAATAACGATTATTTGTTGATTTTTTGGGAAAAAATCGTAACCGTTACGGTCCCTGCTTCTGAAAGATATTTAGGCGAGTTTTCTTTTGCGTGAAAAGAAAGCGATTCGCTATCTTTTCTTCTTGGTGATAAATTTTATTTTCGAAAACAAAACACTACAGTTTCGCCTTATTTGCTTCTAGGGGAATAAAAGGCGATATCATTCAGGCGCTTTCAAAAATGCACTGTTTATTTTATAACAACTTTAAGCATTGACCATTAGGAAGAATCGCTTTCTACTCTTCTAGAAGATTTCGCTACGATGGACTTTTTTCCCATGATAGAGCCGAAAGCGATAAGATAGCGAGCGAGCTAGCAAAAAATTTTTTTTAAAGAAGAATCGCTTTCTGCTCTTCCGCAATACAAAATGCTAGCTGGGTTAGGAGATAAAAAATTTCATTTGCATGTTTATTTTACACCAGTATTCCCCTGCAGAGGTTGTTCTGCAACAGACCGCCTTACTGCCATATACGAAAATGTCAAGAAATGCCTATTATATTCACCATTTCCAATAAAGCTGCCGAAAGTAACCATATGAACTAAGTAACAAAATTTTAGTCTAATACGATCAAAACCATGCGAAATATAGCATTTTTGTTGTTTTGTAAGCGGAAAAAAGGGGTGTCTCGTAATCGAAACAAATCGACTGCCAAAATTTTAGCTCAATTTAGATTAAGCCTGTCGCACTTTGCTTCACTCCACGCTTAATCCCCGAAAAGTGAGTTTAACTAAAGTGGGAAGCCCATTTTTAGTGCACTTGCCGAGAGTAACCATATGAACTAAATTACAAAATGTTTGTCTAAAACGACCCAAAACGTTGAAATAAAACATTTTCATTGGTTTGTGGGCGGTAAAAAGGGGGCGTGGAAATCAATTTTTAGTACAGTTGCTGACAGTAACCATACAAACTAAGCCAAAATTTTAGCTCAATCGACTCAGTAGTAAATTTAAATGATTTCTCAAAAAAGTTGTGTGGCTATTTAGCGATAACGCCCTTTTTTAGTACAGTTGCCGAAAGTAACCATACAAACTTAAGTATCAAATGTTTGTATCATACGGCCAAAACTGCTTGAAATATAGCATTTTCACTGATTTTGGCTTGGAAACCAATTTTTCGTAGAGTTACTGACAGTAACCAAACAAACCAAATTACCAAATTTAAGTCTTATACGACCAAAACCGTCTCAAATAAAGCATTTTCATTGATTTGTGGGCGGTAAAAGGGGGCGTGGAAACCCGTTTTTATTACAGTTGTCGACTGTAACCGTACAAACTAAATTAAAAAATTTTAGCCTTATACGACCCAAACTTTGGGGGCGGTGAAAGGGGGTGTGGCAACTCTTTTCCTAAAATATCTTGTACCTGAAAAAAATCGACTGCCAAAATTTTAGGTCAGTCGGTTCAGTAGTTTTGGAGTCTATAGGCATCACACAGACAGAAACACATCGTTTCGCATTTTATATATATACAGTGTTGCGCAAAACAATAGCAACAAAATAAGTGCGCTGCAATAAAAACGTGTATCTTTTTTAATATTGGGGACACACAATAATGATTATAGGAATCAAAGCATATATTCATACATCATATATAAAACAAATCAAATTTAAATTTGGTTTTATTTTTTTTTATTAAATTTAAAATTAATGTGGCTACATTCAATTTGTCTGTAAGCAAAACAAAAGCAACAAAACTTGAAAAATGTAAAAAGAGAACAGAAGTTCCAAGAATTATTGGTAAAAGTTCCGTTATTGTAAAGCACGTGTTGTTTGTAAGTCATAAAAATTTAACTTTAGTTTTTTTGTGCTAGTTGTGTCATTGACTGTTCCATTTATAATGGCACGTTTTAAATACTGTGGAGCTCTTAAATTACAAATTATTTCCGAATATAAAAACGAAAATTCGCAAATATCTAACGTGAAACAGTTTGATATTAATCGGTCAATAGTTTGCAGATTAATAAAGAAATATACCTTCACAAAAGACGTAACAACGGTACATTAAAGAGGGCGACAGCGGAAGACATCGCTGCGTGATGACAGGAATATTTCTGGTGTGTTCAAACGAAATGCATTTGCCACATCCAAAGAGGTTGTTCGGGCACTTGATTTAGATATCCATCACAGCACTGTTTGATGACAAGCCGTTGAGAACGATTAAAGAAGTAACAGACGGCAGAGAAACCTTTGCTTACAGCTTAGCATAAAAAACAAGGTGAGGTGTTACAATTTAAACAATTCTGTCTGAAATTGTGACAAAAAGTTGCAATTTATTGTTTTTTAGACTCAGTCTTGCAAAAGAGCACCTAAATTTGACCGTTCAAAAATCGAAAACCATTTTTTTAGCAATGAATCAAAGTTCAACTTGATTAATTCAAATGAAATTTTAGAAAGCAAGTTGCGACCACATTCAGAATGGAATATGTCGCTTCAGTGAACGTTTCAGCCCAATCACGACCCGAGGCACACTTCAAAGCTCATCAAAGATTACATTAGAGGCAATGGGATTCAAGTCCTTGATTAGCCGTCACAGTCACAATGACTTGAATCCCATTAAAAATCTTTTTGGGATTTTGAAGGTAAAAGTTTCTGGTCAAAGGTTTTCCAATAAGACTGCACTGTATGAAGCGCTGAAACTTAACTGCGAACATATACTAATACTAACATATCTACTTTAATAGAGTCGATGCCGCTCAGATGTGCAGCGGTTATCAAGAATAATGGATCTTACACCAAATATTAATTATGTTGCTTTTGTTTTGCTCTCAGACAAACTGAATGCAGTCATATTAATTTTAAATTTAATAAAGAAAACAAAACCAAATTTGAATATGATTTGTTTTTAATATGATGTATGAATATATGCTTTGGTTCCTATAATCATTTTTGTGTGTCCCTAATATTTAAAAAGATACACGATTTTGTAGCAGCGTACCGTTTTTGTTGCTATTGTTTTGCGCAACACTGTAGATATTGATTTGTGGGCGGTAAAAGTGGGCGTGAAAACATTTGTACATAGTGACCTCCTCTTGGAGCACCTACACAGTAAGTTTCACCTCAAAAATGTGTAGAACTCCGGAATTCCTATGATTTCGAAAAAGTGGGCGTATATATATTGTGAGCACGCCCGTTTTTTGTACAGTGGAGTCGCTCCAGAAGTGGTCTCAGGACGCAGAGCCCCGTCAAAAAGAGAATTACGATATATGGCAAGCTGTTAATTCAAGATGTTGTGCGAGTAGGAATAAATTGGAACGACGAGACGCTGTGCCTGAAAAAGTTAATAGCAAATTTGAACAATGGATCAATCAACTCGATAATATGAAGAAATTTCGACTTCAATGATGCTATTCACCACAATTGCTGAATCTGAATTGTTTGCTCGAACTTCATGTTGTAGTAGATGCGAGCGAATCAGCTTTCGCAGCAGTAAAGTACTGGAGCAGAACATTGAAGTATATTTCATAGCCGAGAAGACCAAATGCGCACCTTTGAAGTTGTTGTCCTCTTCCAGATTGGAGTTGCAGGCTGGTGTCTAAGGAAATCATCTAAGAAATTGTATTGTTGAGAGTCACAATGTTAAAGTCAGCCGGACCGTATATTTGGAGTGACTTTGGATACCGTATATTGGAGAGTAACCATCTGAACAAAATTACTAAATCTTAGTTTCTTACTAGCGAAACCGTCTGATATACATGTATATCCATTTTTTTGGTTTGTGGTCGATAGCGCAAAATTTGGCTTGTAGGGAGGTACCGGCGTGGTACCTCGTACAATCGTTACCAAACCTCACAGGAACACTCTGAAGATGTGGCTTCAGTTTCCCTGAAAATTTTATAAAGATCGTTTCAGCGGTTTTGGAGTCTATATGTGATATAGCCACATACCCACATATCCACATACCCACATACCCACATATGCACATACATACATCCATTTTTATATATATAGAATATCCCACTGCTATTATTTGTGTCAATACACCTTCCATGATCACTGCATTGATGAGTTCTTCTGTAAGGCCTATCTTTTGAAGATTCTGATTCCTTCCATATTATTTTATATGAAAAAAATTTACAAAAAAAAACCAAAAAAAATTTTAATTACACAGAACAGTGTGTAAATAAATGTAGATTTAAAAAAAAAAACAACAACAAAATTTTTTTTGTCCGAGTTGGGTCATGAACCCGTGCTCCCGAAAACTAACACATTACAAATTATATTATATGAAAATATTTATGTGGAAAATCTCCAAGTCTTTTCTTAAATTTTTGTATGAAGAAAATTTATAAAAAAATTTTAAAAAAAATTTTAAATACACAGAACAGTTTGTAAAAAAATGTAGATTTTAAAAAAACAAAAAAATTTTTTTTTTGTCCGATTTGGGTCTCGAACCCGAGTTTCTGAAAGCTTACTTTCATTTGTATTGATGCAAAATAAAGGTTTGATTCTTAACAACCACAATAGACGAGTGGGTAAGATGTCGAATCGCCGCATGAGAGGACCATTGCTCAAATTCAAAATTTTTGGTCGTTTTTTATTTGAAGATGATATTTATATTGCTTTTCCTTCTAACGTGACGTCTCGAAAGAGCGCTTCTGTCAGGTCTCTTTTTAGCAAGGAGAGCGGAAGGCCTGACAAATTTTCCCATTTCATACAAGCAATACAATGGTGTTTGCAAGGAGTGTGGAAGGCCTATGAAAACCTAACGCAGGCCTGCTAGAAGGCCTTGGAACTACTGCAATTGCCCACTGGCAATCAGTCACTTGAGCAATAAAATTCTGGGCTGTAATATTTTGAGTTATTTAAATGCTAGAAACTGTATTTTTTTACACAATTTAATATATTCACAAACACCTAATTACTTATTTGTGAAACTCCAATTCTGCAGATCTAATAGAAATTTCAACCTTAAAAAACCAGTTTATAATTATTTGAATTCCAATAGATTATTTTTTGTGAACGCCATCAGATTGTGGAATACGTTGCCTTATGGAATCAAAATAATTCGAAATAAACATATCTTTAAGCATGAAATTCTCAAATTCTTTTCTTAAATCTCTTGTCTATCACTTTTAATCTAAATAAAAAATAATTAGCAGCTAAGTCTACATTTTATTCATTTATAATACATTGTTAAGTTAGCTTTAATTTTCATTCATGGTATTAAAAACTGTTGTTATCATGTCATACTTAGTGCATTTATAAGACTCTGTCTTACATGTCGACATTGTTCCTTTAAATAAAAAATAAAATAAAAATAAAAATAAAAATATATTTTGTATGTATAAAGATGGCGCTGAAGTTGGTGTGATTAAAAAAATATGAAAATCAGGCCACACCAGATCGTCTGAAAAAAATGCATTCGAAAATAGACCCTTGAATTCATATCTTTTACTAAAATGGATTGAAAATATGGAAATTAAGAATATTATGAAGAGTGGTAAAAATGGTATAAATATTGCTGTATAATCGGTAATATAAGCGTAATTGATTTGATTTTACATATTATTGTACAACAATAGTTGTACAACAAAAACACTGGCTTACAGTAAGAATATACAATGAATGCCACTATCTATTTCTAATGTAAAATTGGTTGGTGCTTCTGAAAATGTCATTTTTTTGTCACTCCGTTATCGAGATATTGTTTTTTTTTACAAAAAAAAAGTTGGTTCCACTCATGATTCAATCATATAGGTTATGCAGCCATTTGACGTTTACTCACAAGAATGAACTTAGATACCCTAATAATGCGAGGAGAGCAAAAGAGTAATTTTTTTATATCAAAATAAGCACTTGATTGCATGAATATGAAACTTTTTCATTGTACGAAATATCCAAAGGTACATTTGACTCCTACGTTTTATACTACATTTTCTATAACTTATTTGCTTCGACTCAATATTATATTACGAGTTTTAAAAAATATAATTGCCACGTTTTTGTTGAAAAATAGTAAAAAAGAATAAAAGTAATATGTGCACAACACAGCACACAGAAAATGAATAATCCTTGAATGCGAATATTTCCAAAACATTAAGCTTTGAATTAAAGAATGTACTGAAAACATGGTTTTCATTATAAAATTTATGCAATTCAAACTTTTTGTAGTTCTTTGTTACAAACAGTATGAATATAGTTATTTAAATATAATTTAATTTAAATTAAGACTTACTGCTGCATGTATTTAGTTTTAATATAAAAACACTAAAACTAATCTATTATTAGTCATATTTACACAGCGAACAGAATTCCTTACTTAAATCTTGCTAAAATATTAAGGGCCGCTTTCTCAATGTCCGGTTAGTCAAGCTCTTCACCAGGAGTTAGCTAACCATATGATAGCTAAAAAAATCATTTTGATTTCACCAAGTGCTGGTTAAGCAACCGTCGGTTTTTTTGTAATTTTGTAATCTTGTCAGCTGTTCCTTCGATTAGCAGCTAACCAAAACCACAACTTGTCGTTAACTTAATCAGAACTTAACTGACAGTTAAGTCTTTACCGAACATTGAGAAAGAGCTTTTTTGCCAACGGCTGGTTTAAGTTCTGATTAGTGCTTAATCGGACATTGTGAAAGCGGCCCTAAAAGAGGATTTAGGCAAACAATTTTTTGAAATTTTTTTTTTCTTAATTGATTATTGTTGTAAAACTATTCAAAACTATGTAAAAAATCAATCAAATCCTCATATAATTCAGATTCTACAGTGCTAAAAACCTGGTGCGCCAGAGTACTTTTAACTAACCAGAATAACTTTAAACGCGTTTTTGTTGAAACATAGTTTTTTAAACAGATTTTCATTTAAATTTGTTCGTAATGTAATTCTACATAATTTTTACCAAAATTAGCGTTTTAGTAAAATTTATCTAGTTTTTACACGCAACAGTATTGTTAAAAATAACATAAATTTTACTACTTTTTCGTCGCTTTATAATTTCCTTAATTTTCTTTCCATTTTGGTAAATATGTGCATTCAAAAGTCGATTTTTAAATGCATTTTTTTTTTTGTTTGTTTAAAATCGCTTTTGAGCTGCGATATCATGCGTGTCGATTTTCACCATTTTTTAAGTACACAAACTTCAGCGCCATCTTTATATATACAGAATATATGTCAGAAAATTTTGTTACTCAAACTGATGATGTAAAATTAACACGCAAATAAAGTTTTTCGAATATATATTACACTATTTTAAAAAATATCTTCCAAAATTACCTTAATTTTAACCGATTTTGCCTAAAATCTCCCTTAAGAGTAATGAAAAAAAGCAGTATTTTTTAAAAAAAAGTGTAGCAAAAGAAGAACTACTTTTTTTAAAAAAAGGACGCACCAAAACACTGATATGATACTCTTTTTGAGAAGACTACACAACCCCGTTTGTCATTAATTTCAGAGAGAAAATATGAGAATATGTGTTTGTTTACATAAAATAAGGATATGTCAAATATATACTTAACCTTATTCTGATTGAATCATGGTTCCACATATAATAGAATATATCTTCAGAACCAAGAACAATAATGAAACAAATTGCAAATAGCAACTTTTCGTTATTTGTAAGCCAGTGTAGTCAATTAAAAAGAAATCGATTTTCGAAAAATTGTTTGCCTAAACCTCCCTTAATGTTCTACATAAGCCAAGATCTAAGTTTTTTTTTTATCATATGCTGTTATTTTGGAATCAACAAGTGTATAATATTTCATTTATGTACGCTTCAGGTGTGCTTCCACTAGCATAAATAATTTGATTTCCAAAATGGCTGAAGATACACTGCAATTCGAACGACTTGATTAAAGTGCATCGTTAGATACTTTATAGATTTAAAGATTCTTTCAGATTCTAATGGAACATTTTAAATTGTCTCTCATTTTCTGTTTGATGTTCAATGGAATGTTGTCATCAAAGAATGTTAATTCAATGCTTTTGTCTGCTAAATATCACAAATTCATTTTTTCATTTTCTTTATAGAAATTTGTGTAATCTTTGCATTAGCATTTTGATATTTATGCATATTTTTTAAAAAGTAATATTTCTGGTATGCGGCTTTTGGCGCTATGTGACATCTAAGCTAAGCCCTTTTTTTTTTTTTTTTTTTTAGACTGAACCAACGCTCAGGGGATGCCCCCTATAAATGCTTAAGCATTGTGTTGATTCGGAAGATGGGTGATAGTTAGTTGGAGGGTGGATAGATGGAGTAGTGTCGGTGAAGATTTGTTTTGAATTTGCACAGCTCAAAACTGCCGGGAAACACGCTCGCAGGGAGACTATTCCACAACTTAACCGTGCGACTAAAGAACGAATTATCGCGGTAATGCGAGGTTCTATTAGGCATCGATGCAATGGTTAAGGGGTGGGCTTGGACAGCTGCCCGAGTGGACCTGGGAAACACACGAGCTGGTGGCGTCAGGCCATGTATCTCCCTTGAACACTTCCCATGGTAATACCTATACAGAAGGCTTAGGCAACCTACATTACGTCGATGCTCCAGAGAGTTGAGAGAGGATGAAATACTTTCATCTCCTATCAAATATATCGCACGACGTTGAATTCGGTCCAGAAGCTCCAAATAAGATCTTGAAGCCCCTGCCCAAATGTGCGAATTGTACTCCATTTTCGGCCTAATATATGAGGTGTAGATCATGCGAAGATCAGCTGAAGTGAAATATTTTTTGCACCGTTTTAGAAAACCTAGGCACTTGCCCGCTTCTTTCGACACATCGAAAATATGATCATTCCAACGAAGATCACATTGGATCGATATGCCCAGAACGTCAAGAGCGGCTGATTCCACAAGATCCACACCATTCATATTGAGGGGAGCTAAGGGGCAATCCATCCGCTTGTGGGTTAACAGACAACACTGGGTCTTGCTTGCATTGAACTCTACTCTATTAGCAAGACCCCACTCGGAGATTTCTTGTAGATCATTAAGGAGTGTGTCATTCATAGTTTGCCTTTTTCTCGCAATCTCCATAGAGCTTGGGCGTTTTTTGAATGAATATGAATGACAAATGCTGCTGTCGTCCGCAAACGAATGAATTGGGTTATGCGTCAACGACGGAAGGTCGTTGATAAAAACCAGAAACAAGGTTGGCGATAGAACTGAACCCTGCGGTACTCCTGCGTTGATGGCGTGCTTCTCGGACGAAATACCGTCAACTACGACTCGAATCGTTCTGTCCTTGAGAAAACACGTGATCCATCGAGCAAAATTACCACCAAAACCATATGCAGCAAGTTTTGACACGAGCGCTTTATGCCACACTCGGTCGAACGCTTTTGAAATATCCAGAGCAACAACCCTGCTCTCGCCGAAAAAGTGAACGCATTTATTCCATTCTTCGGTTAAGAACGCCATAAGATCACCAGTAGAGCGAGCCCTACGGAAACCATATTGACGGTCACTGAGCAGTTGGTTGTGCTCCAGATAGTTCATAACGTTGAAGTTTATTACGCTCTCCATAACTTTGGAAAGCGTAGAGCATATCGCAATGGGTCGGTAGTTTGCAGGGTTCGTGGCATCACCCTTTTTAGGTACCGGCTGGACATTTGCCACCTTCCAACAAGATGGAAATATTCCTGTTCTGTAGGAGATGTTGAAAAGGTTGCGCAAAGGCCGAGCCAGCGAAGAAGCACACATTTTAAGCACAATTGGCGGTATGCCATCAGGACCAGAGGCTTTGTTAACGTTGAGATTTGTAAGGACCCTTTTAACTGCTCTCGTTCGAAAGTATATCTCCTGCATTGCAGAAGATCCACACTCAACAAAGGGCAGTGGCTGATTGCTATCCGAGAGAGTGGAATTTTGTGCAAACAATCTAGCCAATAGGTTCGCTTTATCAGCCGAGTCAGTGAAGATTTGGTCATCTTTTAAAAGAGCTGGAATCGATGACGATGTCTGGTTCTTAACTCTTTTAACAAATGACCAAAAATTTTTGCTCCCTTTGGGGCAGAGAAGAACCTGTTCTCGAATGCGAGCTTCGTGCAGAAACTTTTCGCGTTTTAAAATTGCATTACAGCGATTCCTTGCCTCGATGCGAAGTCTTTTAGTATCAGTATTCTTGTTAGAACGCCAATTCTGAAAAGCTTCCTCTTTGGACCTGACTGCAATCCTGCAAGTCTCATTAAACCATGAGTGGTCTTTTGGTTTAATGCTTCTCATCTTATTGGGGATGAAAGACCGCATACCCAATAGAATAATTTCTTGTACCATGACAGCCGCGGCATTCACATTTCTATCAGCGAAACATAATTTCCAATTGAAGCTGCGATAAAAATTATTTAACGCAGTCCAATTTGCCTTTCCATAAAACCATGCAGTCCTCTTCGGGGCTTTAGGCGTAGAGGTGCAGGGGTTAGAATATGGAAAAACAGCGGATATGGTACAATGGTCCGAGTTACCAAGAGGTGCGTTGACGCTCACATCATATTTTTCATGATGTGAAGTCAGAAAAAGGTCAAGGATATTATGGCTTTGCAAATCACTTTGGGGGAAAAAAGTGGGTTCCTTCACTAGTTGAATCAGTTGGTTCGATTCAGCAAATAGCTCAACATATTGTCCAACAGGTGTCAATGGGCCCGAGTGACGTAACCAAGCCGGGTTGTGGACATTGAAATCGCCTGCTACAACGATCTCACTGTCAGGAAACAACCCCAAAATATGCGTAATCGAATCAGAGAGAGAGTCCAGTTTGTTAAAAGTGGGCTCCCTTCCTAGATTCGGACTTCTATAAATAAAGCAGAAATGTAGCAAGTGAGAGCGAAGCCTGAACCTAACCCACATTGAGCTAAACTCTGGATCGGTCACGTTCAGACTCCGCTCACACTGGTACGCTACATCTGTTCTTATAAAAAGGGCAATGCCCCTATGCAAAGAAAACAATGGCAGTAAGCGATACCCAGGTATGTGAAAATCCAGTGGATCTGCATCCTCGGCCACCTGGGTCTCGCTCAGTGCCATTATTTGAGGCCTATGTAGAGTACAATGTACATAAACCGAGAAAAAATTCGCCCTCAGTCCACGAACATTGCAGAAATCTATGCGAAAATGACCCGACATTTCCGCACCATGCAAAAATCAAACAAATAAGGGCATACAAGGTAATTAGTTACGGCTGCAAGAGAGCTGCACAACATGAGCAATATAAAAAGTACTGAAGCAAGTGTTATGCCTTTACTTCAGCACAATTCAGCCCACTGTGCAACCCAACTTACAAACGTAACTAATGTGAAAGGATGGGGGAGTTGACGGAACCGAAAAAAACAACAATTACTTACACCGCGAGGAGCATAGAAAAGCCCCTCACATGGTCAGACAAAAAAAAACACCAATGTTGTCGACGGTGTCAATGCTGCTGCTGGCGACTGGCTCTGCAAAACAGGTTTTGCTGTTGTGTTGTTGATTTGAGCTGCTGTTATTGTTATTGTTGCTTAGAGTTATTGTTGTTGTTTTTGTAATTATTTCTTTTTGCACTAATGTTTCTTAGTTTGTTTAGCATGTTTTAATTTAATTTAAATTGTTTTAAAATAAAAACAGGTAACATTTAATTTGTACGCGGTGTATATTTAGACACGAAACACTCGACAAAACATTTAATCCACGGGACAAACAACTAGCTTTAATAAAATTAAATAAAATTTATGACGGGGACGGACGGACGCACGTCTACGCCCAACGAGATCACGAACGCAACTTCCTTACGTTAAAACCAATAAGAAAAGCACAAATCATGATTAATTATTTTTTAAATACATTTTTAAACAGTAAAGCGCTTCTGGCATCCAACGGGCAGTAGTGAAAACTGAATTTTCTTGTGTTTTTGCGGTTTTTTGAATATTTTTACTAAATAAAGAATATATACACGGTTAAAAATCTTGGAATAAATTTTAGTCCAGCTAAAATACTACTGCACATGTTTTAACCTTGAGGATAAAAATTTAAACTTTCGCAAATACTAACCCAAAATTAAAACTTTTCTGTACTAAAATTTAAACCAAAGAAATATTGCAATGCTGAAACTCAATATTAGGCTATAAAGTTCATAAGCTTGTTTATTGCTTTTGTTACATATAGAGCAATAGCTCAGTGGTTAAAGTAATGAGCTTACAAAGTAGATGTCCCTGGTTCGAATCTCACTGTGTTTGTTATTTTGTTTTTATATTTCAATCCAAGCTTGAACTAAAATTTTAAACCAAAGCTGTATCTAAACAATTTTTCAGTATTTTGCAAATACTAGATTTAAAACCAAAGCTGGTGTGATCATATAAAAAGTACGGAAAAGTTTTAATTTTATTCCAAGGTTTTTAACCGTGTACACTTTTATACACCTACCACTGCCCCTTATAGTTAAAGTTAATACACGCCTTCCGCAATACGCATAGGAGCATAAATATACGGCATGATTCATAAAGACCCTTTTACAAATAAGCCAATATCATGCCTGATTTACAAAGTTTCACAAGTAGCTTACAAAAAATTTTGTAAAATTGTCAAACATCATTTCCTTTTTATTTTAAGTTAAAGAATGATGTGCTTAAATAAATTTATTATATAAAAAATTCGAAAAAATTACTCCATGGATCTTTAAACCAATGACCAAAGGATGCTTTTGCGATATTTTTATATAGTTACTTTCATTTTTATATAGTTACTTTCATTTATATTTATCTTTATTTTGAACAATCATAAGTGCATGTGCGCAAAAGTGATAAATGTGGATTTGTGACCTTGGTTTTTGCAGTTCACCAATTTTGAAGATATTCATGTTTACGCGTACAAGTCTTAAAAGCTGCTCCACCAGTACTTGCCTTTTAACAAATTTTTTAAATTGAACAAGTTTTATTTGTTTATTGTATATTTTATAGGTGCATTTGTGCTGCACAATAAAATGTAGGTACTCCATTTGAAGCATTCACCATGCTGAATGCCTAGGTGGCAGGCGTTTGTCTTCCATTTGCTTCTTCTGTGCATTCTCTACACTAACTTTGGTATTCCAATGCTGCTGCATGTGTCCTCTTAATTTTGCCATGTCCTGCTTGAAAGCACTCCAGTAATTATTGTCATATAAGTATAAGCCAAAGCCAATAGTTAGATGATAAACTAGCTCAACAGCACTGACCATTGATGCACCCATGCATAAGCCAAAGATGCCACCAAAGGTAGCTGTCAGGGAAAATAAAACGGTACGCTTAACATAAAAAAGGAAACTTTTTACGAAAGAACTACCAATAAGATCCATGATGGAGAACTCCAAGCTTGTGCGATACTTAATACAAATATCAGTTTGATAATGCACATCTATTTTGAATGTCCTTACATCAGGATCTGGGGAACTAAGCGATGAGTTATGATAAAACTATGGTAGTTTTGTCAGTATTAAAATTCAAAACTCAGACTCACAATTTTTCCGCAGCTATAGGCAACGTCGTTAAAGAGGTGAAAAAGTCCAATGAAGCACAAGCATTATAACAATGGCACAGCATTCCAGGTGGAGCTGTGCTGTAAAAAGGACCTTCCTCAAAACGTTTGTCGGATTTAAATATCTCTACATTGAGTATAAAAAAATCGATCTTTGCATAACTAAGCAACATTAAAAACAACTTTTACTAACCGTTATTTTTAGCCAGACATCTGAAGTCTGCAGGCTTGCATTGTCTCGCTGTCGGTGAAATAAAACTTGTGATCAACAGCCAAAAGGATTTTTTTTTTAGTGTGCATTACTTACACTTGACATCGCTGTAGAAAAATAGTGGCAATGAACAGTTGCAGTACTTTATTACATGTTCTTCATGACAAACGGACAAACAATTACGTCGTCGATATTGTCCACCAACCAAAACCCTATTAACGATGGCAAAACTTTCTTCCTTTAGAAAAAATCAAACAAAAATATAAGAAAATAGTTTTCCATGATCAGAATAAGAGTTAGTTTTCTTTTCATATGAGGCCAATTCCCATTCTGAGAAGTGGTTAATAAAAACGTTCTGTCTAGTTTCTATGAAAACATAGAAACAAACAGAAAATATTTTGTCATTTCACAATTATCAGTAGTCTTACCTTAAAAACGCATTTCCTTTGCTTTGGCGTTAAATGAAAAGTGGTTTTATCAGTATCCGTTATATCCGGTCGGATAATAATAAAAGACTCTAAATTGGGAATGATTGAATAGCCAACACCAGTCCATTGATCAGGCTTTTTGATCATTACCTGTAAAATAATGTTGAATGATTAAGTATTTCTTCGGCAAGGAACACATGAAAATGAAGTTAATTTAATGAGAGAACAAAAAGGAAGTCCAATAACTTCTGCTTTATTTTTTTTTTTTTTTGTCTTAATTTAAGTTTCTGCGGGTTGCTTCATCAATTTTATTATCATAAAGCGGATCTTTTAGAAAAAATACTTTATGAGGTATATACAGAAATTGTTATCAAGGCACAAATATACTAAACTGGCGGCACAGCAGCAACCGGAAGTTGTCACCAAATATTTAGGCAAAATCAAAAATTAAAAAAGGTTTGGTAAATTAATTAAATTCAAAGCAAAGCTTGACAAAGAGAAAAGTTAAAAAATATACAGTTTAGCGTGTATACAGTATAAAAGTGAAATCTCTAAAAATAAAACATCATTGGTTACGTGAATTCAATCTTCATTGGACGAGTTTTTTTCTGAATTACATAACATTTTAGTTATGTTTTTTTTTTTGTTCTTTCCTTTATCTTAAACATCGAAAACTATTAAAAAATTTAAAAAACAAAACAATTTGTTCCGGCTAACTTGTACAAATCACAGCACTGTAAATCACTGTAAAAAAATCACGTTTTTGTATACACGAGCAATGATATGTTGCAATCTTAGCGACAGGGCCGTAGCCAGGATTTACCTATGGGGAGCAGGGGTTTTAATGTACATTTTTTTTTTTCAAAACTAAAAAATTAATATATAAAAGTTTTTGTTTCATTTCATTTTCAAGTTAATTTTTTTATATATTATACAAGTAAGTAAATATATTAAGGTGCCTCGACTGCCATTAGAAAAAAAAATCCATTTGTACTAGAAAACACATAATAAAATAAACTGTCTGATATTAAAGGCCAAAAAAGGCTCTTACAATCTGCATTTTTTTAATTTTTTTTTTTTTTTATTTATTTTCACTAAAACTGGAATTACTTCATTTTTTCTATTGCGTTCCTCACTTTCAACACATCGTTGGAAAGGTTTTGAGTGTATGTATTCATGAACAAAATTTCTAAAATTTAAAAAGATTAAAATAAAATTTAAAAAATTCTGAAAAAATTTTGTAAGAAATTAAAAAAAAATAAAAATTAATTTATTTGTATTTTGAAAGTTTTTGTACAGAAATAAAATAAAAAAAAATATTTAAAATTAAGTCTTCTTCTTTTTTAAATTATACCAATACGTCCTGCTCTGTTACTGTGCGATCACTGTGTAAGCTAAGGGATGCACATCCATTCAGACGAATCTTGCCCATTGAACTACGGAGGTGAGTTTTAAGAAAGTTTAGGGATGATCACGATATCTCATTTATCTCAAATAAATAAAATTTTAGAGACAGAAAAAATTTTACATAAATTTCATATATCTTTAAACCTAAAAATTCACAAAACTATTCAAGCGATTGACTTAAAACTTGGCCTCGGGTCAGAATTCTGAAAAATGTAATTCAACTTTTTATAGCTCATGAATAACTTCAAACATTCCTTAATGATTAAACCAAGGGCCGAATTACAGCATCTGTGATCAAGCAAAATTACGAAGGGCACGACGAGACCAGTGCCTATCAATCTTGTACAATTTTGCTCGATCACGGATGCTGTAATTCGGCCCCAGGTTTAGACTCATATCTTAAATTTGAAAGTTAATTGTTTAAAAACTCTTGACTATAAAAGAGTCACAATGAAACTGGCAGAAAAGTTTATTTTAAAAAACTTGTTTTGTGCCGTAAATTACGAAGAGGCTGTGATCCAATGGCGCCATAAGCAGATCTAATGAAAACGCAGAACTTACCATTAGCTCCATTTGCATATATAGAGTAAGCCAACAAAACCATGGATGCTGAAAATTAAATTTCGAGAACCGTTCGAGGGAAAATTCAAATCACACGGCTAAAAATTTTGGACTATTTTTTAATGCAAGCTTTGGTTTAGAGGAATTTTGAATCCAAAAAGTACTACTTTTTAATCCAAACATTACTTTAATTTAGCTGGGTCTCAAACCCACGTTCCTGAAAAGAACTAACTTGCATTCGTAATGATACAACTGATAACAACTGAGTTGGGCGAGTGGATAAGGTATTGGACCAGCACATCAGAGGACGTGTGTTCGAATCACAAACTGGTCAGGACATATTTTGGCTTTACTTTAATTTAGCTGGGTCTTGAACCCACGTTTCTGCTCTCTTGCTTACTTACATTCGTTAACAAAAGAGATGGACGAGTGGATAAGGTGTTGAACCAGCACTACAGAGGACGTGTGTTCAAATCATAAACTGGTCAGAAAAGTTTTTTATTTAAAGTTGATATTTATTGCTTTTTTAAACTTTTTTCGGACTGTAATCTAATCTTTTTTGAATTAAAAAATTTTAAACTTTTCCTTGGATTAAAAAGTAATCTTTTTTGGTGTTGTTGTAATCCAAAAAAGTTTCAAATTTAGTCCAAGATTTTTAACCGTGCAGTTTTGGCCAAAGTATACTTTACAATCTTTCTAGGTTCAAATTCGAAAGGTTCTTTCAGTATAAGTGTGTATCTCATTTTTGTTAGCTTCACTGTTATCATCACTACCATCATCTACAACTGCCGATGTCAAGGGTAGTGAAAACATTAGTGATGGTAATTTTGAATGTATCACGTTTGATTCGATAAATCAAGATACATTTGTTTTCACTATTGTTGTTTACACGAATCAACTCATAGCAAAAGCTTTTACGCGTAAACGAAACATTAGTATATGATTTGTTAAGTTTTTTTAGAACATATTAAGGTGATTCAATGAAATAATTATTTAAATGCATTAATTTTTAACAAAATTTCGACCCTCTTGACGACGTCCCTGCCCTGCTACCATTGATTTGTTTTTTTATATGAACTATAATAGACTTTTTTTCTAGTAGGCGGATCCAATAATAGATCCCCCTGCAATGGATGTAATTATTTCACATCGAAAAAACCAAATCACGGACATACATATTTATTTGCTGCAAACAATTTAATTTTTTAATACCACCCATGGTGGAAGTTGTGCTGTTTGGAGCAGGATTGCCAGTTTTGGTGTTTGGAGTTCTTAGCAGGATCGCCAGTTTTGGTGCGAAAAAGTAATTTTATTTTATATTTAATACATTTTTTATTTGAGCAGTTTTTATTTTCAATCTTTTTATTACAACAAGTTTCACAACTGCACTGAAAAAAATTGGCTTCCCTTAAATTAAGAAACTGTTGCTTCAATTCATAGGCATGGGTTTTTCGATATTCTATAGAGGTTTCTCCTTAATGTAGAGAATTTTTACATGATTTAACGACCTCACCTCTTGATGTCGTTGCAACGTTATCAAAATAGCTTCTTAGTTTTGAAGACAAATTTTTACTTAAATATAAGAAATAAAGGTATGATAAAAGTTAAATTTCCAAAAATTGCAGAAATAATTTGAAGAAAAACTGTATTGATATCAAGTCCGCTTGCAATATTTTACAGCATTTTTTCTTAAGTTTCGAGAAGTAAAAGTTAAGTGGATATTTCATAGAAATACATGTATTTTTTCTTTTTTTTGTGCACCACAAGTGATTTGTTTTAAGGATACATTTCTTACATATCTAGAATTATTTACAAAGTGAACTATTCTAAATGAAGCAAATTAAGCGATAATTGTTTAACAACTGCGTTGGTCGAATGGATAAGCCCAAGCACTTACATTCACACGTCACAGGTTCAAGTCTCCGGATAATGGTGATTTTTCAATTTAATTTAATGTTAATAATAATAATGTTTGCAGTTTTTCGTCAGTATAAAAAGCATAATTCTCTCAGAATGCTGTTTAAAATCCTAGAAAAGGTGTTTTTTTTTCTTTGCAAAAATTCCAAAATTTTTTCCAGGGATTCGATGAAAAATTTCTTATTTTCTAAGAAAATGTTTCTCGTAATTATAGCCGATGGTTATTAAACGGTAGGAAATTTCTTATTTTCAGAGAAAATCCCAGCAGCGGATTTGCCAGTGGCTACCATAGAACTAATACAGAATAAATTACCAGGTAAGGAAGCATTACTTTTTTTTACCTGTAATGTAGCATACAAGGAAAAGTAATGCAGTGATTTTTATAACTTAATACAAGTAGTATGTTACTCCATAACTTCTAGGTAATGCTGAAGGGAGGCGATCACTTACCTCCTGTCTCATTCAATGTTAAATGTAAGGCCTTTTATGCATAGTAAGGTAATATAGTAGGAAGTAGTGGTCATTACAAGGTAATTGATGCTTCATATATTCGGAATATATTCCATCCGCTACTGGGATGTTTCTCGTAATTATAAACGATGATTAATAAACGGTAGAAAATTTCTTATTTAAAGAGAAAATGTTTCTCTTAGTTATAGCCAATGATAAATAAACGGTAAAAAAACTTACTAAAATGTAATAAGATTTCAACACAATTGCGCTAAGTTTTTTTAATTTAACGAAATGTTTCGTAAATGGTTGGATAATTTTCCTAAAATATTTATCACTTCTGGTGTCAATTTAACAAAAAATGTTTACTTAATATTCAGAAAATCAGCCATGGCGCTTAATAAAGCCCAATTTACTAACGATTGGGTGGTATTTTTTGGAAATTTTTTTCTGAGTATGAATAAAAATTTTTATAAATTTTTAAATCTATAAATTTTAAAGAAATTTTAAAAATTTTATATATCGTTCTGTCTTCCTGAAGCCGGTGGGATCCTAGCTTGACAGGGTGGTTACTCGACAATTTAGGTCAACTTCACCAAACCAATGTTCATAAAACAAAGAAAACCACTTGCGAACGCAGGCATCAAGACAAACTAGGTCTTATCGGCCACTCATATTAATATATTACAAATCGATCTAACGTAGTGTTTCAGGAGGTAAAAACCAAGACAAATGTAGTTACAATCATCATGAACATATAAGGCAATTGAAGACTCCAGGTTTAGGTCCATTCAGATTATTTAGATGTTCATACAATTATCCATTTTAGGCTTAGGTTCATTTATCCATTAAGATTGTTATATTAATGTGTTTACAAATATCACCACATGCATCAGATACAAGAATGATAGAATACAAAGATTGCGCCGAAGACAAGAAAATGAGTACAACAAAATTACCGTTCTGCGCATGTACGTCATAATATCAATGCTGTTTTGAAGAGCGATCACTTTGCATACGATTTCTACACAGAAATGAAAATTGCATACATTTTAGTTTGTATAATTTAAATAAAAGAAGTAAGAAGCAATTTATTGGAACGAGAAGAAGGTAAATTTATTAATTACTTCTTTGCAAACATTATTTTTACTATTATTCTATTACAGCCAGTAAGCCAGTAAAAAAAAAAATTTTTTGTCTGAGAAACCAACTTCAGTGAGCATTATTTTTTGACTTGGATTTTATAAAAATGTTTATTAAGAGTTTAATTGATGTAGTTTAAACGTTCCCAGATATTTTATTTCATTAATTTACCAGTGAATTGAAAGGACAAATAAATGATAGTTCCAAGTTTTTAAATAATGAAACAAAATTTGTTAAGTTAATATATTTTTGTATTTTTGTTTTCGTGTGTGTGCTTTTTCTACAATTTCTTGGTTTAATTTTTGCATTTATTGCAAACATCAGATTTCTGAAAAATATTTGTTTGCTACTGTTACCACAATTAGCAGCTGCACACTTCATTTTTTAAATTTTAAATTAAAAACTCTCAAATATACTTCGATATATACACAATTAAATAAAATACAACCGATCGCAGTACGTTTCTCAAAGAAATAAAATATTGTGACGTAGTCAACTGAACAGCTGGTTGTCAGACTCGATTAGCAGAAGTAACGGACATGCGCAAAGCATCTTATGCAAAATCTCTTATTCTATCATTCTTGCATCAGATATATGTTTGAGAGAACTTAATCATAATCAACGACGGTACTGCAGGTAATCTACAATTTTATGTTTGATTGAGTCCATGGATTCACTTAAGGATATACCATCAGATACAAAATTAAAATC
Organism: Dichetophora obliterata; assembly: GCA_963920525.1. Taxonomy (NCBI): domain Eukaryota; kingdom Metazoa; phylum Arthropoda; class Insecta; order Diptera; family Sciomyzidae; genus Dichetophora; species Dichetophora obliterata. The sequence goes on from OY986435.1 coordinate 309,535,369, forward strand.
ACCGCAAGCGCTTCTAAGAGCTTCATTTTGTAAATAATTAGTTCTACAATAGTTCATGTGGAGTAACTCGAAAGATCTTCTAGAACGAAGAGGAATATTAAAATATATTTTTCTCAATAAATATGGACTGTTGACATATCCATGTAAATGTTTTATAATCCAACAAGCATTTATCATAATTTTCCGATTTTTTATAGATTTAAGAGTTGTAACCGATACTCATAAGGTGGTAAGTGAAAATCAGTATTACAATAAAGATAGCTTAAGCAAAACAAAAGAAATTGTTTCTGCACTGATTCAATGTCGTCAATGTAACAACCGTATCGTGGGCACCATACAACTAAAGCGTATTCCAAGATAGGCCGCACTAGGAAGTGAATAAGGTCAAGGTTCATTTATAAGGTTATGGCACTTGAGAGAAATGCACTCTTTTCCCACATTTGCTTGAACTGTCACTGTGCTTTCCTTTGTTCTATGCACTCTTTTCCTTAATTTCTTTTCATCCATTCTGACAGTTCGACCAAGCTCTCTCTCAAGTGCCACAACCTTATAAATGAGCCTTAAATAAGGTTTTCGTTATGAATGGATCATTAAACTCTTTTGACCAACGTTTAATAAATCCAAAAGTACTATTTGCTCTATTTATTATTTTATTTACATGAATATTAAAGCGTAGTTTAGGATCCATTGTAACTCCAAGATCATTGAAAATATCTAAGGACTCCAAAGGATAACCACAAATTTTGAAGGTACATTTAATTGGTGGCTTGCGCGAGAAAGACATATGCTTGCATTTCTTCATGTTGAGGTTCATATGGTTCGTTTTGCACCAGTTAAGAAGATGATCAATGTCGGCTTGCAAAAATACAGCGTCATTATAATTTTTAAAGAAAGGAAGAGTTTGACGTCGTCAGCAAACATTAAGATGCTGGAATGCATTATGACAGATGGCAAATCGTTTATAAAAAGTAGAAACAGAAGGGGGCCCAAGATGACTTCCTTGAGGTACTCCTGAAGTAACAGGAAACTCATGTGATTTCTTGAGCTTAAAAATAACAGATTGTGTTCTATTGCTTAAGTAAGATTCAATCTACTTTACCAACGGTATAGGAAATCCAACAAGATGTAATTTTAAGATCAATATTTTGATTGATCAATAGTTTTTGATGTTAATTTGAGAAGGTTAGTAACAGTGGATTTTCCAGAAAGAAATCCATGTTGGAAAGGAGACATTAAAGATTTAACGCTATGCGATAGTCATGATGTAACAATTGCCTCTAAAAGTTTAAGCAAAGCGCTTAATTTTGTGATGCCACGGTTGTTATCAATTAAAGACCTATTTCTGGATTTATGCAGTGGAATAATAAATGAATATATGTGGTAGTATGGCACCCTCTAGATGTATAATGAACTTTGCCCGAAAGCTTTTGATCGCTTACTTCTATTAGAATGTATTGTTTTGTATAAGGCAGGTGGCATGCGACCACGGATATTTTCTGAACATCACTATAAATAAGTTTTATATGCAATTAAATAAATTATGTGTATGTTGTTTATTTAATAGCCAAAAATCGGGTATTAGTGTTTTCATACAATTTTTATATAGGGTCCGCCATGTTACTTTTTTTTTCAACTAGTGCTTATTTCGTGAATGGTAACATTGAGCTCATGTCTGATTTGACAGATAATTAGTTTTATTCTTCCGCTGAACGAATATGGTTGTGTATACGCTTAAACAACGCTGGGAAATATTGCGACATTACTTTGAAAATCATAGTAATGTTGCAGAATGTGTTCGAAAATTGCATACGGAAGAGAAGCACCGTCAGCTCCATATGTTCGTTATCTTGAGGAAAACGTGAAAAAAATGGCATCCTCATCGATAAACCAAAGCGTGAAAAGCCAAAAGCAGTGCGTACACCCGAGAATATTGCTGCTGTGGCAGAAAGTGTGCGTGAAGCGCCAACAACATCAATTCACCGTCGTTCTCAACAATTGAACATTTCGGAGACATCATTGAGACGAATTTTGCATAAAAACCTTGGTATGATGCCATACAAAGTCCAATTGGTTCAGGAGTTGAAGCCAACTGACCATCCAATGCGTTTTCGCTTCGCTAAGTGGGCCTGCGATCGACTAACAGAAGATGCCGATTTTGCCAAAAAAATCATTTTTCAGATGAAGCTCATTTTGATCTTGGCGGGTATGTAAACAAGCAAAATTGTCGCATTTGGGGCACACAAAACCCGCACGCATACATTGAAAAGCCGCTGCACCCAAAACGAGTTACTGTTTGGTGCGGATTTTGGTCCAGAGGCATAATTGGGCCATTTTTCTTCGAAAATAAGCAAAGAGTGGCCGTTACAGTCAATGGCGATCGTTATCGGGCCATGTTGATCACATTTTTGTTCACAAAAATTGAAGAGGAGGATATTGGCAACATTTGGTTTCAACAGGACGGCGCTACGTGCCACACAGCCCAAGCTACACTCGATGTTTTGCGCCCTGTTTTTGAAGATCGCATTATCAGCCGCAGAGCTGATGTCGTTTGGCCACCTCGGAGCTGCGATTTAACACCGTTGGACTATTATTTGTGGGGTGCCCTCAAAGATAAGTGTTACGCCGACAAGCCAGAGACAATTGACGCTTTAAAGGACAATATTCGTGAAGCCATTGGTGAAATACAGCTGCACCCAATCGATAATGTGCTTAAAAATTGGACCGATCGTGTAGGCTACTGCATGGCCAGCCGAGGCAGCCATTTGAATGAAATTATTTTCCATTATTAACCGAAAGGATTGTACTTTCAAATAAAAAAAGAAATTTGAGAAAATATCCAGTAGTTTTTTTTATAGAATTTTCAAAAAAAAGTTATTTGGCGGACCCTTTATAATCAGAAGTATTAACTACTAATCAATTAATTGATGATCAATTTACAAACAAAGATGTTTATTATAGCACTTCAAAATTTTTTTAGTGCATGATTTTATGTCCTCTAGAAGGTGCCACATTCAATTAAATGTGACTTCACAAAGCCTATAATAAGCGGACTAAAAGAAAACGCTTCCAACGATACCTGATTTGTCAAATTATGATAAGTAGTTTAGAAGATAAGGGGTTTAGTTAATTTGCTGTCCTCTAGAGGACGCTATATTACATCACATGCCCTTTAACCAGCGGAAGATCAAAACGTTTCCAACGATACCTCATATTTTAAATTCTGATAAGTAATTTAGTTAGGGGTTTAGTTGACTTTCAGTCCTGTAGAGGGCGCCATATTATATTGAATGTGACGTCATATGGCCTATAACCAGCGGACGATCAAAAAGCTAAGTAGCTTAGAAGTCAGGGGTTTAGTTGATATTCTGTCCTGCAGAGGGCGCCATATTAAATTTTATGCTACGTCACATAGCATAAAGCCAGCGAAAGATCAAAATGCATCCAACGATATCTCATTTGTCAAGTTATGATAAGTAGTTTATAAGTAAGGGTTTATTTCACTTTCTGTCCTCTAGAGGGCATTATATTCCATTTTAGTGACGTCACATAACTAATTACCAGCGCACGGTGAAAACACTTCTTACGATGGCTCCGCGAAATAACTCCCAACGAAATAGCTCCTAACAAAAAAAATGAAATAACTCCTAAAATTTCCCATACAAAGTTAAGAGTTATTTCACATGAAGAAATCCTAAGTGTTAGGTGTTCTTTCACCAATGTTAAAAATTATTTCATCTTAGACTGTTAGGTGTCTATTCATTATGTAATAACTCCTAAGAAGTTGCTAGTGAAATAAGTCCCAATTAGGAGTTATTTCATTTAGAATTGTTAAGAGCTATTTAACTCCTATGGCTCTATGAAATATGGCCATAAAACGAAAAAACGGCATGTCCGTAAAAAGCCAAAATGGTTTTTTTATTTATTATATAACGATTTGCCCTTACACGAAATGTGGTTCTAAAATTCCGTACAAGGGAAAACCGTTTTATCGGCCAAATATCATTTTATATTGTGGGGCAATATTTCATATTAAAAAAAAAATCCCAAATTTGAGCCCTTATTTAATTTTTCGTTTTGTGTGCATTTTTCAGAGGTCTAGAGCCTTCCCTGCTCGCATTATGGTCGTGGCCAGGCAGTCGCGCAGAACGTGCTGAAGGGCTCGAATCGTCGCGGAGGGTCGAGCCGAACGTGGGAAAAACACAATACACTTGCCTTATCGAAATTAGTGTACTATGGGGCAATATTTTATATTAAAAAAAGATCCCAAATTTGAGACCTTATTTAATTTTCCGTTTTGTGTGCTCGCTTTATGGTTGCGGCCAGAAGAATCACATTAGTTTTTTTTAATATTCTGAAAATTAGGACTTAATTCATCACTTTCGTTTAAGTTTCATTTCATAATGAACATACTTCCAAATGTAAGGTTTTATTTCATCTTTTCTTTAGATCTAATTTCACCAGGAGTTAGGAAGAATTTCTTCATTTTTCAACGTTAGGACTTATTTCTTTTACTGTTGTGAGTTCTTTCATTAGGAGTTATTTCGTTAGGACTTATTTTGTTAGGAGTTATTTCGCGAAGCCCTAACGATACCTCATTTGTATGATTAGTAGTTTAGAAGTTAGGGTAGCTTAGCAGTTAAGGGTTAAGTTTTATTTTTGTCCTCTAGAAGCCGCCATATTAAACTTAATGTGACGTCATATAATTTTTTTTCAACGAACGGCCAAAACGCTTCTAACGATACCTCATTTGCTTATGTTACTAAAAAAGAATTTTTTTGTTCATAACTTTATTCCTTCTAGATGGCGCTTTTTTAAGTTTAATGTGACGTCACATATCGTATAACTAGCAGATGATCAAAACGCTTCCAACGATATACAATTTGTCAAATTGTAATAAGTATTTTAGAAGTGAGAGTGGAATAGCCCAGCAGTCAATTAAGCGAGTGCTACGCAAAAGAAGGCATGCTAGCACTGGTAATATTGGCGTCAATACATCTTCCATGATCACTGCGTTAATGAGTGCTTCTGTAAGGCCTACCTTTTGAAGGTTATGAGTCTTCTCCTATTACTTTATATAAAAAATTTATTAAAAAATTTAGAAAAATTATAAATGATCAGAACAACTTAAAAAAAAACTAAATTAAAAACAAAAAAAAATTTTTTTGTCCGAGTTGGGTCTCGAACCCAGGTCCTTGAACTCTAACACATTAAAAAAAAATTTTTTTGTCCGAGCTGAGTTTCGAACTCGTGACGCAAAATAAGCTTTATTTTATTAAGAACTGCGGTGGACGAGTGGATAAGATATCGGACCGCCACATGAGAGGACGTTGGTTCAAATTTGGAAAATGTTAATTCTTTTTTATTTCATGTTGATATTTATATTGCTTTGCTTTCTAACATGCATTCTCAAATAGTATAGTACATCTGCAGCGACGTCTATGGTTTCGATTGGCTTTTACAAATTGCCATAAAAGTAGACTCTAAATTTGTCCGACTATTCTACAGCTACTGCAACGTTGAAAATGTCTTCAAAATTGGTTTGTGTACATACTTAACGATAGTTTGCTTATATATGTTTGTTTTTTAATGTCATTTTTCGTTTCATCGAGTCTTAAACAGCAACGATTTACAATAAATACAATGATATTTTTTTCGTTCTAACTTTGTTTTTGTGATTACTTTAAATATTTAATGTATCATAAATATACCACATTGAGAATACACCACATTGTGAATACACTATATTTATAAATTTTTGTTCATCCCCATTGTGCATACACTTCATTTATAATTTTGTTTTTTCCATACCCTACTTTTCGCACATTTCCTAATCACTTTTTTCGCTCTTGTTAACTTTTTCATTAGAAACTCACCATAACAGAATCGTCAACCGTTGAGTTAGGCCTTTTAAATTTTTTATCTAAGTGTACTTCAATATTCAGGCCCGTTCTTTGTCCTGCTTTCGAATTATGTTGCGGGTAAAATTTATTAGCCCGACGTTCCTTTCAGATAATTAGAAACGGAAATCTTTATTCTCAATTCAAGAAACTCATTGTCTTATATCTTACCTTAGAAATGCTAGTATTAAGCGCAAACATTGAGTTAAATGTCAAACACAAGCCCTCTTCCGTTTTCTCCAAGGTAATATCCTTACAACAATCGAAAGGAATACCTCGCCAACGACATTTGTTCATATAGAATAAATCCTCACATTTCAGTGTTAAAAACTCTGCTAAATCTGATACATTCAAAAAATCCAGCATTTCCAAGTTTTCATCTTCAATTTCTCCAAAATTACCGAATTTTCCAAATTTCATTGCTTCCATACGTTCGACAAACATTCCAAACAATTCAATCATATTGTCATCAGCTCCGACGGGTAGAAATTCGCGCTTGGCCTCTTCAAATTTCGACCAATTAATACGATTAGCTGTACAAATGCCTACAGCCGGAAATGGAATGTAAAAAACAGGATACTGCGGATTTTCAACAACAGTCACCAGTCTCTTTTCACTGAAGCGTTCGGAAAGTTTTCCATAAGCTGTACCAGTCAGTACAACGCTGGTAACAACCAAAGCAGTCCATATAAGTCTTAAGCAAAACAAAATATCTTAATTGCGCGGTAAACGTTGAAATCCTCTAAACTTACCTCTCAGTATAGCTAATGTTCGCATCATAGAGATAACGCACGCCATGTATGGTGGAAATTTCACAGTATCTATGAAAATATGAGAGCATCAGTTCTTTGAAATGCTTAACATTGTTTTCTTTGGGCACATCATTGCTTTTCTCAGTATGCCATACAACTTCGTTCTTAGAGTTTTTGCTGTTTGTTGTCTGCATGCTAGAAGCGTTCACCATGAAATGACCCCTTTGATAAAATAAATATTCTTTAAGAGTACGATTAATTTACGCATAGCAATAACACTTGCAATTAACCATCCGAAGGAGTATCCTGGAAGGGCGCAACAGAAAGTTTTGGGGCATGCACTAAAGTAATAATTTAAGTATATGTATATAAAAAATTAATAACACAATAAAATAAGGCCTACAATAATTGTCCGTTGCAATGTTTTATTCAGGTCAAACAAAGTATCTCCTACGAAAAAATAATAAAGAAAAACTATAGTAAGGAAGGTGTTTGTTTTTGAAGTTGATAGCTTTACAGTCAAATAAGTTAGTTTTTGATATTATTGTTAATGTTAATGTTAATAATAATGTTAATGCTAATGTTACTGTTAATGTGAATGTGAGTGTGAATGTTGATGTTAATGTTAGTTTAAATGTTTATATTAATTTCCTATTAATGTTGGTGATAATGTTCATGTTAATGTTTATGTTAATGTTTATGTTTACATTTACGTTTACGTTTATGTTTATGTTTACGTTCACGCTTACGTTTACGTTTATGTTTATGTTAATGTTAATGTTAATGTTAATGTTAATGTTAATGTTAATGTTAATGTTAATGTTAATGTTAATGTTAATGTTAATGTTAATGTTAATGTTAATGTTAATGTTAATGTTAATGTTAATGTTAATGTTAATGTTAATGTTAATGTTAATGTTAATGTTAATGTTAATGTTAATGTAAATGTTAATGTTAATGTTAATGTTAATGTTAATGTTTATGTTTATGTTTATGTTTATGTTTATGTTTATGTTTATGTTTATGTTTACGTTTACGTTTACGTTTACGTTTACGTTTACGTTTACGTTTACGTTTATGTTTATGTTTATGTTTATGTTTACGTTTACGTTTACGTTTACGTTTACGTTTACGTTTACGTTTATGTTTATGTTAATGTTTATGTTTACGGTTATGTTTATGTTTATGTTTATGTTTATGTTTTTGTTTATGTTTATGTTTATGTTTATGGTTATGTTAATGGTTATGTTTATGTTTATGTTTATGTTTAAGTTTTTGTTTATGTTTATGTTTATGTGTAGGTTTATGTGTATGTTTATGTGTATGTTTATGTTTATGTTTATGTTAATGTTTACATTTAAGTTTACGCTTACGTTTACGGTTACGTCTACTTTTACTGTTTGGGGTCGTCCATTAATTACCTGTGGCATTTAGGAGGTTGGCGGGGTTAAGCAGAACCTCACTAACTCTCACGTGGGGGAGAAGGGGGTTCTCGCAAAAATGACGTTATTTTTATCAGCAAGAAACAGTGTAGAATTATGAGATAACTCGTTAAATTGAGTAAAACGTGTTTCTCTACAAAAATATGACTTAATTTTACACTATAATATTTTTCGCGGTTATGCGAGTGCAACAAAGTAGCATAGTAGCTCATCGATTGTTTTACCACCGACTAGCTGAACACGCGATTCGACGAGCGCTGCGACTTGTGACAGCGACGCATGGACAAGTCTCTACTTGTTGTGTTTACGTCCGTAAATGTTTAGTTCAGTGGTCACAAAACAAACCAACTGATGCAACAAGTCGCCGATGAAAATTTCGGAAAGCCGCGTTGCGTTGAACAGGTTGAGAACGTGTCGAGAACTTGTTGCGTGCAAGATGCTTAATCTGAAGGTTCCGGTATAAATACACAGGCTAGCAACTTGAGTTGGAGTTGCGTTGACCAAGTGTGGAAAGGCCTTATAGTTCCATTTTTGCTTTTACTTTGCTCATGTTCGTAAAAAAAACGAAACTTTGAAAACTGAAACCTTTCAGGTTTACCATAATATGTTTCGACCTTTACAGTGTCGTATAATGGTATTTTATAATAAAAAGCGCTGTGAGGTGTTTTAAATTTTGTATGACAAAACATTCAAAATAAGTCATGTTTTGGCTCTTAAACGAGATAAATGCAGAAAAAACGTTTTGAAGGTTTGGTGTAAATGTACTATAAAGCTTCTCCAAGAGATGAACCGCTCGGGACCAGCATAAAAGTCATAGGGTTCGTTCTCGATTATTTGTGTTTAAACATTTACAAACACTCACAGCACATATGTTCATAAGAAGCTCGGTCGAAATCCTTTCAAGTGCTGAAATGGCCAATTCGTTTTTATTTAATTTTAGCTCCACCCTAACAGCAGCTTTGAAAAAATAATATAAACGTCACGAAAATTCAAAGTAAAAGAAATTGAAAAATATATATTGACAAGTCTCAAAATTCAAAAAGTTTCTCTAAATAAAGGTTGCGCCAAATATTTTCATCTAGGTTTTATTGCACCTTTTTGCATTAATGCCGTATCTTAGTTTTTGGGAAAAAATATCTGTGGTTGCTTGGAAAAATGTGAAAGTCTTATGGTCATTTCGATATCTATTGGCCATTGCAATATTTGCACCAAGCTTGTTTCTTTCATTATTGGTATCTATGAGATTTTGCTGCAGGGTTCACCACAGGGATGTGGAGATTTATCAGCCCATTGACATGAGAGAAGAATGGATGTAAGCAGGAAAAAATACGGATATAAGGATTGAATATGTAATACAGTTTTTTTGTATTTATAGAAAAATTACGCAACGTATATCATCAAACCAAGCCAAGTTAGCAAGCCGAGGAAAGTAAGTTTTACCATATACCTACAATATAACAGAAGTCAGGTTTCTTATTATCCTTGTTAAATTTTTCAGATTTCTTCATAACTGTTTTTTGCCACAGCTCATAGTGGCGTTTGCTCCGAATAGTTCCGCGTATAGTGACCTTATGACTTCAGCCTCCACTGAATATTTAAACAACATTAAGTTAATCGGATTCAATAGCGATAAGGAGTTGAAAGCTTCGATGAAGAAAGAACATTTCCTTGCTGGAGTAACATTCAATCATGAGAAAAACTTCGTTACAAATCCCGATTTTATGGGTGAACTGTTCAATTTGGATTTCACCTTAATTTTTCCAAGTGAATTAAGATTTTTTGGAGATGATTTTATTGGTCAAAGCTGGAGAACAAATATCCTAAACGTTCCTTTCAATCAGCTTGATCAGCGAAACGCATCACAGAATACGAACTACATAGGGGAAGGTTTTATTTCATTGCAAAATGCAGTATCAATGACTTTTATTAGCCAAATAGAAGAGCATAAGACATTTTCGACTGTAAAATTAAATCAGTTTCCAAGAAAAGCACATGTAAGTGATCCTTTGATGAACCATTTAACATACAGTGTGCCTTTCCTAATAGTAGTTGGATATCTGAGTCCTCTCGTTCGTTTTTGCATGGTGAGCTTCAAAAATTGGGTGTCACAATATGGGTTTTAATACAACACTTTTTTCAACAGCGCTTAGTAAATGAAAAACTTTTTCAGCGCAAGAAGATTATGAGAATTCTTGGAATATCTAGAACTATTTATAATATTACAGCCATGTTTTGGTGCAACCTGGCGCTGGCTGTTGCTTCCAATTTTGTTTTGATCATATTTAAGGTGAGTTTTTTACCAAGAGCTACCAGAACTATTTACATTCTCGTCTTCTTTTTGAGTAACTACAGGTTAGCTGGGCTGATGGTTTCGGAATATTTACTTATAGCTCATGGTCAGCGCTATACTTCTTTCTAATATGTTACAACATAGCGAGTACATGCTTCTGTTTTATGGCCAGTTCGTTGACAAAAACTGTGCCCAATGTACTGGTGGTAGTTGCTATTTTTTGGCTTATTTCATATTTGCCATACATGGCATCTAACACTAGTAAGGCATTCGGAACAATGAGAATGTTGCTGATTTGTGTATTTTCGAACTCTGTTATGGGTTTAGGCTTTAGTAAAATAGTTGAGTTAGAGAAGAATGGAGAAGGACTTCAATGGCGCAATTTGTTTAAGAAGCAAGTCACAAAAGATAATTTGTCTGTTGGAGAACTGATCTGTATTCTACTTGGTCTCTGCATTATTTATACATTTCTCGGCTTAAGTTTGCACAAGATACCTATCCTGTTTATAAAAATGAAGCGAAAATTGTATACTTGGAAGACAAAGCCTGAGACTGATGGCGGCATATAGACAAAGCCTGAGACTGATGGCGGCATATCAATCTCTATCCCAACTGATGCTAGGACGGCAAGCTCAGCCTCGCTTATTCGTAAAACACAAATACTTGAAGTACAGGCTGAGGATAAAAGAGTCATCATAGATGTAAATAATCTCACAAAAGAGTATCATGGGAAAAAAGTTATTGAGGATGTATCTGTTAGCATATATGAGGGTGAAATATTGGTTGTAATGGGCCACAATGGTTCTGGCAAGACAACTCTTCTTATGATGATTGCTGGTGTTATTTTCCCTACTAGCGGAAGAATAACTATTGATGGTCAAAGCATATCCAAGTTGTTGCATAATGGGGTCAATATCGGTATAGGTGTGCAGAACATGCTTCATCCCGAATTAACAGTAGCAGATGAAATAATGCTCTACAGTCGCTTAAAAGGCTTAAAGGGTAACGATGCAAAGGCAGATGTTGAAAAGTACTTAAGTGCAATGGATCTAAAAAGTGTTTCTAATGTTCAAACTGGTAATCTTACTGATGGTAAAAAGCGACATCTCACTGTGTGTTGTGCTCTCTGTGGTGACAGCAATCTTGTTGTGCTGGACGAGCCTACTACGGGCATGGATTCGATAGCTAAACGGAAGTTTTGGGACTTGATATTAAGAGAAAAAACCAATCGAACCATAATTATGTCAACACATTCACCTCAAGAAGCTGAAATACTGGGAGATCATCACTTGATTCTATCTGGTGGGGAGGTTATGTGCTATGGCTCAGCATTTTTCTTAAAATCGCTATACGGTAAAGGACACCGCTTGGTAAGATCAAACTATATCTTCTTTAATTTTACAATAAGTCTAGCAGTTTTCCTGTAAAAATAGGTATGCATTAAAACACCGAACTGTAATACATCCAACGTAACGGCTTTTCTCAAAAACTATATAGCCAACATAACTCCGGAGTCTGATATTGGAATAGAACTCGCCTATAGGCTACAAGAACGTCACTCCGCAATCTTCCCAAAAATTCTGGCTGATCTGGAGGAGGCATTTTATTTGCTAGAAATAAGCGGTTGTTCTATCAGCGAACCTACAATTGAAGATATGGTTCTACTTTGGGGTTCCGAAGATTCGACCGAAAAAGAACGTTTTCGTTATAGCGATGTAATGAAGGGGCTTACTATCTTTGCCGAGGAATACAAAAAGTATACTTTTTTGCAAGAATACACAGCTTACAAGGGTTTCAAACTCTTTATAATCCATCTTTACGCCATGTTTCTGAAGCGTTTTAGAAATTGCAGTCATACTGTTAAGGTCTTTTTCTATATTCTGCTGCCAGCTTTGGTAACCTTACTTACATTTCTAATATCGGATCCACAATTTGGTCGATTACCACTTCATCCGGTAACATTCCGTATCACACAATACCCGGAATCTGTGACGACACTTTCTGGCGTACAAACACGTTATTCCAGCCAGCAAAGATATGATTTATTCGCAGATTATTTCAATGATCTACCTTCTTTGAGTATGGCACATAAAGTGGAAATCGTAAATAATAACTTTGTCGGTTATATTTTGGGAAAACAAAGTTCGGATGTTGATTTTAATAAGAAATATTTGGTTGGCGTTTCCCTCGAAAATGAAGAAGTAACCGCTTGGTTTAACAGCTATCTGCTACATACGGCACCATTAAGTCTCAATCTGGTGCACAATGCACTTTTAGCGTACGTAACCGTTAATATTACTATATAGTTTAGTTGTCATGTTTTGTCGTTTTGTTAAAAAAATTACATTCACTCACTTTATTATTTATGTGTAAATGTGTGTTTTCACACACTTTAAAAGTTGTTGATACTGCCCTGTAGTTCGGTGGACCTACTACTTGGTATGCGAATTCACATACCCTCAGTGGAAGGGGCACGCCCTTCGCCTATCTACTTACAACGTATTTTGCACATCCTTTTAACACAGCGATGTCATTGACTGGGGCAAATAGACCCAACGTAAATTACCAAGGACTTTACAATTCTTCTGTCCTAATGGGCATACGAATTTCCTTGCCACAAAGGGCATGCGAATTGTAATATCCTAATGGGCTTGTGAATTTGTAAGTCTTTAAGAGCATACGATTTCCCCTGCCGCAAGTAGCAAGCGAATTCTTAAGTCCTAATGAGTTTGTGAATTTTCAAGTCTTTAAGAGATAACGAATTCTCCATTCCCAATGGGCATACGAGTTCCCCTACCGCAAGGGGTATACGAATTTTCTTGTCTTTATGTAATAGCAAGTTCTCTAGATGTAATATTTTTAATAAAATACACAGCTAATTTAGCTAATTTATTTTTAAAGCCCATTTGGACAAATCGCTTATGAACATAAATAATAGAATAGAAAACAGAACATTTCAAAGTTGTATGTTACGTTGTAGACGTATTAATAATTAATACAAACATAAATGTAAGTTCTCCAATAGTTCTTTAACTAGGAAGTCAAAAATTTTTTTGGCAATGGAATGGCATTTCGTAGCTGCTCATCGGAAGTGCCTGTATCCCCTAAAGAAATTGATTGAATGACAGCATTGAACAAAAGTTTGTAAGCCTTTAGACGCTTTTTACCAGAAACTCCAGCGTAATTATAATTTGCTATTATTACATTCGAGAGCATGAATTTGATATTTTTAATAATACCATGTGGGCGCATCAAAGTTTTCAAAACTTGCATCTTTTAAATTGAGAAGATAGGTTTTTAACAGATGTATTTTCAACAGGCCCAGCGCTCTCTCAAACCCTTTGCAAATCGGGCTGAATTTGCACAGTTCTTTTTTATATCTTAGGGTAAAAATCTTGTCATTGTTTTTTTTTTTTATTAAACAATTATTTTTTATTCGTCCGAAAAAGAGAACAAATAAACAAAAGCTGTTTCGTTAAAAAAAGCAAACAAAATATTAACAACTCGCGCACTATGACACTTAAAACTAAAAAATAATTGAAAACATATTCACGAAATGATTGATTTTGAAAATAATTCAAAAATTTGAGATAGTTAGCAGCCTATCCTTTCGCTTAATTCTTTGCGGTATGGGAAAGGGCATACCTGAAAGGCTTGAGAAATGGCATGTCCAAAAGGATATGCTGTCACCAGCTGAACTACAGGGTGTCGTCTACTATACCCATACCCATACCCATACCCATACCCATACCCATACCCATACCCATACCCATACCCATACCCATACCCATACCCATACCCATACCCATACCCATACCCATACCCATACCCATACCCATACCCATACCCATACCCATACCCATACCCATACCCATACCCATACCCATACCCATACCCATACCCATACCCATACCCATACCCATACCCATACCCATACCCATACCCATACCCATACCCATACCCATACCCATACCCATACCCATACCCATACCCATACCCATACCCATACCCATACCCATACCCATACCCATACCCATACCCATACCCATACCCATACCCATACCCATACCCATACCCATACCCATACCCATACCCATACCCATACCCATACCCATACCCATACCCATACCCATACCCATACCCATACCCATACCCATACCCATACCCATACCCATACCCATACCCATACCCATACCCATACCCATACCCATACCCATACCCATACCCATACCCATACCCATACCCATACCCATACCCATACCCATACCCATACCCATACCCATACCCATACCCATACCCATACCCATACCCATACCCATACCCATACCCATACCCATACCCATACCCATACCCATACCCATACCCATACCCATACCCATACCCATACCCATACCCATACCCATACCCATACCCATACCCATACCCATACCCATACCCATACCCATACCCATACCCATACCCATACCCATACCCATACCCATACCCATACCCATACCCATACCCATACCCATACCCATACCCATACCCATACCCATACCCATACCCATACCCATACCCATACCCATACCCATACCCATACCCATACCCATACCCATACCCATACCCATACCCATACCCATACCCATACCCATACCCATACCCATACCCATACCCATACCCATACCCATACCCATACCCATACCCATACCCATACCCATACCCATACCCATACCCATACCCATACCCATACCCATACCCATACCCATACCCATACCCATACCCATACCCATACCCATACCCATACCCATACCCATACCCATACCCATACCCATACCCATACCCATACCCATACCCATACCCATACCCATACCCATACCCATACCCATACCCATACCCATACCCATACCCATACCCATACCCATACCCATACCCATACCCATACCCATACCCATACCCATACCCATACCCATACCCATACCCATACCCATACCCATACCCATACCCATACCCATACCCATACCCATACCCATACCCATACCCATACCCATACCCATACCCATACCCATACCCATACCCATACCCATACCCATACCCATACCCATACCCATACCCATACCCATACCCATACCCATACCCATACCCATACCCATACCCATACCCATACCCATACCCATACCCATACCCATACCCATACCCATACCCATACCCATACCCATACCCATACCCATACCCATACCCATACCCATACCCATACCCATACCCATACCCATACCCATACCCATACCCATACCCATACCCATACCCATACCCATACCCATACCCATACCCATACCCATACCCATACCCATACCCATACCCATACCCATACCCATACCCATACCCATACCCATACCCATACCCATACCCATACCCATACCCATACCCATACCCATACCCATACCCATACCCATACCCATACCCATACCCATACCCATACCCATACCCATACCCATACCCATACCCATACCCATACCCATACCCATACCCATACCCATACCCATACCCATACCCATACCCATACCCATACCCATACCCATACCCATACCCATACCCATACCCATACCCATACCCATACCCATACCCATACCCATACCCATACCCATACCCATACCCATACCCATACCCATACCCATACCCATACCCATACCCATACCCATACCCATACCCATACCCATACCCATACCCATACCCATACCCATACCCATACCCATACCCATACCCATACCCATACCCATACCCATACCCATACCCATACCCATACCCATACCCATACCCATACCCATACCCATACCCATACCCATACCCATACCCATACCCATACCCATACCCATACCCATACCCATACCCATACCCATACCCATACCCATACCCATACCCATACCCATACCCATACCCATACCCATACCCATACCCATACCCATACCCATACCCATACCCATACCCATACCCATACCCATACCCATACCCATACCCATACCCATACCCATACCCATACCCATACCCATACCCATACCCATACCCATACCCATACCCATACCCATACCCATACCTAATGCTACCAACTTATGTTATTAAAAAATAAGTATATTTGCTTCTTAGAACACTGAAAAGTAAGTATTAGTAAGTATAATTTTTTTAAAATAAGTATAAGTAAGTATTTTACCTTAGGAAAACAAATTGGATATTTTTTGATACAATTTACTAATTTATGTTAAAATCAATAGAACCCACAATATTCTTTAAATATTGTCTCACCCTCTTTTTGTTTTCCTTAAAAAAGTTTTGTGTGTACAATCTGTCTAAAACCAAAAAGTCTTCAGATAAAAAATAATTAAAATATTAATTTTATATATTAAAAATTCATATATATTTCTAATGTATAAAATAGTTTAAAAACAAACAAAAGCATAACAAAAAATTAAAAGTTATACGCACTTTCAAAATAGTCAAATAAAAAAAAAATGAAAAAATCACATTCAAATGTATACAGAGACCAAAGAAAAGTTATCATTATTCGCTCTCACTGTCACTGAATTGAAGCGCTACATTAATTTGATTTTTTTCTTTTTGCTTGAAATCGTATTTGTCTTGGCTGTAAATTTTATTTAAGTGTGAAGTCTAATTGGTCACTTTCGAAAGTTTTTTTTTTACAATTTTTGTATAAGTACTAAGAATATTGTATTAAATTTTTATGAAGATCCGAGCAGTTTAAGTAATTTTTTCAACCCAAATCTTTCTCTACCTGTACTCATGTTAGAACGCATTTAAAAAACTTTAAGAGCGTTTTTCTCAAAACTACGTTTTTACGGACGCCCCACACTATTTCTCCGGTGGGCTGATCCTTCTGAAATTTTAACCACATATTTAACACAAGACTACTTACAAAAAAACTATAATCGTGTTAAAAAAATGTATGTTTACTATATTTTTTTACAAATAACAGCGAAAAAAAAATTAATTTTTTTTTTGTTTTGTTACTTAAATTTAACAACAATTGCTAAAAACTAATATTAATAACCTATTTTATAGCCCTTGTCATATTGAATCTAAAACACTTCGGTTTTTTGTTTCAGATAAACAGATGCCGAGATATCGTGTGGGAGCCGACCTGGCTCCAAATTATTAAAAAACATTAATAAATTTTTTATTTTTATAAACACTACCTATATAAACATATCTTTCATAGCAAGCTCACGAGAAATTCCCAAAAATAGCCTATTTTTTTAGCCGACGAACTGCAGTACACCCTTAATATTTCAGGTCTTGTCTTTAAAAAATTGTAAAATTCGACACAGCTGTATTCAATATTATTTTTTAAAAATAAAATTGACTCCAGAGTCTGTATTTTTAACGCTGTTGGTTACAATTTTCAAACTTTTTCCACTTTTGCAAATAAAAACGTTCAATCGGAGCTGAAAAGTAAGCACAATTAAGTATAAATCTTAAAAGTAAGTATACTTATAAGTATGGAATTTTAGTAAGTATATGAAGCTGAAAATAAGTATGATACTTACAAAGTAAGTATAGTTGGTAACATTACCCATACCCATACCCATACCCATACCCATACCCATACCCATACCCATACCCATACCCATACCCATACCCATACCCATACCCATACCCAAGAAAACAAAATTTTATACCGTAATAAATAATCGTATATAAATATTATATCTACACTATGTGCACATACTATGTACATATATAATACCATTTAATAAACTCCACCTTCTTTAGTTCGCTTCAACACAATGGAAGAATAACCGTCACTCACGATCCACTACCTCTAAATTGTATCGAAGACTTACCCGATTTGCGAACAAGTACACACATTGGAAACCTTCTTGCTATAACAATATCATATACTATATGTTTTATTTACTCTTACGTCATCTTATTTGTAATAAGCGAGAGAGAGACACGCTTTAAATTGGCCCAACTTATAAGTGGCATACGTCATATAACATTCCATCTGGGTGCCTTGCTTTACGATGTTGCAAAAGTCATTTTAATATCATTGTCTGTTCTTATCATTACACTTTTATATACAGTAAATATTCCTGATCAAGGCAAATCTGCTGGTAATATGTTTAATTATTATATAATTATTTTACCAATTTTAAATTATATTACTCTTGTAGTTAACTGTTTCCTGATAATGATAGTTTTTGGTATTTGCATAACACCATTCTATTATCTTCTATCATTGATATTTAAAAGCGCTGCTATTGGATTTTGGTGCATTTCCATTCTAAATATATTTGGTGGTAAATATTGAAAAATTTATATATAATTTATAAATTTAATCATTAATTTATATTCGTTAAAGAATATAGTTAAAAGTAGACATTAATATAAATAATATTAAATAGTATATTACCTTTAATTACATCAGCATTACTTTTTAAGTATTACATTATTTTTATTACATTACTTTTTGTGGGCCAGGATTTTTTAATATTTTTTAAAAATTTCAAACTCACAGTATGTTGTGAATATCAAAGCTTAGGTGCAATATATTAGGGTTAAACAATAATTTTTGTGTGTTTTATTTAGGTATTTTTGTTAGTTAATAAGTACTTTTAATAAAAAATTTAATATTTTTATTGTAAATTCGTATTTTTAGCTCTCAAGTAAAGCATAATTTTCATATGGAAAAAACTGAATCAAAAGAAATGTTTTTTCAAAATTAATTGAGCGTGAGTCCTAAGCTCGTAGTTTAAGTTTTTTTATTTATGCTATTTTTTTCAATGAAAATAGAAAACGACGACACTTCCCGAAATATTTAATCCCGAGACATTTTTTCTTCAAGTAAAATTGGAAGAAGTATTTGGCTGATATATTTTTTGCCTATTCTAGCTATAATTTATAAAAACTGTAACCATATGAATACTTTTTAGTTAATAAACATTTTTTTCACTTCTGCTCGCGAGCTGCAAGTAGCTTGTGAACCCAAATTACAGAAGTTAGAAATATAGATCGAGCTCTCGAGAAGGACCTATGGGTGAGCATATCTGTTTCCTGCTTTAAATTTATTCATAACTTTAGCAATAAGTAGCTTCTCAAAGAAGATATCAAAAATTAAGTAAAAACTTGCAAAAACTCAGCGGAGCTACAGCAACATTGAATCGTTTCGCGATTGAGTCCATCCAAAAGAACTGCCAGCAATATTATACATATAAAGCCAGGATCTGTTGTATCTGTATCGAAGAATACAAAAATTGTAAATCAAAGCTATGGTTTTTCTGTATCCTTAAATAGTTTATTTTGTCCCCGCTGATATAGATTGGTGGATTGAGTAGAGCTAGTGCCTAATGTAAAGAGGAACTAGTCCGGTTAAGTCATCAACAAGCTATCACCATAACCTGGGGTTCAATGTGGATGAACTGGAAAGACTGAGTTCTTTCTTTGCAGTTTCAAGAGCAGAACCAGTCGCAGTTCCACTGAATTCAGTGAAGGGAAGCATTCACTTAAGTTATCAATTAAAGCAATAATTAATTAAAGTGGCGGTTGCGACGACCATAATGAAAAATAAACACTTACCCACTTTTTATGCAATTTCCTCCTCCTATCAAGGTCTCGATTGAGTGCACTAGCTTAGCAATTTCAGCAATTCAGATAGTCTCAATTAAAAAAATTAACTACCAACTAGCTTTCCTCAATCGCACTGGACGGTTATGAAGTGTCATTTAAATCCGCTTGTGTGCTACACACTAAAACTTACAGGTACTTGGAGATTATGGTATTGTGGTGATAATTACTTCTCCACATTTATAAATTTCAATTTGTAATTTGATTAATATATCGTTTTTTATAAAGTCATTGTAAGAAATAATTTGCAGATTAAAATCATTATTTAAATAATAAATACTTTATTTAAAAATTATCTTGTCTTCATTATTGACGAGACATAATTGGTGACCCCGAAAAGAAAACTAATTACGCACTCTCTAACAAGATCAGCTAATGCTAGTGGAAATGGAGCAACGTTTCCCAACGCTCTGCAAAATAACTATACTTAGCAGCAAGTAATCCAGCAACACCAGCTGCTTCAATCGCAACATGAACATCAACAACAAGAACACTTCAATCAACGCTCAAACAATGCATAAACTGGAAATCTACATTCAACTAACTCAAGGATGGATACTGCAGCATCAGCAATCCATAAACAACCAACTTCTGGACTAACAATTCGAAGTTATGGTTTGTCCAGATTGAATCAGTATTTACGCTCGCTGCAATCACTAGGGACTTAACCTAATTTCAATATGTAGTGGCACATATGGATCAATAAATAAGTGAGAACGTTCGTCACATCATCTTTAATCCTGCTACCAAACCCAATATACTGCAATAAAAAAACACTGTTAGGTGCATTTGGAGAGTCTAATGAATCAGGCATTCGTTAGCGTCTTAACGGACAAGCATTAGGTGACACTAAACCTACAGAGTTTCTTCGAAAGTTAAGAAATCTTGCTTCTGGTCAAATCCAATTTTTCTGTCGTTGACGCATAATCCAATACGTTCGTTTGTGGACGACAGCAGCATTTGTCATTCATATTCATTAAAAAAACGCCCAAGCTCTACGATTGAGAGAAAGAGACAAAATATGAATGGCACATTTCTTAATGATCTACAAAAAATCTCCGAGTGGGGTCTTGCTAATAGAGTAGAGTTCAATGCAAGCAAGACCCTGTGCTGTCTGTTAACCCTTATGTGGATGGATGGAGCCCCTTAGCTCCCCTTGCTATGAATGGTGTGGACCTTGTGAAATAAGCCGCTCTTGACGTTCGGGGCATATTGATACAATATGCTCTTCGTTGGAATGATCATATTTTTGATGTGTCGAAATAAACGGACAAATGCCTAAGTTTTTTAAAACGGTGCAAAGGTTTTTTAAAATATTTCACTTAAGCTGATCTTCGCATGATCTGCACTTCATATATCAGGCCGAAAATGGAGTAGAATTCTAACATTTGGGCAGGGGTTTCAAGATGTTATTTGGAGCTTCAGAATCGAATTCAACGTCGTGCGATATATTTGATAGGGGATGTGTTTCCCAGGCTGTGGAAGCCTATGCCGATGACGTCGCTATTGCAGGTATTGTTTGCAGGTATTTCCCGCATATTAGGAAATACCTGCAAACAATTAGCGAACTAATGACTGGGGCATTGAGTGAGCTATCGCGGTGGGCACAATCGAATGGACTGGGTGTAAACCCAACAAAGACCGAACTCGTTCTGTTCACAAGAAGAAGGAAAATAGAAAGTTTCACATTACCGAAACTGAGCGCAGTAACTCTGAAGCTTTCCACGGAAGCTAAATACCTTGGAATTAGTGTCCGACCGAAACCAGAATTTTGGCCGAAACCGAAACCGAATATTCTGCCATTTTATAATATTCGGCCAAAACCGAAACCGAAACTGGTTATTAATATGAAAATTAATTAATTATAAATAATTTTTTTTATTAAAAGGAAACAAATTTACTTTCATACACATAAGAAAAAAATTTGATATAAAAAAAGTATTATTTGAATATTAAAGTTTATAAGAATTAATTGAAGTTCACTATAATATTAAATGAGATAATTTTTTCATTTTTTTTATATTACAAAAGCTTTGCATACTTTATATCTTCAGTACACACTCAAAAAAGTATGCAACTACAATGTACATTTTTATAGAACTACAAAACAAAGTATTTTTTTAAAGGGTTTAATATCAAAATGGAAATATTTCGTTTTTTCCCTTTATTCCTCTTACACAGAATACATTCGGAAGTTTTATTATCATTTTTGATTTCAGTACCTATAAAACTTAAATATAAATTGCAATAGAGATGATAGAATCGAAAATGATAGTATCGAACGCATAAAATTAACCAAAATCTTTTTCGTTAACACGAGAAATCAAACTATAGACGAATTAATAATTTTTGTTTTATGCAATGCGTTGTAAATATTTTAATATTTGAATTAAATGACATCAGTCATCTTGCATCAGCAAGAAGTTTTTACCAAAAGTTTCGGCTAGTTTCGGCTATTCGGCCATACTGAGGCCGAAAAACCACTATGCGATCTTTACGCATGTCAGAGAGTCTTTGGCAGGAAATGGGGTCTGCGACCGCACATAATCCACTGGATGTATACAGCAATCGTGAGACCTATTCTTACCTACGGCTCTCTTGTATGGTAGACGATAGCGCACAAAAAGAGCTATCTTAGCGCCCTAACACGAGTCCAAAGTTAAGCATGCATAGGAAAAACTGGAACCATGAAATCAACGCCACAGGCGGGTCTAGAAATTATGCTAAATCTTCTCCCCATGGAAGAGGTTCTTAAGTGTTCGGCGACCAAAAGCGTGATTCGCCTCAACGAATCACAAGCGTGGAGAAACAACACTTTCGGACATGCATCTATTCTGAATCTCTTTGGAACCGAAGAATCAAAAAGAGCAACCGACTATATCATACCCAGTGTGAGATTCGGCACTGAATACACCACATCCATCCCCAACAGATAAGAATAGGAAGAAACGGCCATAGAATTTAATGGCAATCTCCAATTATATAGTGATGGTTCCAAAATGGAAAACGGAACTGGATCAGGTGTATATTGCGAAACGCTACAAATCAAAGAGTCCTACAAAATCTCTGACTACTGTAGCGTTCTTCAAGCAGAAATATACGCTATTGAAAAAGCTGTACAGGTCATTCATAGGAAAAATCTCACCTCCACAAGGGAAGTTATTTTTGTGGATAGCCAAGTGGCCATCAAAGCGCTGAATAGTAAAACGACAAAGGTTCGAACGGTGCAAAACTGTAAACTGGCACTAAACAGTATCAGCAATACCCACAACGTCACTCTCTGCTAGGTTCCCGGACATAGCAATATCGAAGGGAATGACGCAGCGGATGAACTGGCTATGCGTGGAGTAACCGCAAGTACAAACAGAGCTAATACAGATGTGCACACTCCAATAGGCGTCGTCAAAAAGAGTGAAGACCTTAAAGTCATAGATAATGCTAACACTAACTGGGCCTCCAGAGGTGACTGCAAAGCCTTCTGCATTTGGCCATGCAAGAAATCCGGATTCTTGTGGGAGATCTAACAGGTCATTGCCCCATTGGGGTAATGGCCAATAGAATGAACATAACAGCCCCAGACTTTTGTCGGAGCTGCAAGGATCCGGAAGAAACAGAAACAATAACTCACCTTCTATGCGAATGTCCAAGTCTACAGAATCGTCTACTCCGATATATGGGGAACAGATTTTTCAAAGACCTGGAAGATTAGGCGAACACACCACTGCTAGGCATCTGGAGGTTCATAAAAAGCATAGGCTGGTTTGCGGAATAATCTAAATTATTATTGTTATTATGGTACTACGATGTAAACGAAAAAAGGAATTCGCAATTGACCTATGGGCTTCCGCGGAAGCGCCGGTAACGGTGCACAACCCTATTTACCTAACCTAATCTTCCCAGGTCCACTCGGGCAGCTGTCCAAGCCCACCTCTTTACCATTGACTCGATGTTCAGCAGAACCTCGCATTACCGAGATAATTCGTTCTTCGGTGGCGCGGTAAAGTTGTGGAATAGTCTCCCTGCGAGCCTGTTTCCCGGCAGTTTTAAGGTGCTCAAATTTTAAACAAATCTTCACTGACACTTCTCCATCTATGCCCCCATCAACTAACTATCACCCATCTTCCGAATCAACACAATCCTTACAAGTTTATAGGGGGCATCTCCTGAGCGTTGGTTCAGTAAAAAAAAAAATCAGCGACGCAGAACTGAAAACAATATTTCTTGAACGAATGCCTAACCAGATTCACACATTTCTTGCAGTGTCAGACTCTCCTCTTCCAGTAATTGCAGAACAAGCCAATAATGTCTTTGAAGTTCTCAAACCTCCGGCTATTTACGCTGTAAACACTTCATACGAAATATATTTCGCAATACCCACAGTCTCATTATCAAATGCCGAGTAGCACTCACTAAGACCTATTCAACGATATATCGCACTTTACGATCGGACTCAAAATGCCAAAGCTATACAAAAAAAAAACCATTTTGGGCGTTTTTTGGGACATCCAAGAAAAAAAAATGTTACTGGAATTCTCTCAAAGTAAGCTATCGTTCCGGGGGGTGACAATTCATATTTAATTCATATTCAATTCAACCCAGTAGTCCTGTCGGGAAAAAATAGGCAACCTAACGTTTGCAAAATCCTTACATAAAATTCAAGGAATTAATTACAAATTTTGTGAAGAATATAGATGTGCATGTGGCGGCCGTAGCCTAGTGGGTAGAGTGCGTGGCTCCTAGGCTAAGGAACCTCGGTAGCCGGGTTCAATTCCAGCTCAGACAGAAAGTTGTTTCAATTGAATAAATTTTTCTGTTCGGTCGTCACCTCTCTGCAGACAATGGCAAACCTCAGAGAGTAGAAATTGCCATGTAAAGCTTCTTGAGAACATAAGCCATTCGGAGTCGGCATTAAACACGTAGGTCCAGTTCTCGGTCACTTGTGATCAAACTTTTAAAAACACGCACAACACAATTGATCAAAAGAAGCTAGGTCAAAGTCCTTCCAAGGGCTGAAATGGCGAGTCTATTTTTTTTTATATAGATGTGCATACATCAAAAGAAAAAAAATTTATATCCAAACCTGGTCAAGAAAATCGATAACTTGAACAAAGCCTTGGACTTACTTAGTTGTTGCTCCGAAAATGATTAAAAGTTCTTAATTGAAGCTAGTAAAAAGCTAAAAAAAACTATTTTTATGATTGTTTCATAAGGACTTGTAAAAATATAGATTAAGAGGTCGAACAGAAACATACTTGAGCGATACCTATTTTTGATCGTTTTGAGCAAGAGTAACTTTTAGGAGTAAGAAGTGGTCTAAAACTTTTATGAAAAATATATTCACAAAGTACTAGAAATGGCTTAAAAGTATAAAAATTGGACTAACATTGCTTATATTGCTTGCTTTGCTGACAAAGAATTTTTCATATATAATAAAACCTAGCAGTCCTAAAAACTTTTTTTTTTGAGATCCTTGCTATCCATAGTGGACGAAGTGTTCTTTAGTTGTGATCAAACATACACAAGCACCTTTTTGAAAATTAAAATTGAGTTTAAAAAAATCTTTGCCATCAAATTTTGTAATTAGAGGACATATCAGAAATTTATAGCGGCTAACGGAACGCAAACATTTTTGTCCAATTTGTCGCCTAGTGCAACCGATGCAGAGCACTTTCATTCCAATATTTAAAAACAATTAAAGCTGCATTCAAAACTCATATTATATGCAACCAATTTTGCACAAGAAAGGTTCGTATCTTTCTTTTAAAAACCATATAGCTAGCATGAAATTTGTTTAATCAAACCCCTCATTGAAAATCGAAAACCCTGGCGACAGGCCTGCTATAGTTAATATAATATAGCATACTACGAGTAGCATAAAAAACTAACAATAGTTTAGTATAGTATGCATAGTAAAGTATAGTATAGCACATTCATCTAATAGTAAGGTTAGGTTAGGTTAGGTTAAGGTGGCGGCCGATCAAAGACCGGCCCTTATAGACCCGATATTTGGTACGTTGTGATACCACAGCAGGGTTGCCAACTTTTGGAGCCTCCATGCCCGGAGCTTTTTTAATACAATTTTTTTTTTTTAATCTAAAACAAAAATTATTTTATTTTAATGTATGTTTTAGAATAAAACCTTTTTTATTTTTATTAGGAACAATGTAAATTTTAGGAACATAAAAAATAATGTATTAATTTTAGTTAAGGACTGCGAACGAAAAAAATTTCCACTACATCTCGGTAACTTTTTCAAAAATAGTTTAATTTAAAAATTTTAAACGTAGTTTAAGTTTAATTTTTTTTTGGCATTAAATGCAATATCTAGTAATTTTAATGATGGCAAGCGAGATGGAAGTACGAAAAAAAAAATTGTTAAAGTTTTTCAAGACAATCCTAAAGTGGACCGAGCTGAAAGGTTCACCAAAAACTGTTTCTAGAGTTACTAAAAAATTTGAAAAAGACGGACCTCACTCGTACGACAGATTCTATCAGAAAAAAGTGTTTGGCAATCAGGAAACAGCAAAACAAATCAGTGCCTTGTTTGAAAAGAAACCATATATTTCAACAAGAAAAGTGGCCCAAAAAGTAAATTGCTCCGAGAGTTATGTACGCAAAGTTAAAAATGAAGCTGGGTTGAAAACTTTAAAGGTGCAAAAGGTTCCAGACAGGAATGCCAAGAAGAACAAGGTGGCTAAGCAACGTGCCGAAATATTAAAAAAAACATCTCCTTGAATACTTTTCCTGCTACGTCATGGATGACGAAACTTAAGTGCTAGCGGACTTTTCGCAAATACCAGGTTGTGAGTTCTACTCTGCAAATACTCAAGGAAATGTAGACAATAAATTTAAGTTCAAGAAGCAGTCAAAATTTCCAAGAAAACTTATTGTTTGGTAAGCTATCTGCAGTTGTGGAAAAAGGAGCCAGTCTTTTGTTACTCAGTCTACAATTAACACCGATTTGTGCTTAAAGGAATGCTTGCAGAAGAGACTGAAGCCATGCCTGAATCAACAAAAAATCTCCACGCTATTTTGATCTGACTTAGCCTCCTGCCATTACAGCAAATTGGTCTTAGAGTGGTTTGAGAAGAACAGTCGGCATTTTGTGCCTCGCGAGCCAAATGCACCCAATTTCCCGGAGCTTAGGCCAATTGCGAGGTATTGGTCTTTATGCAAATAGGAAATCAAGACTACAAATAAAGTAGTCTGGATTTCAAGATAAAGTTAGGTATCACAAACTTCAATAAAATCGATGATGGAAGGGGTACCACAAAAATTTAAAAAAAAAGTTCAATGAGCATAATAAAATGTTGTTAAATAAATAGTAAAAAATTGTATTAAAATACATGTTTAAATAATGCTTTTTTATTTAAATCTGAACAACGGTTCGGCAGATATCTCAATTTTTATGATAGACAATTTTTTCGTCCGTGTAACAAAAAAAAAATAATAAAGTTTTCTTCATCAAAAAGTTCTTCAACATCTAACATTAATAATTCTCGACACTTCTAATACACGATCGAGTTTGGGTTCGTGCTTTGGGTTCGCAATATATAAATAATCTAGAATTTTCATAGGACTGTCCTCAAGATAAAAGTAAATTTTTTGAAATGCAGTAAGGTCTTTTATAAACTTCGACCATGTCATTAAGAATAATATTTTGTTGGCATGCTTCAAAGCGTTCGAAGTGCATACGAACTTCAGTTCAGAAAAAAAATTTTCAAAGAAAATAATTTTATATTAAATTTTAATATAATTGGAATTTTTTGTATAATAAAATCTTAATATGCGAAAGCCGGAGAAAACCTGCGAGGCCCGTAGTCCGGAGATTGACCATTCAGACCCGGAGTCTCCGGGCCAAATGGTATAAGTTGGCAACCCTGTACCACAGTGGATCTATGCCTCCTCTCCTGCTCTCCTAAGTAGTGCTGCGGAACCAACCTGTACTAATTACAAAAGGCAGTAGTATCATCTAATAATGGCGCATATCACAAATTTATTTCTTACACCTGTACTAAACATTTATTTTTATTTTCCTTATATCTTATTTTATTTCCGGAACAATTGGTCACTAAAGTTTCGGCTTTTGTTGCTCTAGTTGAGCTGATTGATAGCAACAGAATTACACAGCTGGAGTTGTCAACCACTTCTAAAGTGCTCAGTTATCTCTTTCCGCATTTTGCACTATGCTCTTCGCTTACGAAAGTATTAAGTATAAGAGAAGCTCGCTTCATCTGTTTGAATAAAAATATTCATATTATTTCGGTGATGTTAGACGAATGCAAGAGCGTGCCAAATTGCTGCAGTAAGTATAAACTTGTAACAAATTTCTTATTTTATTAAAACTTAACTAACCCTTTCATTGTATTTTTAAAGTTGAGCCTAACGAATTCGAATGGACTAATTGGGGAGTGTTGCCAGAAATGTGCTATTTCATGATTATTGGTCTCTCAAGTACGATATTGTTATTTGTCTATGAATTTCGAGCATATATCAAAGTACGTCTGGGTTTTGCTATACCAATGGATAATAGGTAAATTGCATTTAAATTGATATAATTGAAGTTTTTTTATTAAAATTTCTTATCTGGCAACACGCACTAATTTAACTTGGTCGTGTCGTATTGAGAATATGATACGGTAAATAACCTTTTGTGAACTTTGTGAATACGTCTTTGACTGCTACGCTACAATGTCTCTTTTTTTGAATATTTGAAAAAACTTTTACGTCTCTATAAAATGACAAAAAGCAAGAAAGAAGTGTGCGTATCAACTCCGACGCGCGATTTGAGTTTAATCCTTAACTCTTTGATGACCGACTTTGCTTATAAGCAGCATTCTAGTTATAAGCTTCTAAGTCCCGTAATTTTCATGTTCTTGACCGGTGGTTTTTTGCATCATGTATCCTTATGTGTTGTACAAGCTAACAGCTTTTTGCTCTATTGAAAGCTTTGCACGTGGCGATTCAGAAGAAGTTCTCCGTGAATCAAAATGTTCGAAAGCAAGATTCTGATCGTTTCGCAAAAAAAGTGTTAAAACAATAAAATACTTATTTAATTGTTAAACTAAGTGCACATTATAAAGAAATAAAGGTGAGAGAGTTATATACACAAAAATATCATGAGAAAAGTGTTTAGTTTGTCCAATAACTGCCCAAAGTTGCAAATAAGCAACACTCTGTAACTTACGAACGCGGGCACCAAAGTCTTTAAAATTTTTGTCAGTTTATACTTGAGTACAAGCTAACACATATCTGACCAATTTAAATGTGTAGCCCCACCCATTTTAATTCGGTCATCAAAGAGTTAAGATCGATTATGATTATGTATGGGTTAAGATTATAAACCTTTATTCATATTTTAAAATATATTTCGAAAAAATTACTTAACCGGCGCATAGCACTGCAACACACAGTTGACTGTCCCATACAAGTTAGACACAAAAAAAATAATTTCATGATTTTAAACGATAGGGGATGCAAAACCAGTCAAAACATTTACGGGAAGTGGGGGTCTATTTTGACCCCCTGGAGAGTAATGGGCTAATTTTGTGTTTTCCGGAGTTTTTTTTACTAAAAATGCTCTTGCAACGAAAGTTTTTTAATTGAAGCTTTATGCAAACACGTTTTAGAAAGATAATTTCATGACCTTTCTTACGATAGGCAACACTAGTAGAGATTTGAGTAACAAGGAAGGACGTTACAGAGGATGGAAGGAAGAAGAGGAAGGTTGAAAATAATGTTTTTTTGGATTCAAAAGTATTTGTATAAACATGCAATAACAATAGAGTTCAGCTACTACAGCTTTTTCACACTTTCTCCGCAATTGATCATTTTAAGAACCAACCCAAATATCATTGAAATATTTCAAAAATATCGATAAAAGTGGTCCCAAAAAACCAAAAGGGAGAATAATTTACCCACCATAATATGGGTTGGGCTCAGGGACAACACAAGACATAACAACTAACCATGCGTTTACATAGATCTTATCCTTCATTAATTTTCAATCTATTTTTGAGTTGACCTTTCGACAAGTTAACATCAAACACGCTACAGTTGTTAACAAAGGTACTCATTTAATCGATTACGATATCGATTTAATGGAGCAATTAACATATAATTTTTTCTACTAAGTGGTAAATAGATCAAGTTGTTAGAGATTGTAAAATACTGAAGAATGGTATGGTAGCACAGCAAAATACATAAAACTACAAAAAACTAGGGGGTTAAAGACGAAAACCCCTTCAAAGGGAAGGTTGCCAAAAGATGCCAAGCCTAAAAAGGTTCGAAATATTAAGTAAATATAATAAACATTAAGAAATTGTCAAAAAATAATACAAGAAAATACAAGGAGAGATCAAATTCCACCTGGAATATGGAAAAATTACCGGTTTTGGTAATTCTAGCGTATCCTTAAACAAAAACATATTAATGATGGATAAAATAATTTTTGGTGTAATAATAATTTCATAAACATACATTGGCATTTTTAAAAAGTGCTCTACTGTTTCTGTGAAGTTTTTCGTTTAGGAGTTACATTTTTTTTATCGATCTGTATGAAATTTACACGTAAGGAAGATATGCCACTCAATAGCCTAAATCAAAATTTTAAATCAGTACGTGCACTCAAGCTCGAGTTAAAAATGTAATTCCCTATAAATAGGTCAAACAGTTCACTGTGCGACAGTAAGACAAAAATATGCCCATTGTTGCTGTCTGCTTGCTTCGAAATATATCAAGGTTAATTGCTGCTGCGTGTATTTTCTTGGTATTTTCTCGTTGGTTTCAACTCATGTTGTTATTTTTGTTTTCCAACTCACTGTCACAACACCTCTACTAACTGTACTGTCGTCATAAGAAAAAATACGGCAAATAGCATGAAAATCAAAATTAGTTTTATTGTTTTTTTTTTTAAATCATCTTGCTTCCATCTTCAAGAAAATTAAATAAAAATTTGCATATGTTTTGCTCAATTGTTTAATATTTGAATCTGATATGTCATATCTACACATATTAAAGCAATCATTCAAGCAAAAAACGCAGTATCTTCATAAACAGATATAAAAAGCGGTATCTAGTGGCAGATACGACGTTTTCCCTTTGTGTTTGTAGTCAATGCTTTTTTAAATGTATGTATTAACTTCTTTATTTTTGTGCCCCATAACATATTAGGGGTATTCTCTATGTCAAGCACAATTGCATGATAGCACGGATTTTAATAATCCTATACTAAAATATCCAATGGATCGAGAGCGCCCTATTGTATAAGCGTAGCATAGTAAAAACAGTGTCGGGCAGCTTTGCACACTTGAGATAGTGTTTGTGCAGTAAAATACCCTCCAGGAAATGTGAGCATTCCCGGATGTTACTAGGAAACATTCCATGGAATGTAGGAAGCATTCCCCTTTGTTGCACACCCATAATAAAAGTTTCCGAATGCATACAAAACTACCCTTAAGCTTTCAAAAGATACGGTGGGGAATGTTTCTTTATCACTTTTAGATGGAAGCCTTCCAATTTTTCCTGGAGGGTATGTATTCATCTCACCTACCCAGTAGTTTGTGGCATCATTGACGAACTTTTCGTGATGATTTCTTAAAGGAAGTTTCCGCATGAGCTGCTGGACTTAAAAAAAATTCATACAAAATATAATGCAAAGTAGCGGTTGTCAGCGCCTAACTTTCTCCACTCTATTACGACAACTTCAAGATATTCATGATTGTTTTAATTCGTCGAATCGTTCAGAGGCTAAACTGTAGAGTTCGCAAACTAAAGATAACACTATCGATACTGTCGGTAATTTCACACTATCGTGACTATCGATGGTTTTAAACTGACTATTTTGACTATTGATAGTTTTCGATAGTATTGTAATATTCATTGGCACCACTGTTTAGGTGTCATTGCCATTGCTGTCGAATTCGTTTGATTTTGGCAATTTGGTATAATTTTTTTCTGTTTTGTAGAGTGAAAGCTCTGGTGATGTTTCTTATAAATGCATGAGCATTGTGTTGATTTCGAAGATGGGTGATAGTTAATTAGAGGTTGAAAAGATGGAGTAGTTTCGGTGAAGATTTGTTTTAAATTTGCACAGCTCAAAACTGACGGGAAACACGCTCGCAGGGAGACTATTCCACAACTTTACCGTACGACTAAAGAAGGAATTATCACTACAACGTGAGGTTCTGTGTGACAATGGTAAAGGAATTGGCTTGGACAGCTGCCCGATTAGACCGAGTGGCGTCAGGCCATTACGAAACCAACATTACGTCGATTTCCAATAGAGTTGAGAGAGGATGAAATATTTGTATCCCCTATGAAATATATCGCATGACGTTGAATTCGGTCTAGAAGCACGTTTCGGTTTTAATTCCTTGACTAATTTTCTTTATATATCTGTCTAATTTTCGTTAACGAAACTGCCTCAATATTTTGATATTGGGTTCGTGCATGATAAATCCTGACGTTTCTGCATTGCGTCTTGCACGAATTAATAACATTTATATGAAATTTTCGTCAATGAAATGTATGGCCAAATCAGCATATTTCGTCAAGGATCAAGTAAAATCGTACATGATTCATTTAAGATTTCTTCAAGTCTGGAACTACTGGGTACAGAACGATCAAAGCTTCAGTGTTCAAGTGAATGTCAAGCAGATAGGGATGTTAGTGGCAAAAATACATCGATGTATTTCTTTGATTCGATGCATCGAAATGTACATCGATATTTTTCGATGCATCGATGGGCATACATCGATGCATCGATTTGCATAGAATTTTTCAGATATTACTTCGCAACAAAATATGTTATTGCAAAATTGTACAAAATTTAAAATAATTTACTATAACTGAGCTAATAATGTTTTTAACGGGCTATTGAATAAGGTCAAAAACTTATTTGTAAAACAATAGAAATCATAAAAATTTTAATTTTTGAATCAAAGAAAACTCTTTTAATTTGTAGGTTTTTTAGAAAAACTCTTGATTGCAGGTCTGTCGTCCATTTCATTCGATTTTATATTGTCTCGATATAACTTAAAACGTAATTTAATTTTATATGGAAAAAATATGGGAGGTTATCATAAAAGAACCCTTAAAAATCTAAATTACTGAAGGAAATTGCTTCATTTGTGAAACTTACTGCATTATTCTGTATCACGAAGCAGAGCAAGACACGAGAATTTTTTCCATACAAAATTCTATTGCTTCTCGTTTCTTGTTTGTCTTTGGTGTGCATTTTCGTTATACAGAATAAAACAGTTAATCAGTTTTAATGTAATCTGTTTTAATATAGACTAAGATAAGTTGTTTTGTGGACGTTTCTTATGTGTTCCATTAAGTTTGACGTATTTCCGGCACTCGTAATATTTTTTTTTTTTCAAAAATTACAATTCGATTTGTTTTCGCTGCGTTTCTCAAAAAATCTCCAAACCACACTTTTTGGTTTCATATCGATTTTTGGTCAAACTCACTTCTCTTTTTTTCACAATTGAAAAACTGAAACGTCGTACTATGGGGTATTTAATCAATTTAAGCGGCCAAAATTCAATTTTATCAAAAGTCACTTTAAAAGAAACTATTTTCACATTGTCAAATAATGTAAGAATAACGGACACTAGTTATTTTTCATATTGCCTTAATCAAAAAATTTGTACAGCTCTCTTGAGTTGGTCATTTTTAGTTGAACTTTTGTTTAAGTTGCTAGTTGTTTGGCTGCATATTAAAAAATGGATATTTTTTTTCCCAAATTTTTTTTACACAAAGTATTTATGATTCTACTGAAGCGGGTATGAAATAATATATGAATGGTGGTTTGGATAACATTTTTATTATATAAAATTAGTAATTGTATTTGTAAAAATGAGTATTTTTGTGGATTTTTACAAGAAACTGTTTGGATATCCGAAGAGTTTTGTAATATGCGGCTGTCTGCAGCTGTACTTTTTTCTTCATTAACTTAACAAAAGAGGTGTTTACATTTTCAAAAAAAGTAAAAATAATAAAAAAATTATTCTTTCCTTTTTAATGCTGAGTTTTTAAACATTTTCTAAATTAATTTTTATAATCCTTATAAAGTTTTAAACGCTTTTTCTTATATATAATAATAATTGTCTTATCATAAAAAGAATATCATAAAAAACAAAAAAAAAATTAAAAAAAAACATGTTTGATTACAATGCATTAAAAACATAGTTTTAATTTTTAATTGAAAATTAAGAGGGTTATAAAAGATCCGAGATTCTAGAGGTTCAAAATAAGTAAAACAGGCATCCCTTAATACTATTTTCCCTATAAAATCAGTTTTATATCTACTTGAGGAAATGTAGAAGTGGAAGAATATATGACCCATTGATCGGACAGTGTTAAGGATATAAAAAAATCAGTAAACTAGCATAATTAAATACTATTTTTTCAACAAAACAATTTAAATATTCACCTAAAAAGAGCTCAGGTGGGTCATACATGACCCAATGGTCGTACAGGGTTAAGGATATCAAAAATAAAAAGACATACATGACAAGAATCTTTTAAATCAATAAAATATTTTTGGCCGCTTAAATCGGTCAAATACCCCATAGTGCGTCGGTTAAAAGTACTAGAGATGTCAGTTTTCAGAAAACATCAATGCATCGATTTATACATCGAGTGGATAATTTTCGCTGCATCGAAGCAAAACATCGATATTTTCGATGCATCGATGTTTTTCCGACATCCCTACAAGCAGATAAGATCTGCGCTTGCGTGTTCCTTGAATATCAAGCGCGTCGGAAGCTAATTTCATCTGGGGGGCAGTACAAATGGGGGGCAGTACAAATGGGGGGCAGTACAAATGGGGGGCAGTACAAATGGGGGGGCAGTACAACTGGTGGTGCAAAAAAAGTTCACCAAAATTTCTTCAAAGAAACATGAATGTGAATAAACAAATTTTTTATTTTAGTTTAAAATAAAAAAAATATAAAAATATATAAAAAATATTAAAATTTCATTATTTTTAAAAGTTCTTCCAATTTCAATATTAGAGATCATTCTTTAAAGGATCTTTCATATGGTAATATGAAAATATAAGAAATAATGGTTA
Source organism: Dichetophora obliterata (assembly GCA_963920525.1). NCBI lineage: Eukaryota > Metazoa > Arthropoda > Insecta > Diptera > Sciomyzidae > Dichetophora > Dichetophora obliterata. The sequence goes on from OY986435.1 coordinate 309,570,441, forward strand.
CTTTTATAAAGCAAAACTAGGTATATCTTAACATGGTTTAAATGCAATAAGGTACAAAAAGTTATATCAATTTAAATTATTCCAAAATGTTTCTTTCACCACCTCCATCGAATTCAATTCTTCGGTTTTATCTTTGTGAATGTGTATAAGTGCCGCATGAGTCATTTCTGTATCATAGTTGCTCGAAGATACGTTTTAAGTCGTCTTAGTGCACTAACGCTTAGATGAAGCTGCTGATGCAGGCACAGTCAAAAGCAAAGCAATAAGTTTTTCAACTTAATTTAATAGTTTTTTTACAGTATCCGAATTTTTTTCAAATTGGGATACAACAACACTACAATTTGAAGGTGTTTGGCCAGGCAATTGCTTCAGCATTATAAGTTGCGCGTGGAGGTAGCTCCCATCAAAGTCATCTGCATAAAAATCTAGTTTTGTTTTTAGATTTTGTTCAAAAAGCACTTTTCCGTTCAAGGTTTTGATTACAATATTACAGTATTAAGCTACATACTTAAGGGTGCTTTTAAACTGAAGTGGTGGGTTTGCAGTATAAACTCTACATTTTGTTTTATCTTTTTGAAAACACAGAGAAAGAAAATGGTTATCCGCAAGCATGCTTATGAAGAAGAAAGAAAGAAGAGGAAAATATATAATACAAAAATATTATCGTTGTAAAAAAAACTGATATTTTTAATAACTTTTGAAGTTTTCTTTTTAAATTGTTTATTTAGCTAAAAAAGTGGGGGGCAACTGCCCCCCTTATCCCCCACTTCCGACGCCAATGTTGAATATATTATATTATATCTGTGTCGATAAGCAATAATAGCTTAAGTCGACTTAAGACAGAGCTGAGTTATTGATATAGTTCTATTCTACGTATTATGAACACACAAAATCTAGAACTTCTAGCATGACCTTAGCCAAAGATATGACGCAAAAACAAAAGACCCTTTCATATAAATTATATGGCGCTTGAAAACTTTAGAGAAAGATTTCTTGAAACTTTGAAATAATACTTAAGCTCTTATTGCTCATCGACACAGATATAACGTAAGATTACACTGTATAAAATTTTATGTATTCAAAATTTTTGGAATATGTATGAACATTTTTTTATTTCTAGAAAATAACGGCATGGCGCGGCATCAAAAAGGTAAAATTAAAAAATTATGCATTGCAAGGCATTAAGATAATTTGCATGGCCAATATTAGGTAATTGTGGGGCATGCGATGGAGAAATCATCATATCATATACTTAGTGATCAGTTCCAAGTACGTACAATGAAATCATCTTACGCTGTCAGTTTGGCCTTGGCAAAACACAATAAGCAACAATAAAAAAACTTATCTGTTTTTTATTATTAGCTTGCCTTTTTACATTTCCGTCTGCTTAGCACTACTTTGTTTTCAGTGTGAGCTTTAAAGCGCACATTAATACCCTCCAGGAAAAATCGGAAGGCTTCCATCTAAAAGTGATAAAGAAATATTCACCACCGTATCTTTTGAAAGCTTAAGCGTAGTTTTGTATTTATATTGTTTCCAAACCATATCTTTTGGAAGCTTAAGGGTAGTTTTGTATTTATATTTCTTCCAAACCACTTCTTAAAGAATGCATTTGAAAACTTTTATTTGTTGTCAAGCAATGACAATAGAAAATATTAATATCATTGTTTTCTAGCCGCTTATTGTAGAATTCGATAGTCTAGTGGTAGCGCGCTTGATTGTCGCTCAGGGTTCCCGGGTTCGAATCCTGGCCGGGCATTTTCGTAACAAGGGAGAGGATTGTTTCTACATTAATTCTTAGAACAGGGAAGAGGACTGCTTGTAATTCGCTTATTAAGACAGCGGAGAGGAATGTTTCCACATTCATTTTTAACACAGCTGAGAGGAGTGTTTCCCTCTAATGACATGCTATGTAAAAAAAAGCAATGGAGTGTGCAACAAAGGGGAATGCTTCCTACATTCCATGGAATGCTTCCTGGTAACATCCGGGAATGCTCACATTTCCTGGAGGGTACATACTCAAGCTGAGAAAGTATAGGTGTGCAAAGCTGCCCGACACTGCTTGATAGCATAGCCGTATACATGGGATTCAGTGTAGTATACATTGGAAATGTTGTAGGGTTATTTTCTACTTGCATTTTGTTGTTGCGGTGATGCACGGATTAAATATTTCCTTTTCTTCCACCGCGCAACGGGCATATCCTAGACATAGAGAATGCCCCTATTGTTTTTTTATTAAATATCCTTGTGCAAGATATGATGATCTGAAATATATTTTTTACCATTAAACGACCAATATTTGTTTGTTTATAATTGAGTTCTCGAAAACGGCCCAAGCGATTTCGATGTAATTTTCCATATAGGGCTCACGAAATCGATGCAACTAGGTCTGATTTCCGTTAAGCAGCGCATATTGGGATATTTGACCGATTTAGGCAGCCAAAACTATTTTATTCGGTAAATAATTTCTATTTAAGTCTATTATTTTATTTAAACCCTGTACGACCATTAGGACTTATACAACACTAGTAAACAAAATATCTTTTTACTAGCTATAAAACTGTAACTATCTTTCAACTGTTTGTGATCATTAAAATTTATAGAACAAACAAGCAAAAAAGCAGCAACTACAGTGTTTGTTCACAGTTTTTGCTTTTTTAATAAAATTGGAAAAAAATAACATTAACATTGAAAGCAAACTATATTTCACTATCACGACATTAATGCTGCATTCATCTCACGGTATAAATTCTGCATTTATAGCATGAGATGCATGCTGCATTACTGCTACAGCAGTTCATTTGGCAGACATTCAGCAGGATTTTTTCTTGCAACTAGGTAGTATGATAGTGTGATATATGGTATATTCAAAGCACTGGACAGTATTTAAAAGTACTCAAATAAGTTACAATAATTTAACATGCTTATTCTTAGGAAAAATTAATATTAAATTGTGCGTTAAAAAAATGAACTACAAAACCAATTTGATATATTAGTTATGTTGAATGTTAACAAACACATGACTGCACAATAAAAGAGTTTAAACTTTATGTTGACGGCAAGTTAAACAGTTATGCAAATTTAGAATGCAACGAGCAATCAGCAATAACTATAAGAATAATATAATATTATAAAATATACAATAATCTCAATTTATTTTTCTTGTCATTAAAAAAGTGTAAGATTTTGTATAAATTTGTTCCACTGTACGCAAAGAGTAGACATACATCAACCCAATAGGAAATCAAAATAGTGATTACGCACATATGCTCACATACGTGCTTCTTAAAGTGCAGCGTCTCTATGTGTAATTATTGTTTAACAAAATGAATCAAAGATCAATGCACAGTCCGTACATCCAAAAAAACAAGAATTTTGTGTGCTTGCTTGCTTGGTGCCCAGAGATCTGCAACGAATACATAAAAATAAGTAATACTCGAGTACTATTCGTTTACAACTCAGTGATTCGAATCAGAGATCTGCAACGAATCACATTTTTGAATCAATGAGCCACTTACTCAAAAATGAGTATGAATAAGCGTAAGTACTTTCCAAAGTAGTACTCATATGTGATTCATTCGAAAAAAAGTGAATCACATTTTCTAATCATGAGCCACTTACTCAAAAATAAGTATGAATATGTATATGTAGTTTCCAAAGTAGTACTCATATGTTAATGACTCGAAAAAAGTGAATCATATTTTTGAATCATGAGCCACGGGGGGGTTTCGAGTCTGATGTTAAAATATAAAAAAAATTTGTCCGCGTGGATCTTAAAATAATTGTTTTTCCAGTAATTTTACATGTTGGCAGTATAAGGGGGTCGCTGATTTCGAATCTTATTTTAAAATTTTTTGACGCTAGGGTGGACCGTAAAATATCTTTTTTGTTTTTTTTTATGAGGATATGTTTTGACACTATAAAGGGTACGCTGATATCGAGTCTGACGCTAAAATATAAAAAAATTTGTTTGACGCTAGGGTGGAACCTAAAAATGTAATTTTTTGATTTTCAGTAGTTTTACATGTTTTGGTAGTATAATGTGGTCGCAGATTTCGATTCTTATGCAAACATTTAAAAAAAACTAGTTTGAAGCTAGGGTTGGCCCTAAAAATTTTTGTTTTTACATGAATTAAATTGCGAGCCTTAGATCGAGTAAGATTTTAAGAAGGCAACAACAACAACAACTCTGTATAGAGTCAATCACTTAGCTGACTAGACAGTTTGTTTCGAAAATCGCTACATTTTCCTCTTCAGCAGTCTTTGAGTGATTACTGAAGGCATCACTCAAGACGTCGCTGATTGCGAGTCTGATGCAATAATATAAAAAAATTTGTTTGATATATAAAAATCTGCGACCACCTTATATTACCAAATCATGTAAAACTGCTGAAAAAGAATAAACAAATTTTAGAGTCTATCATAGCGTCAAACAATTTTTATTATATATATTGTCATCAGACACAAAATCATCAGTATTAGTGTCAAAACATATACTAATACTAACAACAAAAACAATAGTTTTTAGGGTCCACCCTAGTTTCAAAAAAGTTGTTTTTATATTTTGGATTAAAATCAAAATCTGTGACCACCTCATACTACCAAAACATGTTAAACTACTGAAAAACAAAAAAAAATACATTTTTTGGGATCACCCTAGCGTCAAACAAATGTTTTTATATATTCGTATCAGACTCGAAATAAGTGACCTCTTTATACTGTCAAAACATATCCGCATACAAAAAACATATTTTTAGGGTCCACCCTAGCGTAAAAAAAAACTTTAAAAATGTTGGTATAAGATTCGAAATCAGCGCCCCTCTTATACTGCCAAACATGTAAAAGAACAGGAAAACAAAAAAAAAATTAGGATCCACCCTAGCGTCAGACAAATTTTTTTATATTTTAACATCAGACTCGAAATGTACTGTCAAAAATTTACTTATTTTAAAAAAAAGATAACAAGTAACAATTTTTGCCATATATTAATTCTTGCAGAGCTTATAGTACTATCTTATATAGCAGCAAGCTTCAACTATAGCTTTAGTCACGCTACTAAAGCTCTTGCAGAGAATATATAAGGCTACTTTCTTAAGTTTAAAAGCACTATTTATGCTTCATATGGAGAGTAGAAGTAGCTGTCAACTTTAAAAAGGGTTCCTGTCAAACCTAAATAAGAGCTCTTGCAAAGCTCTTTTTCCTTATTCGTTTAAGTATGTATGTGTTAAAAATAAACTCAAAGAATATATAAAATATATGATATTTTATCCGGTAATATCGATTGTTCGTCTCTATTGGAGCTTATTAAGTTTAATGTACCTTCAAGACAGTTGCGGCATTTTAAGATATTTGCTATAAAAAATCATAGAACAAACTATGCAAAAAATGAGCCTTTGTCAAGAGCTTTGTCATTATTTAATGAATTAGCAGTAAATAGTGGTTTTGATTTCACTATCAGTGATCTGCAAGCGATGGCATTTTCGCTACTTGCAATCTACCCTCAACAAATACAGTGACAGTCTGACCGCACTACGCAAGCGCTGCGATTGTTGTGTCGAACATAATTGCAACATTGAAGCCAACTGTGTATGAGCGTGTCGTAAGACCACAATAATGCATGTTCGAGTTGTTGGTTTGATAACCAGCGCAGGGTCTTTTCAACTTCTGGTATGCAATGGTAAGTATGGTCATTTACAAGCAACAAAACAAAGACATAAAGCGTAACTCCTGCATAAAAAAACCAGAGCTTATTTTGTTCTCCGAACACAAAGTATTTGCAGTAACATTGCAGTAATATTGCAGTTACTTTGCGTGACTTTTGAGAGCTTGTAGCTCATAAGCTAATGGTTCAATTAAGCTGATTTTTTTTTTAAAATAAATTATAAAGTTTAATTGAGTGAGCAATAAAATTTGTTTAGTAAATTTTTAAAGATATTTATTAAATTTAGTTTTTGAAGAAATTATATCAGACGCCATTTTACTATAAAACACCTTTAATCACTGATTTTGATAAGATTTTGTATGCATGCAGATCTTTAATAAAGCTACAACTTTTGTTCAATTGTTCAAAATTTTGAAATAATAGGGTCGCCACCTAATAATAAGTCTTTTCAAGAGTTTAAAAGTGACAAATGACGTTTAAAACTCTTGAAAAGACATATTATTAGGTGGCAACCCTATTATTTCAAAATTTTATAATTTTGAAATTCTGACAATGGATTCGGATTCAGCGACCCATTTTTGGTGTACGATTTTTTTTTGCCAGCCCCGAATTCATAAAACTACAAAAAATTAAGGTAGCAACCCTATCTACCATCTTGAATTTTAAAATTCTGACCTTAGATTCGAAATCAGCGACCCCTTAACACTGATAAATGATGTTTAAAACTCTTAAAAATACATATTATTAGGTGGCAATACTGTGGTAAAAATTTAGGTAACAACCCTAACCTCCATCTTAAATTTTAAGACTGTGACATTATATTCAAAATCAAATCCGTTGTCAGAATTTCAAAATTACAAGAATTCGCAAAAATAAAAAAAATATAGGTGGCAACTCTATCTTAAATTTTAAAGTTTGACATCATTTTCGAAATAAGTATAACAACTATTTACAGCCCTATTCTGGCAAATTAACAAATTGTTAACCAGTATTTTGAATATTTCTATGTGTTTGTTGTTTTCAATACAAAATTTAAAGCTCAAACAACAAAATTTGTTAATGAAATTGTCAATAACTGAAAAGCAGTTGACAATTTTTATCAAATTTTTATATTTTAGAGCTTCAAATTTTGTTTTGAAATAAAAAAATTACAACAAACACATAGAAATATTCAAAATACTGGTTAACAATTTGTTAATTTGCCAGAATAGGGCTGTTACTCTATTCATACTGAAGTAATCTACAAACACTTGAGTAAAAATGCAGTGTACGCGCTGATTTCATCGTTCGTAAGCTTACTTTTGTATCACTGCTTAGCCGAAGTTGAAATCAACCTGCAATGGTACACGAGGCAGTAGCTCAAAATAATGCATAATTATAACGATTGCCGTTCGTGCGCTGTGGTTTATACACTAATTATTTTATGCAAACATCTATACTTTCCACTAAAGTCGAAGCACACATCACACAGTGTTTGACTTTGGTACAATTGGCTAATGCAACATGCTTGATGTTGTAAGTGAGCTCGATGGCGTAGAATATGTTGCATGGTATTAATGATATTGAAGTCATACAAAAACCAAGTATGTACTGGGTGTAAAAGCAGTTGCAGTTCATCGCTGCAGGTCTCTGTTCACTATTACCAAAGATGCTTTCAAAAGCCATGTAAATAGCTTATTTGTATCTTAGTTGTAATCATATAGTCTTATATTTGATTATTAAATCTAGTCTGTAAGGAATTATTGTCCAAAGACTGAATAAAGAAAGAATAAAAAAGAATAATAAAAATTTGGCAAGTGTTTGTGGTGATTAGAATGACAAATAAATTAAAGAAATAATAAAGTGATTATTATATCCGGCTCATGTTCGTGTATTCGTTAAATGATGCGAATTTCGGTGCGCTTTTGAATTTATCGGAAACGTGAATGTACTACTTCGAACAACTACAACGGGCTTAACAAATAATTAAAATTAAGAAGTGTTAATTATTTAAAAATAGTTCGGAAATTTTTAACATTCTTTAAAAACAACTAAAAAAGATTTTAATACTATATTTTTAAATTTATGTATCATAGAAATCATCAATTTCGTTTAAAATATAAACGAATTAGTTTGTAAACACTAATATTTAGCTTTTTTCAACTCTGAAGATTGTTAATTTTTTATAAGATCGCCATTTTTTTCAAATAAGCTCTTTATCAGATTTTTTAATCAATTTTTATTCCCAAAATATTTATTACATTAATTTACAGTATTTTACATCTATTAGCTTAAAAAATACAGTGCAAAAATACATATAAAGGCAAATATTATATTGAATCTACAAGTTTCAAAACAGCTCTTTAGTTATGTTTGTTACTTTAAAAGATCCTTTACAGAGCAAATAGTAAATTTTATAATTCTGCTCTTTTGCAGATTTTATAAAATCCTTTACAGAGCTGTATAAAGCATTAGAGCTCAAAATGGTAAAAAAATCGTATTTGGAGCACTTTCTTTAAAATTAAAAGCAACTAGAAGCAAACAAAGCTGCGGTAAAGCTTTAACCGCATATTATACACCTATAGAACACTTTTAGAACTCACTCGCACATAGTTGCTCCAACAATGTTACTTGCTTGGGATGTACTTATAGTAAAAAGTATCATTTTTTGGGTCCACCTTCAATATCAAAGATTTTTTAAAATTCGAAAATGTGAATCGAATACTCTGAGTACTTTACTCACTATTCACAACTGTACACTTCGAACTTAAATTTCTAAATAAGAATATCGATAGAAAACTTTACGTTCAAAACTATTTAAAACCAAATTTAAATTATGCTTTTTCGTCGATTTAAATTCAGCCGAATTTTGCAACACAAAGTTGATTCAGCGAATTACAACAAGCATAAAAATATCGAAGTTGTTTTCCCTTAAAATAAACGGAATTTTTCATTAGCAAACATGATTCATACCTCACTTAAAAGTAACGAGGAAGTTTTTACAATTTGAAAAAGTAGATCGTTTTAAACGATTTTTTCGATGAACATCTGGCTACTGGGAGTGGTTGCGTTTAAGCGGGAGAAGGGTCAAACTTACAAAAAACTAGAAAAGGGAACCCATTTTTAAACGAAAATTTTGTTGCATGTTGTTTTCGGTGCATTTTGGTGAACTAATTCAAAAATGCCAGACGTTTTAGTTTCCTTAATTTGTTTGATAGTTGTTGTTTTTATTTCATTTGCAACTAAGCTTAAATCCGAACTTCGGTAAATCTGTACAAACTCTGTACGAGTTTTTTTTTCTGTCCACCGATTCAAAACTCTGTACTGTACAGAAAAAAATCTTTACGGTTGGTATGCCTGGCAATACTGATTTTAATGGTTTGTTATAACTAAATAAGGTACCAAGCAAAACAAGTGCTTCCAAGAGAATGTAAGGTGGAAGGGAAAGTTCTGAACTTCATCCCTTCCACTTTCATACCCAGAAGGCATTCTTTTAACATATGCATGTCATTGGGGGGAATGTTTCCTTAGTCCTCTCTAGAAGTGCTCCCAGAATTTTTTCAAAGAAGATTTTTCTGAGCCCTTCAATAAAAGAATTCTAGATGGTTTTATCCAGGAGAACTTTAAGAAGGCATTCTATGGAATAAAATGGTTTTGTGGTTAGAGGGGGCTTAAAAAGTCACGAGGAAATTATCGCTTTTTCCCGATTTTCTCGCGATTTTGGTGTGGGAAATGAGAAGTGTTTGGGTTGTGTTGGGGGTTAATAAATAAAATATCACTTTCCCGATTTCCATGGCATTTTAGTGTTGGAAGTGGGAAGTTGTTGGGTTTTGTTAGGGTTTTACTAAATCCCACGGAAAATATCTAAGACATATATCATAATTACCTTATATTATAATGCCTATCAAAAGCACTTCTTGATAAGGCTAAGAACAAGCAAAATTGGATCTATAGAATGTCTTCTGGAAGCAGTGTCCCAAAGAATGCATGTACCAATTCTATTATCAAATTTGCTGGGTATATGTCCGTGATTCAATATTTTCGAGATAACGTGAAAAAATTGCATCTATTGCCGTTCCTGATTTTGTTGTTAATCGATTGGGATTGTTATTTATGTGCAGACATAATTATTGGTGTAAAAGAAAGACCACAAAAAGATGCAAAAATTACTGAAATGAATCATTTGATGCAAAATTTACGTTAAAAACTTCATAGGGATTTTATCTTCACCTCTCTGACTGGTAGTGGCAACAAATTCAAAATACAATTGCAGTTTATTTTAAATGTGAAATAAAATGTTCATACTACGGTCTTTATATGAAATCGTTTCTAAAGGAATAAACTCTAAAACCTATGCAGTTAAGAGGTAAAAAAGACACCTGTCCATGTCTGTTTTAATCTTAAAATGCTTCTCCGTAAAAATCAGTTCTTATTTAATGTAATTGAAGAAAACAAACAATATTTTTAATGTCCTAATATTTTCCTCAATTTTATTATTATACAGAGACCTCTTTCTGGAGGAGTACAAGCGTTCACATGATGACAGCAATGAATATCGAAACGATATAATCAGAGAACACGTACGAGTAAGAAACCTCAAAAGTGCCGACTATCCAAAAATTCCTCTCGTGATGTCTAACGTAAGCAAGTTCTATGGTAAAAAGTTCAGTGTCAGTAGAGTGACACTCTTAATTGAACGGTTCGTTTGCAAATGCAAATATTCTATTAGAAGAGGATATTAATATTGAAAAATTATGTAGGGGTGAATGTTTCGGACTGCTCGGAATAAATGCTTCCGGGAAAACAACTACTTTAAAAATGTTGGTTGGTGATGAGAGTCTTACTAGCGGTCGTGCTTATGTACATGGTATCAGTTTGCTGGATGACATGTTAGAAGTGTACAAGTATATTGGATACTGTCCTAACTTTAACACATTCCCAAACTATATGACTTGTCGACAAATGGTGGAGTTTTTTTGCTTTCTACGTGGTATACCACTAAAGTGTATTGGGGAAATGAGCGAAAGTTTAGGAAAGGTAATCGGAGTCAAGAATAACTTTGACAAGCTTATTTTCATCACAAGTTCTGGTATAAAACGCCGTTTGACCACTGCAATCGCTCTGATAGGCAACCCCTCACTAATATATTTTGATGGGCACACGGTTGGCATTGATCCGGCTGGACGACGACAAATATGGAATATTTTGAGCATAATGCGTAAACATGGCACAACCATAATGCTTACAGCACATGATCCAAGCGATTCGGAACGCTTTTGCACACGTATAGGAATAATTAACAAGGGATGTATGGTGTGCCTTGACAATGTATATAATCTGCAAAAAAAATATATAAAGGCATATATCCTGCAATTGAAACTTAAAACTTCTAAAATGCCCAACGAAAGCCTAGAGGACATTTCTTTATCTACTAGCTATCAGAGATTATCGATTTCAAATCAAATTATCAAATTAATGCAATTCATGGAATATATATTTCCAAATTCAACACTTACGTAAGATCGTACCATGAATTTTTTTATGATTTTGTAAAAAATTTACTTAATTCTTTTTCATTTTTATAGACATAATCATGGAAAGTATTTTTCATATATGATTCCGTCGGAGAATACTTCTGTATCGGAGATTTTTAAGAAAGTAAAACGCAAACAATATTTTTTGAATTTAGAAAATTTTTCCGTTACGTTTGAAACGCTTACAATACTGTTGTATGATTTGGTTGAAAAGAAGATAGAAATAGAATAATATAAAATAAAAATTAATAAATGTAGGACAACAAATATTTATTTGTCTTCTGTAAAAGATATGTTCCTATTCACCAAGATATGAAGATCACTATACAAACAACATTTATTTTACTTTGTTGTCAAATCATGGAATTTATATTCACCATCAAGAAAGAAATGTTTTGAAATCTTCAGAAGGTTAAATTATATATCATATATTTTAATAGCAATAGTTGTTTTTATGAAATGTAGAAAATAATCTTGTATTAAAATTATTTTGTTTATATAAAAATATTTTTACTATTATGTATATAAATACTGCTCAAGGATACCTTTCTCTGGTTTGCAAAAGGTAAGTTTAAGAACCGCTGCAGCGAGGTAAGTGACATTTTCACTATTCGAATAATAACGGAATAAGAACAAGAATCACCTGTGGTCAAAATTCGATGCTATCAAAATCAATTTGTCTTTTCTTTCTTTTTTTATTTTTATTGAAAAAGTTTAACAAAGTTAAAAAGGATTTAATTTAGAAATACTTTTGGCTAAAAGAATTTTATAATGCATTTCGCGTACTCGCCAAATTGACAATGTATGTATCTATAATCAGAATCATTCATTAATAAACGATAAATACAACTAATTTTTTTTACCAATAAATTTCAAAAATGGTAAAAGAGAGTGCAGTCGGGAGGAAACAATTTCCCCTCACTGTCAAAAGTTGCAAGTTTTAGTCCAAGAAATTTCTTCTGGTAAAATGGTAAAAGTGTCAAACTGCTAAAAACAGCTGTTTCCTACAAGTTAGCAAGGAAATTGCAAAACAAAAAGTTCTTTGAAATAAATAGAAAATAAAAAATGGAAACCAGAAACATGTTAAATTGTAAAAACTAAATGTTAATTTTAATTTGAAAATGAATATCAATATTGTAATACATATGAATGTGACAATTTTTTTTTCATTTCGGTAAACGATTTCATTTGACAGTTTACACAATTTTAGACCGAAAATCTTATCTATTTTTGAGAGATTTTTTCTTATTCTCACGCTTTTGACAGTTTTACCATTTTTAGTCCAAAACGTACGGGAACAGACCTATTAATTTTTGATCGATCTTAATTTTATCAAATAAAGCTTAAGCTACATTTAATTCTATATATCGTTTGCTGCAAACCGAGGCCTTTTCCATCCTAGTAACTTGTTAGAAAATAAATAAAAACTTGTACTCTTTAAATTCAGTTATTAAAGCTTAAGACAACGCAACCGAATTTCGAAATACCACAATATCGTCTCTCGCATTTTAACTTATAAAAACAATAAAAACTTTTAAATTTCAAATAGCTTTTTATGTGGTCGCAGTTTCAACTAAATACATTTGTGATCAAAGTTGCCCATTAGCGTATTAATCACTAGTTTAGTAACGTCAATTGAAATGCGACACAATTTTCCTCCTGTATTCCTCAAGCTTCAAAGATTTGGAGCCAGTTTTTTTGAATGGCGTAGGAAAATATACTGGTGCCTCTATTTGTGAACTAATAATAAAAAGCAGTAAACGCTTAACGTCTACCTCCTCAAGATCCCTGAAATCATCAAAAAAGAGGCTACCTTGGTGCTTCTGTCTTCTGCAGGCTAAAGCGGGGCATGAACAGAGGAAATGCGATACTGACTCCTACTCTTCCTCATCCCTGCAACTCCTGCAGAAGTCATTCGCATTCTAAGGGCATGCTTACCCCAACCTCATTTTAAGGGCATGCCTACCTATAAGACGGTGTCCTGTTACATCGCCTATCAGAATGGAGATGTCTTTCCTCGCCATTTGAGTGAGCTTCGTTGTTCGTTTTTCAGTAAAAGTAGGCCACATCTATCTATCTCTAGAGTTAGAGGTGGTGCAATGCTTCCACCTGAAATAAGCCAATTATGTGGCATGTTGCCTTAGAGCCAGCTTGCAAGTCGGAAGTGTCATGCCTAATGTTTCCATATCCAGCAGCAGCGTTACTGCTGTACCTGCCCTAGCGAGCTCATCCGCTCCTACAATTTCCAGGAATGTCCCTATGCCGTGGTACCCAGACCAGATGAATGTCGAAATTATCGGCCATCTCATTAAGAGACGAGTGACATTTAAGGGCTGTTTGTGATGTTAGGAATACACCTTCAAGGGATTTAATCGCTGCTTGGCTGTCCGTAAAAATGTTGATATCTTTAGTTGATATCTCACTACACCTCAGCCATTCCACAGATCTATTGATAGCCATTATTTCAGCCTGGAAGACTCGGCAATGATCTGACAGTCTAAATGAGGTTCTGATGTCCAGATCCGTTGAGAAGACGCCTCCCCCAACTTTGCTGTCAAGTTTTGAGCCGTCAGTAAAAATATGCACGCCAACCTGGCTTAGCGGCAGTAACCCGTCCCATTCTACTCTGGTTGGAATAACTGTGTGAAAGCCGTTCTCGAATTAGGGAGTGGCAATAGTGTAATCGATGCTGCTGGGAACTGCTTCTGCAAGATCGATAATGGAGGAATGACCTGTACGAGTATTAGACCACTGTGAGGTTGTTCTTAGGCGAATGGCTGTTTCCTAGGGGTATTAAGCAAAGAACCTCATTTAGCACTTCCGATGAAGTGGGCCTAGGTGCTCCGCTGATACATACCGCCGCAGTTCTTTGTACTTTTCCTAACAATTTGCAATTAGACTGTGTTTTTAGTGCTGTCCACCACACACATACACCGTATAGCAAGATTTTTCTCACTATAGCTGTGTAAATTTAACGTGCAATATTCGGGGTAAGCCCCAACGTTGTACCTATAGCTTTCTTACAGGCATATAAAGCAACATTGGCTTTCCTAGTTCGTTCAAGAATATTTGGTTTCCAGCTTAACTTTCTATCTAAAATAACCCCTAAGTATTTTGTCTCTTCCATAAAGTTTAGCAGAGTGCCATCCACACGTGGAGGAATTATGCGCGGACTTCTATATTTCCATGAAAAAAGACCAGTTCGGTTTTTTTTTGGGATTTACCCCCAGCCCATATTTTTTGGCCCAAGTATTGAGATCGAAGAGCGCTGACCCAAGCAGCTGCGAGAGCCTGCGCAGCAATAGCTACGTCATCCGCATAGGCTATCACCTTGCAACCAACCTTTTCTATTTTCCTCAGAATTTCATTGATCTCCTGGCCTTTGAGTCACCAAGAGATGCACTGTCGACTCTGCTGGTCAGCAGGTTTTTTGTCAGTACACAGAGCGACTCATCCACCCGAAGCTTCATGAGCGTGCCAATGATTGCCCCCGGAAGAACATTGTTAAAGGCACCTTCGATATCCAGAAAAGCTACCATTGTGTACTCCTTATGAAAAACGAAATTTTCTATAAAGCTTTCCAGGGAGTGCAGGGCCATTTCTACAGACCTAGCTTTCCTGTAAGAATGCTGTGAAGCTAAAAGCTTAAATGCTACAGCGAATATGAGCGTCCATCAGTCTTTCGAGTGTTTTCAGTAGGAAAGATGAAAGACTAATGGGTCTAAGATCCTTTGGACTCGATTGCGATATCCTTCTCGCTTTAGGGATAAATACTACCTTCTCCTCCCAACACTTTAATAGTATATATCCTATGCCAAGGAAACCTTTAAAAATGACAATGAGCCATGGAAGGACTATAGATGCCGTCTGCTTGTAGGGCTTGAAACTAAACAGATCCCATTTGATCCTGTTCTCTGATATGATAAATGTAGGATCACTCAACGTCAGAGCCATTTTACCCCTAGTGTGAGTGGTGTCCACAGAGCAATCCGGGAAATGGGTACTCAGAAGAAGATCAAGGGTTTCCTCGCTAGAGTATGTCCAGGAATCGTCTGATTTCTTTAAGTAGCTTGGACAGCTAGAATTAGAAGCGAGGATCTTACGGAGTCGATGCTTCGAAAGATTCCTCTTTATTACCGCAGAAAAGCCTGCAGGAATTGCGCTCAGTTTTTTTTATACTTTCGTGCTTTCTTAAAAATTTTTCTTACAGTCAAACAAACCTAAATCAGAGCGGAAGCGTTTTTTATCTGTCAAAAATTTTTCATGCCCATACGATTTATATGAAGCAAACCATAATAACGCGGCGGCAACGCTCAGCGGTTGGAAAATCCAATTTTGACAAAGCGGTAGAAAGTAAAGTTAGCTGCAGAAAACGATGAAATTGGAATTTCTGCGAAAAATTTGTCATTCATCACTATGCCCGCATTCAGCGGAGTCAACAGCTGACAACTGTTGTGTTAAAATTTACTGAGGGCCGCTTTCTCAATGTCCGGTTAAGCACTAATCAGAACTTTAATCAGCAGTTAGCAAAAAAGCCCTTCCTCAATGTACGGTTAAGGTTGAACTGTCAGTTAAGTGCTGATTAAGTTAACGGCAAGTTGTGGTTTCTGTCAGCGCCATTTTAGGGTAAATGATTTCAAAGATGCTGTCAAACTTTCAAATTTAAGATGGCGGATAGAGTTGCCACCTGGATTTTTTTTTGCGAATTCTTGTAATTTTGAAATTCTGACAACGGATTTAATTTCGAATATAATGTCACAGTTTTAAAATTTAAGATGGAGGTTAGGGTTGCCACCTAAATTTTTACCACAGTATTGCCACCTAATAATATGTCTTTTTAAGAGTTTTAAACATCATTCATCAGTGTTAAGGGGTCGCTGATTTCGAATCTAAAGTCAGAATTTTAAAATTCAAGATGGTGGATAGGGTTGCCACCTTAATTTTTTGTAGTTTTATGAATTAAAACTCGACGATATTCAGCTTCAGAGGACTTTTTAATATATCAGCTGATCAAACCATCATAACTTTTTTGTTTTGCGACCGATTTTAAAACTTTTTCTTCAATACTTCAATATGGCAATCTTGAAACAAAATTTTGTTCGCCTTTTTACAAATAAAAGTAAAAAAAAAATTTTTTTTCGTATTTATCAGTTTTCTCTACCAAGGTCAAGTGTTAGGTAATCGAAACTTATGAATAAAATGTTGGTCCTTATAAGACAAACCATTTTGCAGATTAAACTTTGCAAATATCTTTACCGTTATAAAATTTATGAGCGATAAATTGCCTCAAAATAATAAGGTATATGCACAAAAATTGAAAATGCGAAAAAAACATATAAAAGCTCCATCATAAAATTATTTTGGACTGAAATTAAATTTAAAAAATAAAAAATCGCAAAAAAATTCCGCGTTTTCAGAGAAATTAGCAAATAAATATTTTTGTAATATGTTGGCAACCCTAACATCCAAAATTTTAAAATTATATAATTTTTCCAGAAACTACTTTCTAATACCTTTCTAACGGTACCTCATTTATAAAAATTGGATTAAAACTGGCGTAGATACAATAAATTAAAAATTTTCAAATTCTGGCGTTTTCGGACAATTTGCAGAATTGAAAGGTCCATAACATAACGAATGGCGATAAAAAAAATAAATGAACTTATGTTCTTAGAATTATAATAGGAACCAATTTCCAAAAATAAAACAAATCGAAGGCCATGAGACGGACCCGTTTTGCGTTATGCTTGGAATGGGCGAGTAGACAAAATAGTAACTAAAAAATGTCTATTTTATGAAAAAAATTTTGTTAAAACTACGAGCACGCCAAAGTATTGCTATTTTCCAATTCACTCTGTTAAATTTTCTCGTCTTATGTTATTTGATATGCTTAATATCATTCTACTGTCCTAGCTACTATCCCGACAACTGTCTACAAAAAAGTTAACACAGTAGAGCAGATAGAAGCCGACAGTAGCAAAAGTGAGTGTATGTGGGTAAAAATAGCATGTGTTGCAACTGTCTTAACCCCTCCCCCGTGTACCACCTCGTGTAACCACGGTGTAATTTAAAAATATTGAGTTATATTCTAAAATATAACTAAATCATATTGGTCACTTCTACAAAAGTAAACGTAAAATGCTTACGTTGCACATCGCTGCACTCATCGTTGCACTCAAGTATGGAATCAAGCTGAGCTTTTGTGTAAGCGAGCATGCTATGAGGGCCTTTTTCATTAGGCAATAATTGCCTTCGCCGCAAGCTCGCAAGTTCGTTGATTATTCGCAAGCATGAGGGGGTTGACGAAAGTCCCTTTCAACCCGAATGCTTTCGAATAGCTTAAAGCACCCTATGTTAATAGCTTAAAGCACTGCTATAGCTAATGCTATACAGTGTGTGAACGTTGTAACGATGAGGTACACTGCAAAACTTTTTTGAGAAAAGCTCCACCCTAACAGCTGTTTTGAAAAATATAACATAAATTTAACGAAAATTCGAATATAAAAAGAAATCAAAAATATATTTTGACAAGTTTAAAATTTGTTTGCTTAAAAGTTTGGCAAAATATTTTCATCAAGGCTTTTTGCAATTTCTTGCAGCAATGCCACATCTTAATTTTTGGGAAAAAATAGCTGTGATTATTTGGAAAAATACCAAATTCATGTGGCAAACAAGATATATGACGGCTTTTCAAATATTGATACCAAGCTTGCTTATTTCGTTATTGGTAGCTATGAGATTTTCCAGCAGAGGTCATCACAGGGATTTGGCGATTTATCAGCCCATTAACATGGAAGAAGAATGGATGTAAGCGGGAAAAACGCATTGCTTCAACCAGAAATTTATTTGTATTATATTTGTTTTTAATTCTATTGTTTTTAATTCTAGAAAAATGACTCACCGAATAACCACTAACCAAGCTAAGTTAGCAAACAAAGGAATGTATGTTTTAACATGTACAATTAACTCATAGTCATGTGTTTTATCATTTTATATTAATTCAGCAGATTTCTTCACAACTCCTTTTTGCCACAACTTATTGTGGCATATGCACCGAATAGTTCCACGTATAGTGAACTAATGACTTCCGCCTCCATTGAATATTTAAATAACATTAAGCTAATCGGATTCAAAAGCGATAAGGAGTTGCGATCCTCAATGGAGAAAGAACATTTCCTTGCTGGCGTATCATTCAATCATACGAAAAATTTAAGTAAAAACCCCGGTTTTAAGGGTGAACTGTTCAATTTGGATTTTACCCTAATTTTTCCAAGTGAATTAAGATTTTATGGAGATGATTTTATTGGTCAAAGCTGGAGAACAAATATTCTAAACGTGCCATTCGATCAGCTGGATCAGGGAAACTCAACTGGCAGTGCTAGCTACGTTAGAGAAGGTTTTGTTTCATTGCAGAATGCAGTATCGATGGCTTTTATTCGAAAAATTGGAGCCAATGAAACAGTTTTGACAATAAAATTAAATCAGTTTCCAAGAAAAGCACATGCAACTGATCCCTTGCTGAAGCATTTATCATTCAGTGTGCCATTCCTCATAGTAGTTGGATATCTGAGTTTTCTCGTTCGATTGTGCATGGTGAGCTTGACAAAGTGGTTGCTCCTTATATGTTTTAACGTACAACTTTTCCAACAGCATATAGTTACTGAGAAGCTTTTCCAGCGCAAAAAGATTATGAGTATTCTTGGAATATCAAGATTTATTAATGCTTGTACTTGGTTGTTGACGGGTTACGTGATTTTGATTTTTTGCTCGATCTTTGTTTCGATCATACTAAAAGTAAGTATTTTGGCCAAGATTATTGGAAACATTTACATTTTTATGTTCTTTTTGAATTACTACAGATTAGCTGGGCGGATGGCTTCGGAATATTAACTTATAGCTCATGGTCAGCGTTATGCTTCTTTCTGTCATGCTACAATATAGCAAGTCTTTGCTTCTGCTATATGGTCAGTTCATTGACAAGAACTGCGCACAATGTAGTGATTGTAGTTGCGGTATTTTGGTTTATTTCGTATTTGCCATACATGGCATCTAACTATAACGTTACATTTGGAACATTGAAATTGGTACTCTCTTGTATATTTTCAAACTCTGTTATGGGTCATGGGTTTAGGAAAATAGTTGAATTAGAGAAGACTGGAGTAGGACTTCAATGGCATAATTTGTTTAAGAAGCAAGAATCAGACGATGATTTTTCGGTTGGAGTTCAAAGCTGTATTCTACTTGGCCTCAGCTTTATTTACTTTTTTCTTGGCTTAAGTTTGTACAAGGTACCCATTCTGCTTATACAAATAAGAAAAAAAATTCATAGTTGGAAGACAAAGCAGACTATTAGCCAATTAGTATACTCACCCTCGTATGTTCGTAAAACAAAGGTATTCGAAATACAGGCTGAGGATAAAAAAGTTATCATTGATGTAAAGAATCTCACAAAAGAGTATCATGGGAAAAAAGTTATTGATGATGTATCAGTCAGCGTATATGAAGGTGATATATTAGTTGTAATGGGCCACAATGGATCTGGTAAGACAACTCTTTTAATGATGATTGCTGGTGTTGTTCACCCAACTAGCGGAAGTACAATTATTGATGGTGAGAGGTTATCCAAGTTGAAAAGTGAAGGCTTGAATATCGGTATTGGTATAACAAATATGCTTCATCCCGATATGACGGTGGCCGATGAAATAATGCTCTATTGTCGCTTGAAAGGTTTAAAGGGTAACGATGCGAAGGAAGATGTTGAGAAGTATTTAAGTGCAATGAATTTGAAAAGTGTGGCTAATGTTAAAACAAGTTGTCTAACTGATGGCTTAAAGCGACATCTTACTGTGTGTTGTGCTCTCTGTGGTGACAGCACACTTGTAGTGCTGGACGAGCCTAGTACTGGCATGGATTCGATAGCTAAAAGAAAGTTGTGGGACTTGATATTACAAGAAAAAAACAATCGAACCATACTTATATCAACGCATTCAGTTCAAGAAGCTGAAATAATGGGAGATCATCTCTTAATTTTGTCGGGTGGAGAACTTATGTGCTATGGTTCAGCGTTTTTCTTAAAATCCTTATACGGCAGAGGATATCGTTTGGTAGGAATATCACTTATTTTATCTATTATTTTAATTTTACTGTTGTAAGGTTACCTTTTGCCCTGTAAATATATGCTTATAGGTATGCACGAAAACCCCAAACTGTGATTCGTCCAACGTAACGGCATTTCTCAGAAACTACATAGCCCACATAGCTCCGGAGTCTGATATTTGCATGGAACTTTCCTACAGGCTGCAAGAACGTTACTCCACCATGTTTCCAAAAATTTTGGCAGATTTGGAGAATGCCTTTTATACGCTTGGAATAATCGGCTGCTCCATAAGCGAACCAACAATTGAGGATATCTTTCTTATTATGGGTGCAGAAGATTCGACCGAAACGGAACGTTTTCGTCATAGCGATGTTATGCAAGGACATACTATATACGCTGAGGAATACAAAAAGTACACTTTTATGCAGGAATACACAGCTTACAAGGGATTTAAACTCGTCATTATCCATTTGTGCGCCATGTTCCTGAAGCGCTTTAGAAACGATAGTCACATAAAGAAGATTTTGCTGCACTTACTGCTACCGGTTTCGTTGACCTTACTTACATTTCTAATATCGGATCCTCTATTTGGTCGAGTACCACTTCATCCGATAACATTTCGTATGACACAGTATCTGGAGTCTGTGACGACACTTTCTGGTAGAAAAATGCCTAACTTTAGCCAGCAAAGAAATAATTTGTTTGTACAATATTTTGATAATCTACCTTCTTTGAGTGTGGTGCATAAATTGGAAATTGTGAAGAAAGACGACTTTGTTGGTTATATTTTGGGAAAACAAAGTTCGATAGTTGACTTCAATGAGAAGTATTTGGTTGGCGTTTCCCTGGAGAATGAGGAGATAATTGCATGGTTTAATAATTACATGCTTCATACGGCTCCACTAAGCCTCAACCTGGTGCACAATGGTCTTTTGGCGTATGTAACTGTTAAATTATTTTGGTTGGCTGTCACTCAAACTTAAAGCATTGTTTGTATTTGTATTTATTTATTTCTTTCGAATAACCAGTCCAACAAAGTTAAATAACCTTTTATGACAGTACTGGTAGCATAGAAGTACAAAACATATATAACATTCGTTACTTATACATAACTACCTGAAACCCGGAACTTTGCTGCCTCGCCCCGTTTCCAAACGCCCATCAAACATAATCCTGCTTGTGTAAATTGTGGTCGAATATTGAATTCCGTGACTGTGCGACCCTTAACTCAAAAGCTATTCAATTTCTCAAATTTGGGTTGTATGGGAGATTCCACGCCCCCTTGTCCAACATTCGTAAATCAGTGAAACAGCCCGTGTAAATTTTGTTCGAATACCAAATTCGAAAGCTGTGCGACCTCTTGTTCCAAAGCTAATCGGCTCATATACAAACATATAAAACCATTTCTATATATAAATCAAATATCATTAAAATCTAGTCGAAGTATCATTAAATCCTCCCCGTAACGTTCTCTGCGTTCTCTTATTTATTTAATTTTTAAAATTTTGGTGGTCATTTGAAATGAAAATTCCTATTTTTCACCAAAAATTTCTTGCAAGATTTCTAGAAGATTTTTTGCAAATGAATGCTATGTAGGGGTGTCCACTTAGAAAATACATCGATGTTTTTTGTTGTTTATTTAAAAAAAAATGCAATAAACATAAGAATATTGGTTATTCTAAAAAAATAAGTCAATATATAAGAATGTTGGTCATAAATATTACAAAAATTAAAAACGAAAAAAGCCTCCACAATCATAGAAATTCCAGTATTTATGTCTTATTTTCAGTGTTTTCCTTTTTTAATATTTTTCTTTATTTTTTTTTTTATTATAATTTCATTAGGTAGTTAAAATTCATTCGATGTTATATCGAAAATACATCGATCCATCGACTACATCAAAAGCTTTTCAAAACATCGGATCAAGTCGATGTATCGAATTGTTAACATCGATGCATCGATGTATATCGAATATCCCTAATGCTACATATGTATGTCATATGAAAGGTAGTCACGTGTGCATTTTTTACTTGATATTATTTTTACAGCAAAAACAAACAAACAATCAGTAATTCTTTGAGGTAGAGTCAATATTTGGGACCTTTTTGAAAAAATCATAAAAAATACAGTGAAAATTCCCTAACTCGAACTTCCGTAACTCGTTTTTGTAGTTTTTGCTTTCTTAAGACATTTTCCTTATATTTTAATATCTCTTAAAGTCAAATTTCCTTAACTCGAATTTTTCTTCAACTCGAACCGAAGTCTCATTTATATTAGGAAGACTTTCGTGCATATTCATCTCCATAACTCAAACTTCTCTCACGTACAACAACTTCAATATTTCTGTGTGCGTTGTAATTCGAAGAATTGACTTCGTTGGAGCATCGCACTGCGGCAGCATAAAAAAATTTGCATGACATCTTTGTTAGCTTGCGTCGAAAGATATAAAAGTTATTGTATCTTGTGCTGTGTATATTTTGTTAGTATCTGTTTTGTGTAAGTAAAGAGATTTTTTAAATTTGCTAGATAAGTTTTTCTCACTTTACAGTATTAAAGAAGATGCTTATTGACTTAACGACTTATCGACGAAAGTGATAAATCTGATGACGATGACGTTGAAGATATTCTACACCGCCAACAATTTTCGAAAGAAATCACTTTGCAGACAAAAATTATATTATTTACATAATAGTCTATTCTACAACCCGAATTTTCCGTAATTCGAAGCTTAATTCTTCTCCCTTGGCACTTCGAGTGAGGGAAGTTACACTGTATATACACTGACCTAACGGTACAGTTCAAACTATTTTTGTGAAGTGCTTTTTTTAGACTTTTGAACAAAAACAATTTGAATGAAATATATTTATGAACAGCGGAGATATTTGCATCGAAAGTCCAAACTTCGATATTCATGACTTTTTTTCGCATTCTTAGGTAACGATGAAAATGTTTTAGGAAATAGTAAATGTACAAAAAATTTCTACAATTTTGCGGATATGTGAGTGTTTGTGATGTAAAAATAACAAACAATTTTTTAAATTAAATTCACAAAAAACTCCGATGGCAAAAAGTATTATAACAAAATTACCGTTAGCTGAAAAATTTCGCAGGAGGCGTGGCAAAAACTAAGTATGTAATAATTTAATATAGTTTGAGCGAAACCTCTTGAGCCATTTAGATTTGTATAAATGCCAAACAAAAAAACAGAAAACGAGTTTTATTACTATGGGATAGTCAATTGAATGAAAAAAAAAGATTTTTAGCCATAACATTTGATTGTAAAGAGATATTGGGGTAATTTTTTAACATAAATTATTTTTGAGAGTTGACTTTTTTGTAAAAAATATAAAAACAACATTTTGGAAAAAATAAATTTCGCGAAAAAAATCAAAGGGGATTTGTCAAAAAAAGTCAACTAATTTTTGCGCTGAACTGGAAGAATTTTTGCAAACAAATGCTATCTCGTATGAAAGGTAGTCAGATGTGCAATTTTTATTTGATTTTATTTTTACAATTTTTAGTAACTTTTTGAGCAAAAAGTCAGTATTTTTGACCTTTTTTGAATAAATCATAAAAAATATATATACTGATCTGACGGTACAGTTCAAACCAATTTTGAAAAGCACTTTTATTGAACTTTTGAACAAAAAAAAATTTGTATGAAGTATGTATATGAACAGACGAAATATTTGCATCGAAAAACCGAACTTTGATTTTCATGTCGTTTTCTTCTCATTCTTAGGTAACGATGAAAATGTTTTATGAAAAAGTCGTTGCACTAAAAATTTCTCCAATTTTTAAGAAATGTGAATGTTTTTAGTGTCAAAAGAATAGAAATTTCTAAAATTAAATTGGCCAATATTTTTTACAGTAAAACGTATTTAAATAACTAAAATTACGTTTGTTAAAAAAATCCGTAAGAGGCGAGATCAAAACAAAGTATGTACAAATAAAATCTATGATGCATACAATACGTGTACGAAGTTTGAGGAAAATCCGTCGAGCCGTTTAGATTTAAGTTTAGATTAAGTTCAAATTTGTACTACAGTGCCCCCTGCCGTTAAGGATAGATAAAAATAGATAGAGCTTAAACATTTATTGTATCTCGAAACCCCTAAATACAAATTTTCGTTGTAATCATAGGAGCGGTTTAGGACTTTTTGATGTTTTGTAAAAGATTTTTACTGCATTCTTATTGATTTGTGGACGGTGAAAGGGGGTGTGGCAAAATTTTTTCTACCAAAACCAGCTCATTCTTGAAACAAATCGACTGCCAAATATTCATATTAATTAAATTTATACCTGGTGCATTTTGCTTCACTCCACGCCCATAAAAAAGGGTCGTAAACATAGTTCGACCACGCTTACTTTTAGTACAGCTGCCGAAAGTAAACACACGAACTGAATTACTAAATTTTAGCCTTATAAGACCCAAACTGTCTGAAATATAGCATAGTCATTCGTTTGTTGGTTGTAAAAGGGGGCGTGGAAACCCATTTTTAGTACAGTTGCCAACAGTAACTATACAAACTTGACTACGACATTTATATTGTCCAAACCGTCTTATGTATAGAACTTGGGTATGTATTGCATATAGTGGGCATGAAAATTAGGCGTGGCAAATTTTATACAGCCTAGCACGATTCAGTTAAAATCAAAAATCGTTTATTACAATTATTGTGTAAATCGGTTCAGTGGTTCTCGTATGATTGCGGAACATCCGTACGTGTCATAAAGGCTTTTATATAAGAATTGTAATCGTTTCTGAAAAGTGGACGTTGCAATAGTTCGATCAATTCCTATTTTATTGAGTTGCCGAGAGTAACCATAACCATACAAACTAAATTACAAAGTTTTATTCCAATACAAACGAATTCGTCTGAAATATAGCGTTTTTATTAATTTGTGGGCGGTAATAGGGGGTGTGGCAATTTTTCTTTATTTATTATTTGATATTTTGACCTTGGAAACAAATATTGTAAATTTGATGCCCTTAGGCATTCCTGAAATCTTAACCGACACCAACCCTCACGAACGATTTGTATGGGAGTATATGGGAAATTTTTTAAAATGCCATAACTTCGGAACCACACACAAACAATCTCAGACCCTACCTAACGTACCGTTTTTTGGTTTAAATTGGTCGACCCGTTTTAACAGTTAGTATCGACATCATTTTATATATATTCAATTCAATTCAATTTTTTATTCACATTTCTCTTACAGTTAATACAATTTTTCTTACTTAAGGTACTATTACAGTGTGTAAAAAATTAAAAATAATTTTTTTGTTTGAATATGGTTCTTTAAGGTCTTAAGACCTTATACGTATAAAAAATTTTAGAAAAAATATCAAATAGAAAAAGTTATATCATATATTATATTCGTATGTCCCGTGCTATTCAAGAACCTTTAAAATCTTTAATTGCGTTTTTCGCGAAATAAAGTTTTTCGAATCGGCTTCTAAGATATCTGGAGTTCTACTTGATCGATTGAGATGGATCTTGATTCATTGTGATCCTTATAGAATCTGTTAAGCACTTGATCTATAAAAAGCCAAAAAACTTTTATATATTTTTTGTGTATGGCCGAAAGTTTCGACATAAAAAGGGGGTTTTTGTACATTTTTTTCAACGCATGCGATTTTTTTATTTTTTTTTTTAATTGCGTAGGTTGAGTGCTCAACTGCAACCCTTAACTCAAGAATGCACTTTGATTTTTTACTTTCAGTCGCTTTGTAAATACTGGAGACGAAAGTCAATTGCAACAATTTTTTAAACACGCTAACTTCAACGCCCTGTAGAAAATTAACAACAACTATACAGACAAATTTTTTTTTTATTTCCTCATGAGTATTCCTCAATATGTAAAAAATTTTAATCATTAAAATATTATTAATTTTAATCATTAAAATATTATTAATATTAATCATTAAAATATTATTAATTAATTCTATGTAAAAAAAATTAAGAAAAAAGGTGTTTTTTATAGCTAAACACTGTAATAATACCCTAATTAAAACTATGTAATTAGAGAAATGGTAGTGATAGGTGGAGTAACATATAATTACTGAGTTACCTATCACGAGTTCAGATAGTTCATTAACTTATACTAGTACTCCCTATGCAATAGATTTCAGCATTTAAACAACAGATTTGATTGTGCTGTTTTATATTGGGCAAGACGACTAATGTTGTTTAAAGCCTGCTAGCCCCTTATTCAATAGATTTCAACATTTAAACAACTGATTTGATTAACAGTTACTAACATTTAAACAAAGAATCGTAGTCCAACGTAGTGCAGACGCCGTAGTGCAGGGCACTTATTTTATTTTAGTAGGCTTATTAACTTCTCCTCTTCAATAAAAGACTGCATCCTTTCTTATATAGTATTCAAATTTACAATTTTGTGAAGTTAAACAAAATTTTTTGCTTGTCACTCAGCTGTCGAACTATCAAAAATCGTAACGTTACTGCGTCACGCCACGTTACGATTTCGGAAACGACTTGTACACATTTATCATTAAAAAGATTTTAGCTTGACAGTTGGCAAAGTCGCGCTACGTTACCTTACGCTTGGGTTATCAAGCCTTAAGCTTTAACCGAACATTGAGAAAGAGCTTTTTTGCTAACTGCTGGTTAAAGTTCTGATTAGTGCTTAACCGGACACTGAGAAAGCGGCCCTAAGAATCATAACTTAACTTGCTAGATTTACTCCACAGATTTGTCTAACAATGCATTTTTGCACAGTTAGTAATGGCTTCAATTTACTATTGTAAGCACCGCCACAGCAACATATGCCATAATTATTTTTAGAGTGGAGTAAACCAAAATAAAGCATTTTTTTTTACTTTTTTTGAGCACAAATTATGCAGCCGATAAAACTTTCTGACAACGGATTGAAAGTAAATTTTGAGATTATATTTTCAAAAATAATATATTTTTAGATCGATCCAATACAATGGAAGAATAACCGTCACGCACGATCCACTACCTTTAAAGTCGATTGAGGACTTACCTGATCTGCGTACCACCACGCACAATGGAAACCTTCTTGCTATGATCCTATCATATATGATAAGCTTTAATTATACTTACGTCATATTGTTTGTAATAAACGAGAGAGAGACGCGTTTCAAGTTGGCCCAACTTATAAGCGGCATACGTTATGTAACATTCTATCTAGGGGCCTTTCTTTACGATGTGACAAAAGTCATATTAATGTCGTTGTGCGTTCTTATCATTGCATTGTTATACACAGACAGCAGTCATGATGAAGATAAATCTGCAGGTAATATGATTAAACAAATAAAAATAATTAAACTTTTTAACCAATTTTCAGTTGAATTTGTGTCTTTTCCAGTTAACTGCTTCCTGATATTGATAGTTTTTGGTATTTGTATAACACCACTCTATTATTTAGTGTCACTGATATTCAAAAATGCTGATTATGGATTTTGGTTCGTGTCTATTCTGAATGTTTTTGGTGGTAAGATTTAAAAAAATTTTACGTTTATTTTAATAGCAGATCTCAAAGCTTTATAGATTGATTGTTATTTTCTTTACTTTAATTTATATTTAATATTGATATCGATAACGTAACGTGTTTTTTTTAATCTGCCAACAAACCAGATTGTTAAATAAATCGATAACATTTTGATATTTGCTTGAGATCGCACGGTACGATGAATGCGGAAAAAAATACATGAATAAATGAATAAATGAATAAATGAATATATGAATAAATGAATAAATGAATAAATGAATAAATGAATAAATGAATAAATGAATAAATGAATAAATGAATAAATGAATAAATGAATAAATGAATAAATGAATAAATGAATAAATGAATAAATGAATAAATGAATAAATGAATAAATGAATAAATGAATAAATGAATAAATGAATAAATGAATAAATGAATAAATGAATAAATGAATAAATGAATAAATGAATAAATGAATAAATGAATAAATGAATAAATGAATAAATGAATAAATGAATAAATGAATAAATGAATAAATGAATAAATGAATAAATGAATAAATGAATAAATGAATAAATGAATATATGAATAAATGAGTAAATGAATAAATGAATAAATAATTAAATTAACAAATTAATAAGGCTATTCACAGTTTAAGCGCACTTTCAACAAATCGTATTTATAGCATTTGTTATTGTTCAAACTGTGAGCACCTTGCCATGTGACTGTCGTATTAAAAAATTATGCAACCCTGTGATTTATGTGATTATGCGGCTGCAGACAAAGCATAAAAATACGAGGTACAAAAAACAGGTCCAAGGGCTACTTTTATTTACGCATGCCTCCTGCGTATTTGCGTTTGTATGCAAAACAATAACAAAGCAAAATACGCTTTCGTAAATTGGCGTACAAATAGCAAATGGTACAAATAGCAGACCAGCGTATTCAAACTGTGAATAGCCTAAATAAATTAATAAAATAATTATTATGTGACAAATTTAATGTTATTAAATTTATATATAAATAAATAAAAATAAATAAATAAATCATTTTATCACTAAATTTTTAGATTTGAGTAAAATATATCGGTGTCTTCGATTTCCATCAATTTATAACCAAGAAATTTAGGATGCATTTTATATGGTTGGTTTTTTTGAAAAACTTTATAAAATTAATTTTAAATAATTTAATATTATATTAAAAATATTGGAATTAGCAAATTTCCCCATATATACGATGCCTTTAAATTTTATTTGCAACTAACTAAGTTTCAAATACAAGTTGTGATTAATGAATCTAATTACAATAAAACGAAATGTGTTGCCTTTTTTCAAAAATGACTCAAAAGATCATATGTTTTTATGTTAGTACTACCATGCAATGGTATGATTTAAATCATTCAGCACTGAAAATTAAATTTTTTTCTGATATGAAAATGCCGTCTAAGCCGTGAGATCGCTATTCGCAATTTATTTATATTTGCAAATAGCTGACGTAGAAACTAGGGACGTCAATCCCGGGATCCCGGATGATTTAAGCTTCTTTAAATCCCGGAATTGTTTTTCAGTATCACGGGATTTTTAAATAAAAATTTTTTATTACAAATATTCATGTAAATGCAAACATTTCATTTTAAGTTGATATGAATATAGAAATATAAAAACCTTTTATTGAGGCTGAAAAAGATTGTTTGTACGATGAGTGTGAATCACTGGTGCAAAGGCTTTGCAAAGTTTTGGAAGAATTGCAACATCGGGAACTATGTTTTTCAAAATTATCAAATATTCTGACTTAGAAAATAATTTTTTTTTTTGTGGTGAAGGCAATCATGATCGAAAATTACAAATTGCTTACGATTATCTTACAAATATTTCTACAACTAGCATAGAATCAGAACGGTCCTTCTCATCAGCGGGTTATATTTGCAATAATATCCGAACAAAACTTTCCAATAAAAAATAAAACACTTTGATCAGCTTAATGATTACTTTAAAAATAATTAAAACAAAAAATTTAATTCGAAAAGTCTTTTCCAAAATTAATATACCTTAAACACAAAAAATCATGAAGACAAAAAAAAAACTGTAACATTTATATAGTAATACCTTAAACTGTTCTCTATTTTATTTTTTTATATATTGTGTTCCTTAACACTTTCAATGGCTTGAGATTAAAAAACAATTTGAATTTAGTAACAATTTGATTTTTGTCCGGTTCATTTTTTCTTATAAAATAGGCCAAAAAATCTTTTTTTTTTGCTTTTCTTTGGCACAAAACCGAAAACCCAACTGACTTTTATGTTAAATATCTCCCAAAATTCATTTTTATCATATTGATTCTTTTTTTTTATAGAACCAAACAATTTGATTTAAACAAAAGATATGCATAATAAATACATATAAAAATGACTTTCTGATGTATCCAATATATTTGGCAAATCCACTGAAAGGGTTATATTAATACAATTTGTTAGTCAATAATATAATTGAAGTTTTGTGTGTTTAGTAACAATAAGGGTATTCACAATTGTGTGGTATAGTTGTACTGTGTTTTTTTTTTTGCCATTGTTGAAAATCATAATTATGAGCACGTTTTAAAATAGAATTTGTGGTTGGGAACCTCCCACTATAGCTTTTTGTTACTATGCACATAAATTAACTATCCAATTTAATATATGGCATAAAAAAGTTTAATTTGCATTTTGAGCTTCTTCCATTTTTGCAATTAGAAAATAACTGGCAACCGATCAGTTGTTTATGGAACCTTTAAAACCACATTCATTAAACATATCATTGGGCTACTTAAAATTACCACACTTTTGGTTTTTAGAGCTTTCATGTAAAACAACAAAAAATATAAAAACTGCTCGTAAAAATGTGGAATCAATACCACGATATTATTTAACTACAGTGAAAATAACGCAATTGTGAATACCCTTAATGTGTTTTGTTTTGTTTTGTTTTGTTTTTGTTACTTTATAAATGAATTAATTTACATTGTTTAGTTTCAAGTAATACATAACAAAAAATTGTTTTAAAAACGTTTTAAATTATTTATCTCTTAAAACTTTCAATCCCGAACTAGTCCCGGGATCCCGGGATTGAGATTTTCAATCCCGTTAATCCCGGAATCGAGTAAAGCTTCCGGGATTGGACTACCTAGTAGAAACATAGTAAGAGTCGGTAATACACGACATTGTTACTTTATTTTTGTATACATTTGTGTAGAAAATAGCATTTAAAGGCTTTGAAAAACAACTTTGTCAAAAAAGATTAACGAATGATCTATTCTTGAAATATCCATTGAATTGCAGTAATATTTGTTACAGTTTTCAAATTAAATTGGTATGTAATTGAAATTAAAGGTACTTAAGAGTTTTTATATATTTGTTTTAAAAATTAATTTGACCATCTATAAAATTGGAACTTGAAATTTTTGCAATCTATGATTCTTGAACTAGTAATATAATATGTATTTTCACCATCCTTGTATCTTATTTTCTTTCTGGAACAATTGGTCACTAAAGTTTCGGCTTTTGTTGCTCTTGTAGAGCATATTGACAGCAGCAGAATTACACAGCTGGAGTTGTCAACCACTTTCAAAGTACTCAGTTATCTTTTTCCGCATTTTGCACTGTGCGCTTCGCTTACGAAAGTATTTAGTATTAGAAAAGCTCGCTTCATCTGTTTGAATGAAGATATTCATATTATTTCGGTGATGTTAGACGAATGCAAGAACGTGCCAAATTGCTGCAGTAAGTATAAACTTGTAACAAAATTCTTATGTTCTTAAAACTTAACTTACCCTTTCATTGTGTTTGTGAAGTTGAGCCTAACGAATTCGAATGGACTAATTGGGGAGTGTTGCCAGAAATGTGCTATTTCGTGATTATTGGTTTCTTAAGTACGATATTGTTATTTGTCTACGAATTTCGAACATGTATCAAAGAATGTCTGGGTTTCTCTATACCAATGGATAATAGGTAAAATGTATTTAAATTGATGCTATTGAAGGTTTTTGTATTCAGATTAGTTATCTGGTAAAACGCATTTATTTAACTTGGTCGTGTTGTATTGAGAGAAAGATACGAATCTCTAAAATAGGCCTAAAATAGGATGTTGCATGTTCTTTCATACCTTTGCATAGGCAGGTATGATGTTGTCAGGTATGATGATCATTTGTAGTTTCTTCATCATTTTTCTCACACAATAAACAAAAAAATTCAAAACTAATACACAACTTACGCACTGAAACCACTAAGATCACAAACAAAAATAATAAAGGCAAAAAATAATATTACACAATAATCGTTGTTGACGTGGAAGCATGCAACACAACGCCTGCTATTATGCCTCACATGCAAGAGCACGTCCGAAAATGATCTCTTGCATTCGCGAAATCTCCAGAAGTGTCTCTGGGGGGGGGGGGGGGGGTGGTCTGGGCTTACTTAGACCCAGTGGGTAATTTTCGATGTTAAGATAATAAAAAAAATGTCTTCTACGAACTGAATCCGATCGACACAATTTTTGGTTTTTGTGCACATAAGGCATTACAACAAGAAGTTTCAGATCGTGGGTAAGCATCTGTCTGCTATTTCGAGTGTTTGATAGTTTTTTTTTTCATTTGTTTGATAGTTTCTTTTTCATTTGACCCTAAGCTTGAATAAATTATTTTATATCACACCAACGACAAGCAAGACACGAGAAGCAATACTTTTTCTATACAAAATTCTATTGCTTCTCGTGTCTTCCTTGTCGTTGGTGTGCATTTTCGTTATACAGAATAAAGCAGTAAATCCGAAATTAGGATAATCTATACAAACGATTTTTTTTATCCGCCGTGTATAAATTCTGCAATGCACAGAAAAAATCTGAACGATTGGTATAACTAGTAATACCGATAATAATGGTTTGTGAAAACTAAAATATAAGATGTACGTATGTCCCTCTTTCGATATTTTCGAGATGACGTGAAAAAATTGCATCTATTGCAGTTCTGGATTTTATTGTTGATTGATTGGGATTATTATTTCTGTGCAGACAAACTTTTTCGCGAAGAAAGTTAGTTAGCAGTAATGCATCACTTCAATCAAAACTTTCCACGATAAAATCTCCCACGAGAATCATAGAAGTAAGCTCCAAAAACTATACAGCTGAGATCCAAAGTATATATTTCTTTCTTTCTTTCTTTTAACCATGCGGTGATTCTTTATAGAGCTACTATTTAGTCGCATGATGACGAAGAACGTTCGAACGAGGTTAAGTAACATGATATTCAACGTGAGTGTTATACGCCAGAATAGTGAGGATTTGAAAATTTGTGGCCATAATACTCACAAAGTGTCCTTATTAAAGAAAATTCAGTTGACTTCGTCTATTAGTCGGTGTCGGTTGTGTTAATTTGTTTTAATAAGTGTACTTCTTGTTTGTTAATGTTATTCCAAAAATTATTTGTTCGTAATACATGTGAGTGTTTTTATTATAATAAACAATAATAATTATTAATGTAATATTTGCATTTGTGTTTTATTATAACATAATATTTAATGTTTTAAACATATTAACAAAGTGTTGTTGTTTTGCATGCTTGCTGTGTTTTGCTTTCCTCTTTGTGCAGTGATTTGTTTATCTTAGTCTCAGTGATTGTTGTTTTTGTTCTTTGTTTGAACTTAACTGTGCGCTCGTTGTGTTAAAATAATAGCCCTAAAAGCACATTTGGCATCTGCTTACTTTTTCAATCTTTAAGCATGGAATATTTTTCTGTGGAAAATATTGTCGCTTGTTCTTTGAACGAGCTATGTAAATGTCAAAATATTCTGTACCCCATGTTTAGTTGTTCTGGTCCATGTGAGCAAATGTTTCATGCATCTTGTGCCGGTATTTCTAAATCATGTCTAGACGATTTAGTATCTGTACGATCAGGTCTTCGCTGGTACTGTGCTTTGTGCAGGGCACTTTCCCCAGATGAACTTTATTCAAAAATAAAGCTTTTCGGGGAAAGTCTTAATACGTTAAATAACAATTTTCGAGAAATTGTCACATTTTTTAGCGAAATTAGAGCCGCACCCAGTACCAGCGTCTATGATGAAATATCTATTCCGGAAAATGTCTTACCTTCTTTGTCACAAACTGTTTCTTCCGGGACTCAAACTATTATTTCATCAGAAAAAGACCATTCTATTTCAAAAAGAAAGAGGAAGAACAAAAATAAGAACAAAAATAAGCGTCGCAAAGCATCTTTGAATAACAATACTCCAGTTTCTTCTTCGTCACCCACTAATATTTCTACTTTGGCTAATAGTCCAGTTTTACCTCCTATTGAATCCACAAATCATTTAAATTTAAGGGCAGTGTCAAGGAGGAAAAATTTATTTATTTCACGTCTTCAGCCTGACACAACTGTTGAAAACGTTTTGACGTTTATCAAACATAACAACTTGTTGAGTCAAAAAGACTTTTTTTCATGTAAAAAAATAGGGAATAAACCTTCCCACGCTTCCTTCATTCTCACAGTTCCAGCTGAAGAGTTTGCAAATGTTTTAAATTCTAATTTGTGGACCGATAATATATTCGTTTCAGAGTTTCTGCCTAAGAATAAGTCTAGAAGGACGACTCAACCTGTTCGTCAAACTCAAAAAAACTGAATAGGCTATCCCTTTACTATCAAAATGTAAGGGGATTACGCTCTAAGACGCGAGACATATTTTTAATGTCTCAAAATTTGTCTGAAGATATTATCGCATTGACTGAAACGTGGTTAAATGGAAGCATTACTGACTTGGAATTGTTTGATAATAGCTTTGAAGTATATAGAAAAGACAGATACGCTGGCAATACTTCTGCTGTCGGTGGTGGTGTCTTATTAGCTGTTAGGAACTCCTTCGTTAGTTCCATTATCGATATTCCCTGCTCTTCTAATATCGAACTTATATGCATTAAGATTGTACATTGTAATTCTTATGTATATGTAGTTAATGCTTATGTTCCTCCAAAGAGCAGAGTGGAAGTTTATGCAAGCCTTGCGGATTGCATAGAATACGTTATAAATATTCTTGACGTTAGTGACGACATTTTATTGTTGGGTGATTTTAATCTGCCTGACTTGAAATGGGAATCTTCAGACGATGATACATATTTTTGTGCATCTAATTCGAAGACACGCCAAGAGCATATATTTGTTGATAATATATGTTCTGACTTACAACAAGTAAGTTGTATTTATAATAAGTCGTGAAAGACTTCTTGACCTGGTCTTAACTACAGACTGTAACAACGTGATTGTTAAGAGGGCCCTTCATGCTCTAACTTCTGTTGATGACTACCATCCACCACTGAGCATATGGTACAAGTCCGACAGGGAAAATATGGTGAATTCCAATTCAATAGATAAAGTTTATGAATTCAATTTCAAAAAAGCTGACTTTCTGAGGTTGAATCATTTACTTCATAATAAACTTAATGTAATTTTAGAATATTTTAATGGTAATAATCTTGAAGATTCAATTAATTTTTTTTATATGGAAATCTTTACTATGTTTTCTGAGTCCGTGCCGTATAGCCTAAAATTTGCGAAAAATTGTGCTTACCCTTGGTACACAAGGGAATTAAAGACTCTTCGCAACAACAGGAATAGGGCATGGAAGAAATATGTCTGTAGCTTAGACTTAAATGACCTAGAAACCTACAAGCGTTTGTTTCTGGATTTTGAAAGTTGCTCAGCTACCTTATATCAAAATTATTTAGACAATATTAAGCTGAGAATATTGTCTGATCCAAAGAAATTCTGGGGTTTCATAAACACCAAAAAAAAATCTGATGGATTCCCTTCATCATTTAAGACTTCTGACGGATTTACTGACGATCCCGTTATAATTTGTGGCCTATTTGCCACTCTCTTTAAAGAGTCATTCTGTTCAGACTCTTTTAGTCCTGATGAAGTTTATTTTGAATATATGAACTCTACACCCAGGGTTTCGTTGGGCCCTATATCTTTTAACTCAGAGGATATTTTAAAGTATATTGGATCGATCGAAGAAGATTTCAATGCTGGACCTGACGGAATTCCTGCCGCAGTGTTAACGCAATATGGTTCCGTTCTAAGCCAACCACTCTCCATATTATTCAATAAATCAATTAGGGAATGTAATTTTCCACTTTTTTGGAAAAAATCTTTTATAAGTCCTATTTATAAAAAAGGTTGTAGGAATGATGTAAACAACTATAGGCCTATCGCTAAACTCTCATCGATTCCAAAACTTATCGAGCGGCTCGTGTATGATCGTGTGAAGATTCATTGTGCGAGGGTCATAACAACTCGTCAGCATGGATTTGTTACTGGCAGATCCACTGTGTCTAATCTCCTCGATTTTACAACATTCTGCTTAAATTCAGTTTATTCAGGTAACCAGGTCGATTGTATTTACACTGATTTTAGTAAAGCATTTGATAAACTACCACACAAATTAATTGTATTTAAACTAAAGTTAATGGGTTTTCCAAAATGAGCAATATGATTTATGTCCTAATATTTTCCTCAATTTTATAATCATACAGAGACCTCTTTCTGGAGGAGTACAAGCGTGCACATGACGACACCAATAAATATCAAAACGATATAATCATGGAACACGTACGAGTAAGAAACCTCAAAAGTGCCGACTATCAAAAAATGCCTCTTGTGATGTCTAACGTAAGCAAGTTCTATGGTAAAAAGTTCAGTGTCAGTAGAGTGACACTCTTAATTGAACGGTTCGTTTGCAAATGCAAATATTCTATTAGAAGAGGATATTAATATTGAAAAATTATGTAGGGGTGAATGTTTCGGACTGCTCGGAATAAATGCTTCCGGGAAAACAACTACTTTAAAAATGTTGGTTGGTGATGAGAGTTTTAGTAGCGGTCGTGCTTATGTACATGGTATCAGTTTGCTGGATGACATGTTAGAAGTGTACAAGTATATTGGATACTGTCCGAATTTTAGCACAGCCCCAAACTATATGACTTGTCGACAAATGGTGCAATTTTTTTGCTTTCTACGTGGTATACCACTAAAGTATATTGGAGAAATGAGCGAAAGTTTAGGAAAGGTACTCGGAGTCATGAAGAACTTTGACAAGCTTGTTTTTATCACCAGTCCTGGTATAAAACGCCGTTTGACCACTGCAATCGCCCTTATAGGCAACCCTCCACTAATATATTTTGATGAGCTCACGGTTGGCATTGATCCGGCTGGACGACGGCAAATGTGGAACATTATTGGCAGGATGTATAGACTTGGTACAACTATAATGGTTACCGCACATGATCCAAGCGATTCGGAACGCTTTTGCACGCGTATAGGAATAATTAACAAGGGATGTATGGTATGCCTTGACTATGTATATAATCTGCAAACAAGATATATAAAGGCATATATCCTACAATTGAAACTTAAATCTTCTACAAAGCTCGAAGACAGCCTTGGGGAAAGTACTTCATCAAATAGCTATCAGAGATTGGGTTCTTTATATCAAGTAAACAAAGTAGCGCAATTTATGGAATATATATATCCAAATTCTACACTCAGGTAAGCAAGTTATATTAACATATTATATTTACATGTTTCTACAGAAAAAAGCTCAACTCTTTTTCATTTTTATAGACACACGCATGGAAAGTATCTGTCATATATGATTCCATCGGAGAATACGTCTGTATCGCAGATTTACAAAAGAGTAAAACGTAAAGCATATTCTTTAAATATTGAACATTTTTCAGTTACGTGGGAAACGCTTTCACTACTGTTATATGAGTTGGTTGAAAAGAACCTAAATAATAAAGAAATATGATAAAAGTTATTAATAAAAATAGGGAACAGAATATTTGTTTTTCTTTTATCACAGCTATGCTACTATTCTCCAAGCAATAATGATTGTTCAATATCAAAAATAAAGATAAATCCGAAAAAATTAATATCAAAGATGGAATTTGAAAATTTTCAAAACTACAAATATTAGTTAATGGAATAATTGGCTCTATACTTAACCTTTAAAATCTGAAATGGACAAGATTTTTCAGTGATCCATTTATGAATGGCAGGGCTATACCTAAATATTTTTTCTTCAATCGGACTAGATTCGCAAAAAAAGCTAGTAGTAACTTTAAAATAAAAAACATGTATAAAATATATATTATAAAAAATATTTGTTAACAGAAAAATCTTTGGCGTTAGGTACAAAGGACTTAAGTCAAAAAATGGGAATTCGGGCATTTGATTGGTTTCTAATCAGTTATTTTTCCTCTTTCGATTACTGTCAACTTTGGTGTAATAGAACTGCATCCCATTTTAATTGGTTTTTTACAAAATACTTCACCCGCATTTGCTATAAATAAAACAATATTAAATTTCAATTTACTAAAAACAATATTTTTTGACTTAAGTTCTTTGTACCTAACGCCAAAGAAATATGTATGACAAAGTGTGTAACGTTCGCAACGCCATGAAATTACTCTAAAATTATATTTATTGAATACAGCAAATGTTAACGCATATAAAGTGTTTGTGGAATGGGGAGGGGGGGAAAGTTTTAGAGTTTCACCCAGGCCCCACTCCCCGCCTCCCGTCTTATTCTTCAAGCGAAAGCAAAAGCGAATACAAATGGTACTTTCTTAATTTATGATTCTAAAAAATACATTAAAAGTACAACACAAGAACCCAGCAAAATTTTTGATACAAATGTGACGAATGCATGTCACTGCTTCCAGAAGACATTGATCCAATTGTGCTTATTCTTAGTCTTATCAAGAAGTGCTTTGCAGAGGCATTCTCATAAACTACTTCTGCAAGACACAAATAATAAATTGTATATAATTATAATATATGTTTTAGATATTTTCCGTGGGATTTTTTAAACCCCCAACAAAACCCAACTACTTCCTACTTCCAAGACCAAAATGCCGTGAAAATTTTTAAACCCCCCTTAAACACAAAAACCATTTCATTCCATGAAATAATGCCTTCTTGAAGCTTTCCTGGAAAACACCTACGAGAATATTTTCATTGAAGGGCTCAAATCAATTTTCCGTTGAAAAAATTCTGGAAGCACTTTTAGATAAGACTAAAGGCCCAACCAAGTTATGCTTAAGCAAACAAAATTTTGAGAGCGAAAGCACGCACTTACACAGCAACATGATTCAATTACTATAGGTTGTCTATTCATTTGACGTTTACTCACAAGAATGAAGATATACACCCGTAAAATTGAAGAAAAGAGCAAAAGAGTAATTTTTCAATGTCATCAAAGTAATCAGTTGCAGGATTATCATACTTTTTCGCAGTACTAAATACCCAAGGATACATTTCACTGCTGCTTTTTCTACTACGTTCTGCACTGCTTGTTTTGATAGAAAATTTAAGTGAGTTTTTAAAAAACTAATTTCAATATTTTGTTGTGCAAATCTATTCACACCGCTGACGGCTTATTGGATCCACTGGCACATTATATTTTCGAATTTTATCACCAGAATAAACTGTTTTGCAAATACCGCACATTGAAGGCATTATTATTTTAATAATTACAACTTAATAGTCTCGATTAATATTTAAATTGAAAAAAAACGGCTCGCAACAAAATATGAAAACAATTTTCAATAATTATTAAAGCAATAACTATTATAAACGCAATGCACACTATTTTTTCTGCTAACAGCAAAATATAGATTAACTACTTTTTTTAAAAAAAAATACAAAACAAAACTCTGAAACATAACTTTTTTCATAGAAGACCACAAAACCCTGGTTGTCATTTATACTTGAGAGAGAATATATATTTTTTTTACAAATTTACGGGTGTTGTCAAACGAATGGACAACCTATAATAATTGAATCATGCACATCAATATATGAAGTCGCCCAAGTTTTGTCTAAGCATTCTTTTCGTTGTTTTTCAACTTTCGTTTTCTTTTTGAAACTTGAGAGAGAGCGCTTGACATCGTAGTTTGCTAAGCAAAATAGGATTGCTAACTGTATTGAGGACGTGTTTAATTAAAATTTTATTATTTGTATGCCAAATTTTTCAATGAAAAATATTGTTTCTTGTTTTGTTTGTGTATATTTAAGCAAATCATGGAAAATGTGTATATTTTTCCTGAGAAATTTTGCTTTTACAAATTTTTTTTTTGTCTGCCGATTGAAAAAAATACACTAAGTTGTTAATTCAAAATTAATGCAGGTCCCAATTTTGTTGATAAGCTCATTAAAATTGCTAAAAAACATAAAAACATATATAAAAAAGCTGGAAGGCACTATTTCAACAAATTTTTCAAAGAACTTTTAAACTTTTCTATTATATTTTTGTTAAGATTTTGTACCCTACCCACTACGCCACTGGCCCACTACACTACTGTGCCTACAAATCGAATATTTTGAGCAACAACTACACATATACACAGCATGCATGAGACCAGCTAGCCAGCCAATATCTAACAACAACTACAACAAGCCCAACAATCACACGGTATCAACGAGCTAAACGAGCGAATTTAACATTCACGCTGATGCACGATGTTATTATTCTCATGAAGTTTACATGTGATGGTGAATAAGAGTTTGTCAGACTTAGGCACGGCTCCAAAGCGTAGTGCTTTACTCCGTCGTATACGTGTTGAACGATAACAAGTCCGTAGTTTACAAACGAGCAATCGTAAGGTGGCTCGTCGTTCTCTTGTACACAACAAGAACGACGATATATGATTTGTTGGTTTCATCTTTCATTCTCAAGCATAACCGCTTTACTTGTTGCCGCTCAAATAATTCGATTAAGCTGTAATGTGCGGTATGTAAGTGCGAAAGAGATGTCAGCTTAAGTTGATTATTTGAAAATATTTCAGTTTTATCGAAACTGTTTGGACCATGGCAGAATAACCAGGTAGGGTAAAGAGATTCACCACACCGACAGCTAATGTCAAAATTACTTTTAGCGATGCCACTTTTCAGTATTGTTGATTATTGTGAGACAAATGCTTTGAGGGGAATTTATACTAAGGTAAATGGGATAAAGTAAGAAAAAAATGTATATTTAATGAAACATATAAGTTTTTGTGTGATTTTAAAGTTTTATTTTCACTAATTTATTATTGCCCATTATTTTTTGTTTATTTTTTTGAATTCTTAATTTTAATATAAATATTAATTTAAAAAAATCAAAAACACAAAAGCGCAACTGTTTGAAACATTGAAATTCGAGCGAATGGCCCAATCTACCTTATTATATCACAAAATTCTAGGACGCTGCTTCAAATTTTGCTTAAAAATAAAAACTTGTACTTCCCCGTTTTCCAGTTTAGTAAAAAGAATAATATTTAACAGATTCCGCTCTCAGTGCGCATAAAAGTGCAGCCTACATCACATGTGAAAATACATGCACACAAAAAAATACATACACAACAAACGAAACTAAGCAAACGAATCTAATTGGCTTATTGGAAAACAAACGAAATACAAAGAAACAGTCAAACTGCTGTAAAAACACATAAAGCAACACCTGCTTATAGAACTTTAAAAACCACGTTCATCAAACATATCATTGGGCTACTTAAGACTACCAGACTTTTGGTTTGTAGAGCTTTCATGTAAAAAAACAACATAAGTATATAAAAACAGGTTGGTAAAGTGTGATATTAATACTACGGGGTTTTTTAGCCACACTGAAAACCACGCAACTGTGAATACCCTTAACGATGCAATCTTGGATTTTTCTTTGAAGATACGGCATCACCGTATTTTGTGATTTTGACATGATTTTGACATTAGCTGTCGGTGTGGTGAATCTCTTTACCTTACCTGGTTATTCTGCCATGGTTTGGACCATGGTTTAATTATTAACAGATAGCATTTACAGTTGTTATGTTAACCATCTCCTGGGCAACTGGCGTAGGATGTGTTGCTAAAGTGTTCATAGATCATGCGCAAATGAGGTGAATTGAAAATAACTTGCGCATAAATTATGATAAAATTATTAATTGTTTTAAAATATTGTTTTTAAATTAAAAATTATTACATTAAACCAGCATATTTCGATGCCATTTTTTTAATTTTTTGGAGTTTTCGTCTACAGATTCGTGATCAGCGACACCTGGGACCCCTCGAATAACAAATTTTTTTTGAAATAATGAATTAGTTTTTATTTTATCTAATGTTACATATTTGTAAAACCAATTAAATAATATTTTCAAACAATCAAAAGCAAAATCGAATTTTTTCTCAGCTTGGTCTCAATTGTCTGGCAATAATGGTCAATGATTCTACTGCTCATAATTTTTTAATTCAATCTCAGGTAGCGATGTATTTTTTGTTATTCCAAAGAAGTAATAAGAGAAAGTTAACAAAAAAATTAAATGAGTTTATAGTTTCAAATTAAATATGAAAGGTTTATGTTTAATTTAAAGTATATTTTAATTATCAGCGTACGAAAGAGATGTCGGTTGATGCTGCTTATTTAAAAAGGTTGTTATCGGAAGTGACGTCAGAAATTTTGTTAGAAAAATTTTGTAAGGTCAACGCAGAAGTTCATTTGGCGCACTGACTTGTCTTTATACTCATTAACACAAACAGTTTTGGCTTTTGTATGGTTTTGTTTACTAATATATAAATTAAGAGAAAAATTCATATATTATTTAACAAAGGAACTTTTTTCATAAGGTACAAAATTTGTTGTGCCAAAATAATAAGAAATAATTTTGATATGTAAATAAATATTTGAACTTCATTTAGATTTACATATGCAGCTATGTACAAAATTGCATATTATATTTACATTTATACAAATAAATATTTATATATTAAAAAAAAGAATTTCATTGAATGAAAAGTAACTTTAAAGTATTAATAATAAACGTTTGTTTAAAATAAATATAAAATGACTAAGAGTTCAATACAATAAAACAACTATTATATTTATATAAAGAAATATTTATATTAAAAAAAAAAATTTCATTCAATGAAAAGGAACTTTAAAGTAATATAAAAAGTAATATAAAAAGTAAATAAAAAATGACAAAGAGTTCAATAAAATAAGTAAATGGAAAAGTTCAAGTTACTTGCTACACAAAATAAAAAATGGTTTAGAACAATATAAAATAAAAAATGTTTTAGTAACTTAAAAAATTTTGAAATTTTTAAATTATTTTCAAAATTGCTGTTAATAAAAATAAGTTGTGATACTTTTTCCGCAGACAACCTGGAACGGTTATTAGTCAGAGTTAAGCCTGCTTTTGAAAAAATGCGTTCGCACGGAACAGATGTCGCTACTAAGGATAACTGCCTCAGGACATGATCGTACAACATAAGATAATATACTTCTCCAGTTGATGTGAATAAATTGAGATGTTAACATTTAGGTAGTAGTTTGTTAAAGTTTGTGTAGTAAGTTCATTATAAAAATTTCTAAAAAGAGAGTAAAAGGAGCATTCAAGCCGTTCCTCATGCATGTCCTACATACCAGATTTTAATATGTCCGAGGAACTATCTAGTTCTGCTAGTTCCATTTGTTTTAATGAAAGCATGTTCAAAACGAAATGGACAGAGCAATGTGCATAACAAGAACAACGAAATGTCAACTTACCATTTCATATATCAGTTCTTTTGTTCGCTCACAAACATCATCTTTGCACTTCTAGCAAAGAGAATATATATAAAGAGTTACAGAAACAGAGAAATTGCTCTTTAAAATATTTTCAAGCATGTAAGGATTGGGTTCTGCCGGCGCGCTGCTACTGTTATGCTGCCGTTGTTCTTGAGGTCTGTTTTGGGCAGAGCTGTTGTTAAATTTATGTGTGTACAAACGAGCTAGGAACATGTTTGTTCTTTTTACCTTTTTTTTTCCTATTAGAATTGCGATCATTTGGTATATTTAAGGAATTATGAATGAAATGAAGCAATCAAATATTCTTATGTTCTGTTTTGATTATCAAGTATGCCCAAAAATTGTCAGCTTTGTTTGGGCTGATTCTTGTATGCATCTTTTTTGCTAAATTTCTAAATAGAAGACTTTTGATGCAATTCAACAATATTTTCTAGATTTTCAGATTTTCAGAATTTTATGTTTTCTAGATCTATCATTTGGTATATTGAAAGAAATATTTTTGAATG
Organism: Dichetophora obliterata; assembly: GCA_963920525.1. Classification (NCBI taxonomy): domain Eukaryota; kingdom Metazoa; phylum Arthropoda; class Insecta; order Diptera; family Sciomyzidae; genus Dichetophora; species Dichetophora obliterata. Next base: position 309,614,326 of record OY986435.1, read on the forward strand.
AAGCAAAACGAGTTTCTTTCAATTTACCAATATAGATTTGTAGATATCTTTGTTTTGTGTTTATATATTCATGAATGCCAAAAAGTGGTTAACTTTGCTTTGGGTAATTTTTTTTTAACATTTGTTTGCTAAATTTTTAAAAAGAAGATTTTAAAAATTAATTTGAAAAAATATCAATGCAATTGCAATTATATTTTATTTCAGAATTTTATAATGAAATGTCCTAAATTATTCATTTTTTGTAATATACAAAGAACTAGTACCTACATAATTAAAGGATTTTTTGAATTGGCAATTTAAAGTTGTCTTACAATAAAATGTACAGCCAAATTAAGGCTATTTTATTCTATACACTAGGTGATATACCCGGTGTTACCGAGAAGTTAAATATATTTTAAATTTTAACATATGTACAATTTTCGTTTTAATGCTTCTAAAAATACCGAATAATGAAAGACATGTCCTCGAGTTACCAAATATCAGCGTTTAAGTTACAAGGCCCTGAATTGCTTAAGATTTAATTTATGGTACTTTTTTCTGTTTGAGACTGCCCAAGAAATTACTCCTTAGGGCAAAGCATTTTTTAAAAATTATAAAAACGACATATTAAAAAATTTAATTCGTCACAAAAATCGAAGGGGGAAATATTCCATTTTTCTTAAAAGAAATAGAAAAACAAATTTTTATGTCAAACTAAAATAGTTTTTGCATAAGAGTGATACTACATATGAAAGAGTATAAAATTGCAATTTTTGGTTTGAATTGTTTTTACAATAAAAACAACTTTTGTACCATTCTTTGGAAGAAAATATAGTTTTTGGACCTTTTTTTAAAAAAGATTAATAATAAAAATCCTTAAGTAATGGAAATGATGCAGTAATTTTTTGCAAGTACTTTAATTGAACTTTTAGACAAAAGAAGATTGAATGAAATATATTAAAACTGAACGAAGATATTTGCGTCGAAATTCAAAACTTTGAATTTGGAATACTTTTTTGGCTTTTTAGGTTATATACAAAAATTCATTGTACTGAGACAGTTTTAAAGATATGAGAATGTTATTGGTGTCAAACAAACAGAAAATTTTTTTCATTATTATCCTTAAGAAAATTAAAAAAGTTAATATACATTAACATATATTAAATAAAAAAAAATGCATATTGTAGGGTACTCATTATAGACAAACGAAAACAGTCCAGGAGGTGTTTGTAGCCCTTTTGATAATCAAAACCTCTTTCATAGGTTATATAAACGCATTTGTAGTTTTTATGCTCATTATGCAACATATAGTCACATAGTCAAAATAAACTTATTAAAATAAGAATAAAACGGGTTTATTTTAATAAATTTACCGCACTTGGTTAAACAATTTAACAACTTTACACCCGTTTTTCCAAAACGTAACATTCATAAAAGAATACACAGAAATTAAAATGTAAAATTAGTAAGGATTAGCAAAAATAATTTAATTAATTGAAACATTTAATTTTGATTAAATATAAGAAATAAAAAGCATGAACATTTAATTACATTTTTATTGAAAATAATCTATGTGCGATCATTGTGTATGTTAAGGGATGCAAATCCGCTCAAACGGTTCTCACTCATTGAACTACGGATGTATGTTTTAAGAAATTTTAGAGATGAGAACTATATTTTATTTCTCTCAAATATTTTCATTTTACACAAACTACATAAATCATAAAACCAAAAAAATTACTTCAACGATTGAGTTAAACTTTTCATCGGGTCAGAATTCTGAAAAATCAACTTTAAAAAATCAACTTTGAAAAATCAAAATTGTAAGATCTATTTTGAAAATATCATGAATAACTTAACACATTCCTTAAAAATTAAACTAGTTCTAGACTCACATCTTTAATTCGAAAGTTAATTGAAAAAAAACTCTTGACTACAAAATAGTCCCAATGAAAGGGGCTGAAAATTTTATTATATAAACATTTTTTGTTGTGCCGAAAATAACGAAGAGACTGTGATGCAATGTCACCATAAGAAGAGCTAAAGAAAACGCAGAATTTATTATAGGATCCAATAGTGCCCCATTTAATATTGGAGTGCACAGAACAAATTATGCTCCTAATTCACCAATCATGAGAACTTTGTGAAAATTTAATAACCTATCAAATGTATATTCTATTGATTTTTCAGTCACTAAGACGATAATTTTCAATCAATTAAACTCAATTTATTAAAGTGTAGTATCTATTTCTTTGCAAGTACATTTTTTTAAGCATATAGTCAGTAAGGTTGACATACCATTGATTAAATAAGTAAATAAATAACGATACATCGGTTTTTACTATTGTTGTTTAGACGATTCAACTCATAGCGCAGAATTTTACACGTAAACGCAACTTCAGTATATGACTTGTTAAGTTTTTTGTAACGTATTAAAGTGATTCAATGAAATAATTGTTGAAATGTATTAATTTTTATTAATATGTTGGTCCTCTCGGGGGGTTGATCCCCCCAAAACTTCCCCTTGTCTACGGCCCTGCATATAGTTCCTAATTATTATATTAAATAAAAAGCTAAATACTTAATTTGCTTGGAAGTTTTAAATTTAGTGGTGAAAAAAAAGTTTTTCAGTGGAAATAGAATTAGTAAGTAAAAACCTCCCAATATTAATATAATATAATAAATGTTAAATATTTTTATAAATTAATTTATATTACCTTCCTGCAAACACTTCAAATAAATTGTTACTTTTCTGCATTTCTATTGCAGAAATCAATTGCAGAATTTCTTTTAAGAAAATCACAGTTATTTTAGCATTTTAACATCCGATAATTTAAAGTATCGCATGCTTTATCAGACATCAGATGTATTAAAAAAAAATCGCAAAAATTTCTATGAAATGTTGTGAAAATATTTTCTTAAACAGGTTTACAAAATTGTGCAATAATGTTCGCAACTTTGAACTATTTAAAAATAAAAAATTATTTCTAAATAAATTAATTTTAATTAATATATAATTTCATTTAATATTTTTTTGGAATTTGTAATTAAAATTTTAGAGTAAAAATGAAATTAAAATACAATAATATGTTCGATATTGGTAAATTGAAAGAAAGCCGTTTTGCTTTATTTCATAAATATTTCTTTGAATCTACCAAATGATCGGATATAGAAAAGATAAAATTCTGAAATAAAATATAATTAATATAATATATTTAAAATATAATTAAAATATAATTTCAATTGCATGAAAAATCTTCCTTGCTAGAAATGTAGCAAAAAAAATGTAAATAAAACTCAGCCAAAAAAAGTTGAGAATCAGAACAGAACTCTAAAATATCTGCAAATTGGTAAATTCAAGGAAATGTTGCTTTGCTTCAATTCATTCATAATTCCTTTAACATGCCAAATGATCGCAATTCTAGTAGGAAAAAAAAGGTAAAAAGAACAAACATGTTCCTAGCTCGTTTGTACACACATAAATTTAACAACAGCTCTGCCCAAAACAGACCTCAAGAACGTCGGCAGCATAACAGTAGCAGCGCGCCGGCAGAACCCAATCCTTACATGCTTGAAAATATTTTAAAGAGCAATTTCTCTGTTTCTGTAACTCTTTATATATATTCTCTTTGGGTATATGCAGCGCTGACTGTGCTCTCTTTCCATACTGCCATGTCTGTCAAATTTAGCTGTGTGGCGAATGGAAACAAAAGAAAATAAAGAAAAAGTTTTGCTTCGTTTCGACAATTCCGGCAGTATGCTCTCATCTGGTGCATATACCTGTATTTTTCTACCATGCTCGTAAACTAAACAACCGCGGTTCAAACCACAGCTCAGACAGAATGTTTTTCAATTGAATTAATTTATGTTTAGACGCTACGTCTCTGCAGACAACAGTGGGGTTCACATGATCCTACATGTTGTCACGCCTGGCGTGATGGCCTTGAATCTGAAATATTTCAAATTCAAGATAACATGTTGTCAGTCGGCTGGAAATACGAGGATTGTCCTACAATGCGTGACAACATGTAGGACCATGTGAACCTTGCTAATGGCAAAACTCAGAAAGTAAAACTTCCATGTAGAGTTTCTTGATAACATAAGCCGTTCGGAGTCGGTATAAAACTCGTAGGTCCAGTTCTCCATCATTTGTGATCAAACATTTAATTACACGTATAGCTTTCTACAAGATTTCTATCTCTTCTACTTGATCTGTCTATTTTTAAACTTGCCTAAAACGTTCTCTCCTGTTCTTTATCCTTGTGTTTGGCTCTAGTCATTCGTCTAATGGTGGTAGTGAAAACAAAAAAAATATGATTTAGATTTTGTGTAGGCAGCACAGGGGCCTTAATGTAGTGCATTTCAATGTACGCAGTTTAAATATGGCAAAACTTGACTACATAAGATATATCTTTGAAGACTCTTTGGTAGACATAGTATGCATTTCTGAAACGTGGCTATGTGATGACATAAATCAAGCAATCTGCAATATAAAAAATTTTAAGCTGTTTCGAAATGATCGATTTGACAAAAAGGGTGGAGGAGTTGCAGTTTACTGTAAAAATAATTTAAAATCTGAATTTGTAAGTAAGACGACTGGTTCAGGTATTGAGTTCTTAAATATCTGTATATCTGATCAAAATACTAAAATGCTTCTGTCATGTGTCTATAACCCAAATAAATGTCACCCTGTTGATCCATTGTTTTCTGTATTGTCCAACTGTTTTCTAGATTATGATTTAATGTTATTGTGTGGAGACTTCAATATCAATATTATCTCGAACGACCTTCTAAAACATACGTTATATGACAAAATATCGGCGTTAGGATTATCAATAGTGAATGAAAGTCTACCCACCCGATTTGCTGACAATACTAACCCAAGTCTTTTGGACTACTTCATTATTTCTGACTGTTCTGCTGTGTTGTTATTTGACCAATTGTACTTCATTTCTGAACACGACTTAATTTTTTGTTCGTTAAATATCAACTTTTCTCGTAATATTATGTCTAATACAATCTCATATCGCGATTTTAAATCTATTGATTACACGTCTCTGTTAAATGATATATCAATCACCCCCTTTAATAATTGCTGGCTTCATCCCAATATTAATGATAAACTTAGATCACTTATGGATCCAATAAAATATTTATTTGATAAACATGTCCCCCTGCGTTCGATAAATATCAAGAATACATCTTGTCCTTGGTTTTCCCAAAATGTTTTAAATGCCTTAAAAAAAAGGAACAAGCTTCGAACAATATGGAGAAAAAATCCCACCTCATCCAACTGGAATATCTATAGAACTGCTAGAAATGAGTCCGTTCTTATTACTAGACAAGCCAAATCACGTTATTACTCGGCAAAACTAAAACTATCGCTCCCATCCAAAAAACTTTGGGTAAACATTAAAAAACTTGGAGTATGCAATAAAGATACCACTAAATGCAATATAAATCCTGAAACTCTCAATAATTTTTTTGTTGGTGCTGTTGATAACTCAAGTAGTACTATACCCCCCTATTGTTATATGACCACGCAACAATTTTTTAAGTTCACACCAGTAAATGAATTTGATGTTGGCAAGTGTGTAATGCAAGTTAAATCAAATGCTACAGATGAGGATGGTGTTCCCATAAAGTTCATAAAACTCATACTCCCTCATATAATTAGCTCTATTACACATATAATTAATTCATGTTTTATGTCGTCATCATTTCCAAACTTGTGGAAAACTGCAATTGTTCTACCTGTTGCAAAAAACATAACCCTTCTGGTCCGAATGACTTTAGGCCAATAAGCATTTTACCGCCACTGTCAAAAGTATGTGAGAAGCTCATGGCTCAGCAAATCAATAAACACTTACTTGAAAAAAAACTATTATCCCCTTTGCAATCTGGTTTTCGAGCTGGGCATGGGTGTTCTTCTGCAGTTGTTAAAGTTCTTGATGACATACGACCAGAATATGACGCCGGGTCTATGACTTTGCTCTGCCTTCTTGACTTCTCTAAGGCTTTTGATAAAGTTAATCATCAATACTTGTGTCATAAGCTTAAGAATTTGTTTGGGTTTTGTGATAGTGCCGTCAATCTGATGTCTAATAATTTGCTAAATAGGACTCAAAAAGTCAATGTTGGTCAATTGTCTTCTCAGTATAAACTAGTCTTAAGTGGTGTTCCACAAGGATCCATACTAGGTCCTCTTTTGTTTTCATTGTTTATAAATGATATTTTCTGTGTGTGCAAACATGCATCTGTTCATGCTTATGCAGATGATGTACAGCTGTATTTGTCACGTCAAACTTCGCTTCTTGAAGATCTTTGCTGTAGATTGAATGAAGATCTTAGCAGTATTAATAATTGGGCCAGTAGCAATGGTCTTCAACTAAATGCATTAAAGTCGTATGTTCTTCCTATTTGTAAGAATAAAAATTGTTTAAATGATGTCCCGGATTTGTTTATTGGAACAAGTAAGCTTACTGTTGTGTCAAAAATTGTAAATCTTGGTTTCCATATTAATTCGTCTCTATCATGTGTTGATCATGTAAGCAGTGTAGTCAAAAAAGTTTATTATGTCCTTCGTAATTTAAGAATGTCAGCTTATGTAACTCCTGTTGATATAAAACGAAAGTTGGTGATCCAACTGATCTTACCAGTTATAATGTATGCTCAAATAGTATACAGTAAACTTGACTCATCCTCCCAATTAAAACTTCAAATTGCTTTTAATTATGCCACACGCTATGTATACGGCTTGCGAAAATTTGACAATTTATCTAGTTACAGAAATGCAATACTCGGATGTGATTTAACTGCATACTTGAATGCAAGAAACTGTATATAAGTTAACACATCTAACACGTGCAGCCGCCTTAAAATGCTAACGATCGGTCCGCTCCCACGCTGACGATCAGTTTAGCAAAACGTACGTGACAATATCAAAATTACAATATGACAACAGCAGCAACGATCTGTTCTTTCACAACAACAACAACAATAGCACCAGCAACAAGAACGTCTGCACCCACGCTAACGATCAGTTCAGAGAAGTGAATGAGACAATATTTGGACACCTGCACTAAAAGATTATGTTCAGCAACTGAACGGCAGCAGCAACAGAAACGTTAACAACAACGACAACAAGAACAACAACAACATTGCAATGCAGAAGCAGAATAGAATAAGGAAAAACTTAGAATCTTCTCTGAAGAAGCTTAGGGTAGTTTAAGTTAGTTTAGTTTTTCGTTTAGAGTTTAGTTTGAAATCCGTGTTTAGAGACTTAAGTTCCAACTCTCACATAGTGGGAATAATAAATAAAATTAATTAAAAAGTAAACAATCGTGTTTAACTAATTTATATTTGCATAAACTTATTCACGAGAAAACACCGCTTTATCTTTATTCAAAACTTCAGTTCTGTCTGTCTAGAAGAAGTCATATTTTAATTGTACCTAGGCATAACTCGCTGAACTCATCTCATTTTTTTTTCGTTAACGCCATTAGAATATGGAATGCACTGCCTCGAAGGATAAGAGAAATTACTAGGAGAGGAATTTTTGGGCAATCTATTTTATCTTTTTTTTCTACTCAAACAACTTAAATTTTTAATTTATTCTCTCTTCTCAGCTCCCTACTATATTTTGTAAATCTATAATTCTTTATATTTTTGTTTTTTCAGTTACTACTCAACCTCCACTGTATTAATAGAAAACTTTTCACTCTTTTTAAATAAATTTTTGGCTTACATATTAAGTTACCTTTACCTTAAATTAATTAAGTTAAACAAAATTAAACTCAATCCAAATATTCTCAATTAAGCCTAGTTGTTATTCAATTTTATATTATTTTGTACTATAAGAGAACATACTTCTTAGTGTACTAATGTATAGCTTTAATAATAATAAAATAAAAAAAAAACACAATTTATCAATAAAAGCTCGGTCGAAGTCCTTCCAGGGTCTGAAACGGCCAGTTTATATTTTTATTTTCTTAGGTATCAGGATCATTCGCAAATGTAACAAATTTATTCGTACAATATATATTTGTTTAGGTACGAATACGAATAAAATATTCGTAATATTTACTACACTACGTCCATTCTACGAATCCTATTCTTGGTTGAAAACTACGAATAAAATTAATAGAATGGATGCAGTTATCAGTTATATTTACATAAGAAATTTTTTTAGTGTATCATTGAGCCATCTAAATTTTTTCATGTACTTTCGTTGTTCATAAACTCACAGTTAATGCATGATTAAAACTATGGCTTTTCAAAACGGGTTTATTGCAGTTAAAGCAAATAACGAATACTACTTCAATTCTTTAAGTAAAATTTTGCATATTCATACTTATAATTCTTGATTAAAAAGAGATAAAAGTCAATTTAAACTATGTGTATTTAAGAAGATTCTGATGATAATGCGGATCCTTTTTCAACCAGATCTGCAAAAAGAAGTGAAAGAGTATCCCGCGTAATGGAGAAGCTTTCTATATTCAGCAGAAAGGCGTTACGTTGAATTTTTTTATAGATTATTGATAGAGAAATTCCTTCCAATGGAATAAGAAATGAGATCATAGATCCACTTTGATCCCTATTTCGAAATAAAGAGATATAAAGGAATGACTGTCAAGTCACACTTGACTGTAAAATACCTGACTGTAGAATTCGAAAATTCGTTTTCAACGAATGACATAACCTTCAAATATGGATTCTGAGAAGAAAGAGATTCTTGTGATCCATGTGCTTGAAATTGATTGATTCTTGATTGTATCTTTAATTTTACTTGAAGTACGTATCCTTGAATATATCTATTGTGCAGATTATAAACGGTATCCAGACATACCATTTGGCCGTTATTAATAACAGCGCAACGGGTACAAAACCGTTCACAATCAAGCGCGTCATGAGTGGTTAGCATGACAGTTTTGCCCACCGCGCACATACGACAAATTATATTCCAAATTTGACGTCTTCCAGCGGGATCAATGTTAACACAATGCCCATCTAAATATAATATAGACGGATTGCCAATCAATGCGATCGCTGTACCCAAACGCCTTCTGAGTCCAGAACTAACAAGCAAAATCTTCCTGTCATAGTGCTTTACGACGCCAAGCACCTTCACCAGACAATCGGATATTTCCGCAATATGGCTTGTAGGTATACCGCGTACACGGCAAAAAAATGACAGCATTTCACGACATGTCATATTGACAGCCTCAGACTGCGTGTACGGACAGTATCCTATGTGCTTGTACATACGGCTTATGTCATCGGTCAAACTGATTCCATCAACATACACACGACCGCAGGTCAATTTCTCATCACCAACCAACATCTTTAAAACTGATGATTTTCCAGAACCATTGGCGCCTAGCAGTCCAAAGCATTCGCAACTGCAAATTAATGTTGAAGTAAAAATCATTAATGGAACATGATCTTAGGTATGTATGCGTATTATGCACAAACCGTTCCAACAATAGAGTCATTCGATTAACTGCAACTTTTTTGTCTCCATAGATCTTGCTTACATTAGACATTATAAGCGGCTTCTTTCTGTATTCGCTGTTTTTCAGTATTTGTACACGTGTAGCCTCATTGATTAGTTCATCCTGAAGTATTGTGTTTGCAGCATGCTTGAGTTCATAGTCTTCCAGTGCGAGGCTCCTAGAATTTGAAGAGAAATTAAACTATTCTACTTTTCTATAACAATCAATAAAAATTATAATAAAATGCTTTGGAATGAAGGCCAGAAAGACCAAAAGTGCTGTGTATCATTTAACTGTATCTCCCTTTGTTCATAATCTACTCAGTCAGCATACAGTGCTGACTTAAAACATAAATGAATTTCTGAAACTTTATGGATTGAAGATTACAGTGTCAGGCAATTACAAATGAATACTTTTTTTAAACAACTTTAAAAAAATAACTCTTTTTTGATCGAAAAAATAACCTTTTGAAGCGATGCTTCTTACACCTCGTTTTGTTGATTTGTTTTTACACTTAACCTTGGAGTATTCTGAATTTTTAACACTGATCTAAATTTTCAATCAACAATGTTACTTATATGATCTTCATTTAAATTAAGTCTTTAATAAATGATTTTTAACTTAATAACTCTTTTACTATACCAATCTGGAAATACCAATCTGTTTAATATTTGCTTTTCTTTTTTACCAATGTTATAATATGAAAACATGCACATAAGAATAAATTCTTTTAAGGAGATAAATAAAAGGTGAAAAATGGTTATTTAATGGTATAAAATAAATTAAATACTCGTTTCTTTGTCTACTTTTACCAAATCGTATTGAGCTCAGTACTTTTTTACACTCCACTTACTCTTTATCAGCCGGTGTGGTGATTCCAAGACACTTTATTAGATTGAACCGATAACTGTGGACAGTCAGCAACAACGTACATACGAGAAAAAAAATAAATAGATAAGATAATTCTGGAAGAACTCCCAAATTGTTCCAATCAAAAAGAATGGGAATATCTAAAAATGATATAAGATATAAATCGTTGAGTATTAAATAGTTGTTTATGCTCAAAAAATAACGAGTACTCACTACAACAATTCGGATGTGTTTTGCAATTATCGACCAAAATTGAAACATTTTTTATTTCATCAAACATGCAAATACCACGTATTTTTTCAATACAAAACACTTTCGTAAGACAAGTGGATAGCGCATAATACGGGACGAGACTACTGAACAATGAATAACCAGTTGGTAACATCATTTGGTTAATATTCTTCTGTCCAAGTGATTCCATTACAGCACAAAAGGCCAACACTGCGGATGAAGACCGAGAAAAAACAGGAGGTTGAATTTAATTTGATACATAAAAATTTTCACTTAAATTGTTCTACAACGTGTTCATAAACATAAACATAAACATAAACATAAACATAAACATAAACATAAACATAAACATAAACATAAACATAAACATAAACATAAACATAAACATAAACATAAACATAAACATAAACATAAACATAAACATAAACATAAACATAAACATAAACATAAACATAAACATAAACATAAACATAAACATAAACATAAACATAAACATAAACATAAACATAAACATAAACATAAACATAAACATAAACATAAACATAAACATAAACATAAACATAAACATAAACATAAACATAAACATAAACATAAACATAAACATAAACATAAACATAAACATAAACATAAACATAAACATAAACATAAACATAAACATAAACATAAACATAAACATAAACATAAACATAAACATAAACATAAACATAAACATAAACATAAACATAAACATAAACATAAACATAAACATAAACATAAACATAAACATAAACATAAACATAAACATAAACATAAACATAAACATAAACATAAACATAAACATAAACATAAACATAAACATAAACATAAACATAAACATAAACATAAACATAAACATAAACATAAACATAAACATAAACATAAACATAAACATAAACATAAACATAAACATAAACATAAACATAAACATAAACATAAACATAAACATAAACATAAACATAAACATAAACATAAACATAAACACAAGCATAAACATACACATAAACATAAACATAAACATAAACATAAACATAAACATAAACATAAACATAAACATAAACATAAACACAAGCATAAACATACACATAAGCACTTAAATTAACATTAACATTAACATTAACATAAACATAAACATAAACATAAACATAAACATAAACATAAACATAAACATAAACATAAACATAAACATAAACATAAACATAAACATAAACATAAACATAAACATAAACATAAACATAAACATAAACATAAACATAAACATAAACATAAACATAAACATAAACATAAACATAAACATAAACATAAACATAAACATAAACATAAACATAAACATAAACATAAACATAAACATAAACATAAACATAAACATAAACATAAACATAAACATAAACATAAACATAAACATAAACATAAACATAAACATAAACATAAACATAAACATAAACATAAACATAAACATAAACATAAACATAAACATAAACATAAACATAAACATAAACATAAACATAAACATAAACATAAACATAAACATAAACATAAACATAAACATAAACATAAACATAAACATAAACATAAACATAAACATAAACATAAACATAAACATAAACATAAACATAAACATAAACATAAACATAAACATAAACATAAACATAAACATAAACATAAACATAAACATAAACATAAACATAAACATAAACATAAACATAAACATAAACATAAACATAAACATAAACATAAACATAAACATAAACATAAACATAAACATAAACATAAACATAAACATAAACATAAACATAAACATAAACATAAACATAAACATAAACATAAACATAAACATAAACATAAACATAAACATAAACATAAACATAAACATAAACATAAACATAAACATAAACATAAACATAAACATAAACATAAACATAAACATAAACATAAACATAAACATAAACATAAACATAAACATAAACATAAACATAAACATAAACATAAACATAAACATAAACATAAACATAAACATAAACATAAACATAAACATAAACATAAACATAAACATAAACATAAACATAAACATAAACATTAACATTAAAATTAACATTAACATTAACATTAACATTAACATTAACATTAACATTAACATTAACATTAACATTAACATAAACATAAACATAAACATAAACATAAACATAAACATAAACATAAACATAGAAAAGCAAAAGCATAAACATTCTCCGCATTCAGCGCAGATAACAGTTGGCAACTGTTGTGTGAAAATTCGCTGAATGGTCGAATTTTGGGAGCGCTAACTAAAACTGATTAGGTAGCGAATGCCTTTTAATCGAGCGAACAAATTTTATGCTTCATGAACACAACTGTTTGGTTTACTGTCAGATGCTGCTACTGACGCTGTTAAGTTAATAAAAACAGAAAAGACGCAGCAAATTTAAGTGAGGAACCTTTGCAATTGAATTAAATTAACATAAAAATTATATATAATTAAATTGAAACTAACTTCTGACGTATAGAGAAGCAACACATTCAGAGAAAAACATCGCGCACTATGGTAGCGCTACCATTACAGTTCACAACAGTTGTCTTCGCTGAATGCGGCCATTGTAGCGTTCTCGTGAATCCAATGTACACAAATGTGCCCGAGACGTTGCTCTTCTGTTACAGTTGGACACGAATGGCTTACAAGGTATTTTGCGAATGGCAAGGAAAATATTAAATACATAGCCCAAAACTTTGACTGAAATCTGAACACTGTTCCACTAAAAAAGTTATCGAATCTAACAATCTTCCTATTCACAACTTTAGGGCTCCTTTAATTTGCATAGATACCTTTAATTTGCACCCTACTTTGGTGTAGATATTTCAGCTTGGTGGTGATCGTTTCAAAGAATTCTGACCGGCTTGTCGTTCTCTTTGTTTACAAAAATTACAATGGATTCCAACAGTTTATTGTGCAAAGTAAAAATTCGACATCGATAGGTCGTTTTTAAAGCATAAAATTAATCTAAAATCTATGATTTTATCAGTTTTCTACATCGTCATCCAATAGCAAAGCTATTTAAGCTAATTGTGTACTAGAGAATTCTGCGCTTATTGTTTTGTTTAATTAAAATTTTTGTTGCCGTTTCGTTAAGTCTGCATTGAACATTACGTTGCCTTTTCGAAGCCGATTTACAGTCATTTCGTTACGTGCCGCAAGTGGGCAGAGACCTTAATAGTTAAGCTTTAATATGTTTAAATTTTCAGACCAGGACTTAATGCAAGCAATTCAATTCAAATTTGTTAATCATTATTAATCCCTGGCTTAAGTGTAATAAATACATAGATATATTATTATTATTTTATAATAAATAAAAACGGGCTAAAGGTTGAAAAATAAATGTTTTGTTTCAATTTTTTTAAAAATTTATTTTTTTAAATATAATTATATAAAAAAACAAAACCTTTCCAACGATATCTTGAAAATGAGGATCGAATTAGAAATAATGAAGTTAGTTTAGAAATAATGAATTAGTGAAAATTACTAAAAAAATTCAAAAAAATTACGAAAAACATTTAGCCCAATCATGAAACATTTTCTCCCGGAAGTTGTAAAAGGGAGTTTCCGGTTTTAAGATAGCAGATAAAGACATCTATTTTTTATTTTACACTGATGAATATTGGCGGTTGATAAACAAAATTGCATTAAAAATTTCCACAAAGTTTTTAAACTTTATCTTAAAAAAGTTAACTCCCTTTTACAACTCCCGGGAGAAAATGTTTCATGATTGGGCTGATTATTGGGCCTGCGATCGACTTACAGAAGATGCCGATTTTGCCAAAAAAATCATCTTTTCAGATGAAGCTCATTTTGATCTTGGCGAGTATGTAAACAAGCAAAATTGTCGCATTTGGGGCACAGAAAACCCGCACGCATACATTGAAAAGCCGCTGCACCCAAAACGAGTCACTGTTTGGTGCGGATTTTGGTCCAGAGGCATAATTGGGCCATTTTTCTTCGAAAATGAACAAGGAGTGGCCGTTACAGTCAATGGCGATCGTTATCGGGCTATGTTGAACGAATTTTTGTTCACAAAAATTGAAGAGGAGGATATTGGCAACATTTGGTTTCAACAGGATGGCGCTACGTGCCACACAGCCGAAGCTACACTCCATGTTTTGCGCCCTGTTTTTGAAGATCGCATTATCAGCCGCAGAGCTGATGTCGTTTGGCCACCTCGAAGCTGCGATTTGACACCATTGGACTATTATTTGTGGGGTGCCCTCAAAGATAAGTGTTACGCCGACAAACCAGAGACAATTGACGCTTTAAAGGACAATATTCGTGAAGTCATTGTTGAAATAGAGCTGCACACAGTCGATAATGTGCTTAAAAATTGGACCGATCGTGTAGGCTACTGCATTGCCAGCCGAGGCAGCCATTTGAATGAAATTATTTTCCATTATTAACCAGAAGGATTGTACTTTCAAATAAAAAAAGAAATTTGATATGAAAATATAAATAGTTTTTTTTTATAGAATTTTAAAAAAAAAAGTTATTTAGCGGACCCTTTACAAATGAAGCTATCCCCGCACCAGTCGAGGCACCTTAATATACATACATAAAACACAAAAAACTTTACTTTAAAATTAAATAAAACAAATATTTTAATTTGTCTATTTAAAAAAAAAATTATCAAAACCCCTCCATGGGTACATCCTGGATACGGCCCTGCTAATGACACATTAAAATCGTAGTTTACAGCTATCATAAGAATTTGTTGTTTTTGTTGAAAAAAATTCACTTAAAATCATTTGTGCTATACTAAATAAACGGTTCTTAGACCGAAAAAATGCAATGTTAGAGATATTGATAATGGTTTGTGGAGAGACTCAAGTAAGTATAACATTTGATAATATCAGTTTAAAGAGAACATATCTAAGCACAAAATGTCTCAGTATAAGAGTCAGAGCTTCAATAACATACAAGCTGCAGAACGTTTTTTTTTTAAATACATAAACTGTGCTATACTTTATGAACGCAGTGCAGTGCATTAGAAATATTGCATAGAAACTTTAACTGCTAAGGTTAGTGATAGAGTGTTAAAAGCTGAGAAGGCAACTGGATTTTCCTAATCTAACAGCTTTATTTAGTATAACGAAAATGCACACCAACGACAGGCAAGACACGAGAAGCAATACTTTTTTCTATGCAAAATTCTATTGCTTCTCGTGTCTTGCTTGTCGTTGGTGTTCATTTTCGTTATACAAAATAAAGCAGTTAGCCTAACCCAATAACATAAGTCCACAATTTATTACAAACTAATTTAAGAAATCACTTAATTTAACAATATTTTTGTCAAATTGATATTTTTTCTGTTTTCGAAAATAAAATCTTGGTAACTACTGTTGAAGAAAGCCGATCGAGAAAATGAAAGATTATGTACAATTGAATCAATGCGGAAAATTCTTTGAGTGCACCAGTTACCGACAACACGTAAATTGGCTTAAAAATATAATTATTTCCATAAAGGAAAAACTTAGAAATAAAAAAGTATTGGAAATACTCGTACAATTGAAGGAGCCAGAAGCCAACCAGTTTGAACTAACTGCATCTTTATGTAAAACGAAACGAAGGCTGAACGTGGTGCGAGACACGGTAAGCAGTACATTTTTCCATATCAAAAAATATTGTCACTTGTTTCTTTCACGACGTTCAGCGTTCGTTTCGTTTTACATTAATATGCAGTAAGTTTATTTCGAGAAAAATATATTTTCACAAATGGCAAATAACAAAATAAAAAATATTAAAACATGAAGAAAAATTATACAGTATCTATTTAAAAAATAAGTTTATATATTTTAACAAAAAACAAAAGAAATGAATAAAATAAACATATCTTAAATATTAAGGATTTTAGTTTCATGAGATATGTATATGTAATTAAGTGATATCACATTTGTTCACAACAAAATGTGTCGAAATCGGAATATTAAAATAGAGACATCATTTTTGGAAGCTCCGACTGAGTTTTCATAAGAAATCCAATTACAAACGATTTCTCGAACGATTTGTAAGCTATTTATTACTGCCAATATTACAAACTATTCTCAAACATTTCCCAAACTATTATTTTCCTATTCAGAAGAAGTTAAGCTTCAAAAACCCAGACGATGGCCGTAGCGTACCGTACAGTCATCATATAATTAAAAACAGTTTATTCTCTAATCTTAATATGTCTATCTGACATATGTTTTTTCAAATTCTTACCACCGTATAAATTGAAAAAGACAATTAAAATAAATCCCGTTGAGCTATCATTAAAAAGCGATGATGCCAGGTAGTAAAACGGCGACAAGCACAATCCAAAATATACCAGCAAAAACAAATGAATGGCTGCAAAATAAAAAAAAAATGAAAATTTATTATTATTGATTAGCTGCAGAAGAGTGTATGTATAACATATAAATATATATATAATACCTGCGGATATGCACTGATCATAGGTTGAATGTTCATAAACTAATATTATCGCGAAAACAATCATCGACATTGTCGTCATTCTGAAAAAATCATAGAGGCCGCTTCCTAACCAAAAAGAATAGGTACGCATGCCAAAGATGTATTGGAGCAACTTGAAACGTGTAGTGCGCTCATTTATGAGAATCAGCAGAACGGAGGAATAAACTATTAATATTATAAATGTCAAATTTAGAGGCAGATAGTTTCCTGCATATGAATTAACTTCAACTTCGTTTGGATCGAAATTGGAGGTAAAAGGCAACGGATCAAAATGAACGGTTATACTTCCTTTATGCGACCTCGACCTGCAAAATAAACAGTTGCATTTGATGACAGTAACAGTAGGTAATACAGTATATTTATCGATTACATACGCCAAAAGGCCGTTGTGAATCAAGTTAAGACTCAATGGTGCGCTATGCAGATAATAATTGTTGTACCAACCAAGTGCATAATATATACGACCTTTGTATATATCATATGAAGCGCCTACAATGTACTTCCTATTAAAGAGATATCCTATACGCTCCTTCTCAAGAAGAAAATCGCTGATCAAGCTCTCTTCAAGAACGTGCACTTTGTGTTTTACACACAAAAACGGTAAATTTTCATAATAGCGTAAGAATAAATTACATCTCTGATGCTCAAGATCAGATGCTTCGAATCTCAGTCCAGCAACTACCGTCACTGACTCCGGAAAATCTGTCATTCGGAATATTTTCGAACGAAGTGGTTGTCGTACAACCCGAGATTCAGCTAACATAAATGTCAGAATAGTTACCAAGGCAGGCATTGCATACTGAAATAGGGCTACATTTTTGCGTTTGGTGTTAGTATAACGCTTCCAGAAAGTGGCGGACACCTGGCTTAAAAACAGTTCAAAACCTTTGTAGGACTTATATTGGTGCATCGAGTTTAACTTGTCATATTGTTCGAGGTATATACTTAATCCACTCATTATTTCATTTTGGCGAAAACGATTGTCTTCGCCAGGATCCTCGGCACCCAAGCGCAGAAATATGTCCTCAACGCATGGCTCACTAAAAGAACAGCTACTTATGCGAAGCTCAGAAAAAGACTCTTCCAAATCTGACAGGAGTTTCGGCAGAACTGCGCCGTAACCTTCACTTATTCTGTAGGAAAGCTCTATTCCAATTTCAGATTCGATTGTAATATTTGGAATTTGGTTTTTAAGAAATGCAGTCACATCTCCAGAGTCGCATTCTGGGCTCTTCAGACAAATCTAGAAATTAAAGACATACAGTTAAAATAACGCTTAGAAATAGCTTTAAGGAATAAAAAAAAGACTCATACCAATCGATATCCTCTTCCGTATATAGTCTTGAGAAAATACGGTGAACCGTAACACATCAGCAAGCCGCCAGACAATATAGCAAGACGATCTGCCAGAACTTCAGCTTCTTCGGTTGAGTTGGTTGTGATTATAATGGTTCTATTTTGTTTCTCTTGAATTAATAACTGCCAAAGGTTCTTGCGAGCTACAGCATCCATGTCTGCACTGGGCTCATCAAGTATTACATATTTACTTCTGCCACATAGTGCACAACAGATACTTAGATTCTGCCTTAAGCCAGTACTTAGATTGCAGGCTAAAACATCAGTAATCCTATTCAAATTCATTGCATTCAAATACTTTTTAGTCTCCTGTTGTACAGAGGCACCTGTTAAGCCTTTCAAACGACTGTAGAAAACAATATTACTGGCCACTGTCAAATCAGGAAAGATTAGTTGGTGGGTATGGAAGCAGGCACCTATATTGAGCCCATATTGAAACCTCTTTCGCAGCTGTACACCTTCAAAAAGTGTGGTGCCTGAAGTGGGTCTAACAAAGCCAGCGACCATCGAGAGAAGCGTTGTTTTTCCAGCGCCATTATGGCCCATGATTACCGTTATTTCGCCCTGGTAAATACTCATTGACATATCGTAAATGGCACACCTTCTTCCATAGATCTTTGTCAGCTGCTGAAGTTCGACGATAACTTTTTTATCCTGACTCTCAATGGCAAAAATTCTCGATTTACGGTAATTAATTAAAGAGCGATTTAATGTTGAAGGACGTGCAAATATATTTGTACTTTTTGTGGGACAAAGGTGTTTATAAATGCAATTCTTTAAAAAAATCCCAGTGCGTTTAATCAAGTTCATATATATTCCAAGAAATGAATAAATAATGCTCATTAATATCATACTTGAGGTCAGGGTCCCAACCGAGAATGTGCTATGAGGGCTTGCTATTCGAAATAGATTATTCCATTGTAGACCTTCTTCCATTTCCTCCAACCTTATAACTTCGTTAAAACCTAAGCCCATGGCAGTATTTGAAAATATTAATATTGATATTTTTGTTATTATGTCTTTTTCTTTTATTCTCCAGGTTGCCGTAAAGGGTAAATAGGTAATAAACCAGAAAAATATTACGAAAACTAGCCCAGAGGCAGTATTATTTGCCGCTGAACAAATCAAAAAGCAGAATGTTACGCTCGCGACGTTGTAGCAAACCAAAAGGTAGAATATCGTAAGCCAGGAGCTATAGTTGCATATTCCAAAGCCATTGTTCCATTTAATCTGGGGCAACAAAAAGATTATGAGCTACTATTGATTAAAAAAATAATAAAAAGCACACCTTGAGTATTGTCACTACAAGAATGGAACTAAAAATCAAAGCAATGGATCCTCTCATGAACCAACTTAAGAAGTTGATAGTCTCGCTTATTCCCAGGATTTCCAAAACATTCTTGACATTGCATTCTTTTTCTCTCAATATACGCTACTGGTACGATACGAAATATGCTTAAAATGCAGTTCAGTGAAATAACTTCCAATGCAATAACGCCTTAAATAAAAAATTAAATAACGCCCAAAAGTTTCCTAAAAAATTTGGATAATTTTTATTAAAAAACAAAAAAACACAAAAAATTTTGGGCTTTGTTTCAGTTTTTTACCATTATTTTATTTCTATTTTTGGCATAGTTATATTACGAAATAAAGGTATATATAAACTTTTCTATACAAAGGGCGTAATTCATTATGAAACAAGACCCATTTGTTATCCACACATTTTAAAATTTATGGCAATTTCCTCATGTCCTCATTTTTTGTCATACAAAATTTTATAATGTTTTAGTTTAAATGATATGTTGCTTCAAGCCTGTATGACACTGATTTATTTTGTAAATCGAAAACGCGAACAAACAAGTAAGACACGAGACGCAATACCTTTTTTCTCTAGAAAATTCTATTTTCTCTAGAAAAAGTATATAAAATTTATAAAAAAATAATCAAAATAAGTTAATAAAACATTACCTTTTAAACACTATTGTTAAAACATTAAAATGTAACTGAACGTTTAAACTCGGTTAAGGCACAAAAGAAACACATAATATGAAAACTTAAGTCAATATAACACCAGCAAATGGTAAAATATCTAGTTAAACCTTGTTTTAATGTCCAATTTTTGTGAGTTAACCTCTCATGTTTAACATGACTAACGTTCAAGCTCGCACTGAAAAATTGACACTTAGTTTTTAAGTTATTCTTTCTTATTTCTTTTTATACCTTGAGTAAATCACTTGATTGATATCATTCAAGCGGAGCGTTTTGTTCTAATTCTTTAAAGCGCCAATAATAGCTTAGGGTAGAAGTTATCTCCTCAAAAATTAAAACCTTTTGTAGTGAAGGTCAAACAGCTGCCTAACTAGGCCTAATTTTAAATATCTTTCTCTGCCGTTCAATCAGGACTTTTTAGTCAAACAGCGACCGTTTTTAAATAATTTTGGCTCTACAACGGGCGCACAGCGGCCGTACATCTAAATTTAAGGTTTGTACGACCGTTGTTCGACCCGGCTTGTGGCCTCTAGGCTTTTTGGATTATTGTTAGGCCATGTTTGACCCTTGTTCGGCAGTGCGGCCAATGTTAGACCGCTGATTGACCGCTGTTAGCCCGCTTATATTTTTACTTGGGCTGGCAAAAAATAGTGCTGGAGCACTACGTTACTAATCAATCTTAATTGGGTAGGAAACAGTGTTGTGGATATTGCTTTGAAAAGAAATATGTTACTTATAACATATTACCGACACCTAAATGTAATAATATTATACTAGTATCGCCTGTGGCCGATTTTATGTCATTTTTAGGGGATTTTTTCTTAACATATTGTCCGTGGAAAATATTACCAAAAAGCTTTCCTATACCGTTATATTCCTCATCCAACGACTTTTCATACATAAATACGTTGTACTGAGAACATCTACAGTTTTCGATATATCGCTATAATTTTTATGTCAAAATAACGAAAAGTTTTCAGACTTTACAATTTGTAAGAAATTTCACCATCACAATGTATATTCACTATTGTTGTATAAAAAAGACACAGTTTCGATAGTATCGTAAGTACAGACGTAGAATTCCTTTTTCTACAGTAATAGAGAAAAGTTCTGGTTTTTTTATTTATATTTTTCAAAACTTTTCTAAAACATTTCATCTTCTAAGTAAAAATTATTGAAAAACGAATTTGTTGTTGTGTTGCCTTTTTCAAACTTTCTTGATCTAAAAAGCTCACAATTAAACTCATGTTAAAATTTTTTTTGTTTTATAAAAAGTTTTCGTTTGATATATATATTATATATGTTTATGCTCTTTACTACAAGAAAAATAAATAATTCAAATTTTTCCGATATTTATTTCAATTTATTAAACATAACTTTGAATTACATTTACTTATAGCCACAATAAAAAATTAACAGCAAATTCATCACTAAAAATATCAAACGAAAGCTTTTTATAAAACAAAACAAATTTTTACATGAATTTAATTAGATCAAGTAAGCTTAAAGAAGAACAACAACAACAAATATGTTTTTGAAAAATTTTTATTTAGAAGATGGAATGTTTTAAAATAGTTTTGAAAAATATAAATGAAAAAAATCAGAATTTTTCTCTATTACTATATAAAAAGGAATTCTACGGCTATACTTACGATACTATCGAAACTATATCTTTTTTTTATAGATATTCTGAATTTCTACTCTGGAAATTTGGTAGCTACAGTCGGCATATGACAATCGAAGTATGTCATATTAAAATAGTTTAAATCAATTTATTAAAATATATATTATTACAACGATTTGTTTTTAGTAAAAGTGGCATACATATAAATTATATATTTCCCTTACATATATATTATGTAACGTTCACAATAAACATGATAAATGTATTTATATAAACAGTAGTAATTGAATAGCTACATTCACATATCACAAGCGTTATATTTTTTAAACAGTTTATATCAATAAATTATTTTTTATTTTATTTTATTATTTTAAAATCAAGTATGATTTAAGCCATCAAACATTTAGAATTTGCATTTAAATCATAGAAAATCAACATAATTAATAACAAGGTCATATAGATAACTTTCAACTGTAATTTTAAAAAATTTTAGAAATACCACAAAGAAATTTTCTTTACTAAAACAAAAAAAAAATGTTAAGAAGAATATTACCAAACTCCCACGGAAATAAAAAAAATACCCAGCTGAATACCCACGCCAATTAAAAAAATACCACGCTGAATTAAAAAATTTAATAGGAATTCCCAAAAACAAAAATTCCTAGAGGCAATCAAAAATTACCACGAATGGGATTTTTCCAACATAACTGGCAACGTTGCTACTAGCTGCTGATATTGTTGTTTTGGTTCTGCATGCACTGCAAAGGGCCGTTATTCATTCGGCAATTCTATGAGCAATAATTGCTATCGCCACAAGTAGTTTATTGACTATTCGTGTTGAAAGGGGACTTTTGTAAACCCCCTCATGCAGGCGAATAATCAGTTTGTCGCTTGCGGCAAAGGCAATTATTGTCGAGTGAAAAACGGGACAAAGAGATCTTGCTACCAGAGCAAGAGAATAATTGCTCACGGAGCAATATTTGCTTTCGCCGCAAGCTCGAGAATTTTCGTGTTTGACGAGTGACATTGCTCGAGAATTGCCGAGTGAAAAGCGGGACATAGTAAGCAAGGTTCTGTTTATTTTCTGTGGAAGATTCGGTTTATCCCTTCTAACGCTGCTCAACCGCTGTGATCATGCTCTTCTATGTGCGTCGTTGTTTTAGATTTGCTTGGTAATTGTTGTTGGTTCAGTTATGAAATTTTTTTATATGTTCTTAATTCTTACTCTCTGG
The DNA here is from genome assembly GCA_963920525.1 of Dichetophora obliterata. Lineage (NCBI taxonomy): Eukaryota > Metazoa > Arthropoda > Insecta > Diptera > Sciomyzidae > Dichetophora > Dichetophora obliterata. Next base: position 309,637,627 of record OY986435.1, read on the forward strand.
CAATAGGGTAGCTACAGTCAGTAGACGACAATCGAAGTATTTTTAACAAACATTATATCAGCTTATATAAATATATCTGTGTCGACAAGGAATAACGACTAAAACAAATTATCGTAAAAACCGATATTTTTATTGTACTTATTCCGACTTTTTTTCTGAAATATATGAAACGTTACAAACGGTAATAGGTGCAGAATTAAGTGGTTATCTATTCTGTGCAAAAAATGTTTTTTTTACGATATTTTGAGTTTAGTCGTTATATATTCATATATATATATATATATATAAAATAATTTATTGATGTAAACTGTTTAAAAAATATAACGCTTGTGATATGTGAATGTAGCTATTCAATTACTACTGTTTATATAAATGTATTTATAATGTTTTTTGTGACCGTTACATAATATATATGTAACGGAAATATATAATTTATATGTATAAACATAAAGTTAATTCTATATATATATATATATATAAATATACATACATATACATAAGCTTTCAATTTATTCAATTGACATTGTGTTCATACATATGAATTATATATTTCCGTTATGGTACCACTTTTACTAAAAACAAATCGTTGTAATAATATATATATATTTTAATAAATTGATTTAAACTATTTTAATATGACATTCTTCGATTGTCATATGCCGACTGTAGCTACCAAATTTCCAGAGTAGAAATTCAGAATATCTATAAAAAAAGACATAGTTTCGATACAAGAATGATAGAATACAAAGATTGCGCCGAAGACAAGAAAATGTGTACAACAAAATTGTCGTTCTGCGCATGTACGTCATAATATCAATGCTGTTTTGGAGAGCGTTCACTTTGCATACGATTTCTACACAGAAATGAAAATTGCATACATTTTAGTTTGTATAATTAAAATAAAAGAATTAAGAAGCAATTTATTGGAACGAGAAGAAGGTAAATTTATTAAGTACTCCTTTGCAAACTTTATTTTTACTAATATTTTATTACAGCCAGTAAGCAGCTAAGTAAAAAAAAATTTGTTTGAGAAACCAACTTCAGTTAGCATTATTTTTCGACTTGGATTTTATAAAAATGTTCATTACGAGTTTAATTGATGTACTTTAAACATTCCCAGATATTTTATTTCCATTAATTTACCTGTGAATTGAAAAGACAAATAAATGATAGTTCCAAGTTTTTAAAAAATGAAACAAATTTTGTTAAGTTAAGATATTTTTGTATTTTTGTTTTCGTTTTTGTGCTTTTTCTACAATTTATTGGTTTAATTTTTGTATTTATTGCAAACATCAGGTTTTTGAAAAATATTTGTTTGCTATTGTTACCACAATTAGCAACTGCACACTTAATTTTTTAAATTTTAAGTTAAAAACTCGCAAATGTACTTCGATATAAACACAATTAAATAAAACACAACCAATCGCAGTACGTTTCTCAAAGAAATAAAATATTGTGACGTAGTCAACTGAACAGATGGTTGTCAAACTCGATTAGCAGAAGTAACGGACCTGCGCAAAGCGTAATCTCTTATTCTATCATTCTTGGTTTCGATAGTATCGTAAGAATAGACGTAGGATTCCTTTTTATATAGTAATAGAGAAAAATTCTTTTTTTTTTCATTTATATTTTTCAAAACAATTTTAAAACATTTCATCTTCTAAATAAAAATTATTCAAAAACATATTTGTTGTTGTTGTTCTTCTTTAAACTTACTTGATCTAATTAAATTCATGTAAAAATTTGTTTTGTTTTATAAAAAGCTTTCGTTTGATATTTTTAGTCATGAATTTGTTGTTAATTTGTTATGTTGGTTTAAAGTAAATGTAATTCAAAGTTATTTTAAATAAATGGAAATAAATATCGGAAAAATTTGAATTATTTCTTTTTCCTGTAGTAAAGAGCATAAACATATATAATATATGTATATATCACACGAAAACTTTTTATAAAACAAAACAAATTTTAACATGAATTTAATTGTGAGCTTTTTAGATCAAGTAAGTTTGAAGAAGGCAACAACAACAACAAATTCGTTTTTGAATAATTTCACAGGGGAAATTTTGTTCTGCGGCATAAGTTTTTGGAGGCAATTAAGATACATGGGATAGTGAAGTTTTAATCCTATAATTCACATTGTTTGAATTGACTCTGGTTCTCGCGATAAACCGCTATTTTAAAAATTAAGCAGGTTTCATCACAGATTTTAGCATAACTCCAGAACAATTAGTCTGATTTGGTAAAATAAAAAATCCAAACATTCGCAGCAAAATTGTCTCCAAGTTACATCTACAATGTTTTTTGATTAGCTGAATAGTTTCGGAAATATTCAGAAAGTTCTTCTGAAAAAAAACATATTTTTATGCAAAATTTAAACTTTTTGTTATTTCATAATTCATAAAAAATCAAAAACATCAAAATAGCTCTTTTTTAATATCTATATATATAAAATGAAATGTGTGTTTGTTTATTTGTTTGTTTGTACCTTATAGGAGACAAAACCTCTGGACCGATCTTCCTGAAATTTTCACAGCATTTAACTGGGACTCTGGCATGATTAATAGGGTAATTTTTTCGACGACGCCCACTTTTACGCCCACTTTTTAAAAATTATGTAATGGCTCCCATATAGTTTTTGACAGATTTACTTCAAATTGTATACACATTATACTCCAGGCGAGGTAGAAATAAACATTTCTTATGCCACGCCCCCTTTCACGCCCCTTTTCACGCCAAATTTAAGTTTTAAACTTTTTGTTCTCCGTACAAATTTGTTCCTTCCAACGGATTATTTTTTATTTGGTAGTATATTGCTCTTAATACTGTTAACGTCGCCATATTACTATGAACCACGCCCACTTCACCGCCCCCTTTTTTTAATTCAGATACTTACTTATACCACTAACCAAATGTTTGCTATACAAAATACTTTTTTTGTAATGTGTATTTACCTAAAGTTTTATATACTTTTTATCTACAGGTAAGGTAGCCATAGATTTTTTTATTACTAAATCCCCCTTTTTCGCCCCATTTTACTTTAATTATAATTAATCTGCTTTCAATCTATATATATAAAAATGAATGTCTGTCTGTCTGTTTGTTTGTGCTTTATAGGAGGCCAAACCCTTGGACCGATCTTCCTGAAACTTTCACAGCATTTTACTATGACTCTGGAAAGAATAATAGGCTATATGAAGTTTTTATTGGACAAAGGGGCGTGGCACTGCCCATATAACCCAAAAATTTAAATCGCCACATTTTGAGCATTTTTTGACCTACGTTGATGCTATTTGGTACATATGGTATTGGCATAATTAGGAATACGTACCAGGAGAAAAGTGGGTGGGACCACGCCCCTTTTTAGGAAAATTAAAAATCGCAATATAGTCCTAACTACTGGACCGATCGTCATTAAATTTTCACAATAGGATATTCTTACGAAATAATAAATTCTTGACTTTATAAAGTTGTGAGTGGACGAAGGGGCGTGGCCTCGCCCATATAACCCAAAATTTAAAATCGTCATATCTTGGGCATTTTTTGACCAACGGCGGCAGTATTTGCTATATATGGTATTGGCATGAATAGAAATACGTTCCAAAAGAAAAGTGGGCGGAGCACGCCCCTTTGTTTGCGATATATTGGAGGCTGAACCTGATAACCGATCTTAAATTTTCACAGCGTTCAGTTTGGACTCAGGAATACTTATTACATGATAATATTTTTTGACCATGCACACTTCTGCACCTACTTTTTTACTACGTTTATTAACGGCTTTACCACAAATTTAAAATACATATCAATTAAAATAGTGGGGTAGCCCCATTCTCTTTCTTCCACCACTGTCTTCAAAACAGCTGATTTTATAATACGTGTTAATTAAAAAAGAGAGTGGGGTAACCCCATTCTCATTCTCCCACAACTGACTGCGAAACAGCTGATTGTGTAATTGCTGCTTTTTGATTGGTCTAAAAATAAAAAGGGGGAGCATAAGCAAATTACATGCGATTCAGTGCTGAATTCTAATTGGTTTACAACAAAAAAAGAGGCGAAGCATTGCAATAATTAAATTAAATAAATAAATTTTTGTAAATATATAAATACTTTTAATTTTATTTTATACGAGGGGGTAGCGAAGCACACCGGGTTCAGCTAGTTTTCTTATAAACGCACACATGTTACGAAGAAAATAAGCCATATTTTATTAAAATCCATCGTTTTCTATGGGATTTTCTTTGGTATTTTGATTGCGATTATTAATTTTAAATCCATTTAAAATATAATTCCACAAATTTAAAAACATTTTAGAAACTATTTCAGAATACTCTGCAGCTTTATGATTCCCAAAAAAGTTTTAAACTACTGATAAAAAACTTATCCATGCTTCTGATTCGACCTTAGTAATGTGATTTGTGAAATCATTGTTGTTTATAAGAGTTCGGATTTGTGGCCCATCAAAGATGCCTGCTTTTAATTTTTCCGTGATTTTGCCAGGAAATGCTTGACAAATATATTTGAAGCACTCGCCAATCTTATCCAAAGCTTTTACATACTGTTTCTTTAGTTCCAGTTTTATATGAAGTCGTGGCAAAATTATTTTTTTCTCGACATATTAATGGATCATGAACGATTTTATTTATGCCTACAGTCATATTTGTTCTGGATAGCCAAACTTTCCTAGTGTATTGCTTATTTTTCGCACGGGACAGTCGTAGACAAGAAATAGACAAAGACAATATGGATATTTAGTGTAGCTACCTTGCTGACCCAATAAAAAGTTAACCATTTTCAAATCAACACATACTGACCACTGGTGTTGAACATATACAATTTTCTCTAAAATTAGTTTGATATTTTGATATTATTCTTTAAGTTTTGTTGAATCTGCTATCGGAATTGAAGCTAATATGTTATCATTATGCAGTAACACACATTTTAAACTTATTTTTGAGTTATCTATGAAGACCCATTGCATTTAAAAGTCCAGGAATATTCTAACAGTATACGATTTTCTCCTCCTTTGCAAAGTATTGAAGAATATCTCGTTCTATAGTCCGGTAAGTTTTCACTGATACGCCAGGCTGACTACAACGTTTTTCTTTAAGTCTTGACGCTAGAAGCTCCGCTGATTTTTTGGATACATTTAGATCTCGAATTTTCCCTTGTGTATTTATTTAGAAGTTTTTTATCAAAATGATCTCATTAAATGTGAATTCAACATCATTAAATGTGAATTAAGGCAAAACATGCCAATGGATTGTAATGAAATATGGCTTATTGTCTTTGTTACATATGTGTGTTTATAACTTTATATCATAAAAAGAGCTATTTTGACGGTTTTTTAATTTTTATAAATTATGAAATAAAAAAAAAAGTTAAAATTTTGCATAAAAAAATGTTTTTATTAGAAGAACTTTCACAATATTTCCGAAACTATTCAGCTAATTAAAAAACATTGCATATGTAGCTTGGAGGCAAATTAGCTGCAATTTTTTGGTTTTTTTTATTTTACCAAATCAGACTTACTGTTCTGGAGTAATGTTAAAATCTGTAATGAAACCTCTTTAATTTTTAAAATAGCGGTTTATCGCGAGAACCGGAGTCAATTCAAATAATCTAAATAATAGGCTAAGATCTTCATTAATGTATATACTAAAATTGACTACCAAATCCCATGCCGCAGAATCAGTGTTACCCTGTGTTTTTATTTAGAAGATGAAATATTTTAAAATAGTTTTGAAAAATATAAATAAAAAACCAGAATTTTTCTCTATTACTGTAAAAAAAGGAATTTTACGTCTGTACTTACGATACTATTGAAACTGTGTCTTTTTTTTATCAACTTGGTGTTTGCACATTTGTAAAATCAACAACACGTACAAAAAATAACAACAAAACCGACGTTCACGAAATTTCTAACTTGCTACCAAGAACAAAAGCATGCAAAGGCAACAAAAAGCAAGCCTTAGGTTACAAACAGAGTGAACGCCAAAGCGGACAGGCAGGCAGACAGGCGCAGGCACATGTGAAAGCCTGAGTCTTAACTATAATGTACCCGAAACATGCCCAAAAAGTGCCTTGAAAGGCACCTGAAACAGTACCGTTGTAAGTCTTCATTGTGTCAATAAAGTGTTAAAAAACGAACGGCTATTTTCGGACACAATCAACTGACGAGTGCCCGAATCAGTCTTCGTTCGTACAATGTGCCAGCCCAAGGTGTTTCAGAACTAGCACTTCTTTCAGTGCAGAGGTCGGACATTTACCGAGATATTTTCGGGTCAAGTTGATTTACCTTATTCAGAACCATTAAAACATTATTTTTCCTCATTTGCATGTACAGTTCACATTTGTATTTTGATTTCATCTTTTCATGTCAGCAAGTGTACAAAAATACAACAACAAACTTATATTTTGTCCGATCAAGCATTTTTCGGAAAGTAGAATATAATTTTCTTTTAACGCTCATACTTCGGATTATAGGTCACCAGGCCAAATTTATTTCTGCTTATTTGGGAAACAGTACCTTTTGAATGCTATATGATTTGTTTCCATCCGTTTATAATAAATGCAAAAAAATTTACGACAGTTTTCGTTTTTAGCGTACGTATATCCCACCTAGTATTTAGAACAAACATGAGCTTCCAGAAGCTCAGCTATAAATTTTTCTTTTTTTATCAACTTTGTGTTTGCACATTTGTAAAATCAACAACACGTACAAAAAATAACAACAAAACCGACGTTCACCAAATTTCTAACTTGCTAACAAGAATAAATGCATGCAAAGGCAACAAAAAGCAAGCCTTAGGTTTCAAACAGAGTGAACGCCAAAGCGGACAGGCCGGCAGACAGGCGCAGGCAAACTATGTGAAAAAGCGAGACAAAAGTTATTTCTATCTCATTTCTTTGCATGTTACTGCCTGCGCCTGTCTGCTTGCCTGTCTGAATCGGCGTTCACTCTGTTTGCAACTTTACTCAATGGCGCTGCGCTTGATGTTTGTGCCATTACATGTGTTGCACACAAACACACATGATTTGTTTTTGTTTTGCTGGTTTTTTTTATAGACATAGAAAATCAGTGGAACCTTATTAGGGTTTTTTATTGCATTAACATTCTTTATTTTATTCTTTCTTTTTTTTTTCAAACGATGAGCAAATCAATAATGAGGATAATTTTGTGTTTGTTTACAAAAAATCATTGGCTCACTAAATTTATTTTCCTGCTCAAGACTGATTCAGAAGATTATTTAAAAAAAATATCACCTTACTGAGTCTTTTGCGATCACTTTTGATGATTGAAAACTGATTAATTGCTTCCGCTATTAAAAGAAGACTTGAAAATGCTTAAAAAGTAATTTATTGGAAAAACAATAACAAAATGTAGAGCAATCGTAAATTGATCATGCAGGTAATTATAATATGAAGGATTATAATGTATTTCAGTAGGCTTGCTTCGAGCCGTTACATATTGTTTTAAAAAATTTGAAGCACCTGTCAAGTTATAAATTAGAAAAAATTTCAGAAAAAATTCATTGCAAAAACAGGCGGTGATGAATCCCCATAATTTTGAAGAGCAGCCGTTCGAAAAGTATTTTCTGACGAATTGGATTTACTAACAAACGGAAGGGGCCCAGCTTTAAGCCAAGCACCGAAAAGTGCTACGTTATAACAGCAATTAAAAGTAGGTACACATTTATATTCTTGAAAAAGAAAATTAATACGTTTCTTCTTAGATATTTGGCATCTTAAATTCAAAAGCACAGATAAAGACATGAACGGTGTGCTACACAAGCATTTTATATATGGTAAAGACAGGCTGGCAGAAAGAAAGCATACAAATTGAATTTTTAATTGTAATTCATTTCTTGTTAGTTTTGATTTTTTTGTTGTTATATATTATATGGATTTCTTAAATTTAATTTTACTTTTATAATTTCAAAATGTCATTTTCATATGTAAAATGGACTTTTTTAAAAACAGTTTTATTATTTTAGTTACGTCCTTTAAATTTTTATTCAATAAAATCTGTGGTCACAAGGAATAATGACTAAACTCAAAATATCGTAAAAAAGCGATATGGAATTTACTTTATTGCCATTTTTTGGAAGTATTCAGATATCTATTTGTTGGCCAGAATTGATCTTCACTTATGTCTGCAAATATTTTGTTGGTAACGATTTATATATTTCAAAAAAATGGGTCGTAGTTCGTGCAATTAAAATGTCGTTTTTTACGATACTTTGAGTTTAGTCGTTATTCCTTGTGGCCACAGAAATATGCTTATTTAAAATATTTTTTTAAATATATATTTCTCTTTTAACGCAAACGATTTAAAATAAAACTGAAAAATGACTCGAAAAAGACTCGCAAATTTTTAGAAATACGTCTGAAAAGTTGCTCTTAAAAGACTCGCTAATGTTTAGGTGTACGACTAAAAAATGACTCGAAAAAGACTCGCTCATGTTTAGCAATACGAATGAAAAACGACTCGAAAATGTTTAGAAATTTCGTTTTGACGTTGCCTATACTTTTCTAAAGGTGTGCACGAAACAACTGCTGAGGCAAAAGCATAATTCATTTTTGCTTTTTTTGCTTCTATTCTCTATATCTCTATTCTCTATTCTATATCTCTGTGGCAAAACTATTTTGCCCCAAAAAACATCCCCCAAAGAAATAAAATAAACCCTATATAAAAAAGTTCAAACTTAAATTAAAATTATCCCCAAAATGAATGAAATAACCCCCAATGAATAGTAACTACTGTAATTAGTGACAAAATCCCAAATTTAAAACATGATTTGGGGAGCCATCGGCTTAGTAAAGAAAGTCTTTTTTCATTATGAAACAAGACCCAAACAAAAAAATTAAATATGTATATCCTAAAATTTATGAAATAGCCTCAAAAAATGGGGAGTTATTCCATATGAAGTACCACCCAAAAATGTAGGGACTGTTTTTGGGGCTTACTTAAATTTTTTTTTGCTTATTTCAACTGGGGTTTATTTCATGGTGCCTAAATATGCTGCTTTATTTGGCTTTTTGAGAAATTTTTTCATAGAACCAATTTTATCGCTTCTCTTTTGGGTGTTATTTAATATTTGGTCATTTATCAAATTTTTTATTTTGAGTGTTATTTCACTGAGCCTTCCAAGGCCAAATATTCACTCTAGAATCAATTCTAGAGCTATACCTACCTTAGCTAGATTTATGCACGGATATAGATATCCAACAAGTATTATGAGCGATATAATCCAGTAGAGCTTATTTGTAAAGGTGTCAGCCTCATGTTCAATTCTAGGAAACCGCTCCATCACAACTTTTGTCAAATTCTTGTCTTCAACAACACTCTTTATGAAAGCCATCGATACCCCATGTTGCAAGGAAATAAATCCTTCACGTACATAAACATCAAAATTGCTTTTTTCGCCGTTGTTTAAGAAGTCATAGTTGAGCTCCTCACGAGTTTTCCAGCTCTGACCAATGAAGGTCTCATTAAAAAATCGTAATTCACTTGGAAAGACTAGGCTAAAGTCCAAATTTAAGGATCTATCCACATTTTCATATGTAATTTTTTCATTGATTTTGGCTTTAGGGACATCATTAAAACCAATACCAGCAAAGAAGTGCTCTTTTCTCATGGCATTGCGCAACTCATGGACAGTTTGAAAGCCCTTCAATTCAATATTATTTAAATAATCAGTCGAGGCCAAACTCATCAGTTCTCCATACATAGTATTGTTAGGTGCATATGCCACAACAAGTTTCGGAACGTAGCAGGTGTGTCTCAATCTGATCGAGAGTGAATTGGATAAGTTATCACATGATATATTTATATATGAAATAAAATGCAAGTGGTTACTTACACTCCATGCTTAGCTAGCTTCTCTTGATTCTCCACTAATTCCTCAATTGTCCGTCTAACAGTTTCACAAAATATGTGTGAAACCAAGAGAAAAAAGGTTCATCAAGCCATATATCATACTTTGATACACTTACCCCCAGCATTGCTCCGGAATGATATGCTCGTACTTGACGAATTCAACATTATGGATATCGGTGTGAAATCGCATAAAAACAAGAATTAATGCAAATAGGCTCGGTGTCAGAACAGATATAAGAACTTTCCCACGATTATTCCATACTACTTGCCAAGACTTCCAAGATAACAGTAATAGTTTTTCAAAGAAATAAGTTCCAGTTGCCGACATAGATGCACAAAATAAAAATATATTTTATATATAATTTTTTTTTAATAGCACAAATTTCAAATTTTACAATTTATTGAAATTATAGAAACGTCAAAAGGTGGTTTATTGTTGATATGTTCGAAATTTTGAATGAATTTAATCCAATCAATCGACCAAGTCAGGTTCGTACAAGACCGGTCTAAGCAATCCAGCCAGGTTTGGAGGGTACATAAGTTTTTGAATATTACAGATTCATACCAAAGAAGCCCACTGAACCCATTCAAGCTGTAATCACTCAATTTGGAGCAAAGAAAATCCTATTTGTCCTTAACAGCATATATACACGGTTAAAAATCTTGGACTAAATTTTAAACTTTTTTTTATTACATATAGGACAACAACAAAACAGATTACTTTTTTATCCCAAGGCCAAGCTTAAAATTTTCTAATCCAAAAAGGATTGCTTTTAATCCGAAAAAAGTTTAAAATTTTGAGAATGCATGTTAGCGAAAATAAAAACAATAGAAAAACCTTAGCTGCGTTCCTTTCGCCTTAATATATTCGCGATAACAAATTTTCTCAAAGGAACGTCAAGAAAAACGACTCGTAGAGGGCACTACCGTTGTAGTCAAAATGAAATTCAAAAAAGCAATCATGATACAATAACTATTAGGTGTCATGAGAACGTGTGTCGTTCAGAACTGTTGTGAACTGTTATGGTAGCGATACCTTAGTGAACGATGTTTTTCTCTGAATGTGTTTTACTCTAAACGTCAGAAAAATTTTAAGTTATTTAATTTAATTATTAATATTATGAAATTATATAAATAATTTAAGTGCAATTGTTGGCTCCGCTGAATGCGTCTAATGTTACACGCGGTTTGTTTTGTTTTCTTTTGTTTAACATTCGATGGTCGCAGCTCGTGAGAAAATAGCTAGCTGTCATGGCTACCTTATAGTCATTGTATCAAACAAACCAATAATTCAAAAAATGAAATGACAGCTCACAAAAATATACAGGTGCGGCAACTGTGTTTAAAATTTTTTAAAGGCTATATAACAATTTTTTATGGATAGCAAAAACAATCCTATTTGTTATAGGATTATAATTTTTGTTTTTGCTTTGCATGTAAAAAAATAATTTGGATTATTTTGACGCGAATGAAACGCAGCTATTAGCTTAAAATCAGATTTGTCAATGACCATTTCCTAATTTAAACCCTAGTCCTCTCATCTGCCGGTCCGATATCTTACCCACTCGTCTATCTTGATTACAAATGCAAGTTAGTATTCGGGAACGTGGGTTCGAGACCACTTGAGTGGCTTAGAATCAAAACTCACAAGCACCACTATAACCGGTTTATGAACACTAAATAGCAGAGTAACGAGAAATACTTTTGTATATTGTGACTTTTGCTGAAAAATCATGGATTTTTTTAATTATGTAACTAACCAATTTGGATATTGTGAGTATTGCAACTCAAATGTGATATTGTACGTTTCATTAAATTTATACAAGACAATTTCTTAGTGTTGTAATAATTAATTTAGTATTCCAATAATAATAAAAGTGATTTAAAACCAAAGTAAAAAATTTATTTCATAATTAGGTTATTTCAAATAGAAATTTGAAACCTTAAAAAATTTTGAATGATTAAACCCTTGATGGAATCTGCTCCGCTTGAAATTCACACATTATGTCTTCACCTTCATCCAAATCTAAGATCTCAGGGGCTTTTAGAATTTTCTTGTAAAATTTAAGTTCTGCTAATGATTTCCAATCTGCACCAAAAGGTTTTTTCAGCAAATTCGTAACGTCAGATTTTTCAGGATTTAAAGCAACCAAGTTGACTCCAATAACTTCTGGTTTTAATTGACTCAATTGTTACCTTTTTACAAAATGCTTTTTGGGTCGTTGGGATTATTTTTATTTTTTTAACGTGTGAAAAATATTCTTTTGGAATTTCGAATTTGATAACGCCAATCTACAGGGGCTTTTAAAACATTAGTCTTAGAGCTTTCCCAATCATAAATTTCAGAATTTTCTGGCTTTTTTATTTGTGCATGTTCTATCATGATATCAGTATATTGTTCAGGTGTTACTATTACCTCAATTTTTTTTTATTTGTTTTTCAGTCAATCCGAAGACTCTGTCTGGTGGCATGAAGCTATGGCCAGCGATAGGAAATACTAACTCTACTCCAGTAATATTTTTGGGGGCTGAATAAAACCAAAACATTGCTATTGCCATCATAATGGAGTTCTCATTTTGACCTGCATAATCATCACTCACTAACCTTACAGTTGAATAGCATGACATATCCAGCTTACTCAGAGTATCAAAAACAAAGGAAGCAATCTAATTGTAACCAATATTTGTAAATGTATAAATCATTAAAAATAGCAGAGTACCTCACGGTAATTGATTGTACCTTTCCGATATTGATTTTCAGTCCAACAGTAAGATGTTAATGAATTTCTATTAAGTGAACCGCCTAAAGGACCCTTGACAATCGTAAAATTAAATAAGTAAATTTGACGGCTAGAGTAGGTTGATTGATCTGGTAGTTTTGGTAGCGGTAAATTCTTCTGACAATCGAAGCTAAGAATAAGTTGAACTCGTCATATAGCCGGTGACGGTCATTTATATTGTGTTATTGTTTTTGTTATTGTATTTTGTTTATATCGGTTTTATAAATCTCCGTGTGTGCTGTTTTGTGTTTGAAAATTATTTTTAGTGTTAATAAAGTGAAATTCCTTTTTTTAATGGTGTAGTATATTAATTTTTTTAATGTTTATTGTGGTACATATATCGTTTTATTTCTCATCGTAGTATGATAGTTGAGCTGCTGCTTAAGTATATACTTTTTTTCTTTCTCTTTTTTTTGCGTTCCTCTTTGTGCTTTATTTGTTTATTTGCACAAACTAAGCACAGCGAATTGTTGCAGTTGCTTTTAAACTGTAACATTTTATATTAACCCATTTGCACTTAGTGGACATTATTTTTGCACACATATAATTTTTAACTTATTTTTTCGCTATGGAATATTTTTCCGTAGAAAATTTTGCTGCTTGTTCTTTAGACGAGCTTTGCAAAAGTCAAAACATTCTGAACCGTATGTTCAGTTGTTCTGGCCCATGTGGGCGTTTGTTCCATACTTCATGTGCTGGGATCTCTAAGTCGTGTCTTGATGATTTAATCTCACCACGATCAGGTCTTCGCTGGTATTGTGCTTCGTGCAGGGTTCTTTCACCAGATGAGTTTTTCTCAAAAATTAAGCTTTTCGGTGATAGTCTTAATGCTTTAAATAACAATTTTAAAGAAATTGTTACATTTTTTAATGAAGTAAGCACCTCACCTAGCACTAGCATTTATGATGAAAAGTCTTCATCGGTAAATATTTCGACCGCATTGTCTCAGACTCTTCCAGCCTGTTCTTCTGAGACTCAAATCATTTCATCTAATAAAGACCTAAATATTTCGAAAAAAAAGAGAAATAATTCAAAAAATAAAAATAATAAGCGGCGTATGACGCTTCCAGCCACTTTAGAAACGAAGCAGATCTCGGCTAAACCAGTGTTTACGCCAGTGAGAATGGATAATACAGTTATCACTCCATCTCCTCCATCTCTTTCTCCGCCGGCTAGTGACATAACTAATGAGCGCAATAGTTCATTAAATTTAAGAGCGTTGTCGAGGAAAAAAAAAGTTTTCATTTCACGCCTTCAGCCCGACACAACAAGTGAAAATGTATTGACGTTTGTCAAACATAATCGTTTAGTAAGTCAGACTGCTTTCTGCTCATGCAAAAAAATTGGCAATAAACCGTCCCACGCATCATTTATTCTCACAGTGGCTGCTGAAGAGTTTGCAACTGTTTTGAGCTCTAATCTGTGGGCTGATAATATCTTTGTTTCTGAGTTTAAGCCTAAACACAGGTCTAGAAGGACAAATAATATCGCCAGTCAGACCCAAAAAAACTAAATAGGCTTTCCCTTTACTATCAAAATGTAAGGGGATTGCGTTCAAAGACGCGCGACATTTTTTTGTCAACTCAGAATTTTTCTGAAGATATTATCGCGTTAACTGAAACTTGGTTGAACGGAGGAATTACTGACTTAGAACTGTTTGACAATAGTTTTGAAGTATATAGGAAGGACAGACACGCTGACAATAATTCTGCAGTTGGGGGTGGTGTCCTATTAGCTGTAAGGAACTCCTGTGTTAGTTCCTTTATTGATATTCCCTGCTCTGCTAATATCGAACTTATATGCGTTAAGGTTGTACATTACAATTCAAATGTATTTGTTATTAATGCATACGTTCCTCCCAAGAGCAGTGTAGAGGTCTATGCAAGCCTTGCGGATTGCATAGAATTTATATTAAATATACTTGACGTTAATGACGACATTTTATTGTTGGGCGATTTTAATTTGCCTGACTTAAAATGGCATTCTTCTGACGATGAAACACATTTTTGTGCATCTAATTCGAAGACACGTCAAGAACATATATTTGTTGACAATATATGTTCTGACATACAACAAGTTAGTTGTATTTATAATAGTCTGGAAAGGCTGCTTGACCTAGTCTTAACTACAGACAGTAACAATGTCATTGTTCAGAAGGCACTTCATGCTTTGACTACTATTGATAATTACCATCCACCTTTGAGTGTTTGGTATAAATCCGATACGGAGAATATGGTAAATTCAAGCTCTGTTGACACAGTTTATGAATTCAATTTCAAAAAAGCTGACTTTTTGGGGTTGAATCATTTACTTTATAGTAAATAAAATATAATTACAGAGTACATAAATAATAATAGTCTTAATAGTTCAATAAATTTTTTCTATACGGAGCTCTTTGCTATGTTTTCTCAGTCTGTACCATATAGTCTCAAATTTGCGAAAAATTCTGCGTACCCTTGGTACACAAAGGGTTTAAAGACTCTTCGCAACAATAGGAATAGGGCATGGAAGAAATATGTTTGTAGTTTTGACTCAAATGACCTAGAAGCATACAAACGTTTGTTTCTGGAATTTGAGAATTGCTCAGCTACATTATATAATGAGTATTTGGATAATATGAAGCTGAGTATTTTGTCTGATCCAAGAAAATTTTGGGAATTTATTAATGTTAAGAAGAAGACTGATGGATTTCCTTCTTCTTTCAAACTTCAGGATGGATTTACTGACGATTCCACCATTATTTGTGGCTTATTTGCCAATCTTTTTAAAGAATCATTTTGTTCAGACTCTTTTAATCCTGATTTAGCATATTTTGATTATATGAACAACGCATCCAGAGTTTCTTTGGGGCATATATCTTTTACCTCAGAGGATATTTTTAAGTATATTGAATCAATCGATGAGGATTTTAGCGCTGGACCAGATGGAATTCCTGCCGCAGTGTTAAAACAATGCGGCTCCATTTTATGTTAGCCACTTTCGTTACTTTTTAATAAATCAATTAATGAAAGTAATTTTCCTCTTTTTTGGAAAAAATCTTATATCAGTCCTATTTACAAAAAAGGTTGCAGGAATGACGTCACTAATTATAGGCCTATCGCTAAATTGTCTTCGATTCCTAAACTTTTTGAGCGAATAGTGTACGATCGAGTGAAAATTCACTGTGGGCAAGTCATGACAACTCGTCAGCATGGTTTTGTTACTGGCAGATCCACTGTGTCTAATCTCCTTGATTTCACTACATTCTGCTTAAAATCTATTAATTCTGGTAGCCAAGTCGATTGTATTTACACTGACTTTAGCAAAGCATTTGATAAATAATCTAATTTTATTTAAACTTAAATTAATGGGATTTCCACAATATTTTGTAAACTGGATCAAATCGTATTTGATGGAGCGATCTTATCAAATACGGTTCCGAGGCGTGTTGTCTTCTGAATTTGTTGCAGAATTGGGTGTTCCTCAAGGAAGCCACCTGGGTCCACTTCTGTTTATTTTGGCAATTAATGATGTTACCCACGTCATCAAACACTCTCATTTGCTTATTTATGCAGATGATATGAAAATATACAGAACAATTGATTCTAATGACAATTCAGACCTGCTCCAGTCAGACTTGAACTCCTTTGAGGTTTGGTGTTCTAAAAATAACATGTTTTTAAATCCAGATAAATGCCAAACTATGACCTTTTCGCGTAAAAGGAACAATTTTATTTTTGATTACAAAATTAAAGATACTGCTTTAAGTCGTGTAACTACCGTCAAAGACCTTGGTATATGCATGGATTCTAAATTGTCGTTTAACATGCATATTGACACAATTTGTAAAAAAGCGTCTTCTATGCTTGGTTTTATAAAACGGTGGGCCAAAGAGTTTGATAGCTTAATAACAACTACAACTCTGTATTATTCAATCGTCCGTCCTCACTTGGAGTACGCAAGTCAAGTATGGTCCCCACATTACAATGTGCATGTTGATCGTATAGAAAGAATTCAAAAACGTTTTGTTCGGTTTGCTCTAAGAGGCTTGAGTGGAACTGACACATTTAACCTTCCTCCATATGAGGATCGTTTGAAATTATTAAAAATGCAATCTTTAAGTGAGAGAAGAAAATCTGCTGATATCGTCTACTTACACCAACTCATAACTGGTGTATTCGACTCTCCAGAGCTTCTTTCTCTTATAAAATTTAACACTAGCCGTAGAAGCAGTAGAAACTCTAACAACTTGATTTATTTACCATTTAGTAGAACAAATTATATGTTAACTGCTCCATTAAATCGCATGAGTACCTCTGTTAACAACTGTAACGTGTTTGATGTTACCTTGTCGAAAGGTCAACTCAAAAGTAGATTGAAAACTAATGAAGGATAAGATCTATGTAAACGCATGGTTAGTTGTTATGTCTTGTGTTGTCCCTGAGCCCAACCCATATTATGGTGGGTAAATTTTTCTCCCTTTTGGTTTTTTTTTGACCACTGCTATCGATATCTTTGAGATATTTCAATGATATTTGGATTGGTTCTTAAAATGATCTATTGCGGAGAAAGTGTGAAAAAGCTGTAGTAGCTGAACTCTATTGTTATTGCATGTAATTGTGTAAAAAAAAAAAAAAAAAAAACAAAAAAAAAGAAAACAAGTCATCTGTTTTATCCTTTAACAAATTGAAGAATGCTGTCGCTCTCAGAATGTGTATACGTTTTTGCGTTATCAGATTTTGCTTTTCTTGTTCATCAGCGCTCCTTTTAATTTGTTCTGAAAGTTCCAGGCTCTTTCATATATTCCTTCCACATTTTCTTGATGGATAGCTCAGATGGCAAATAATGACGTCCTGAACTTTGAGCTCTGCAGTAGTGTGACTCGATCACTTTAAACTTTCTAACAAAATTTATCACACTTTCTTTTTTTTGGTAGGAATGCAGTTTCTTTTCTATTTCCTCCCCTTTCTTCTTTGGGTATTTCTCCATTTTCAAAAAAGTTTTTTGCTATTAGATGAACTCTAAATCTAGATATACCGAGAACATCAATAAAAGTCTTGCAACACACTGGAGCACTTGACTTTTTTTGGTATTCCTGATGAAATACTTTGTTTGCATGTTCCGAGCCTTGCCTGTATTAGTAGTAGGTCTTCTTTTTTTGATAGTGTTAGATTTTCAATGTTTTAAGATAAAATTATCTTGATAAATTTTATCTTTTTTCAAATACATTTGAGCATGGAATTGTTTGAGGTCACTCATTTTAAGTTCTTTGCAAAGAAGCTTACCAGTTTTATGACCACATTTAGGTGGAATTGGCAGCATTACTTATGAATGTCTTTGAATTTTTGTAATACATATTTATCAAATTTTCATGTTAACAATTAATTTATTAATAGTAACTTTCAGTATCATTTTTTCTTTAGTCCTTTGCCGATTTTCTGGTTGCCTCAGCTTTTTCCTTGGGGTTTCCCCATCTTGCACTGGCCTAGCATTTCTTTCATTAATTATTTATTAATTATTTATTGTCTTAATAATAAACTGTTTTTTTTAAAAAAAACTAAGACAAAATTCACGACTTACTGTCGGACACAGAACAACACGAATGAACTAATTCCACTCGTACGACATAAAATGCAGTTAAACAACCGTTATTTTTGCTAAATATGGATTTTGTGAGTTTTGCAGGCTTCTTTTTTTAATGGCGGTGTTGACTTTTTTGATTTTGATAGTTTTGAGGAGTTAGTGAGTTTTGAAACGAATACTTTGCCCACTTTTGTGAGTTTTCCAACCAAACTCAATAAAGTCCTTGTTGTGGACGACGGAGATTCAAAGATTTGCAACATTTTCTTTCGGCTAGCCATATTATTCATTCAAATCAACGAAACTGCTAGGGTATCCAACCGAATAATGTTTGTTCGATTAATCGAATAATTATAATCGAAATTTTGCTCGAGTAATTCAAAATCAACATTTTCGATTAAGAAATTATTCGAGCAAAATGTATCGATTAATCGAGTAAGTTCGTAATATTACATAATTTTTTACTTGCAACAATTTTTTTAATTTTTTCCAAAGACGAACAATATGCAATTTATCTATTGTTTCGTTTATATGGAAGTTATTCGACATTCGCTTATTGCTTCCATTGTGTTTGAATAGTTCTCGTTTGCACTAGAGAATCGTCTAGTGTGAATGGGGACAAAGAATGTTGACATTTTACAGCTGTTTTTTATGCACATCAGTTGTTTACGTTTATTTGAGTTAAACGTTTAAAGGCAAAGCGTGGATTTTTTATAAGGTTCTCAAAAATTTGTTTAAATAGTGAAATAAACAATACCTACACCAAAAAAACATACAAAAGTGAGTTAACTATAAATAAAAATAAGTTTCAACGTATTTTAACAAAGCTCATGTTTCTCAATAGATTAGAATGAGCCAAGTGTGGAAATATTTCTCTAAATCTAAAAATGAAGCGAGTTGTAAAAGATGCCCTAAAGTTTACAAGCGAGCTGGTTCTTCAACATCATCTCTTATTTATCATTTACGAAAGGAGCATAATATACATTTTGAAGATGAACAGCCTTCCACATCGTCAGAAAGTCAAAAATCGGGACCATTCTTTAAGCCTGAATGTGCTATTGCAACTTTAGAGGAAATCATTTGTAGATGCATTGCTGAGGATGGAATGTCGGTGAGAAGCTTCAAGAACTCCAAAATTATTTCGTCGTACATAAAATCAAGAGGCTTTGATATGCCAAGTAGTGAATCAACAATCTGGTCTTATATTGACAACTTTTATTTAAGGAAGAAAAATGAATTAGTTGTCCAATTTCAAAACATTTTAGAAGATAATGGACGGTTTTCTATGACTGTAGATGAGTGGACGGATATATCGCAATTTAAATACATGAATGTGACTGTAAGACACTACGATACAGAGCGGAAATCGTTTAGTGTATATAATTTAGGTTTGGAAGAGGTTAAAAAGAAAAGTACAGCCCTGAACATTTATTCTGGCATTAACACAAAACTGGAGGAGTTTGGATTAAGTTTTCAAAATCACTAGTTGGTTCTACGCATGACGGTGCTGCAGCAATGCGCAAATATGGAAAAGACTCGCCAGTTGAACCGCAGTTATGCATTAATCATGCAATTCATTTGGCCGTAATAGATACACTTTATTGCAACGATTTCACACAAAATACAAACTTAGACCACTCGGATTGTGATAGTGTTGATGATTATAGTGATGAATATGACGAAATGGAAGTATCTGCTGGGCTTGATCTTAAAATCGAAGTAAGAGAAATTATTGATCGTGTACGCAAATGCTGTAAATTTCTTAATAAATCAATCGACAAACAACAAAAACTGCAAACTTATGTCGTTTTGCAAGAAAAGAAAGAAATCAGATTAATACACGACGTGAAGCATCGCTGGTCATCGTTATCAAATATGATTTTTAACTTTCTTCGCATTTATAAATGCGTAAATCATGCATTGTCAGATTATAATATGCCAGGTTTTACAATAAAAGACATTGAAACAATAACTAATTTAAGCAACACATTACAACCTCTTGATATGGCCATTAAAGAGTTAGGCAAAGATTCAGCTACACTTATTGAATTTGAAGGGGTTTTGAAATTTTTAATCAAGAACTTAAACAAATCTAATAATTTTTTTTCTCATGAATTACTAAAGCATCTAATGTTTCGACTTAACGATCGGAGAAATAAAGTTTTAAATACGCTTCTCTTATTCGGGATCACTTCCAACAAATGAACATTTTTTAAAGTATAGCACAAAATGTGAAATAAAAGAATATACAAACAAGTTGTGCTCCCGTTTGTTTGAAACAAATTCAAATAGTCTTGAGCTATCAAATGACTCAGATGAAGTCAGTGACAATGACGACTTTAGTCATAAAAATAGCCTGGCAGAGCAGTTAAGTTGCACAATAAAAACCATACAAAATACAAAAAAATCTAAGACAGTCAAATTTGACATAAATGAAGATATTTTGTATTTAGATAAAACAAAAAAGAGATCTAAGAAACTCGAATTGCTTTTTAATGCGATTTTATCAATATCGCCAACGTCCACAATTAGCGAAAGAGTTTTTTCAAAATCAAACTTCATTAAAACAAAGTCCAAGAACCGCCTTAAACCGAAACATTTAAATTCTATACTTTTTTTAAAAGATTATTTCAGAAGATCTTAGATGGTTTTAAGATTTTCACCAAGGAAGTTAACAAAAGTGCTAATGAATTTTTAAGTTTAATGTGTAAAAAATAATTAAATTCGAATGTATTAATTACACCTGTATTACATTTTTTGTTATTCCTAATTTTTAATACCTGTAACTTTAAATGTCTTAACATTATTTTATTAAATTTTTACGCATTATTTGACGCAACGATCTCACTTGAAGTACAAATTTTAAGTTTACTGTGTACGTTTTAAGTTTTTAATATAAAAAAGTCCAATGAATTGATAAGATTTTTTTGTTGTTATTCCTTTTTTTAAGACTGACTTATTGATTAATTTTTATTTTTTTTTTACAATAAAACATAAAACCTTACAAAAACCTAAAATATTTTGCTTCTTTTATTACAAATAAAAAAAAATTTACTCGAATAACTCGAATAATTTTTAAAATTTACTCGATTAATCGAGTAAGTCAAAAATCCAGATTTCAAATAACTCGATTACTCGAGTAAGTCAAAAACCCGAATAATTGGATACCCTAGAAACTGCATCATTAACTCAATTTTTTCAAAAAGTTTTGATTCTAAGCCACTACTTATATAAAAAAATTTTATTTTTTTAAATTAAGTTTTTTATTAAAAATTTTGTGTTTACTTAAACATTTTTTTAACTTATTTAAAAATTTCTTCATACAAAAACTTAGGGTCTCCAAAGTTTTTTACAAAAATTCGCTTATTTTACATTATTACGAATGCAAGTAAGTTTTCGGAACCGTGGTTTTGAGACCCAGCTCGGAAAACAAAAAATTTTATCTAAGTAATATAATTTTTTAAAATTGAGATTTTTTTTATAAATTTTTCTGTTCATTTAAAATTTTGTTGAAACCGTTTTTAAACAATTTCTTCATACAAAACCTTAATGTAAAGTCGTAGTCCAAAAATAGTCTAAAACTCAAATTTTTCTAGATTAAATAAGTAGAAATTAAAAAAATAGTACTTTCTGGATTAAAAATTCCTTTAATCTAAATTTTATATTAAAAATTACTACAAAGCTTTTAGCCGTGTACTCACATTGTTGCTCACTGTGTAAGGCAGATGTCATCATGTTAGTGGTAAGTCATTTGTTAAGTTACCACTAACTTGAGACCGACTGGGATTCTTCTGCTGGATTCATAAATAGTTTAGAACAAATGAGCCGTTTCAGAGCGAGAGTGATGGGAACTCAAGAAAAATTATCTACTATAGTATGAGAAACAAAAAAACTAAAACTGAAATTCCATTTTGAACGTATGTATCAGCTTTACGGAATGACCATTTCCGATTTGGGTGAAATTTTGCATTTGAAGGTAAACATTTTGACGTGATTTTGGCGGAGTTAAAATTGACAAACATCGACAAAAACGTCGAAAATCGATTTTTATTAAAATGAATAGCTTAAACATTTCTTAACCGAATCTTAAGTTTGAACTACCGTTGGAAAGGTAATTTATTGAACTTTTATCCAAAAATAGTTTTGGGAAATTTTGGTTGGTTGGTGGTTAGAATTTTATTGTATAATTCGCATTCAGTTGCATTGCCTCTGTGTAAGCTTCAAGCTCTTAGCGACATGTATTATTGTTGCTGTAAAAAGGAATAGGAAACTATTTTTAGATGCAATGGAACAAAAAGTCGGGTGCTTAGCTATTTTTAAAGTAAGGACCACCCTTGTATCGCTGAAAAAGTCATCACGTTTTAAAATGCAACACAAGGACTATTCATTAATGACATCGTATGATATTTAATACGCGATGAAAGCAACGCCTTAGAAAAGGGGGATCGGGGGGTTCAAACCCCCCGATATTTTTATATATGAAATATATATTCCAAATTTTTTCATTTTGCCATAACATGAAGATAAATTGAAAATTGTGTATGCTTAATTTGGTTAGCAAATACTTTGTAAAGGGCAGGTTCTCATCTAAAGGTAAAAAAAAAACGGTGATGTTCTTGATTTTTTTTTTCATAGAAGGAAGTAATTGAACACCTTCAGTTTTTTTTGAGTTTTTGTTTTGTTTGTTTTTTGAGTTATTTATTGATTCTTATAGTGTAAGAAAATATTTTTTTCGTACATAAAAGTGTAATGTAAAGTGTCAGCACGTCGTCAAACGAAAAAAAAGATACCCAAACGGTCTCCATCGCACAGCGCGTTAATGTCATCTTATTTAAGAAAATTAAAATATTTTATAAATTATATTAAATTTATTGAAGCTTGAACTTTTATTATCAACTAGTATTCCCCAGCAGCATTGTTCCGCCACATACCGCCTTACTGCCATATACGAAAATGTCAAGAAATGCCAAATATATTCATCATTTTCAGTAGGCTGCCGAAAGTAGCCATATGAACTAAATTACCAAATTTTAGTCTAATACGATCAAAACTGTGCGAAATTTAGCATTTTCGTTGTTTTGTAAGCGGTAAAAAGGGGTGCGGAAAAATTATTTCGTAAAAGGGGGCGTGAAAACGAATTTTTAGTACAGTTGCTGACAGTAAACATACAAACTAAGACAAAATTTTAGCTCAATCGGTCCAGTAGTCAACTTTAATGATTTATCAAAAAGAGGGTGTGGCTATATAGCAATAACGTCCATTTTTAGTACAGTTGCCGAAAGTAGCCATACAAACTTAAGTATCAAATGTTAGTCTTATACGGATAAAACTGCTTGAAATATAGCATTTTCACTGATTTGTGGGTGGAAAAAGGGGCGTGGAAACCAATTTTTCGTACAGTTGCTGACAGTAACCACACAAACCAAATTACCAAATTTAAGTCTTATTTTTATTTATTTTTATTTAAAAGATCAAAGAACCAAGCCATGCTCCTTATACAAACAAAGTTTGGTCTTTGACTTGAAAGGAAAGGAATATATTATTAGAAGAATTGATTGGAACCAAACGTGAATTATTGATTTGGCGAAACAACCGTGAAAGACAATTTGAATTGCTTTTAACCGAGGCTAGTATTGTGCCTTAACCTCGGCAAGCCCTTAGTTGTGTTCCTGTCCTTTAATTCAACATTTTCCGCAATTTACTTACGACCAAAACCGTATTAAATAAAGCATTATCATTGGTTTGTGGGCGGTAAAAGGAGCATGGACACATACTTTTAGTACTGTTACCGACAGTAACAATAAAAACTAAATTAAAAATTTAAGTCTTATACGACCAAAACCGTCTGAAATAAAGCATTTCCATTGATTTGTGAGCGGTAAAAGGGGGCGTGAAAACCTTTTTTATAACAGTTGTCTACAGTAACCGTACAAACTAAATTACTAAATTCTAGCCTTATACGACTCAAACCGACTGAAATATAGAATTTTTATTGTCTTGTGGGCGGTAAAAGAAGGGTGTGTCAACTTTTTTCCTCAACCATCTCGTACCTGAAACAACTCGACTGACAAAATTTCAGGTCAATCGGTCCAGCAGTTTTAGAGTCTATAGGCTTCGCACACATATACACACATCGTTTTGCTTTTTATATATATAGATATTGATTTGTGGGCGATAAAAGTGGCCGTGAAAACATTTATATTATAGTGACCGTATCTTGGAGAACCTACACAGCAAGTTTCACTATAAAAATGTGTAGAACTCTAGGATTGCCATGATTTCGAAAAAGAAGGGCTATATATATTGCGACCACGCCCATTTTTAACAGTTATACGCAAGTTAAGAACTGAACAAAATTACTTAATCTTAGTTTTTTCGATCAAAACCTTGTGATATATATCCTTTTTTTTTT
Source organism: Dichetophora obliterata (assembly GCA_963920525.1). Classification (NCBI taxonomy): domain Eukaryota; kingdom Metazoa; phylum Arthropoda; class Insecta; order Diptera; family Sciomyzidae; genus Dichetophora; species Dichetophora obliterata. Next base: position 309,662,254 of record OY986435.1, read on the forward strand.
GGTTTGTGGTCGATAGCGCAAATTTGGCTTGTATTGGAGTTACCACACCCCCTTTTTCAATCGTTACCAAACCTCACAGGAACACTTTCAAGATTTAGCTTCATTTTCCGTGAAAGTTTCATAAATATCGGTTCAGCGGTTTTGGAGTCTATACGTGATATAGCCTGATATAGCGTGATATAAAGAGAACACCCCTTTTGTTTTTCAGAAAATGCGTTTTAAGATTTTATATTTTTTATGAAAAAATACGTTCCTTTCGTATGCGATAACTTTTCTTATGCAATTGTTATCAGCCGAACCGCTTTGGGAACATATTCTACACACTACAAGGTATCGAAAAATTAAAACAAAAATTTAGTTTTTAGGTCGAATCTCATGAGAACCTCCCCTTAAATATATTACAATATAAATGTTTTATTTTATTTTTTTGGCTATGCATTGTTGCTATTCTGTCGTAAAAATCAAGTAAAGTTAATTGGTATTTCAATCAAGTTTCTAATCGATATCTTAAAAGTTTCAAAAAATGAAGCGCTAAAAAAATTTTTACATAATATTTAAGAAGAAGGAAATTAATCACATATGTATATCTGATACTTTTTTTTATAATTAAAAATGTTTATGATGCATTTTCATTTATTTTATGACTTAGAGCTTACTGAATTTAGAATATTTCGTAAATTATACTATCGTTAAATTTGTTTGCATTGTCTTAGAATAAATCACAAAATCGCATTTTAAAATAAGCATCATTGAATTAATCGGTTACAAAAGCCAATTTTTTTTTTTTTAATTTCTAGTTTTACCATGACGTTAGCGTATGAAAGTAGTGTTTGTATTTTAAAGTCTTTAATTAAAGAAAGATCTTTTGTAATGAAAACAATTTGTTTTAAAATCTTGTAGGTAAAGGACGAATGAAAGTATATATTTTTTAAAAATTTCATTGTACCCAAAAGTATAGTCATAAACTAATTGATTTTTTCGGTTTAACTTTAATCACTTAACGGTTGATTCCCAAATTGTGAAAGAATTACAAGAATCATCATCTGGAGGCTTGGCTGACCTTTCAACATCATCTTCCTCATTGTGTTAAGCTCGATGAAGTAACGTTGGTAATTTTTAATAAGTCTGACATAGACAGATCAAATTACTAGTTTTTTTGTCTTGGAAACGAAAAATATGAAGTCATCTTTTCAGAAGAACTGGTTTATCGAGAACTAATGGTATGTGCTTACGTTTGTATGCAGGTTAGAGGTAGAGGTGACCTGGATAGCTAAAAAATTTCTTGAATCTAACTAACCATCTTCCTATTTACAACTTTGGTGTCCCAGATACCTTTTATTTGCACACATTTTTTAGGTAATTATTTTAAATTGATAAAAAGTTACGGCGAAAAAACCGGTGATTTTTTGCGAAAAAGTGATTTTGTTTTAAATCAAAACCGCTGGATGACGGTTCCACCGATTTCGATACCCTTTTGGATTTAAGATCTACTTGAATCCAGCTCCCAGAATATGAGTGTCGAAAAAAATGTTGTTTTTTTTCATCCACCTTACTATGTTTATCACGTATAGACTCAAAAACCGCTGAACCGATCTTTATGAAATTTTCAGGGAAATTGAAACACCATCTTAAGAGTGCTCCTGGTGAGTGAGAGTTTGATGTCGATTGGACAAGGGGGCGTGGTACCTCCCATACAACCCAAATTTATGCTATCGCCCAAAAACCAAAAATACTAAAATTTTGCTTAGATTGTTACTATCGGCAACTGTACTAAAAATGGGCGTGGTTGAAATTTATCTACGCCTACTGTTTTGAAATCATGCCAATTCCTGAGTTATACAAATTTTGATAGTAACCTATATATATAAATGTTGCCACGCCCACTTTTACCGCCAAAAAAATTAATGGAACTTCTATATATAAGTTTATTTTGATCAAATAAAACTAAAATTTGGTAGCTTAGTTCATATGCAAAATCTTGAAAATGAGATGTCTGGTGCTGATTGCAAAAAGGGGCGTGGCATCTTAATATTTGAGGTTCGCTTACGAATAGCTTTGGAATAATAGGTCGCACAAGTTAAATTCAAATCGGAAATCGGTTTCGCGAAACTTTATTAAGTTATTAAACGCATACTTATCATGGTTTTAGAATTTTAAAAGGAGGCGTGTCACTTCCTATACAACCCGAATTCGCTATATCGAATCGATTTGCAATTATAGATCGCACAGCCTCGGAATTCGGTATTCAACCACAATTTACACGTACCGTTCTACTCATAACATTTTATGGGCGTCGAACAGGGGGGCATGGTAGTAACGAGCCGGGCTTCAGCTAGTTAAAAATATGAAAAAGTGGAAAAATATTGAAAAAAAATTAACAATAAAGCAGAACAGTGACAACGGCGCGCCTAGATTATGGTGTGTAAATTTTACACACTAGAACCTATTAGGGAAATTTTTTCTGTAGGATAGCAGCGACACTAGCATGAAAAAACCTCGAAAACATAAATTTTCATACGATTTTTACATTGAGCCAAAATCCTAGCTCGATTTGATAAACTTATAGTAAAGAAATATCAGCTTGAAAATGAAATGTGTGTAAAATTTACACAAAGAACCGATTAGGGTTAAAGCATAGTACATACTCTGTTCAGTTTCATGTGAAATTCCACTCAAATCTCCATACAAAAAGTGACAGCTGCGAAACAACCGTGGAAATTTTCACAACATGTTTGTCAGAGCAGTACTCTGTTCTGCTGCGTGAAATTAATGCAACATGTTTCTGAGCAACATTTTTTCACCACAATTAAATTGTACTGCCTATTTATTTTGAAGTGAAAAGAGAGAGATCATATGAAATCTCCGAACTTATTCTCTAAGTATCTCTGAGAAACGGTGCCATAGGAACTCCTTGCAACAAACTTTGAGTCAGAAATTTCACGCAACAAATAAATAGATGTTGCCAGCGAAATTTCACGCAAACGAGGGTTCTTCAAGGATTAAGAAGTTATGGCATAAAACGTGAAGTGACAATGCATTTTCAATACAAATTCAACTAGCGGTTATATTCATTCTGAGAAGATTATAGTTTATAGAAACTTAAAATTTTCTCTTGGACACATTTTTGGTGCGTTTTTAAATGCATCATCTCCTTTTCGCTTAATGCCATAAAAAAAGAGTCCTTTTCAGCCGGTGTCAAGATATTTTGTTTCCAATCGGAAACAAAACAATCAATGTTAATTTTAATAAGGTTTAATTTTATATTACTCTTTTCACAATAAATGTTTTAAATTGAGTTCCCAGCAGCAGACTTGCCAGTGGCTACCATAGAACTAATACAGAATAAATTACCAGGTAAGGAAGCATTACTTTTTTCAAAAAGTAATGCGTCTGCATTAGGGCGGGTCAATTTGTATGGACGAATTTTTTGGAGGTCTGGCTCAGCGAAATTCGTAAAATACATGTAATTTCAAGACTTTTTCTCCACTACAGCATATACAAATTCTGAAAAAAAGCTGTTCGGACTTTCGTAAATAGATTTTGTTCTCAATTATAAAATATGAATGTATGAATGTATGTGTATGAATCTATTTACGAAAGTCCGCACAGCTTTTTTTCAGAATTTGTATATGCTGTAGTGGAGAAAAAGTCTTGAAATTACATGTATTTTACGAATTTCGCTGAGCCAGAATTTGACCCGCCCTAGTCTGCATATAGCAGAAGTAATTAACTCATACCTCATTACCTGTAATGTAGCATACAAGGAAAAGTAATGCAGTGATTTTGCAAATATCCGAATAACTTAATACAAGTAGTATGTTACTCCATAACTTCTAGGTAATGCTGAAGGGAGGCGATCACTTACCTCCTGTCCCATTCAATGTTAAATGTGAGGCCTTTTATGCATAGTAAGGTAATATAGTCGGAAGTAGTGGTCATTACAAGGTAATTGATGCTTCATATATTCGGAATATATTCCATCCGCTACTGGGTTGTTTGCAGGGTTGCCAACACATACCTTTTCGCCCGGAGACTTCGGGCCTGAGGGTCGATCTCCGGGCTCCGGGCCTGGCACATTTTCTCCGGCTTTCGCTCTTATCTATATTTAAATCAAGTTTTTCTTACAAAAAAATTTGTTTAACTTATTTATTAGTGTTGATTTACCCTTTTTTTAGTGAATGTTTGAACCATTTGTCTTAATGAACGCTAACTTAACTTTGACGTTCTTTCTATTTCTTGAACTTAGTTTTTGAAGGAACGTCGTAGCCAGTCGTAACTTTTCTTTTGGTAACTTGACGAACTAGTTTCTGTTTTTCTTTTTCTTTTGAATTCTGCGGCCATTTATAAGGTTCTGGCACTTGAGAGCGAACTCGGTCGAACTGTCAGAATGGATGAAAAGAAATGAAGAAAATAAATGCTTAGAAGAAAGAAAAGCGCAATGACAGTTCGAGCAAAGGCGGGAAAAAGAGTGCATTTCTCTCAAGTGCCACAACCTTATAAATTAACATTGTCTGCGGCTGAATTTTTAATTAATGTTTGCAGTTCAATTTATGTAAGTTCGGTCAATAATTTGTGTTTTGTGTATTAACTGATACAAAACTATTTTAGAGAACAGCATAATGGAATCTAGTTGCAAGAGGAAACATTACTTAACATCTTTTAACAACGATTGGCTCTCGATACCAAGCTACAAAGATTGGTTGCTGAAAGAAAACGAGTTTACGAGAAAATGCAAGTTGTGTTGTCACATTTGTTGTAAACATTATTGTTAAATATGACTATGTATGAAAAAACCAAAGAAAAAATTAATTTTTTAATTAAAAGCAAGCAGACCATAAAAAATTATTAAATAAAAAAGCTCCGGGCCTGGGCTTTTCAAAAGTTGGCAACCCTGGTTGTTTGCCATTTTCGAACTTTTGTTGTTTGCTTAAATTTTTTTTAAATTCAAATTGAGAATAGCTCTAAATACTCTCGCAATATAAATTTGAACATTTTTTACTCTATTATGGAGGCTTAAAAAAATTTTAAGTAACATTTCATTTTTTAATCGTGGTAGAGCTTTTGCCGGAACTGTTCAGATGTAAGTTTTACTATTTTACTATGTATAAAAAATTTTTCTCTGATAAATACTCCAAGTCTGGATTTACTTTGAGTTTGTTCTGGATAAAATCAAATCCATCTGGCTTTTATCTGAAACCTTTTCATTTTATTCTGACTTCCGATGGGCAGATCAGTGAAGTCTTGACGGGTTATTATTCAGTATACAGGATTTAACTTTTCTGGCTAACACCATTAACTTATGCTATCACAAGCAGAAGTATGACCCCCCCATGTGTTAATAATAAGACCATTAAAAGACTATAGATTTAAGAAACCAAAGTTTATTGTGCAAATATGATATGAGTTTTACGTGGCAACATTATGATCACATTTTAAAAAAGTTAAATGTATTTATTTCTCTCAGCTTCATGGGTAAATACCAACGATAAAGATTCATGCATAATGGAAAAACTCTCGATATTCAAAATGAAAGCAAAACGTTGCAGTTTTCTGTAGATTTGTGATATAGAAGAGTCTTGTCTAGGGATCGCAAAAGTAATAATAGCACCACTATGGTCGCTGTTCGCAAATATATTAAGAAAGAATGATTATAATATAGTAGCATCTGCAACAAGCGTGACACTTACTTGACGGAAGAATTTGGAAACTCATCCTGCACGAATGCCATAACCTTGAGAAATGGATCCCAAAGTGGATTTTTTGGCAGATTCTCCAACGATACAGTTGGAGAGTCCAAAAAAGATGGAGGTCTTAATACAACCTTAACTTTAACTTGCAAAAAGTAAACCTTTACAAACCTTGATTGTAGACTATATACCGAGTTAAGGCATAGCAAACGTCCGTCGTAAATAAATGCTAGACGCGAACAAAAGCGTTCACATTCCTGCGTATTCTGCGTTGTTATCATAACAGCCTTGCCTTGCTTACATAACCTGCCAGTTATGTTCCATATTTGACGTCGTCCGGCTGGATCTATGCCAACCGTGTGCTCATCTAGGTAAATTATGGAGGGACTGCCTATAAGTGAGATGGCAGTACTTAAACGACGCTTGATTCCGGGACTGATGTAATGAATCTCTTTGTCATAATGCTTTATGATACCAAGCACCTTCACCAGACCCAAGCATATATCGGTTATATGCGCTCTTGGTATGCCACGCAGATGGCAAAAAAACCTTAACAGTTCACTGCAAGTCATATAGTCGGGCACTGCATCAATGTGCGGACAATAACCTATGTGATGGTACATCTGGTATAGGTCATCGGTCAAACTGATACCATCAACATAGGCACGACCGCAGGCCAATTGTTCATCGCCAACTAGCATTTTCAGTAATGTTGTTTTTCCAGCACCATTAGCTCCCAAAATACCTAGGCACTCAGAACTGTTGATTGGATTAAGAAGGAAAAATATGTGGAAATATTTAATTCGCTAATGTATCCATGGAAATACAGTACACACTCGATTATACGCACAAATGGTTAGCTTGTAAATGTATGCAAGGTTTTGATATAACCGAGGGTTTTTTCATTATTGGTTTTTTCTGTATTAAGACTCTCCCTTACAAGAAATGTAAATATAATTGAGGGCAAAAAATATCCTTGGTAAATATATCTGAGGGCTGATACAAAATTTAATACTGAAAATGTAGTCGCATGGTCAACATAACCAAGAGTAAATATAATCGAGTGTATACTGTATTTTACTAACCGTTCCACTATTAGGGTAATCTGATGAACAGCAGCCTTATTCCCATACATCTTGCCAATACTGGATGTAACCAGCGGCTTGTACTGGTAATGTTCTCTTGGCAGGTTCTGCACTCTTATTCTTTCCACGAGTAGATCATCATCAATGATTTCAGAACTTGTATGTGTGCGTTCGTATTCGTCCTTGGCTAGGATTCTGAAGCATTGAAATAAAACTAAAAGATCTCTAATGTATATATATATATAGAAAACTTGCATGCTAAATGTTGGTATGGTAAGACCCAAACGTCCTTTGAGATAGAATCGAAATTCAAATAAAAACAGCAGTATCATACATATAATGCCGTAAATGAAAAAATAACTTATTTCGAAAAGTATTCCTTCTTCGCTCCAATCAAGTTCTTGAGGCTCAACTTTGCAAATGAAAATAATGAGAAAGGAAACATTGTGTCATGAGAGATAGAGAGATCAGGGCCTTATTTCATACAATTTGACAAACCGTCAATTTATTATGGATATATATGTATATTAAAAAAAAAATAAGATGTCGAGAAACATTGGAAATTGTTTATTTTATGGTACATTAAAAGTTTGAAAACAACGTTGTTAACTTTTTGAAAAAAAAAACGAAAAATGTTCATTATTTGTTTGCATGAAACTACGAGGTAGTCTCAGAATGGAAAGCTGAAAAGAAGAAAAGTGAGCTAGTTGTCAAAAACAGCTGTTCAGTTGATTGACGATACAGAAAAAATATTGTATTCTAACATTATCAAAAAAATTCTTTTGCAATTCCTAGCACATTGGTACGGTCTTGGTACGATCCTGCAGTATCGGTTCTGTGGCTTTAATAAAAACCTTAAGATGTTGTTGTCCTTGCAGTAACTTTCTATCACGGTTTCACGCCTGTCATGGATCGCAAACGTTTCTATGCTCTCGGAGAGAATAATTGGCACCACAACGAGCACTACACCTCGCGACAATGTTTGTTGAAATACGGTAAAACAAAATATTTTCCTTTTTTCAGGTTGTTTTGCAAATGATACACTTTTTGGACATTATAAACACACACACATTGGCAAATTGACAGAATAGGGTCATGAATATTAGATATATCAAAAAAATAACTCATTAATGAGTCATAAACAGAGCTAGGATTTCGATGACATGTCATCTTTTTTCTGCTGCTTCTCGGAAATTTCCTGGTCATTTAGAACGTCCATTTATGTTTCCTAAAATCCAAATATGAAAAGTTTTTAGGTAATTTTTTCGTAATCTTTCATCGTTTTTTGTCGGTTTTAGTTTTAAGGTAATTTTTACTAGATTGAGGGCATTTTTTGGTAATTGCAGCTTTCAAACTTTCAAAGCTTCCGACTTTCAAACGGCTTCGAATCTCGCCTTAAAATGTTTAAATTTTAAAATGTCTCTGAAGTATTTTATCGATGTTTCAAAATGGCGATTTTCAAAAAAACTTTTATATAAAACTTTTGATTTTAGTTAGCCGAAAATTTAATTGTTTGTTTTTGATACAAATTTTTAAATATACCTTGTTAAGGTATATTTTCTCTGCCAAAATAAAACTGATAATACAATCCCTGCTATCCTGGCATCGCACAGTGATAAAAAAAGGTGGTTTTTCGGAAAAAAGTCTGTATCTTTCGAACCAGAAAAAAATAAAAACAAAGCTTCTTTTTTGTAAGATTCATAAAAAATCGAGCATTACAATCTTTAAAAATAAGTAAAAAGTTTACAGATTATTTTTAAAAAATTATCAAAAATGGAAATATTTCAAATTTCATAAGAATGATTACACTGGTCAACAGTGGTTATGCCACACGAGCTTTGATAGCTAATACTGTTTAAGCTGTATTCTCACGTTATGAAACTGAATTTTTTTTTTTTATATGGCCTCAGATTTTTTGTGATTTTGGATTTTGTGTTTTTACGACTTTGATCCTGTTTTTATGCTCTGGAATACAAACAACTGAACGCAAAGCAAAAAAAAAGCAACATCTTATAGAAAATTAAACAAGCTTTTTAGTGAGGTATTTTTTATTTTTCTGCCATATTTAGTCTGTCAGATTTTCAGGTTCAAAATAAAATTTAGGATTTTTTTGTTAAAAATTTTGACTTTTACAAGTTTTTTTTTTTACATTTAGAGCCATATTTAAAAAAAAATTTAAATTTATCGTTTTGCATATTTAATTTCCTTAATTACGATACCAAAAACATAAATTTTATCCGAGAGAAACAATTAAAATAAAATAAAATAAGCGAACTAGCCATATAGTCATATGAAGCATTAAGCACTCTTAGTAATCCACTTGCACCTAAATGGTAATTCTCATACTTTTCATTTTCTCATTTTTTACCACTCAGCAACACTGTTTTACACGGTGAACTGCTTTAGATTTTTTTGATTTAGAAAAACCGGCATGAAGTTCTTTTAAGCATGTTGTTGCAAATTTTTTGGGTAACTATAAGAGTGACAGTTACAGAGAAATAGTTAGCTAGCTGTTGTTGGCTTATCAAGCTGCAACATGTCACTAAAGATTCATTTTTTACACTCACACATCGATTTTTTTTTTTCCTGAAAACTTGGGGTCTGTGAGCGATGAGCACGGAGAAAGGTTTCACCAAGATATTTTGAAGATAGAAAAGCGTTACCAGGGCAAATGGAGCCCATTTTTGTTGGCAGATTACTGCTGAACAATCAAAAGGGACCAACCAGGAGCTAATTTTGCTAGAAAATGTTGGAAGGTGAGTTTATAATAACATTTATTAAAATTTTTACGTTGAATTTCATTTAGATACAAGTGGATTACTGAGAGTGCTTAATGCTTCATATGACTATATGGCTAGTTCGATTATTTTATTTTATTTTAATTGTTCCTCTCGGATAATGTTTATGTTTTTGGTATCAATATTAAGGTAATTAAATACGAAATACGATAAAACAAATTTTTTTTATATATGGCTCTAAATATAAAAAAAAATACTTGTTAAAATCAAAATTTTTAACAAAAAAATCCTAGATCTTATTTTGAACCTGAAAATCTGACAGACTAAATACGGCAGAAAAATAAAAAATACCTCACTAAAAAACTTGTTTAATGTTCTATAGGATGGTGCTTTTTTTTTTGCTTTGCGTAAAGTTGTTTGGATTCCAGAGCATAAAAACAGGATCAAAGTCGTAAAAACACAAAGTCCAAAATCACAAAAAATCTGAGGCCAAATAAAAAAAAATAAATTCAGTTTCATAACGTGAGAATATAGCTTAAACAGTATTAGCTATCAAAGTTCGTGTGGCACGAAAAAGTTGCTAAATTGTTGACCAGTGTTACCATTAAACTTGACAAGTGATTGAATTTTTGATTCATTTGGAAAAAAAGAGTTTGATATAATTCAAGGATTAAACCCTTAGTTTTTCATATTATTAGAACAAGACGGTAATAAAAAATGCATTTAGGGACGCGTTTTGCAGTACAAAAAATTTAATTTAAAACTATTATATTTTGTTTATTTTTATGTAAGTTATTAAATTTAAAATTAAATATAGAATCTTGAGAAGGTGATTTTAAATAATGCCCTTATAATTCAGAATTTTAAATGGATTTAAAAAAAACTTTTAAAAACTCGACGAGTTTTGATGAAAATGTTAATCATCAACTAATATATATTTTTTACTGCATTATCCAATTCAAAAAATGGTTCAACTTTAGGTTGACGCCTTAGACTCGATGTAAATGGGTCTGATGAAATCAATAACTGATGCATCACAGCAATATTCGTTGTAGTATTAAATTTAGATTAATGCATTAATCTAAACGCAGTAGAAATACATTTTCTTGAATGCTTTAATCTAAATTTTTTGTAATCCTTATTTCTCGATTCTTCTGCCTCTTCGGAAAGAAGTCCAACAGGACGCACTGCAGTTTTTATGATTTGTTTGTCGTGCATTATAAATTTGTGAACTGATACTGGCATATAGTACCACTTGTATTCATTCACATAGAGCTCGGCGGTTTTAAAAGCATAATCACCAAACTTATCGGAGCTAATAGTTTGCCCACAAGTAATAGTTTGTAATACTATAAGAAATCGTTCAACTAACTAAAGCTTCACTCTGGTAATATCAGCAACCACTTAAGGATACGAACAAATTCTCTATAAGTATTTCCATCATTTGTCGTTCCTGCGCATTGTTTTAAAACATCAACAAGCATTGCTTATTTGTCCCGAAACGCTTTTTCAATCCTTTTTTGACTTTCATTTTTAAATACGCTATCATCTGACTTAGGCTGACTTATTTTTTAAAAGGTAATATAAAGGTTTTCCAGCATTTTTTCATTCAGTTTATCTAAATTATTCATTTCAGTTGGTTTTGACTTACAGATAAAACAAACTTATGTTAAAGGTGTGTAAGTAAACACTTGTGCTGTTTTTCCATCTATCATACTCAGAATAAGCGCATGTTAAATTCTAAAATGCTTACCATAGACTTCGGTACTATTTGAATCTAATATTTTTCTCTGCATATCCTTAACTACAGAAAGAATTTTTCTCTATGGTTTCTTTTGCGAATTCAAGAGAAATCGGTCGACAGTATTTTGTAGATAATGTGGTCTTTGGTTTCTTTTGCGAGTTCAAGAGAAATCGGTAGACAGTATCTTGTGGATAATGTTGTGTCATTCTTCGATACTCAATTTTTGTATTTGACCATGCACACTGAATATAAGTGATATTCAGCCTGCCCTGAATAACCATCACATCCTCATTTACTTATTGAATTAAGGTTTTCTTCACATGTATCATCAACAAATAAATTGTAAGCTTACAGCACTAGCTCCATCTAGTCGAATTCGTCAGCAAGCAGAAAAAAATCCGTATATATTGTAGTTGTTATTTTATGCTTCTTTTAAAAAAAATAAAACAAAATATATTTTTATATGTTTAGGCAAAATTTATTAATTTCGATTTTTATACATATGTACCTTTAAGCCATTGTTCGTTTTTTATCAAAAAAGTTTTTCGTTCCTGCTTGAATCATTTAATATCTGTCACAATTTACTCATTAATTGTTGTTTGACTTCATTTATGATTATTTCAATTTCATTATCAACCAACGAATCATCATTTTCTTTTATAAAACTAGCATGTTTTATTATGTCGTGACTATTGTTTGTTAACTCTTCACTGATCACTTTGTAAAGGTAGAATTATAAAAGACGTAATGTAATGTAACGAAATGTTGTCAACTGTCATCGGGACGGGACGTTATGTAAAAAAATGTTGTTGCAATTATAAAAGGCAGTAGCCAGGCAGTTTTTTGTCGTAAATAATTGCACGTTTCCGTACCAGTTCAATTAAAACTTTGACATCCATAACTGTGGATATATAGGACTATCACATTAATAACGAAAACGCAACAAAAAGGGAAGTTCAACAATATAAAATAGCGCAATAATCGAATTTAACCTCAATGTTTAGTTGTTCTTTGAACAGACCTAATGTAAAGTAACGTAGAAATCGAAATCTAACGGATCTTTACGTCTCGCTACATTTCGTTACGTTTATTATAATCACTTGAATAAGAAAGTATTGTTTGAAGCAATAAGTGAAAGAACACACTGCTCAATCGACATTAGACCACATTACGTTACGTCTATTATAACTGGGCCTTAAGGGTGTTGTTACGGTGGTCGTCATATGATCCCTGGTCATGTCTGACGAAAGTATGTTATGCTGGTGGTCATAGATGCCTAAGCACCAGTACACTTTTTGCAACTTTTAGTATTTTTTCAACCGATGAGTGTTGCTATTAAGCAGGTTTCATTACTGCTTTCATACATTTCGTACTAAAAGTGTAGGTACCATTTTCGTGCTTAAACACAAATGTTGTGAATAATTCCACAACGCAACACTGTTTTGATCCCATGATTTCATATTTTTGTCGATTCATTTGGTGACCGTGGTGGTGAAAATTTACTCTCTTGCTCTCGCTCTCAAATTTTTAATTTACATTGAAACAACAACAAAGCATGACCATGATGAGCCCATGACCGCCACCGTAACAGGGCAATAAGAAATTTTAAATTCTTTCATTTTAAAAAATCGGTTGAGAAAATTATGAAGTTTTAAATTATTCGCGCTTTTGATTTAAATAAGTAAAAACAAATTTTCTGATATTCATCTGCCTTATTGACAGTCTATAATGTGAGGATAAATAGAACCGAAAAATGTTGTGAGAGATGTTTAGTGCAGTAAGTTTTTAATAAAAATGCATTAGTGAGAAATTTAAATTTTTAGATGCATAGTTTTAGGCATGTCTAATATTTTATCACAAATGGTCAAAATGCATAATATTTTCAGGATTAGTAAACAAAACTGCATATATATATATATATATATATATATATACATATCGGTGTCGGAAGTGATCGCATTTACATTTTATGTAAATGAAAAGTACACATTCTGCCATTTTCGATGATGCCATTTAGTCCTTGGATGGACTAGGCCGGACAAAGATATTTATCTTTGAAGCTAGAGTTTGCTTTAAGACTTACTCTAATTAAAACTTTATCAAATGAATATAAAAACTTATGAAAATATTTTTTTTTTTGGAAATGAATAACAAAGATACAAATTAAGTGAACGTATCAAAATCAAATTATAATTTAGAAAAGTCTTTGTTAAACTTTCGATAAAAAATTACGTTTTTTACAACTTAAAAATGGCCTGACTTTTGTTAATTTTATAAAAAAAACAAAACTTGTAAACTAAAATCTGTGAATTGAGAAATAATAATTGAAAATTTTTCTCAAGAACAGCATGTTTATATTTTGAGCAATGTAAAATTTAACACCCCGTCAAACACATATTCTGAAACCTTCAAACAAACACATATGCCTGGCCAGACCCCTATACGTTTTTATGCATTTGTATGGCAAAAAGGGTACCGTATCTTTGAATTTCTAAGTATGCTCGTTTATTATTATTGTCTCAACACTTGTTTTTTGATTTGTTGATATATGTAGCTACCTAAATGTAAAAAAAATTTTTATTCATTTTGTGGAATGCATGAAAAGCAAGTATAATCAACTTTAGAATGTTGTTGGCATACAGGATTAGTGCATTTGATACAGTAAAAACGTGTCTTCCTACGCAGTTTTTCGTCTTGCGTGGCACAAATTCTGCAATCTTTTCTGGAATTCAGTGTACTAGGGCCGCTTTGTTGGTAAGGCAGCATGTTGCTGGGAATATTCAACGGTCTTCCAAAGAAAGATTCAATGGCCAAACGGGTTGAACGTTTTCCCAAAATATGGTTTTTGTACATGCGATTTTCGGTATAAGCAAGCACCAATTGTTTACTCAGCGCGTTCAAGAACATTCGTAGCTTCTCTTTTCTGGTTCCTTCTGTATTTTCATTGCGTATGATGTAAGCGGCTAATCCCATGACATCTATCATGTTGCAAAAAAATGCTAATGGCCAACGTTTGGTTGACCATTTTGTGGAGTAATGCGTTACCATTTGGTCCATTGTATCAACGCCGGCCTTTGTTGAATTGTAAAATAATATAGCTTCTGGTTTTTTTGCTACGCCTTCAACTTTCTCGGTGAAGTGCACAGTGGATAGTAGATTTATTGCTTTGTTCTTCTTTGGAAAGTAGCTGCACAGTGATACAAGGTTGTCATAGAAACCGAACACAGATGAAAGCACTGACCGTTTGCTGTCTTTTTTCACTTCTTTGGGAAGACACCTTATGTTGAATCTAATGGTGCCAACGTATGCTAGTCCAATCGACGAAAGACGTTTGGCTGCGTCTAATGTTGTAAAGAAGTCATCAACAATAATAGTTCTGCCGCTGTTGGCGTATCGATTAGCCAAACTCATGAGCACATTTTCGCCTTGGTTTGTCTCTCGTTGTTCTCCCTCTTTACCAGTGTACAGCTTTCCTTGCAATGGATATTTAGTTTTCGCATCGCATGCCCACTATACTTTTATGCCATACTTTGCGGGCTTTGATGGGATGTATTGCGTAAACTTTGTGCGCCCATGGTATGGAAATAGCTGCTCATCGATGATTACACTTTCGTATGGTTCAAAATTACTGGCAAGATTGTTATTCAAGAAGTTTCATATGTCGCGAATGGGAGCAGCTTTGTCGGTTTGTTGACGAAATGCGCGCGTACGACTATCGTTAAATCGAATACAGCGCATCAAAGTAACAAATCGTGTATATGACATGGCTGCACGGAATATTGGAAGTGCATCAGTTTCAATCATGAGAGCTGCATAGTATTATGACTGACACCAAAAGTCAATAGTATCCCAATAAAAGCGTCAAGCTCAACACTTGTCATATCAACCCATACTCGTGCTGTACAGTTTGCATGTTCTGCGTTCCATTTGCGTGTAACTTTTTCTCCATATATATTTGTTTGTGTTACGATGATGAACGTAATATTCGGTGAAAAGAAAAGCTTGAACACCTCAAACAAAGTGATCAGGTTTGTTTTTGGTCCACCTCTGAAACGCATGATGTTGTGCTGGCGGAATCTCACTGTAGCGGGTTCAGCTGTACTCCACTTGGTACCATCTTTTCCAAGCAAAAAACCGTCTGCAGCTTGAGTTGGTGCATTCTCACTTTCTTCTTCGGATTCTTCATCGCTGTCAAATATTTCATTTGCTTCAATTTCCAATTCATATTCAATGTCCGAGGCATTATCTTCGGGCACAAAATCTGTGTTTTCACCGCTTTGGTCTTCAAATGAATCTAGTTCTTCGTCTGCTTCTGTGTGAAGTGCGAAATCACGCTGTAACGCTGATGATAGTTGCTGATGGAAATTATCGGTAGGGCTGCCTGTACGCAAGCGCATATTGTACACAAATTCTAAATCCTCTACCATAACAATAGTAAAAATTGTACTTTAGTTTCCGCACAAAAGTTTTCGCACTGTCGATGTTGTATGCTCAGCATTCAATAATAAACTAACTGAACTCAAAACCAAAATCACAAACGAAAAAAAGAAATAAGAGAAAAATAAGCACAAAAACTACCTGGAAGCAAACATCTGCTTTGAATTCACATAAGAACAACCCAAAATATAAAAAAAAAACCTGGAAAAAACAATCTGCATTGTATTTGCAGAAAAATAACCCAAAATGTGTATAACAATAATTTATTTCATACAAATTGTATAGGGTCTGGCCAGGCATATGTGTTTGTTCGAGGGGGACTTTTTTGCAGTTTTCTTCGTGCTGGAACGATATTTTAGAATTTTTTTAAATTGAAAGCCAACAATATTTTAAGCGGCTACCGGGAACAACATTTATCTACCTAAACTAAAGTTATGTTTAATTAACGCTCAAAAATGAAATATGCCTGGCCAGAACCATGTGTTTTTCTAAAGGTTAAAAACAGACTTTTTCCGCCCATAACCCACTGTGCGTCACTTCGGGGAATTGTTTGTTGCAATCTTTATGCATTAACATTTTTATTGTGAATTCGTGTTGAATTTGCCATTCAAAATTAAATTTTAGTTCAATTTCAGTTAGTATAAAAATAGTCGAACATTTTCAATAGAACGTGAAAGATGACTCTTCAGAAAATTTGTTAAATGCTATCTAAAATAGTCTTAATTATGAGTCTTTAAAGAAGCCGTCACATGTGTCTTAAAAGAGTATTTAATATGATTCTTACAAACGTCTTTATTACAAGTTCAAAAAGAGATATCAAACCGTCATTGTTATAAATCATACTTTGGAGACCACAACCTACGAAAATGTATTCATAAAAACTATAAAGGCTCATTTATACGAGTCTTAAAAGAGTATTTTAAGAGTCAAAATGTTTTCTGAGATACCACAGGGTTGTATTTACGCCGAGATACATATTTTCTACATATACACATATATCGCTCATATGCTCGAATAACATCATAACTCAAAAAAAGTCATTTTCAATTGACTCACACCTTGTATGAAGAGATAGAGGAATTTTCTCTTCTCACGCGGAGAATATTCGAAATAATAACATAAAATTTTTACACAATATGAATCATGATATAAAGAACAATTCCGCATCATTAACCCAAAAATCTTGTTTTCTGAGTTATGACGTTATTCGAGCGACTGAGCGATATGTTAGGACATATATGTTAGTTTGACTGTTAAATTCATTGTTGTAGATAGTTGACAAATACCTTCTTTTCAAAATTGTCACGTAGTTTCTTTCTTATTGCTTTGTAAAAGAGTTCGCCTCGAATCTGACCTGCGACTTTCATAATGGAAAAAAAAGTTGAGCAAAGAGTGTATTTTAAATTGTGTTTTATAAACGGAACTTCTTGTCCGGATGCATTGAAAATGTTGCAGAAAACCCATGGGGAGTCTGCTCCATCACGTACGTAGGCTTTAAAGTGGGTTGTTGATGCCTCAAAGTCGTTGAAAAATTAAAGTGATGTAAAGTTTAACTGTTTTCTTCGATTCTCACTCGGAATTCCTTTTGTAAGGTCAATCGGTCAACGCTCAATATTATTAGTGTTTTAAGGCGTTTGCGCGAGAATAATCCGCGAAAGAGGGAAGAGTTATGGAAGGACAATTCATGGTTTTTGCACCTCGACAAGGCACCAGCTCACACATCACGTATTGTACGAGATTATTTGACAAAATACAATGTCAATATTGTTCAACAAGCACCATATTCGCCAGATATGGCTCAGTCTGACTTTTTTCTATTCCGCAAACAAAGAGAATTCGCAAAGAGAGCTAAAGGCCATTCCGAAATTGGCCAACCAAAAATGCTTTCAAGAATAGAAAAATCGTTGGCCAATATGCATCGCCTCCGATGGTGATTATTTTGAAGGTGATAAAATAAATATTGTAGAATTATCAGCCGTTGCTGTTTTATTGCACAGTTCGGTTCAATTTTGAACAGAATGTATGTATGTCATATGTCAAAGCTTTATAAAACGAGCAAATGCGCCAAGTTTTTAGAATTTTCGCCTGTCAGTTTTTATGAAACAAGACCCCGATGCATCTTAAGCAATTTTTTACTCACTGCAGCAACTCGGTTGTGTATTGCACTCATCTACCAGCACTGAGATTATCTTACGTTCCTCATTTAAGCATATTCCACGCGTATTCTTTATTCTTAGTATCTTAATAAGAGCTTTACACATCGAGAAGTGAGGAAATATATAGCTGATCCACCTCAATGTCACTGTCAAAGGATCGTTTGAACTCAGAGAAATCACGTTCCCTAAAGGTAAAAAAGCAGCAACTAAGAAGAACGGTAATGTTAAAAATAGTTTGAAATATCATAAAAAAAAAACTGCTAAGATGATAAGTGATCGAAATAGAGGCACACATTTCGATAATTTTGTATCTTAACCGTTATCAAAGAAATGTTTAAACTATCTACGTTAAAATTTCAAAATGGTTAAAAAAGGTGCAATTACACCTTCCAAACCAGTGGTAGACTTTTAAATGCATCGAAAAAGATTACATTTATAAAAATGTTTCTACAGTCTTTATGCAGTGTTAAAATTGTTGTGCAAGAAATAGCAACAGCAACAAATTTAAGGGTAGTTCACGATATTGTTGCATAGCTGCAAATCCGTTTTTGGATATTTTTTTGTGAACACACCTTTAATATTATGATGTTGCAAATGCTTTAATGCGAAGCAAAAGTTCACGAAGAGTCAATAGTCAATTTTTGTTTGCTATGGCAGTCGTAGTCAATTTAGTGAGTTTTACAAAATACATAATAAATCTCTATAAAATAGTGAGATATTTTCAAAGTCCTGTAAAATATAACCTTTTTTTGTAAGTTTTACACAAATAACTCCACGTATGCCCCGAAAAGTTCCGATTGCGACTAACTACTCTGAGAAAAAAGTTACAAAATTGACTACGACAGCAACTGGAACAGCATGTTATCGACTGCGACAGCTTTTCGTGAACTGTTGCTTCAACTATTGGATTTTACGCAGTAGACAGCTGTAGCAGACTTTCAACTACTTCAATTATTTGATAGTCAGCATTTGAAACGCAAAGTAGGTACTGAAGGCAAGTGTTTTCATATCCTACCGCCATAAATAGTGAAAACGCTAACGATGGCATATCCAGTAATAGAATCTGTAAACAACACTGATGCGAGATTATAGAACGGTATTACACATACACCAAATAAAGAAAGTACGAGCAAATAATAGCCTGAAAAATTTAAAATAAACAAGCATTAGCATACAATATATGTTTTTTAGTTAATTACCTGCGGCAACAAAATCTTCATGACATGAATGTTCAAACATGATGATAGCCAAAAAAACCGTAAACGATATTAAAATCATTTTGGCTTGATCGTAAAGCATGCCACCAAGAATGAAAGTGAAGTGACGAACACCACAGATGAATTGGAGTAACTTGAAACGTGTCGCTTTTTCATGTACGAGATACATCAGAATGAAGGCGTAAGAAAAGCAAATGGTGTATGTAAGATTAAAAGCCAGAAAGTGTTCAAAATTTTCAGTAAATTGCACATCGGCTATATTTTTAGTCAAAAGCCCACCGTGGTTTAACTGGAAGGGTAGCGGATCAAGTACTACAATAATTTTTCCCTTGTAATCGTTTGATCTGTAAAAGAATTTAAATTTTGATTAATTTTAGTTTGCAAACCGTTGAATAGAAACCGCCATTAGTCAACAACATTTTATAATAAATAAAATTTTTATTCAAACGGACAACATAAAAGAAACGCTTTGAAAAATATGATGACAATAGATTACAATGAATTGAAATGAAAAGGATGAACTGTAAAAAAATATAATTTGTACATTTTTTTTGTTTCTTAGTCACTGCTATTGCATTCCTCCTCCATTTCAAACGTACGAATGCTACTGTTGCGAGAGCTTGTAGGACGTTGCGCCGACGAAATGCCTGTTGTTGAACGCGACAATGTTCGCTGAGCACTGGAACGTTGCGATAAGGCAGCTTTTGGAGAGAGATAGTGGTAGCTTCCATTCGGCACAAAGCGGTTCGAATTATTTAAGTTTGGTGTATGTCGCAGACTTTGTCTACTTGTTCGCCCGTTTTTCTTTAAATAATATTCTTCGTCTTCCTCGTCATCCTCACTTATTTCTTCAGCTGGTGCCGGGCGAGCTTTTGATGCAGCATAAGAGCGTCGAGCGGTAGGCTGCATTTGATGTCGACGTTGTTCTGCAATTCTTTCAGATCCATTCTCCTGGCTCAAATCACTATCCTCATCGTCGTCATCGAACTCACTTTTGGAGCATTCAAAGCTTAAGATTTCTTCGTCACGCAAATGTGAAGCACCCTCAACGAATGCAGCAAAACGCAGGGGATCGCTTAGCTTCGACATTACCTTCCATTGCTTACAATCGGGACTACTAGCAAAAGCACGTAACTGCTTCAAAGCCTTTGTCGTTTCTCGAACGCCTTCTTCGTAGAACTCTTCACTGGTGAGCAGACGCCGCTGTGGTGGAAAACTACTTAGAATCAACGATCGTATTTTACGAATAAACGCACGTGGAAAATAATGATAAACAATGGCCAGAATTATGCAAGCAGCAGAAGCCTCATCAAAGCGACTGGAAAAATAAATTAAACTCAATGACATCAACTGAAGCAGCCATTTGACGATGTTCTTAGAACGTTTATTCTTTGGCGGCCCAATACGATAGCAGAAGAGAAAACTCACGATACCGGTCACGAGAATATACCAAAACACATAAGTTCCTGAAGATTTTCCCAAAGCATTTGTATGATGTAAATGCCAATTGTCCAACCGCCTACGAGAACACCATACATCATGGTTTTTCTGGGTATCAATTTTCCTGCCAGCCAGATGAGCAACATAAACGACGAGCAGATGCCCAAAGCAACTCCAGTTATGTAGTAGAACACAGCATTGTCACTCAACTTATCAGCACTAAGGAATAACATCAGCGCCACAACCAATTGGATGACACGCCAGAAGTCGATGCGCACCTGATGAAGACGCAAACGATACGCCTGCCCAGACTCTATTCCAATACACTGCTGTTGAAAAGGTGTTAGTTGAAGTCGCGTTTTTTTCTGTGAAAACAAATTAAAGCTAAACAGCGAACGATGTTCATCGTGATGTTGCTGCACCTCCTCGGGCGTAGCACCTTCATATTGAGTATAGTCATCGCCTTCGATGTCTAATTGAAGCTCAATTGTCTCAAAGAAGCGAGCCAGTGTTTTCCGATTACCACGGTAACAATACGTCTGCAGATCACTCTTAAAAAAGCCACGATGACGCGTTTTTGGCTCATAGTCGACAACATTATCAGCGTAAAATAGTGAACTGTCTGGGATTTCACAAGATTCTGACCCTTGGCGGATGACACAAAACAAAAACAAAAACAAAGCAATACGAACAGCTTCAGCTCTCTTATTTTAACCACAATCATTTTAAATTCTTTTCATCAAAGTTGGAACATGAGTTTTGTATATTATTAAACAGTTTCTGCAAATGTTTTTTTAAAAAACTTAAATGATTGATTCATTTATTTCTAAAGCGTTTGATAAAATTCCTAGAGTAGATTAGGCGGCTTTGGTGCTTGAACATAATACCAATAATCGAAGAACACCCAAAATAAAATTTAAAAACTAAAAAACTAAATTTGATTTAAAACTTTTACAGCTGAATTTTTAGATAAACCCTTTCGAAAGCCTAATGTAGCACAAATGTCCCGGTAAAAGTTTTCTCTTCTTATATGCTCTCCTGCTGTAAAGACCAGTTGAGACATACATCGCAGACTGAGTAAAAAAGCGGTGTTTTTGGAAGAACTATCTACCTACCTTCCTCTTTTTTATTACACTGCCCTGCAGTGAAAAATCGTACTAGTTATGAATTTAACTTATTAACTCACTAGTTTAAATAAAACTAGTCAAAAAATACTAAATTTTAAACTAGTCAAATCTTACTAACCAAAAATTTACTAGATAAGTTTGCTATCTGTATTCCAGCTATTTCAAAAATGCAAGCTGTTTGACAAGTTATAAAAGAACTAGTTGCTTAATTTAGAGTTATCTAACTAGTCGCATTTTGACTAGTAGTCATGAATGTACTAGCTTCTTTGCTAGTTGTAAACTCGCTAGTTCTGCATAAATTTGTAAGCAGTAAATAAATTGATTTTTTAGTTGTAAAACCAGTAACAATTAGGGATGTGATGGATGTCATTTTAAGGATGCAGATCTGTACAGAGCCTTTCTCGAGGATGCGGATAATTTAAATATATATCGGATGCGGATATTTTCAAATAAATTATAAATGTATTTTTTATTATTGTTAGCATTTATTTTTTTTTTTAAGTAAAAATCTGTTTAAGAAGCAGTCTGGTTCTACACGTTTTTCTCGAAACAACACTTTTCGACCTCGTTGACGTTATTACGAAAAAACTATTCAACCGATTGGACTAAAATTTTAAATATTATTGTACATATGTGTATGTAGTACAATTATATATACTACCCACCCGGCACATATTTCCCTAAAAACGAATGTTCGTCTCCTACGAACTTTTATCGAATGTAAATTTCGAAGAAGAATATACAATTTAGCATTCAGAGTTGCCATCGCCCTACATAAATCACACTTTTTCTAATGATTTTTGAGAACTCATAGCATCCAAGTTACCTGAGAAAAAATAATGACATTTGCATTACATAAAAAATTACAGGAAAAAAAAGTAATGACGTTTGTTTGAATTTAATTAAAAAGTTTGGTTTGAAGTGAAAAAAGTAAATGTTTAATAAAAGAATAAAAGATAAAACCCAGTAAATAAAAATGCAAGGACATAAAATGGGAGCTGAATGAAAGCATGCGCTCAAAGCTCTTGTAAATAGACAAACTATTTCAAGACCAGCTTCTGGTTTGGAAAGCTGTTTGGAGCCTGCGGTAGAAGTGCACAATCCAGACTACTCTTTGGAGCCTGCGGTGGAAGTGTACAATCCAGATTGCAACAGTCCAAATTTGTAAAGTGCACATCTCTATCCCTGAATGTATTAAATTCTATAACTTTTTCACTAAAATTTAAGGGCTTACTGATCGCTTATCAGAAATGGAAGAAAATACTACATCCGAAACTCCGAAAGGAAAACTTACTGCTTAAATCAAAAATTCTACAAATCGAGAACAAGGAATCCATTAACCTCCCAAACCTTTTGAAAACATAGAAGATTTCAAAAACTTCGAGAATGACTTACGGACAGTTTCCGAAAAGCATTCCCTTTTGGTAATAACACAGTGCAACATCAAAAATGTGGCAGCCTTAATTCAAACGTAAAGCCTTTGATATTGTATAGAACATCTGCATACTATTTTTTAAGCTTACCCGTAAAAATTTTTAATATCGTAGTTTTAAAAATGTACACAAGCACAGCAGGCGGTCAACATATTTACCGACGGCTCCAAAATGCCTAAGGGGGTAGGTGCGGCGGTGTATTGCAGAGCCTAATATAAGGCAGCCATATAAACTGCCGAACCACTTCAGTATCTTATGGCGGAAATATTTTCCATAAGGAAGGCTGCTGAGATAGCCAGGCGGAAATATTTGCCATAAGGAAGGCTGCTGAGATAGCCCTCAGCATGGACACACAACACTCTAACATCAACATTTTCGTTGACAGTCAAGCGGCGATCAAATCCATGCGCTCCGCTAGCATCTTGTCCAAAAGTGTCTTGGCTGGCAGATATGCACTAGATGCACTATGCGCTTCGAAAAGAGTGCGCATCTACAGGGTCCCTAGCCACCAGGGTATTGAGGGAAACGAGATGGCAGATGGTTTAGCAAAGGAAGGCGCTGGGCTGGAATCAGAACTCGCAGAACATATACTTACTCCGCTACAAGAGTTGTACAGGAACCTCGAAAGAAGAGCCACACTAGCAGTGAATCATAGATGGAGAGATACGACATCGTGCAAAATCTCGAAAATCATGTGCAATGCACAATGCGAAAAACGAACTCTGTTCATTTTGGCACGCCCGCGCAAAGATTGCAGGACACAAGTGGGCATGCTCACTGGTCACTGCATGACGGCAGCCCACGCGAGGAATCTTGGCATCACCACGGATGACAACTGCAGGAAGTGCAAGAAACCGGGCACAGTGGAGACCCTGGAGCACCTACTATGCACATGCCCCGCCCTACTTAGATCGAGACTAAAATACCTAGGCTCATCGACATTCCCGTCGCTTAAAGATGTAGCCAGGGTGTCTCTAGAATCCCTCCTAAGGTTTGCGAACTCAACGCAAATCTTTAAAGACTTTTAAACAAACACAAAGGTTCCTTTTGTTCGCTACCGGTACCACTAAGGAACTGAATTGGTCTATGTGAGCCTTCACGAAGGCATCCGGTTTAACCTAACCTAACCTTTAAAAATGTACACCTTTGCTGCTAAAAAGCAAAACTCTAAAAGTCGATATAAAATACGGCCTGCATACAATTTGAGGTTGCCACAAAAAGAAAAAGTTTAAGAATGTGGAACTAGTTAACACCTTATCTTTTATTTAAATTGCAAAATTTTTTTGAAACTATTACAGGTTTCCAAATTTCGAAATATTAATTGCAACAGCTCGGAGAAAATTATTCGTTTATGTTGGCGAAAAATATTTGTTGACGAAGTTGTTGAGCATTACTCATGGACTGGAACTACTCCGAAGGAAAGCATTTGTGGCTTATCCTTAACGCTAGCTATAAGAAGTAATAATTTTAAAGTTTAAGTTATGCGCTAAAGCAGAAAGAAAATTTCTTAATTTTTATCATTTCAGGTGCATATAGACTTCTTCATCATTAGGTGATGAAGACTTTGACAAAACGTCTCAGAAATTTTTCCAATAAGCGCATGACCGAATAATTAAACTTAAAAAATATGAGCCAAGAAAAGGCGAAGTGGATCAATGTTCATTATATTATCAGTAATGCATTCATTATTTATTGGTACATTGGTAATTCTTTCTTGAAATCCTTATTCATACACTATAAATTCACACACACACTTCACTATTATTCATTCATTATTAATTCGTTATTACTCATTAATTATTAATTCATACATTCACTTAAAAATAGTATACTATTTATATAATCAATCAGATTTTATTCATTCGTTTATTCATTCTTTATTTATTCAGTATTCATTTCTTAATTCACTTAAAATTCGCTATTAAGTTTTTATTAATCAGCCTAATCAGGAATAATTTTTCAGCGGAATCGGAAAAGGGAGTTTTCATTTTTAAGAGAATGCTCAAGAACATTTTCGAAATTTATAATGCAAATTTGTTCATCAACTGCTTATCAACAAATTTGCATAAAGAATTTTAAAAATGTTCTTGAGCTTTACCTTAAAAATGAAAACTCCCTTTTCCGATTTCGCGTGAAAAATTATTTAAAATGGGGCTGAATATTTTCATTTATTTTATTTCTTCATTATTTCATTTTTTTTTTTCAATAATTATTAATCCATAATCATCAATTTTGAATTTCGTTTATTCATTTCTAATTGATGCATTTTAGTATAAATTCATTCCTTTCATTATGGAATGTAAATATAAACTGAAAACTTAAACAATGTATATTAAAAAAATTCAAAATGAACAATTAAAAACCAAAAATGTTTCAATTAAATAAAAAATGAGATAATCTATTTCCTAAATTTAAGCAAAAATTTGTCGCTGACGACATCGCAAATGGCTCCTTTTTCGAAACATAAACAAACACTTGTTTTCGAATGATCATTACTTGCGTGAAATATATCATTTACGATTCGTATAAGAGTAAAAAAACGATAATTTCCTTCGTTAATTTTACATATAATTTATCGCTGACGACATAGTAAATGGCTCCTTTTTCGAATCATAAACGAACACTCGTTTTCGAGTAAATATTACTGCACCAAATTGATCATTTTCGATTCGTATAAGAGTAAAAATACGATAATATCCATCGTAAACGGGTTCTTTTTCGATACAAAACCATCACTCGCTTACGAACTGTCCGTTAAGAACGCCAAACGAATCGTTTTCGAATCTTTAACGAGTTCGAATACGATAGTTTTCTTCCCCAATTCTTCGAGAAATTTACATTTTTCGATATCGAAATCGAACTTTGCGCCGGGTGGGCTAGTATCACCTGTGGCCGAAATTTGACCAACCTTCTGAAATTTCAATCGTTTTTTTCTAGTTCTGAGGCATGACTTTGCTTTAAGAAAATGTGCTGTACTAAGAAAATCTTAAGTTTCAAATTATCACAATAATTTTGATATAAAATTGTCTAAATTTTTTAAAAATATCTGCAAAAACATTACAAATAAAAACTTTCGTGCACCGTTATTTTTCACAACCAGGGCTTTTCATATAAAAACTATAGTTTTCAAGATATCGCCATAACTTTGATATCAAAATAAAAGGAATTTTTCAGAATTTACTATTTATAAGAAATTTCACCATCACAATATATAAATTAGTTAAACACGATTGTTTACTTTTTAATTAATTTTATTTATTATTCCCACTATGTGAGAGTTGGAACTTAAGTCTCTAAACACGGATTTCAAACTAAACTCTAAACGAAAACTAAACTAACTTGAACTACCCTAAGCTTCTTCAGAGAAGATTCTAAGTTTTTCCTTATTCTATTCTGCTTCTGCATTGCAATGTTGTTGTTGTTCTTGTTGTCGTTGTTGTTAACGTTTCTGTTGCTGCTGCCGTTCAGTTGCTGAACATAATCTTTTAGTGCAGGTGTCCAAATATTGTCTCATTCACTTCTCTGAACTGATCGTTAGCGTGGGTGCAGACGTTCTTGTTGCTGGTGCTATTGTTGTTGTTGTTGTTGTGAAAGAACAGATCGTTGCTGCTGTTGTCATATTGTAATTTTGATATTGTCACGTACGTTTTGCTAAACTGATCGTCAGCGTGGGAGCGGACCGATCGTTAGCATTTTAAGGCGGCTGCACGTGTTAGATGTGTTAACTTATATACACACATGTTACATACTAAATTGCTTATTGTAGGGTATTCGTAAGAGATAGCGAAAAATGTTTTTTGTACATTGTATTATTGTCGAAAATTTCCTCTTACACCATGTTCTTCCAATTTTTATAGTTTAGTTTTTACTTAAAAAATCTTATATAATAATACGCAAACATCAATTGTTGTCGTACACTTTTTTGATATTTATTTTAGAATATGGGCAATGAAAAGTATATCATTCGAAAGGTGCTGCACAATAGATGTGCCGAATCATATTGGATTTTAAATTGATGACTTCTGACCGGAAATATTAACGTTGAAAGTTTATATAAATTTTAGAAAGGAATCTCCGGGCTAAGAAGAGGCATCGGATGAAAAGGCTTGTACAACATGATTGGATTTAAGATTGGTGACCTTTGACCTGAATTATGAGCGGTAAAAGAACATTTTTTTGATAAAAGCTTAACTATAAGAGATGGAAGAACATGATGTAACAGGGAATTTTGTACATTGATAAGATGTGGAAAAAATACTTGAGACATTTTTAGCCATATCTTACGGATACCCTACAATAAGCATTTTTTTAGTGTAACATGTGTGGATGTGCATTATTAGGTTGAAATTTCTTACAAATAGTAAATTTTGAAGAAATTTATTATTGTTATTTTTGCGATATCTCGAAAACTATAGATGTTCTCAGTACAACGTAATTTTGTATGAAAAGTCGTTGATTAAGAAAAATAACTGTATACGAAAGCTTGTTGGATAATATTTTATTACAGTCTGTTAAAAAGGATTCCCGTTATTTTGTCATTGAGACTGTTGCGATAATTTGAAAACTTAAGATTTTTTTAGTATAACGCAATTTCTTAAGGCCAGGCCTCAGAATGAGAAAAAAATCTATATAAATTTCGAGTTTGGATTCAAAAAGCACCTAAAATATTTATGTTCGCTCCAAAAATAAGGCAAAATTTGTTTTTGTGTCATTTTTTACGCAAAAAGTACTTCGTTTTGACACAAAACTCTATAAACAATCTCTATCATTAAAAATCATGGGCATTGGACTTAGATTCTTATGACGGAAATCAATTTTTCCTAAATGTTGTTTTTATATTTTTATAAACTAATGCAGCTTCCAAAATATTTTTGGTGAAAACATTTCCTTGACATATCTTACCAATCAAAAGCTATAAATTAATATATATTTTCATACCACGCAGAACGAAGAATTTCGTAAATGTTTTAGTGTTTATTTTAAATGGAGAAGAACAAATCATTTAGCATTCAAAAGGTGCTGTTGCACAAATGAGCAGAAACAAATTTGGACTGGTGACCTATGATCCGAAATATGAGCGGTAAAAACAAAATAATTTTGCTTTCCGAACAATGCTAAGCCATGAGAGAAACCATTCAGTGTTTAAAAGAAAAGTTGATGATGAAAACATAATTGGACCATCTCATAAATTTAGCTCCTTTAAGAATCTAAGAATAAGGGTAATAACAGCTACGAACTGTTTCCGCCAATTTTCTTCATTTATTGAGTTTTTTTTTTGTACAGGTCCCAAAAAGGCTGATTGAAAGGAGTGGATAAGTTTGGAAGAAGAGTTGGTAGGATTAATAATAGAGGCAGCTGATTGATACCTTTTACTCCTCTCGAAGTTAATTTGGAAGTGATATAAACTCGCAGTTTTTCCAGTGAAGCAACGGAATGACAAAGTTTGTGTTAATTTGTATGCTTATATACTACAGGGCTTATGTTTGTGTTAGCGTTCACTAACACAAACTTCATCGCTACAAAAATGGCAAACGAGTACTGTTATATACGCTATGCATTTTTAATGTCCGTTTTCTGAATTCCACGCTACAGTGCCTTAACATACGCTACGTTAGTGTTAATTTTTGTTCACTGCTTTACAAACAGTTGGTCGATTTTCGACCATAGGCGATACAAGTATTCTTTAATCGCTAATATTTCAGGTCAAAGGTAACCAAAATATTCAGTGAACTCCTTCTCCTTACTCTAATTTCTTTGAAAAAAATTATCAAAATCGGTTCAAAAACACGGAAGAACTGTTTCTTCCACGCATATTTCTATATCTTATAAAGGGTGGTTAAATTTTAAGAGCCGATGTTGATTTTGAATAAAACACAAATTATTTAGGAAATTATTGTCATTTATTTTTATTATGATAATATTGGTATGGTTCAATTATGTCTGGAACAAAATATCGGCCAAAATATCGGCCGTTGTTTCTTCTGATGATGTCGCTGAAAGTGATGCTGTTGTTGTAATTGAAGATATGGACTCAAAAGATTCTGTTGTTGTTATAAACAATGCTAATCCCACTGATGCTGTTGTTGTCATTAATAATGCTCTTCGTTCTGCTACTGTGGCTGCAAGTGTTGTTGATGTGGAGAAAAATTCTCGTCGCAATGTTGCTATTGCAGAAAATGATGCCGTCTGTCGTTGTTGTTGATAATGCTGCTCTTTCTGATGCTGTTGGTGTTGATAAAGTTGAACACACTGAAAATTCTGCGACTGGTATGCTGAAAACTACTCCAC
The DNA here is from genome assembly GCA_963920525.1 of Dichetophora obliterata. Lineage (NCBI taxonomy): Eukaryota > Metazoa > Arthropoda > Insecta > Diptera > Sciomyzidae > Dichetophora > Dichetophora obliterata. The sequence continues at coordinate 309,691,606 of OY986435.1, forward strand.
TCTCTGATGTAAATTGGATTGTTAACGAGCATAAAAAAAATGATAAATTCAAAGAAGAATGAAAAATATAGTGCTTTTCAATACTCAAATGAAAATATTAATAATTATATTGGATGTTGCTGAAGAAATGAAATTTGTTCATGTGTCTTCTTTCAAACTAACTGTAACTTCTGATAACATTATTGATTATGTTGTTAAGCATGGTAAAATTCCTAAACAATGTCTGTCCTGCAAAATCTTGGTCAAAAGAGGAGTGAATGTAAATAGATTAAAGAGTATATCATTTAAACTAGGGATATCTTCTTCGCTATATGAAAAACTACTGCAGCCGTCTCTCTGGCAAACCAATATTAAAGTTCGACCTTTTGTGTTTTTTCCTACAGCAGGAGACCCAGAGTCTCTGATCTAAGGAATATTCATAATGATTCCTTATGCACTGTTAATAATCCGGCTTCATCTTTGAAAATTTATTTGCAAAATATGTCTGGTATGAGGTCAAAGGCAAGTTTTGTACGAGCTGAAGCATCACAGTTGCATTATGACGTCATTGTGCTTGTGGAAACATGGCTGAATAGCGATTTTTTTGATGCTGAGTATTTTGACCCTAAAGCGTACATTGTCTATCGCAAAGATAGGGATTCTGCAAAAACTAGATGTTCGCGTGGAGGTGGAGTTTTGATTGCAGTTAAGTGTAATGCTTGCTCTTCGTTTGTTCCTCTACAGAATAATGACTCTATCCTGGATCAATTATGTGTAAAGATCTCTGGACAATCAGGCATGCTTTTTATTTGTGCGTCGTACATTCCTCCAAGTAGTGCTCATGTGGACAATGTTGTAAATCTCATATCATCAACCTCGGATGAAGATCAGTTTTGTATTTTTGGTGATTTTAATCTTCACAAAAATGTTTGGTCTTTTCTTGGAAATGAAAAAGTAGTATATCCTATTAATGTTACCCATTCAAATGAAATTTATTTAATAGATAATTTCTTTAGCTTAGATTTAAATCAGATTAATACTTTTGATAATAAGTTAGGTAAAGTCCTTGATCTTATTTTTGTAAGCTCTGAAATAAAATATGATATTTATGAATGGTTTTTTCCTCTGTCGTCTGCAGATATGCATCATGTGCCTTTAATTTTAAATGTTGATTTTTTTAACTATATTCAACTTGCCAAAGATCGTGATATTTTAAAGTTTAATTATAATTTATGTGATTTTGAATTTTTAAACTTTCATTTAGGAAGTGTTGATTGGCAGAGTCGTTTAGATTGCAACAATGTTACTGCATCGTTTAAAATTTTTGTTAGTGTTGTGACTGAGATTTTAAATAAGCATGTACCGAGATTTCGTAAAAGAAACTTTAAGAGACCTTGGTGCACTAAAGGACTTATGAAATTAAGAAATTTACGTATTAAATTTTGCAAAAAATTTAAGGCAACTAATAATTTGGTTTTTGATTCAAAGTATAAACATTACATGCGAGAATTTAATTTTCTCCATAAATTTTTATATAATCAATATATAATGGGTTTCGAAGTGAACATAAAGTCAAATCCTAAAGCTTTTTGGAGTTTTATAGAATCTAAAAAAGCATGTTCTTCTATACCATCTACAATGTCCTTTAATGGAACGACATCAAATGTTATTCCAGATATTGTAAACCTGTTTGCTGATTTCTTTAGCTCTGTTTATGAAACTAATAAAGGATCCGCCAAATAACTTTTTTTTTGAAAATTCTATGAAAAAAAACTACTGGATATTTTCTCAAATTTCTTTTTTTATTTGAAAGTACAATCATTCCGGTTAATAATGGAAAATAACTTCATTCAAATGGCTGCCTCAGCTGGCCATGCAGTAGCCTACACGATCGGTCCAATTTTTAAGCACATTATCGATTGTGTGCAGCTGTATTTCACCAATGGCTTCACCAATATTGTCCTTTAAAGAGTCAATTGTCTCTGGCTTGTCGGCGTAACACTTATCTTTGAGGGCACCCCGCAAATAATAGTCCAACGGTGTCAAACCGCAGCTCCGAGGTGGCCAAACGACATCAGCTCTGCGGCTGATAATGCGATCTTCAAAAACAGGGCGCAAAACATGGAGTGTAGCTTCGGCTGTGTGGCACGTAGCGCCATCCTGTTGAAACCAAATGTTGCCAATATCCTCCTCTTCAATGGTTTTTCTCCTTTTTTATTTAAAAAATATGTTTATTCTCTAATTAATCCACTAACTTTTATTTTTAACCAATCTTTAAGTGTAGGTATTTTTATTGATGAATGGAAATACGCTTTTACTACGCCTATTTTTAAATCTGGGTCAAAAAATAACGTAGAAAACTATCGAGCTATCTCAAAGCTTTCAAAGGTATCGAAATTTTTTGAAATTATTGTAAAAAATTAACTATATTTTGCAGTAAAAAATATAATAAGCCCTTTTCAACATGGATTTGTTACTGGTCGGTCAACTGTCACGGTCAGTTTTTTCTGAATATTGTATCTCTTCCTTTGAGACTGGAAATCAGGTAGATGTCATATACACAGATTTTCCAAAGCTTTTGACAAAGTTTGCCACAATGCGTTAGTTGGTAAACTAAAAAAGTTAGGTTTACATTCTAATTTTCTTGATTGGATTAACTCTTATCTAATGAATCGCCGATGTGTGGTCTCCATTGATGATGTGAATTCCTATACTTTTTATGCTACATCTGGTGTACCGCAAGGAAGTATTCTTGGGCCACTTTTATTTCTCTTATTTATAAATGATATAGGAATGTGTTTTAATAGTTGTAATTATTTGCTTTTTGCCGACGATTTAAAGCTTTATCGTAGAGTTTGTTCAGTTTTGGATGTTGATATGCTTCAATATGATCTGTCGAATCTTGTTGATTGGTGTGCTAGAAATTATTTTGCCTTAAACTTAACAAAATGCTTCCACGTCACTTTTCTAAGCGTTGCAATAATATATTATCTTCCTATGCAATTCATAATAATGTGTTGAATTCCAGTGACCAAGTTTGTGATTTGGGTGTTTTATTCGATGCAAAGTTTTCATTTACTAAGCATTTGGATTTCATTATTCCAAAGGCTTATTCGGTTTTATCTTTTATAAAACGTAACAGTTATGATTTTAAAGACCCATATACGCGTTTGTTTCTTTTTTCTGCTTATGTAAGGTCTAGGCTTGAATACTGCTCTTTCATCTGGAATCCGTTTTATGAAGCTCATTCTAATCGTCTTGAGTGTGTTCAAAAACGATTCCTAAAATTTGCGCTGAAGCCTTTGAATTTAACTGACCCGATACCGTCTTATAGTGTGCGCTGTAAACTGTTGCATCTAATTTCACTCAAAGATAGAAGAACTATTCAGTCTCTTGAGCCTATCACTAGAGTTTTAAATAATTTTAACAATTTGTGTTCACTTATTCCATTAGATTTCTCTATGTCTAGGGAGGTATTTAAGAATAATGTGGCAGGTTTTTTTGTTTACTTAAGTTAAGAGTTTCTTTTTTTTTTGTAATATACCTTTATTTTGTATATTTAACTATAATTATGCCTAAAGTGATTTTGTTATCACCTGGCAGTAAATTAATAAATAAATAAATGGCCGCCGCGACCTCGGCGGCACACCTCCATCCGATGGTTCAAATTTTCGATGACGCTGAGGCATAATTGAGGTTCTATGCCGTTAATGTGCCGAATTATCTCATCCTTTAGCTCTTGAATTGTTGCTGGCTTATCGACGTACACCTTTTCTTTCAAATAACCCCTAAGAAAGAAGTCCAATGGTGTCAAATCACATGATCTTTGTGCCAATTAACATCGCCACCACGTGAGATTTGCCGGCCCGATGATGCCGCCAGCACATAAACCGCACCAAACAGTCACTCTTTGTGGGTGCATTGGTTTTTCGACAATCACTTTTGGATTATCATTCGCCCAAATACGGCAATTCTGCTTATTGACGAATCCACTGAGGTGAAAATGTGCCTCGTCACTGAAGATGATTTTCTTCGAAAATTGATCATCCACTGTTGCCATTTCTTGCCACCATTCTGACCATTGACGACGCTTGAAATGGTCAAGAGGCTTTAGTTCTTGAGTCAATTGCACCTTGTTAGCGTGTAAATGCAAGTTTTTATGCATAATATTCATCAACGACGAGCGTGAGAGGTGCAATTGCTGGGCACGACGGCGAGTTGAGGTGGACGGCACTTCAGCCACACTATCGCGAAAAGCAGCAATATTTTCTGTAGTACGAGCTGTATGAGCATGCACTGGTGTTTTCACATCTCCTACAGACCCGGTTTGCTCAAATTTTTGCACGATTTTTCCGATTGTACGCACATTTGGACGATTAAATTGACCGAAAAAATCACGAAGTGCACGATATGCATTTTGATTTGAACGTCCTTTTTCATAATAAGCCTGAATAACTTTTATGCGTTGCTCGATTGCGTATCTTTTCATGGTTCAAATTGAATTGGTCTGAAATTGACAAATGTCAAATGAAATGCAGAAAAAAACTTGACTTTTAGGTGTGGTTCACATCAACATCGGCCCATAAAATTTAACCACCCTTTATATTAATAGGCAAACATCAAATTTTGTCTTACACTTTTTCGGTTTGGTTTCATTTTCATTTTTTTCATTTGATTTGAAAATTTTTTCACAGAAATTATTTCTTGAGCTGTAGAACTTTGTAAAAAATGTAAAAACAACATTTTGAAAAATCGAATTTTCATCAAAAATATCATAGGGGCTCATGAATTTCGATGATGGAAACTGTTTATTGAATTATGTGTCAAAATGAGGCAACTTTTGCAAATAAATGATATGTCATATCATAAAAAAAGAAAATGTAATAAGAAAAAAATATCCCAATAAAAAAAACGTTTGTCTCATTTTTTGAGCAAAACCTAAATATTTTAGCTGTTTTTTTAAACAATGTAAAACATTGAATTGATCAGATAACATTTAATCTTTTTTATTTCTGTAAAGTCATTTAATTGATCTTTCAAACAAAGAAAATTTGTTGAAAATCTATTAAAAAATTTCTGAGATATTTGCTTGCAAAGTCAAAACTTGTAATTTCAATAGTTTTTTTTTTCATTCTGAGGCGATGGCCTTGCTTCAAGGAAATACGTTGTACTAAGAAGATGTAAATTTTTCGAGATATCTAAATAATTTTAATGTTATTTAAGAGGATATTTTTTTTAACATACTATCCGTGAAAAATATAACCAAAAAGCTTTTCCATACCGTTATATTCCAACGACTTTTCATACAAAAATACGTTGTACTGAGAACATATATAGTTTTTGAGATATCGCTATAATTTTTATGTCAAAATATCGGAAATTTTTCAGACTTTACTATTTGTAAGAAATTGCAAAATCACAATATATATTCACTCTTGTTGTATAAAAAAAAAATGCTTATTGTAGGGTAGCCGTCGGAAGTAATTTTTGCACACCTTGTCAATGTCTAAAATTCGCTCTTACATTATATTCTTCCATCTGTTACAGTTTAGCTTTTATTTAATAAATGCTTTACTCTCATATTTCAGGTTAAAGGTCACCAATCTAAAATTTAATCGTGCAGCCAGATCTTTCATTTGATATCTCATTCTACCTCTTCCTAGCCCTGAGATTCCTTACTAAAAATAATACGTTAATATTTCGGGTCAGAGGTCATAAAACTAAAATCTTAAATGATTCTGCACATATACGGCGCAGTACATTTACAATGATATAAGTTTCATTGATCTTATTCTAAAATTAATATCGAAAAAGTGTACGATAACATTTGATGTTTGCCTCTTAATATATAAGATACCCAGCAAAAAAAGTGCTTCCGAAAGAATGTAAAGTGGAAGGGAAAGTCTTGAATTCCATCCCTTCCGCTTCCATACCCAGAAGGCATTCTTTTAACATATGCATGTCATTGGGAGGAATGCTTTCCTTAGTCTTCTCTAGAAGTGCTTCCACAATTTTTTCAATGGAAGATTTATTTGAGCCCTTCAATGAAAGGATTCTGGTAGATGTTTTCCAGGCAAACTTTCAGAAGGCATTCCATGGAATGAAATGGTTTTTGTGGTTAGGGGGTGTAAGAAATCCTATGGAAAATATCCTTTTCATGATTTTCTCTCTATTTTTGCTGTTGGAAATGAGAAATGTTTGAGTTTTGTTGTGTTTACAAAAATATCTCGTAAACTATACCTTTTTCCTATTTTCACGGCATTTTGTGTTGGAAGTAGGAAGTGGTTGGGTTTTGTTGGTTGTTCAAAAAATCCCACGGAAAATGTTAAAAACATGTATTATAATTATGTACAATTTTTTACTTTAATTGAATTTAAATGCTATTTAAATATCTTTCAGTAGTAGTTTATGAGAATGCTTCTTGAAAGCACTTCTTGATAAGGCTAAGAGGAAGCACAATTGGATCTATCGAATGTCTTCTGGAAGCAGTGTCTCTAAGAATGCATGTCACATTTGTATCAAAAATTTTGCTGGGTACTAGCACAAAGGCGGCTCAAATCATACTAGTAAAAAGCCTAGTTTTAATTATACTAGCATTTTACTGGTTTAAAAAATACTACTATCACAACTAGTTCAAATTATGCCAGTGAAAATACTACCTCAATATCATATCGAGAATGGGACAATTGTTTTAAGCATTTAGCTGAAAAAACACTTAAGCTGAACTAGTACTGGTATTTTTTGACCTAGTATATTTACTAGTATTTTAACCAGTTGGCTACACTGCGGGGTGGTTTACAAATAACGAAAAGTTGTTTGTAAAATGAATGACACTATCCATTTCTAATGTAAGATCGTTCGGTGATTCTGAAAATAGTACTTTTTTCTGTCACTCTGTTTTCGAGATATTACCCACTGTATTTTTTTACAAAAAAAAAGTTGGTTCCATTTAATAGCGTATAGCTTCAGAACCAAAAACAATAAACAAAAAAATAATAATGCTCGTGTATCAAATTAAAGCTAATAAAATTTCCTACAAACATTGCCTACATCATTCTTTAATTCAACTGTTAGTTTCGGCGACAAATTTTTGAGGATTTTTCGTATTTTTCAGAAAAATTTACATAAAAAAAATATTTACAAATTTCGTTAAAAAATCAAAATATTTTGTAAGTTTTGATATTTCTTGCTTAAAGCCAGTACTTTTCTGAAAAAATAAGATATTGTTGAAGAAAATCAATATATTGAGAAATGGAAATTTTGTGTTTAATTGAACGAAAGCACCCAAATTTAGTGATTGTCTATTTATGCATTTCGTCTTATTTTACTGTCACGATTTCAAGTAAAGCTTGTTGTAATATAATGTTTTTATTTTTTCTTTTTCTTTTCATCATTTGTATTGGTTTTTACATTAAGGGTATTCACTTCAATGCTGAAATTTTAGAAAACGGACATTTCCGACGGATTGTAGTGAGCGACCCGTTAGTAATGTTTCGTTTTTTCACATGCATCTGTCAAACTTTATATTTCCATTGCTTCATTTCGTTAGTACGCTTGATACCAAAACGAATAATTTTGTTCATATTTTGTTAAACATAGATTTATACACAGATATATCAATCGGCTGCCACTCAGTTACAATAGAATTAATGATAATTTTGTTCTTGCTCGCAGACATTGCTTTTAATGAAAAGCATTGCGCAGGCATTAGCTTTTTGGCGGGATTTGACAGAATGCCCTTCTTATACTCAAAATTTTCATATTCACAATGACTTACTATGACCCATTAAACAGATCCACATATGATTACTGAACATATCTTTTTTTTCTGAAATCTCCGACGTTTATTTTTTATGAACTCTATAGGTGATTAAATTTAATCAAACTTAGGAAAACTAAAATAACAACAACTGCACTGAAGTTTTCGTAAATATCAGCATTTCGGAAATTTCAGCGTTGAAGTGAATAACCTCATTGTTTATTGTTTTTTTAATGGCTTACATTGTTTTTCTCTGATCGGATCGGTTTCTCTGATAAGAGACCACCAATATTCACCCATCATACCTTCATCCCAAAATCCTTGGTACCGATTCTCAATTGACTTCATCTGCTGGTGAAATCTTTCCCCATGTTCGTCACTCTCGTCGCCGAGATTATTCAGAAAAAAATTCAAATAGAAGTGCAGAAAGTGAATTTTCAAAGACATATTTACTCCCATTTTTTTATAGTTCCTGAGCAATTTTACTGTTCCCGAGGAAGCTAGAAACAATCACTCTAAAAGAATCCCACGCTGCTTTTTCAACTGGTGGCAATTATTCTGCGAATCGAAGATAGTTCAACACTTTTTTTTGCGGTCCAACGAAGACATCTTTATTTTTCTTGGCATCAGAAAGATTTGAGAAAATGGTTTTCAAATATGTAAATCCTTCGCCTTCTTTGTCTAAGGCCTTAAAAAATTTTTTCATAAGACCAAGTTTAATGTGCACCGGTGAGAGGATTATGATTTCCTATTATTTACAAGTGGAACGTTTTTGACATTGCTCTCTATAACTATAGATTCAATTCTTTCTGGCCAATCCTTTTTGTAGTAGTGGTGTTCACGTGCTTGACTGTCCCACTTGCAGAGAAAACCGCAGTATTTTGTGTAGCCATTCTGTAAACTGCATAGCATACCAACGACTTTGAGATCCAGATTTCCAGTTGTGTTCTTGATATTTAATACATGTCAATAACTTCGCCATTGTTTTGTATGTTTTCTTCGTATTTAGTGCATGTGCGATCGGAATCGATGGTTTTGTGTTGCCTATATTCAATAACACAGCCTTCAAACTCAGTTTGCTGTTATCGATACACAAGCGACACTCTTTGGGATCGTACGGCAGACCGAAGGTATTAAATAAACCAGGAATGTCTTCGCAATATCAGATATTGTCTTTCTTAGTAAAGTATCTGGAAAATGGTTTTACACGATATCTGTAGTGTGTCACCTTAACATCGGGTCCCAAAAATTTGAATTTTTGCATACGGGAAGCATGCAATTCCAATTTTTCGTTTGACAGTTCCAAATCTGCTCTTGCGATAAATGTGATTTTTGCTTTCAGTTGTAAATACACTTCTTTCAGTGGTTCCTCCCGACACCACTGAATCGAAGGATTTTCGTTTGTTTTCACGTGTTGAATCGGGGCAAGTAGGATATGGAACATCATCAGAATAAGGAACTGGCCATGAAACGGTCTTGACACTGGTGTATAACACTCGTTTGTGTCTTCCAACGCCAGTCATTTTGGCCAGACAAAAATAGCAATTGCTTAGGTGACAAAACGGTTGTCTCCATATCATCAGAACATCAAATTTCATGTATCGTTTTATGCGCCTGAGCTCCATTCAAACAATACTAATTTGCACAATTGACACAAAATACTTAGCGTCCATGGTTCATCAATATTCTCAGCCGCAATACCATAATAATGAATATATGACGTTTGTAGTAAATTCGTACAATTAAGTCGATTCTTTTCGAAAGTAAATTCACCGCACTCGTAGCAGAAAATATTTTAATCGTTGTTGCACTGAATGTAATTCTCGCGATCTTTTACTCATTTAATTTTATAATATATTTAATTTTTATTAGTTTCTTTCTTTCGTTACAACTTGTGTGCTTCTTTTGTTTGCCACGTTTTTTGCAAGAATGCTGAATGTTCTTGCTTCTATTTCTTTTATACAACTCGACAGCGTATAATAATACTAGGAAGACTCATGACTGACTGATGTCCTTCTCATAGCCATTAGTGTAAAAATCAGGCGTTTCGCTTTGACGGCTTCAGCAGTCGCGCTCTCAGTCGTGAGCCTACCTGTTTTTTTTTTATTGTAGCATTTTTGTTTGTCTTTTATGTTCTCTCTCAAAACACCTGATTTGGCCCTAATGCCTTATGAGCAATTAAAATTTTTAAAAAAATGCATTTACCTCATTTCTGTTTATGGATTACATTTAATGGCGGATTTTTTTTTTCAAATTTTAAGTGTTTCAAGTTTTTTCTTGTCGAATCACCTGACAAACTGTTAAAAAACTAGCTTGTACATTAGCTTGGAGCGTTATTTTGGGTAAAGTAAGTGTAGAGTTTAATGCTATGGCGATGATTTTGCGCTTGTCTCTGAGTGTAAGTACTCCAGAAGTTCTTCCTTTGTAACTTTTTCCATAGCAATCAGGATTCTTCAAATAACGGTCAACTGTTCTGGAACTTCAACCATTTATTTTGACAATGGTACGATTTGAAAGCCCTTTACTACGATAGAAATTGAGATTTTCTCCAATTCCAACAAAGTAAAAAATTTTTTCTTTTCCCATTTTTGTGTAAATAACCTCAAAAACACTTTATTAAAAAAATTCAAACATTCAAAGTTAACATTGAACCCCTATGAAGAGGTACAATGCTCCGTACTCCGTACTCCGTCTAATCAAATTGAACGAGTTTTAATTGCATGCTTTTGATATCTACTTAAAAACTTGTTAGTAGGCACCGTTTTGTTAAAGGCAGTGGAGATTTTTGGTTGTTGTTGGTAAGTACACTCAATGATTATTTAGTTTGTTGTACATGATTCTATGCCCACTCGCTTCTCCAATAACACAACTCCTAGTCTTCTTGACTACTTTATTGTTTCTGATCCGTCTGTCGTTTCTCTTTTCAATCAATTGTGCTTTGTCTCTGATCACGATCTAATTTTGTGCACTTTAAATGTCAGTTTGTCTCGCTTAGTTGTCCCAAATACTTGTTCTTATCGAGATTTTAAGAATATAAATTATCCGTCTCTCTTCCGTGATGTGCCCTTGTTATCGTTTAGTGACTGTTCAACACAATATTAATGATAAGCTTAATTCCCTTTTGGTACCCATTAAATTTCTGTTTGATAAACATGTTCCTGTACGAAGTTGTAGAATAAAAAATAGTTCGTGTCCCTGGTTTTCCCAGCATGTCCTGTCTGTAATTAAAAAAAGAAACAAATTACGTAATACTTGACGCCGACACCTCTATGAAGTGAACTGGGAAGCTTATAGAGTGCCGAGGAATGAAGCCGTTCTTGTAACTAGACAAGCTAAAACGCGCTTTTATTCTAACAAACTTAAGCTTTCTTTTTCGAGTAAAGTACTTTGGAATAATATCAAAAGCTTTGGAGTAAGCAACAAAAACAAACTTGAAAGTCTTCTAGATAATGAAGTTTCAAACTGTTTTTTTAACTGATAACGCTGCTTCAGCTTCTGCTAATAGTAATACTTTACCATTTTTAAATCCTTTCTTGGGTCAAACCTTTAATTTTTCCCCAGTGGTTGAGTTTGATGTAGGTAAATGTGTGTTGCAAATCAAGTCAAATGCAATGGCATACTGCTGATGGTATTCCCATAAAATTATTAAAATTTTACTGCCCCACATTGTAAGCCCTCTTACTCACATTATTAATTCATGTTTCATGTCGTCATCGTTCCCTGACTTATGGAAAGTCGCCATTGTTCTTTCAATAGCAAAGAAGCAAAATCCATCTGGTTTTCGTGCTGGGCATAGTTGTTCGTCTGCGGTGGTTAAGATAATTGATGATATACGGCCACATTATGATGAGGGGTCTATGACGGTTTTGTGCTTGTTAGACTTCTCGAAAGCTTTTGATAAAGTAAATCATCATATATTATGTCGTAAGCTTAAGTCATTGTTTGATTTCTGTCAAAGTGCCGTTAGTTTAATGTCCAGCTACTTGTGCAATAGGTTTCAAAAAGCTAAAATTGGTCAATTGTCGTCAGGGTACAAACTCGTCTTAAATGGTGTCGTTCTATACTTGGCCCCCTTCTCTTTTCTATGTTTTCAAATGACATTTTTGACAGTTGGCAACTGTTGTATAAAAATTCGCTGAATGGTACATATTTGGTAGCGCTAACTTAAACTGATAAAGTAGCGAACGCCTTTTAATCGAGCGAACAAATTCTATGCTACATGAACACAACTGTTTGCTTAACTGTCAGACGCTATTACTGACGCTGTTAAATTAATAAACGCAGAAAGAACGCAGCAAATTTAAGTGAGAAACCTTTGCAATTGAATTAAATTTCCATAAAAATTAAATTGAATCTAACTTCTGATGTGTAGAGTAGCAACACATTCAGAGAAAAACATCGTGAACTAAGGTAGCGCTACCATTACAGTTCAAAACAGTTTTCTGCGCTGAATGCGGCCAATGATCTTATACTTAATTCTTCCAAGTCATATGTTCTCCCTGCTTGTAAGATTAAGTCCTGTTCAAATGATGTTCCTGGTTTGTTTATTGGATCTAATAAGCTTATTGTTGGGTCGAAAATTGTGAATCTGGGCTTCCATTTTAATTCTTCTCTGTCATGTGTTGACCATCTTAATAGTGTTGTAAGTAAAGTGTATTATGTTTTGCGTAACCTAATATTATCTGCCAGTGTAACTCCAGTTGATATTAGTCGTAAGTTGGTAATTCAACTTGTCTTACCTGTTAGAACTTTTTCTGAAATAGTGCATAGTAAACTTGATTCTTTGTCCCAGTTAAAACTTCAAATTGCGTTTAATTATGCCACGCGTTATGTTTATGGTCTTCAAAAATATGATCGTCTTTCCAGTTTCCGAAATGCAATACTTGGTTGTGATATAAATGCTTATCTTAATGCGAGAAACTGCATTTACCTTCATAAGTTAATCTATAATAAAACACCTGGGCATTTGTATGTTAAACTCCAGTTTGTCATATCTAGAAGAAGCAATATCATGATAGTTCCGAGGCATTTTTCGCACAACACTTCCCATTTGTTTTTCATCAACGCCATTAGGTTGTGGAATAATCTGCCACGAAGTCTTAGGGAGGTCAGTGGCAGAGTCACTTTTAGACAATCAGTCTTTTCCTTCTTTTCTGCTTCTTACTTTTTCTCTACTCCTTTTTTCTATTATTTCTTTTTTATTTTCTTTACTCTTTCATAACACCTTTTATTTTAAATGTTGTATTAATTATATTAAGTTATTTTCTGTTTCCTAAATTGTGTTTAATTTTTATTTGTTATTGTTAATTTGGTTTGCTTAATTTTAGTTTGCTTCGAGTTATTATTTTTTTCCAGTTTATCTTATATTGTACTTTAAAAGAGTTTGCTCTTTAAGTACTCATGATTGCTTTTTTTTAAATAAATAAATAAATATTCCAAGTAGTTGTTGTTGTTCTTTTTTAAACCAATATTGAGAGTAGAGCGTTTTTTGTTATTAAGGCAAGTGCGTCTAACCAAGTCGAAGGGAGTGTATAACTCAGAAAAATATCATCGTATGAAATCAAAAAAAGCAGTAAGTTACATTTTAAAAAATTTCCAGGAAAAGCAAGAAACTTTCTAAATTTCTCAAGCGCTTCAACAACAAAATATTTCCACAAAATATTTTTTAATTTTGACAGTGAGAAAAAGAACTAAAAACTAGAAGCTGTCAAAAGAAACAGATAACAGTTGTTCATTCACTCATATTTCAGCATTTGGTAAGAGAAATCGCCTTGTTGCACATCACCCCAGGGTAACCACATACAGCCCAATTCGCCCTACATACATGTGTTAAGTGGATTTATTTAAGATTTTAATAGAGCTCTTACACAAATCTCAGTGGCTTATCAGAGAGCATCACTATAAGCATACCCATTCCTAATTCATCCCATTTTTTTTAGTTAGCTATAGACCTAAACTTATTCTACAATACTTACAATAAAATACCGTTGTGAATCATGTTGAGACTCAATGGCGCGGTATGCGGTACGAAGTTGTTGTACCAGGCAATTATATTTCCTTCATTATAGGAAACACCTATCACATATTTTTTATCAAATTCCGGATCCGATCGTTGTTTCATCAGCGCGAACTCTTCGACTGTATAATTTCCTATGGTTTCGAATTCATGTGCCAGACCGAACATGTTCAACTCACTGATATATCGTACAAATGTTTGCATTCTCCTGCGAAGATTTTGATAAATTTCTTCCATAGGTTCACTCAACACAGAAATAGTCTCTGGATAATGGGAAAGCCGAAAAAACTTTGGCCTAAGATTTGGACGTTCAAAACGGGCATCCGCCATTAAATATGTAAGCAATGTAACAAAGACAGGCACTATATACTGCAGGACCGCAATAACTTTACGTTTATTGCAGTTATAGCGCTTAAATAATATACTTCCAAGATGTTTTTGAAAGAGTTTGAAGCCCTTGTAAGCTTTGTGTTTCTTTAGAAAACTTAGCTTTTTGTATTCTTCAACATATATGCTAAAACCGTTTACTATTTCACTATGTCGACTAGGATCATCTTTGCTGGGATCTTCAGTGCCCATACATAGAAATATGTCCTCGACAATTGGCTCGCTCATGGTGCAACTGTTTATATTAAGATCAATAAATGCATCCTCCAAATCCGCAAGCAGCTTTGCAAAAACTAAGGCGTGGCGTTCTTTTAACCTGTAGGTCAGTTCCATTCCAAGATCAGATTCGGGATTGATATTGGCTATATAACTTCTCAGGAAGTCATTAACATCATCTGTATTACAGTTTGGATTTTTCAAACATATCTGAAGATAATACTTTATGAAAAAGATAATAAAGTGGTTAAAAACATACCAGGCGATAGCCTTTCCCGTATATGGCCTTTAAGAAATATGGGGAACCGTAACACATTACTTCACCATTGGACAAAATCACAAGACGATCTCCCAGCACTTCGGCTTCTTGCGTCGATTGGGTTGAAATGATTATAGTGCGATCGACCTTTTCTCTAGTCAGCAAAGCCCAAAACTTTCTTCGTGATTTAGTATCCAAACCAGCACTGGGTTCATCAAGGATCACATATTTGCTGTGGCCACAGAGAGCGCAGCAAACACTTAGATATCGCTTTTGGCCTTCAGTTAGATCACGAACTAGAACATTAGCTACACTCATCAGATTCATAGCACGCAAGTACTTTTGAACCTCGTCCGTAACACTGGAGCCCGTTAAGCCCTTCAAGCGGCAATAAAAATCAATCATATTGAACGCCGTTAAGTCCGCTAAAAGATTATTTCGCAGACTTATGCCAATATTGAGACCATAGTGTCCTGAAAAAATGTCTATGTCATTATAATGCACTGTTCCTTTAGTAGGCTTTTTGACGCCAGCTAGCATTGAGAGAAGTGTTGTCTTTCCGGATGCATTATGACCCATGATAACTGTGATTTCGCCCTGGTAAAAACCTAACGCCACATCACTTATGACTTCTTCTTCTCCATAAACTTTGGAGAGATCCTTAACCTCAACACTTATTTCTCTTCTCGCCTGCTCTAATTGAAAAATTCCGGATTTAGGTAGAGCTGACTTTGTTTCTGATACTTTATGGTGACTTCGTAAAATAATTATTCGATACCATGCTCGGAAAAAAATAGAGCTATATCTATCAATGTCATTCATAAAAATTCCAAGAATAGCGTATATCATGCTGAACCCAAGTAGAATAACACTTGTCAGCCCAACAGATATAAAACTATCATTATGTGCTTTAATGAAGAGTTTTTTCCATTGCAGACCTATCCTTCGATCCTCTAACTCGATTATTTCGTTAAAGGCCCAGCCCATCACACTATTCGAAAACATACAAATAGCTACTTTCGTACCAGTACCAGGTTTGGTTTGAGTCTGTGATCCCAGATATGGCGTGAATGTCAAAAACCAAGCAACGCCGAGCAATGTTACTCCAATGCTTGATTTACTGGTCATCGAAGCGATCATATAGCAGAAGCAAAAACTTGCTATATTGTAACATATTATCAAGAAGTAGAGTGCTGTCCAAGAGCTATATGTGCAAATTCCAAAACCTTCGGACCACCTAATCTGTTGGAAATATTATTGAGAAGTTGAGGTGCGTATACACATAGTTCACAAGAAAAGCTTACCTTTAGAATAGTCAACACGAGCATGGAGGCAAAAAATGACATTATAAAGCCTCTGAAGAACCAAGTCAAGAAATGTATGAACTGGGTTATGCCGTGAACTTTCATAATATCTCTAAGTTCATGATCTTTCTCTCGTATGATTCGCTGTTATCAATATTAATGATTAGTTTGCAATCATTTGCACATGTTCGCACGTTGACATACCTTAGTTATTTGCATGCAAGGACCCAGATATCCTACTAATATGATAAATGGCAGACTGTATGAAACTTTCTTCATGAACGGATCGTCCCAGTGTTCAATCCTTGGAAAACGATTCATTAAAATCTTGGGCAAATCATCTTTCTTAAGTACACCTTTTATGAATGTCACTGATATAGCATTCTGCAAGGATATAAAACCTTCCCTTAAGTAGTCAATGAAGTCAAAATCAATATGAGGCTTAAAGGCTATGTCTGTAGTCCAGTCAAGAGTTATGAAGCTTCCGGTTAAAAATCTTAGTTCACTGGGAAAGAGCAGACTATATTCCAAATTATAGAATTTTTTTATGTTGTTTTCATTGAACATGTCCTCTTCTGAGGTTGAATTTTGTATAATAAATTCGGAATGATTGAATAGGACTCCAGCTAGAAAATGTTCTTTCTGCATAGACCAGCGTAACTGCCAACCACTTTCGAAACCCATTATTTCAATATTATTTAAATAATTTTTCGAGGCGGAAGTCATCAGTTTAGTGTATGAAGAAGTATTCGGGGCATATGCCACAATGAGTTTTGGTAGAAAGCAGTTATGAAGGATTCTGAAAGTGAGCAATAGTTATCTTACTAGTTTTGGCATCGAGCTATTGTTGTACCTACATCCCATGCTTATTGATTTTCTCTTGATTTGTAGCCACTTTATCCATCACCCATCTAAAACCAAAAACTAGCTATCTTTCACTTAAAACTTATAACTATTCCAAATTGTCACTTACTTCCATTTTTCTTCCAAGTCTACATGCGAGTAAACAATCGAATCTACATAGTGGACAGGAATTTGAAACCTCAAAGCTACTAAAATAAGTAGAAAAATGCTCGGAAGCGCAATTTGTAAAATTACTCGATATCGGCGATTCCATACAATAAGCCAGTTCTTCCACATTATCACACATATTTTTTCGCGAAATTCAAGGTCCGTTGTCGGCATTTGCTCACAAAATGACAAAGCTAAGAAAAAATAAGTCAAAATTTTCTTATTTCAACGACTGAAGATTTGAGAATGTCAAGAAAAATGTTTTGGGAAATTTTCTAGCTCGTTCATGTTTTTTTTTTTTTTTGCAATTCTATTCAAGAAAAGAAATGTTATAAGTCGAACAGTAACTTTTCTCTGAACAAAGCTAGTTTCGTATTTGAACGTTTACAAATAGGATAAATGTAGTTTCAAAAAGTAGCCGTACCCACAAAAATTCCAATACAATACAATATTTTATATCTATATATTAATACGCAAACAAAAAAATTGTGGAACCTTTTT
Source organism: Dichetophora obliterata (assembly GCA_963920525.1). Classification (NCBI taxonomy): domain Eukaryota; kingdom Metazoa; phylum Arthropoda; class Insecta; order Diptera; family Sciomyzidae; genus Dichetophora; species Dichetophora obliterata. The sequence continues at coordinate 309,709,038 of OY986435.1, forward strand.
ACATGTAAACATATTCACATAAATCTTATATCGATAGATAGGTATTTTCGAGTAGATTTGCAGAATATAATTGTTTTTCGAATAAATTGTCCTTAAAATAGGTAAAACTAAGCGAATGTAAAAACTTTTTTCCCAATGGAACAATGAGAACCAATAGCGACACAGCTCTGTTGAACATCGTTGCTGTAGCATTCACGAGAGGGAGTGGAGTGCGAGAGTGACTCAGACACAGAGCTGCAAGTTCTTTGATACTCCTACTCAAAGAAGTAAAATATAAGGAAATGGTGTTGTTTACACATACACTGTACGTGAACTATCGCACCATTCGTAAATTGTGCGAGCGAGAAAGAGTGTGTTTTTTGACATTTTTGAGAACCCTGGCATCTGATTGGAAGACTCCTCAGCAAAATAGATGAAAATAATTTCATTTTAAGCATTTTTCACTGCTTAAAAAGCAACAAAATTAAAGAAAAAAAACCACTAAAACAAATGCAATATGAGTTGTGCGGTTAAGAATTGTAGTAGTTCCCGAAAATTTAAAAACAATGCACATTCGTTCCACAGGTAAATATGTCCATACGGTTTAAATTCTTTTAACAAAAGTGCTTTATTTAGTTTCTAACGATATTTTTTTAACTTATTTTTGTTAGAAATGTATATATATATTATTAAAAATGGTTTAAAAATGCAATTTAGACCCCGTTTATTTTCCGCCAGTTTGATCAAACCACATCTGTCAAAACACAAACACTGCTTCAGGGGCGCAGTCATTTTTCGCAGTTGAATACATGTTTGGGGCGCTCTTGTTTTCAGCATAGTGAATCAGATTTAGTACCTGTTTGTTAAATTTTTCTGATTTTTACACAACAACTAGGCAGAAACACCCAAAAAATAAGGATTTTAAAAAATTAACCTAATTTAATTTGTAATTAAAGTTGATGTTTAGAATTTATAGGCCTTCAAATATAGAAAAATTACCTAAAAATCTTGCAGTTTTTCTAGTTTTTCAACAAAACTAAGCTTTATGGGTATTAAAACAAAGGTAATGTGCGGATCTATTCAACGAGGTATCAAATTTAGAATTCCATAAGAATTCATTAAGATATAATTTTTTTATAATTAGAATTTGTCTGAAATACTAGTGGTTTCTCTTTTACGAAAGCAATACATTAAAAAGATAATTATTAAAAAGATAACTTCATTCAGAACTGCTGTAGACAGACAAGCCTGTGTGGTACTTACTGAGGTTTATAAACCCTAAGCAGCATCCAAAGGCCTCCTTTTGATACATTTATTTTTTTTTTATTAAATTTGGAAAAACCTCGCAATTTTAAGTAAAAAAAGGGTTGTATCTTAAATGCATGTATTTTTATGTTTGATATCTTGTTGAATAGATACTTGTACTATCTCTCTTTTGATACCCATAAAGTTTAGTTTTGTTGAAAAACTTCAAAAATCAGCTAAATTTTTAGTCCACTTTTTCCAACGTTGGATGCCTATAACTTCTAAGCCAATTGCGAGCGATCAAAAATTTTTTAAATAGAGTTGTTGCTATTCTTGAAATGTTTCTAAAATTTTAATGCATAAGAACAAACTTTAACGATTTGGGCCTTCTTTTACGATACAACCGAATACGGCCCTTTGTGATTGTTTCTGTATTTGTGTGAACCAACACCAATATAGAAAATACCACACTGTTCTGCTATTACACCACTTCCTTATATTTTACTTCTTTGCTCCTACTCGCCATTTGTCGTTAACTAAACCGCCAAAAACCGCCAACAAATTTTTTCTTAAAATATTTTAAAAAAATTAATAAAACCATAATATTTACATAACGTTATAAATTTATTTAATTTAAGTGTACATATTTACAGAAACTCCAGCCTAAAGCTTTTATTTGATTTATTGAAATATATTCTTAGTAATATGTGAACATCAAAAATCGTATAAAAACTAAACCAAGATCCACGACTAGAATGCATTTCATAATATTTAAAAAAAAGACACAGTTTCGATAGTATCGTAAGTATAAACGTAAAATTTCTTTTTGTATAGTAATACAGAAAAATTCTGTTTTTTTTATTTATATTTTTGAAAACTATTTTAAAGCATTTAATTTTCTAAATAAAAATTATTCAGAAACAAATTTGTTGTTGTTGTCCTTCTTTGTTTTGTTTTATAAAAAGTTTTCGTTTGATAATTTTGGTCATGACTTTATTGTTCTTGTTCATTTGTTTTGTTTGTTAAAACTAAATGTAATTAAAAAAAAGTTATGTTTAATTAATGGAAATAAATATGGGTAAATTTAAATTATTTATTTTTCCTGTAGTAAAGAGCATATACATCGCCCGACATCTGTACAACGCTGTCGAAAAATCGGCCACTACTGGACCGACAAAAAGCACTGGATCGTTAGCTCAAAGGATAGATATTTGCAAAACATTACAAGTAAATATCATAACTTTATGTACTTCTTTCTCTATACGATATAGTTTTGTAATTTTTTTATTTAAATAATCTAAACATTTTTTAGGTTATCGAAAATTTTCAACTTATTCCACTTGAACACATTCCTCCAATGAGTACAGATGCTGAAAATCAACTTTCCACGGACATTAAATATCTATACCAAATTGCCCAAGCCGTTTCAAATGGTAGTTGCTCAATTAATCTTGCAAACATCAATCCTGGACCGGTAGGACATTCGAGATGGATAACAAAATCTAGTAGATTGCTCCGTGTGTATATTGCGACAGAAAACCCATCACAAAATTTACAAATTTTGATAAGGTACATCATGACAAGGTTTGTTCCCATGTGCTCTGCTTGGAAAATTCATCCAGTGTATTAATTCCTTTTTCGCACACAGTGAAAATGTTTTGTTGAGCATGTTATTCGATGATTGTAAAGAAATTCGTAAATTGGCACTCAAAAAAATATTGTATATTCGCGACAACGTATGCGATTTAACTGAGCTTCGCGAATATGTAAAACCAAACATCAGTTTTGATTGTACAGATTACGTTCACATGATCGATTTAGAGGACAAAGCATTGTTATTTGAACCGCCATTTACCAGGAAAATTCCATATGAGCATTTACAACAATACCTCGAATGTGTAGATGATGAAGATCCACCATTTCCAGACCCACTAATACCTTGTCATGTTCAAGGTACGGAGCGTCGTGTCCAGCTACTAGCTAGTGTTGTTAAGCGCTCAATCGACAAAAACCGTGAAGGTATAATGACATCTGTATCTGAAGGCCGAAAGAAAGCGCCTCGTATGGAATCTCGAAAAGATTTGGAAGGCAATCTTTGAATGAAAAATACACTGAATTGGAATTTTTGATGTGAAATCGTTTAAAACAATATTTGCTTTCTTTTTGATTCATACCTTGTCTCTACCAACACAATTACTTTGCACTTTAAATGAATTTCTCATTATTTTCAATATTGAACAAAACAAAAAAACACATTATATTTTTGGATAAAAAAAGTGGAAAAAATAAGAAATTTAACATTTTTATGGTTTTGCGCTATGAACAGCTGAAAATGGTAATTTATTAATTATTTCACGAAAAATATGGACTTTCACAAGGCCAAAACTGCCTGAAGGAGCGTTTCAATGCTTTTTCGTTGTACTAGAGAGTTCTTAACTTTTGTCTTGGCTACAATTTTTGTCTTGTATTAGATCAAAAATCTCAATGGTTTGGCTGTTATAGGCCAAAATATCCAAAAAAAACGTGACAAAAGTCTGAGAAAAAACTGCAAGTCAAAATCGGGCAGCTTGATTTTCACCGTAGACGTATGGACGACTTTTTTGCTCAGTACAATCCCAAGAATCAGAAATGCAAAGCGCCCATTAAGATGTTCAAATCGCCCCACCCTAATGCATATATGTATATTTTGAAAGTAATTTAAATTTAAATTTTTAGTTAATTAAAGTGTTTTCTAAATGACCTTGTTATTTATTTTGTTGATTTTATATGAATTAAATACAAATTCTAAATGTTTGATAGTTTAAATCACACTTGATTTCAAATACAAATTCTAGTTGTTTGATAGTTTAAAATCGTTTATTGAGCTTAAGGTCAAAGTTAGAACAATTAATTGTACTAACGAATCTTTCCAAAGTAACAACAACAACAACAACAAAGTTTTTTCGATATGAAAAGGAGAAAATCACTAGCTATTGCAATTTCGGCCGTGCTAAAGGCTTCATCAGAAATATTTGTGATACCCGTGCAAGCGCGCACATGCCCAGTGGGCAAAAGCAGGTCTTTGAAGCGCTTCTAGCAGGCCATCATATGGATTTCTTAGCCCTTCCGTGCTCGTTTCCAAGCCCATAAGCTTTTTTATATGAAACGAGAAAATTTTCTAGGCCTTCCGCTCTCGCGACTCTAAAGAAGCCTGCTAGAAGCCCTTTAGAATGTACATTAGAAAGAAAAGCAATATAAATATCAACTTGAAATAAAACACCTTTGACAAATTTCAGATTTGAACCAGCGTCCTCTCAGCTGGCGGTCTGGTATCTTACCCACTCGTCCACCTCAGTTGATGACAAAATTCAGCTTATTTTGTATCATTACAAATGAAAGTAAGTTTTCGGGAGCGCGGGTTCGCAACCCAGCTCGGCCCAAAAAAAAAATTTTTTTTTTTTATTTTTTTAAAATCTAAATTTTTTTACAAATTTTTCTATCCATTTAAAAATTTTTTTGGAATTTTTTTGTAAATTTTTTCATACAAAAATAATAGAAAAGACTTAGAAGTTTACCATATAAAAGTTTTCATATAATGTGATATGCAATGTGTTACATTTTGGAGACCTGGGTTCGCGTTCCAAGTCGGACAAAAAATAAATAATTTTTTTTTTGTTTTTTCTTTAAGATTTCATTTTTTTTTAAATTGATCTGATCATTTATAATTTTTATAATTTTATATAAAATAACAGGAAAAGACTCCAAACCTTCAAAAGGTAGGCCTTACAGAAGCACTCATCAATGCAGCGATCATGGAAGGTATATTGACGCCAATAAGAGCACTACTAGCATGCATTCTTTTGCGTATCGCTAGCTAAAATGACCGCTGGGTGGTTATGAGCATAAAAGTAAACACCAAAACAAAAATGTTTTAAGGTACCGAGTTAGAAACTGTTATGTTTCACTATCTATGAATAATATGTAATACTTTGTTTTTGCTTTGACTTATTCTCTCATTTTTTTGGAGCACAAACAACGTAAGTCTACAATTACTGCAGACAGGGCATTTCTTAAAGAAATCGCTGAAGGATTAATTTGTTTTACTTTTATAAGCAAAAGAATGTAAAATAAAAATATTATGGAAAAAGCTTTCCATGATCTTAAATGAGCTAAAAAGCGAAATTTCTAAAAAAGCTCAGAGCACAAACAACGTTAGTCCACAATTACTACAGACAGTGCATTTCTTAAGGAAACCGCCAAAGAATAAATTTTTGTTTGCTTTTCTAAGCAAATAAAAACAATGACAATCCAAAAAATTATGAAAAAACCTTTCCATATTCTAAAACAAGCTAAAAAATGAAAGTTTTGAAAAAGTTCGGAGCACAAACTGCGTAAGTCCAAGCCTTAGTACAAGTAAGCCATTTTCTTGACCATTTTAGGAAATAAATTTATTTTGTTAAGATCTATGAATAGCTTATTCTTTGCGTATTATCTACTTTCTGAACAAAAGTTGTAATTAATTCCTTGAATTTTATAAAAGGATTTTTGCGAACATCTTAATATCTCAATACAAATAAAAATTAGCACCTCTTGTGCTCTGCGTAGCTCATGTATAGACTTAAAAAAAATATCTTGCCAAACACGATGCCACTCTCGACTTTTACCCACAATGTCCTGTGTGAAGGATATTTAAATCGATAGGTACACTCGAGATAGCACAAAACTTTTGATTGTTATCGGATTGTTTAAATTTTGGTGGTATTGATTGCAATGTTAACTTTTTCCTTAAGTTTGGCAAATTAGGTTTTTCATTTTATTAAGTTCTATTACTTTCTTCTTTAGAATACTTTCAATTAATTTTTCTTAAATATATATACAATTTTTTTAAAAATTACTACCCAAAATTAGTCATTAACACTGCATCATTTGGCAAGACATTAATCAAAATTTCTTTGATTAAACTTGTCAAAGACAAAACAAGATTAATTTTTTCTTTAAAGTAAAAGTTTAAAGTAAAATTTTCTACAAAAAAAATGTTTAATGTGTCTTAACTTCGTCCCTTGGTGCAGTGAACGAAAAAGCACACATTCTAGTACTTTTAACGACTAGACTGATTTATCTGCATCAAATTATAGGTTCCGCTGCAAAAATGCATTGCTGTTTTGTAACAAACCGCGGTTCTTATCTAACCAGTATATCATGGCCGTCACTCATGCTAAAAACAGAACACATCTACGTTTCTCATTATAAACTAATTCATATAGAAAATGGGCTGTATACTACTCTTTATAACACAGAACGGATGGTCATCGTATGTTCTTGCCACCGAATACAAACTTCAGCAATATCTTTAATCTTTTTTGGGAAACTAATTCTAAGGTATGTGATATGATGCAAGTTCTTTTGATATACTTTTCGAAAATTTTCCATTGCATTTCTTTTATCTGTAACCGACATATACAATGATGTTAATGTTATATATGTTAACCACCTCATATCAATGGAAAATTTTTGGAACTGCTGAATTAAATGAAAAAAATAATTTAAATAAATAAAAGCATTGAGTATCTTTACAGAAGAACCCTTGATACAGAAAATCGATAAATAACAAACGATCACTTTGTACACTAAAAAAAAACAACCCTTTATAAACTGATTATGAAAAATGCTCATTTGCTATCTTCTCTTTTCAGATTTTGCACGTAATCAATGAACACTAAAACGAAGTAGATTCGATTCAAATTTGAATTGAATAGGAGATTCCGTTTCGAATCTGCGATGGCCGAAAAATTTTTGCTAAGACTTTGGCATATGAAAATTTGGAAAAAATTTGAGCGAAAATGTTTGATATAAAATATAATGTGCATTAAAACAATAGAAAAAATATGCAACCAACTATTTCTTGATATAAAAACGTATGCAAAACTATATATTTTTGTTTAAAAATTTTAAAAAACTTGAAATAAGAGATTATATTCATAGTATTATCTCTTTCTTCGTCACTTTGTAAATAATATAGGCGAGGTTTGCAGTCGATTTTTCTAAATTGTTAAATCACAGTGCGTATTTAACATCGAAACTTAGCTAAAGTTCAAGTCATTTTTAATTATACTTTTATTGTCATTATTTATATAGTCATTTTGTATGGGAGGTAGATAAGGTCTTTATTTGAGTTTAAAAATTTCCGAACTAAATTGACTTGAAAGGTGATGCAGATCAATACTATATTTACTTTTATACACCTGGTATGCCTCCTTTGGGGAGTGACAAGCAGAAGGACAAAGTAAACATACTAATTACGCAGTACGTGTGATGATATTAAAATATTTTTTCATACTTTATAATATAATATTTCAAATATTAAAAAGAAAATGTTATTAAACTAAATAAATATCAAAATCGAAAATGTTTCATTATTTTTAATACTTACACTTTATTAACGATTCCGTTTTTCAATATTTACTATTCAATAATGAATTGTAACACTCTTCCGCCAGCGAATTCGAAAACGAATCGTTAATAAAACTAATAAACGAACCAATTGTCAGAGAATGCGGATTCGTTTCAAGTCCGGAATGTGAAAATATGTAAACATACCCATATCTTAAGGAAGAATTTCCAAAAATTAATTTAATAATTTCTACGATTTAATGGTCAGATTTTTTCTTCTTCCTTCTAACAGTCCAACTTAAATTGGTGCGTCAGCGTCATTTATGTGGTAAAATTGGTTTCTGCACATATTTTGTATGTGCCAATATAGGTTGGACTGTAAGCTAGCATAACACAGTTTATGATTGATTATACTTTAATTATCTATATCTATACTATTTTATAAAATTGAAGTGTAAATTTAAAGTTACGACTTTACCCCAAAAGTACTGGGCTTCTTTTTATAAAAATATTTTTTATATATCATATTTGTGATATATATCACAATAGCCATTTATCAAGAGGTATTTTTAATTTGAAATTTAAATAAGTATATTTAATAAAAGTATTAAATTAAGTTTCAATTAACTCTATGTCATGGTATAATTATCTGACAAGGTAGTAGCGTAGACTGGCTTTTTTTTCACGAGCGGCGATGGGTAGTTTTCAAAATTCGCTGTTCATGCAATTAATCAAAGAAATGTGAAAAAAAGTCAACGACGTAAACATAGCTAGTCAATCGCAGCAAACTAAAAACATTCCAATAAACTTCGCGAACAAATTTAATGAATCAAAGAAAAGTTAAAAATAAGCACCTGCTAGTCAACACCAGCAAACTAAAACTGCTTTAGCTGTTTTTGACTACTACCAATCGCCAAAAAACTGTCACGGCTTCCTTGTCAGATATTTATACCATGCTCCATGTTACTCTCTTCTCTTTTCTATGCTATTTATGCTCAGCTAGCACAGCACAAAAAAAACCAAATGAACTCGTGGCAAGGCGAACAGTGAGATACAAGGCTCATTTATAAGGTTGTTGCGATTGAGAGAGAGCTCGGTCGAACTGTCAGAATGGATGAAAATAAATCACGAAAACGAATGCATACAACAAAGAAAAGCACAGTGACAGTTCAGGCAAAGGCGGAAAAGATCGCATTTCTACCAAGTGCCACAACTTTATAAATTAACCTTGGTGAGATACATATAAATGCAGAGCGACGCTCCAAAACAAAAGAAAAGAAGACATAATTTCATTTGTTTGACATGTATTGATATTGATAAAAAAACGTCTGTGGCCATGGCATAATTACTGACAAGGTAGTAGCATAGACTGGCTTTTTTTCTCACGAGCGATGGGTAGCCTGTTCATGCAATTCATCAAAGAAAAGTGAAAAAATTAGCGACGACTTAAACATAGCTAGTCAACCACAGCAAACTAAAAACATTTCAATAAACTTCGCGAATAAATTTAATGAATCAAAGAAAAGTTAAAAATAAGCACATAGCTAGTCAACAGCAGCAAACTACAACTTCTTTAGCTTTTTTTGACAACTACCCAAGCGCCAAAAAACTGTCACGACTACCTTGTCAAATAATTTTACTATGTCTGTGGCGAAACCATTGGAGTCGGAAGCGGGGGGCAAGGTGGGCAGTTGCCCCCCCACTTTTTTAGCTAGATAAACAATTTAAAAGGAAAAGTTATTCAAAATATCAGTTTTTTTACAACGATAATATTTTTGTATTATATATTTTCCTCTTCTTTCTCTCTTCTTCATGTTTCATGTGAAGAAATTTTGGTGAACTTTTTTTGCACCACCATTTGTACTGCCCCCCATTTGTACTGCCCCCCCAGATGAAATTCGCTTCCGACGCGCTTGGGCGAAACCGCAGGTAACAGTGGCCTGCTAATATTATATATTCATGTACAAACATAGTTTTCACAGTGCACTTCACTGCTCAACTTATTGTTAGAAAACATGATAAACTTTCAGAGGCGAATAAAATCGAATTATTGCATTAACAACAAAAATAAACCATAGAGCCTTAACTACTCAAAACAGGTTTTGTTACATCCTGCTTACAATTATGCATTACACTGTCATCACCAACAAACTTTTACCAGCGGGAAGCCAAATATCATTCTCTAAAGCTCAAAATTAGCTTGACTTTACTTGAAAACTTTATTTAAGCAACATTTTTGAGCTTTAAAGAGCTGATCGTTATATTGACAGATTAAAATTTTCAATATCTTTATGAAAAAAAAATAAAAGCGATAATAATCATTAAATGTAAGTGGAAGGGCTTTATATGTTTTGCATAAAGTGGTTTTAAAAGAATAAATCAAGCAAAAAATTAATTGTCTTCCACTGTAAAATTATGGGAACAGCTGTTGAGCTTGAAATTTACTTAATGTCGTTTCCGTATTTTTTTTTTTTTTTATAAACAAGCTGATATACCCGGTGTTACTCGAGAGAGTCATTTATATAAACATTTTAACATACACTTCACGATTAAATGTTTTTTAAATTCTGCAATAATGTAAAACATGTGGAATTTTATTTTTAAGCCACCGTTAGAAAGGTAATTGAACAAACTTTAATCCAAAAAAGTTTTGGAAAATTTTTGTTGTTGGTGGTTCCATCTCTTGCGGTGAGGTAATTAAATTCATAGAAATAACGCAAAACATATTTTAAAAATTAAAAATAATTTTTATATTTACTTAATCTTAAAGCTAGCAAAATTACCTTTTCAACAATATAAGAATTATGGTGGAACCCAATGCGTCCTTGAGATATGGACATTTTAACATGAAAAACAAATATTTATATTAAAAAATATATTAAACTTTTTAACAAAAAAATTTAAATGAAACATATTAAAAACAGCGGAGATATTGGCATTAGAAGTAAAAACTTTGCTTTTCATATAACTTTTTTCTCATTATTACCTATCAATGTTTTAAGAAAAATTCGTTGTACTTAAATGATTGTACTAAAATTTATATTAGCTGCATTTTTTTCATGGGAGATCAGGATCATATCATCGCATTTGCAAGCAAAGCAAAAACAACAAAAAATCCAGCAAGTGAGCTGGACATTTAAATTAATCCAATTCTATGTTTTTAAGTGTTGAAAGCGCAACTGTAAAAGTAGACAACACATAGCCGTTATTCACGGCTAGATGACGCTGCGACTGAAAAAACTGGCAGTACTGCATTATTTGACATTTTAAAAGTTTGGTAGCAATAGCATTTATTTATTTATTTATTTATTTATTTATTTCATTGTAAGTAATACAAAAGCCTTATTGGCCAATTTACATATTACCAGTTTAATAGTAGCATATGCGAGAGAAAACTTAACTAATAATACATGTACCTTTATATACAACCTCCCTTAACAGTATATGATATTTAATAGCATTTTCGCAAAATATTTCGCAAAACTTATCTGCTAGCTACATAAGAACATCAGATATTCTTCTGTAAGCAGAAAATAGCGCCACCTGTATGTAATCCCAAACGCGTGGGGTTAAATTTGAAGAAACTTTTGGTAGACATCATTCTGCTATTCACCGCAAGGTGCATAGTTTGTACCCACAGTACTTACAAATGCGGCGCCATCTATCTGTGAATTTAACGCACAGATCAAAACTAATGAAATAATTGTGCTGACCAAATGCGCACATGTTTTATTATATCGCCATAAAGCTGAAACTGATTACATGAAAATATTACCTTTAACAGCATTCTTATTCACAGTCATTTTTCGATGAAATGGTGATATATATACAACATTTAAAGTACCATTGATAAAGAACTGAGTGACAACGGTGATACAATAGTCAGAAAATATAGAGCCATCACAACAAAACAAATTTAACAGGAGTGGGGCGGGGGGTGGGGAGGTAAAAAACTAAGTAAATTACTATAAGTAAGATTTTATATAATCCAAAATGTTCGTAATTACTTTAGACACACGACTGCATTCCTAGAGATAAATGGGGACGTCAAACTATCAAACTATAGAGAATTTTAAAACAAAACTCACTTTTATTAATAGTCTGGTGTGAAAAAATAAATTTTTAGCCACAACTTTTGATTGGAAAGAGATATTGGGGTAATTTTTTTCATATAAATTATTTTTGAGACTTGATTTTTTGTAAAAAATATAAAAACAACATTTTGGAAAAAATAAATTTCGCAAAAAAAAATTAAAGCAAATAAATGCTATGCCATATGAAAGGAAGCCATTTGTGCAATTTTTAATTGATTTCATTTTTACAACAACAACAATTTTTGAGTCATTTTTTGAGTAAAAAGTCAATATTTTGGACCTTTTTTGACATAATCATAAAGCATATAGACACTGACTTAACAGTACAGTTCAACCCATTTTTGTGAAGTGGTTTTACTGAACTTTTGAACAAAAAAAATTTGATTTAAATATATTAATGGACAGCGGATATATTTGCATCGAAAGACCAAACTTTGATTTTCATGTCGTTTTTTTCTCATTCTTAGGTACCGATGTATTATGAAAAAGTCGTTGTACTGAAAATTTCTCCAATTTTGAATATATGTGAGTGTTTTTGATGTCAAAATAACAAAAATATTTTAAAATTAAATAAACAAAAATATCCGATACTAAAAAGTTTTATAATAACAAAATTACCGTTAGTTGAAAAATTTCGGGGGGGCGTGGCAAAAACTAAGTATGTAACATTTTAAGTTAGAATGCACTTAATATGTATACCTAGTTTGAGTGAAATACGTTCAGCCGTTTAGATTTGTATAAAGGCCAAACAAACAAACAAACAAACAGAAAATGAGTTTTATTACTATAGATTCTCTCATTCTGGCTGGTTATCAAATTACTTTCTTTGAGGGAAGTTTTAAGATAAAGCGGTTAAAATTAAATAATATTTTAGAAGATGTTTTCTAAAATATGTATAAAATTTCATTTGCATGTTTATTTAACATCAGTTTATGTAAAAAAAATGGTTTCCTGTCTGAATCACACAATTTGGTTTGGAAGAAAGTATTGCTTCTCGTGTCTTTCTCATCATTGGTGTGCTTCTTTGTGGTACAGAGTAATGCAGTAAGTTTTAACTAAAATCTTAAGTTATTATTCTATTTTGTGACGGGAAAAAGGAGCTAATTTCAATGCAATTATATAACGAACTTCAAGGTACTTTTTCTCATTCTTTGGCTACGATGTTTTATGAAGAAGTCGCACTAAACATTCTGATTTAGTACATAGAATTGCTGAACATATTAGCAATTTTGTGTTAGTGTAGTGTTAGTGTTTCAATAACAAAATTTACGTTAATTGAAATGGGGCGGAAGAGGCGTAGTCAAAACCAAGTATGTCTTTATCTTGGAAACAAACATTAGATGTTCATTAAGGTCAAACAAAGAAACAAAAAATAAAAATGAATTTTATATATATTGATGAAAAGTGGCATGAAAAAAATTGTTAAGCCAATAATTTTGTTTTGAAAGATATATTAGGGTAATTTTTCACATAAATTATTTTTGAGACTTGACTATTAAAAAAATTCAAAAAAAATATAAAAAACATTTTGGAAAAAATAAATAAAGCCAAAAAATCATAGGTTGCACCCTTGTTGGTTGTTTTGATGACAAAAACAATAACACAATTTTTGCGCAAAACTGGAAGGATTTTTGCATATTAATGCTATGTGATATGATAGGCAGTCTGAAATGCAATTCTTGCCTGTTTTGTATTTATACAACAAAAGCCACTTTTGAGTAAAAGCCAATATTTTTGACCTTTTTTGAAAATAAATGAAAAATATATACTCTGAGCTAACGGTACAGTTTAAATTACTTTTTATTAAGTTGCACTAGATTTTTCAGCAAAAAAAAATATTTTTTAAAACAGCGGTCATCTTTGCATCGAAAGACAAAACTTTGATTTTGAAATAGTTTTTGAAGCGAAGGTTCCCACGCCTCGTTTTGTGATTTGCTTGAATGAAATGCCAAAAACGACACTTTTTTCCATACACCGTTTTCATAGAATTGTTGTTGCTTTTTGCTTTCGTCTATTCAACAAGAGAATATAATATTAAAAATATATTTTTTTTAAACAGTGAGAATCGATTTGCTACCCCTTCAATTTATAGTCCTGCACACTACCCAATGATCCGATATCCTTTGTTGTGTCTTTTCAATATTTATTTATTAACTGAAGCTATGTTGCATCAGAACACCATCTTAATACTTACATAAAAGGCAAGCATGCTGCTCCGCTCTAATATCACTAAAACTGTAATTATTTTTTGTCATTGATACAGTGCTTTTACAAATACTGTCCTCAAAAATGTTCAACCTGAAAGTATGCAAATACTTACAGATCACTTTTATGCTACACACGAGCAGGTTCCATTGAACTGGGTAAAAATTATCACAAGATACAAACTGTTTTAGGTGTAGATTTTAATTGCAAATAAAGACATGAATGTTCACAGGCACTTAAACAATGTCTTTTTGATAAATAGAAATTACGAATGATAAGCGATCCAAATATTTATACAACACGATTAAGGACAACTATTAGGATGCAGTATTTACTAGATACATCGAGGACACTACATCTATAATATACGTTTGCTATTTTAGATATTTAAACCAATAATTTCATTAATAAACTTCCATAATAATAATTGAAAACATTTACAAAATTAATTCAAAATTAATGCAATATGTAATCAAATAAAATAATAAGGAGATGTAATAAAATTTTAATACATATTTTGTTAAGAAAAACCCATTCAATTATCAAATCTATGGAACTGCGAAAAAGCTTCGCTTCTCTCGTGTGCTCATCGGCAATTTTGCCATACGACGATAAAGCAGAGAGCATTTTTTTAGATCAAGCCTAAATTTTATTGAGTTCATCTCACTACAATTTGTCTTTTGCGAGAAAGTTCTAGAAGAATTCTTAGAGACGGATGGTTTTAAGCGAATGAATGAGGATAAATATATTCGAAAATGTTACAGTTTGGATAAATTTGAGGCACCAATAATGACTTACCTGCGTGTTCATTATGTCTGCAATGTTTAGCTTGTTATTTGTACTAAAACATAAAATGTGGAAGCTCTCTTAATCCCATATGTAAATAATCACGAATTCTTTATTTTCATCCAATTTGTTTTATAGTGAAACAATTTGTACGTAGATTTTTTTTTCTGTGTAAGTTTTTGATTCATCACTTGGTCGAACGAAGCCCTTACACAAAGAATTCAAGAAATAAAGAAGCACCTGCCTACCTACCTGAATTTATCACAAAATTTTGTTCGTACCTGCCTGCTACCATGCTACCTTTCTATCTACCCTTCAGAGTATATTTAAAGCCCGAATTGTGTAATCAGAATCACAGTTTAAATTTAGAAGTTTCTCACGAACATTGTCTTTTTGTCATTAAAGTAAAATGAAAATCTTTGCCGGTGTTTGTATCTTGATAGCCTTGGTAAGGACATGAATCTAGTCTTATAGATAGCGAGTTTTCAGAATTAATGTAACATTTTGTTAATTTTAGACCTCTGCTGAGTATGTCGTCAAAACGCGTGAAAATCTTTTAGAATATCGTCGAGAATGTGTTCAGGAGCTAAATATACCTGCTGAGAATGTGGAGCTTTATAAGAAATGGGATTTTCCCAACGATGCTGTAACTCACTGTTATATGAAGTGTATCTTTGTAAAATTTGGACTTTTTGACGCAACACACGGCTTCAATGTTGAGCACATTCATCAGCAGTTAATTGGCAATGAGGCGACGCAAGCTGAGCACGATGACGTCACTCACGACAAAATCCAATCATGCGTTGATAACAACGAACAAGGTTCCAATGTCTGTGAATGGGCATACCGTGGAGGAATTTGCTTTATCAAACAGAATATTCAGTTGGTGCAGCAAAGTGTTAAGCCATTGTAAACGGGCTTAGGATCAGTGTAACTCGAGAAATCGGACTGATTAAAAACACAAATTCAGCCCCTACCGTATAATTATTTTCGAGAGCTTTTTAAACTAACAAAAAATATTTGCAATTACATACAAAATAAAAGAAACTGAATATATTAACACAAATATGTATTAAAAAATTACTTTACTTACATCAATAAAATCAAGTAAAAAGTTGAGTGACTAACTTATGATTTGAACTTGCAGAGAACTGACCTATTTTTGGTTATAAGAAAAGATCAGACAAACTCAACTTGTTCTCTCAAGAGAGCAATGCACAATCTTGGGTATTGGAGATTGCAAATTTGTGCAATTGTAAAAATTTCCTATCAATTGTGAACGGTCTTTTTCGGTTTACTTTGCTACAACTGTTGCACAAAATTAAATTCACAGCTAGGCATAATTGAAAATAAACTGAAACTCAAATTTTACATTTGTTTTTTTTTTTAATTATATCTATTTAGGCCTGCAAAGTTCAATTCCGGGAAAATTTTGGGCAGCTTTCAAGTCATTTAGAAATTATTGGGGTCCAAATTTGTTAAAATTGGCCCAAAAACTAGTAATTTTTTTTAATTTTTCCACAATACTTATTTATTGAATTCACAAACGTTGATATTTTTCATGCTTTTCAATCGCCTAAGAGCCGCCAGCGAATCGCTTGGAGGATGAGGCAATTGCCGGAGAGCTCATTTGGGAGTAATCTGGGCATCGCCGACTGTAAGCAGCTGAAGCCATAAAAGCGATTCACCGGAAAGATTCGCCAACGAATCTCCTAAAGGGTTCGCAAGCAATTCGATGGGAAGAGTCGCTAACGCATCGCCGGGAGGGGTTTTAAGCGATTCGCCTGGAAGATTCACGAACATAGCGCCTAGAGGGCTCGTAAGCAATTCGCTGGAAAGAGTCTCAAACGAATTGCCACGAGAAGTCCTTAGCAATTCGCAAACAAAACGAGTATTAAGCGATTCGTCGACAAAAGTAGAACTCGAATCGCTTTGAGGGTTTCTCAGCAATTTATTGCGAAGCGTCTTTGTTGAACGTTACAAGTTGTTTTATAGGGGACATTCTTTATCAAATCGAGTCAAAAACAAATTTACCACCAAAAATAGTGCTGATATGAATATTTTCAGTTTCCATGCGGCAATTCAATAAAAAAAAATTTAATTAATTTAAATAAAAAAGTGGAGAAGTATATAGAATAGCCTGCTTCATATTCCAAAAATCGATCTGTAAAATTTTAAACAAGCCATCTTCCAACGATCGTCGAAATGAGCGAAGGAAGGTTTTGAATATTTTTCTTGAATCGCGCATTCATCGCTTGGGCCAAAGAACCCTTGGGCGAATCGCTAATTCTTCGCCGAATCACCTTCTCTTCCAATCGTCTTCCAAATGTTTGCAGGATCGTTATTAGCTCTACTCACATTATTATAATAAACATTCAGCCTAACCAAAAAACATTTTAATGTCGACTCTAAATTTAGTGTAAGCTTTTTGACAATAAAATTCTATAGAAATAATGTCAGAAAAGCTCACACTAGATTTAGAGTCGACATTAAAATGTGTTTTGGTTTGGCTGATTATTGTTCACATTGCACAATAACGAATAGCACGAAAAAAGACACGTTTGTGAGTTCCATAATTGTGCTTACATTAAAAAGATAATTATATCCAGAGGTACTGTAGACAGCGAAGCCCGGTGTTAGATTTACCAATGGTTGCAATCCCTTAGCAGCGGCCGAAGGCAGCCTATTAAAAATAGAAAACTAAATACATTTATCGCGAGTATATTGTTTTACCCTCTGCCACAAAGTGCTCAACCCGCGCACTTCAAAAACATATTTTGACACGTAAAGTTCCGCTTTTCCTTTAAGCCAGTTTAAAGTAAAAAAATTATCACCAATATTTGGGAAAGGAAACATGGTTTAAATGGTTTACATTCGAGTAAAATTATCACATATGTGGACAAAAGTTTTTGTATTCAATTATTTGCTGATTTGTTGTTATTTCATTCAAATATTGGCGAAATAGACAGATATTCTCCCTCATAAGCTCTCTTTTAATTTCTAAATTAATATCTTTATTGTAGCTTTTTTCATTTTTAAAATATAGCGCAAAATGTGTTTAAGTTGTATGGAGCTGCCACGCCCATTTGTCCGATTGCGCTTAAATTTTGGGTTAGTTTAGTTATCACATGTGTGACGTTTAGCTTTGATTTTGTTGTTGCAGCATTTTCTATATCTTAGATATAGCTCAAAATGTGTTTAAGTCGTATGGGAGCTGCCACGCTAACTGGTCTAAAAATTCTTAATAATTTTTTTGTTAACTTTTCTATATCTTAAACATCAAAAACTACTAAAAAAAATCCACAAAATTTACATTCTTACTTGAATCAATCAAATAGGCTTTCAGTTTACGTTCAAGCGTAAATTTCTGTCATTCAACTCAAGCATTAATTGCTAGAACTGAGCAAATTGAAAATAAATGATACTAAGAAAAAATTCTTAATTCAAGAAACATTTGCTTGAAATTCCGAAATTTTTTCTAGATTCGAAAACTATAATAATATTCTTGATTTAAGAAATGTATTTTCCTAGAGTTAAGAAAAACTTGATTGATTCAAGTTTTAATGTTTTAAGTTGAATTTTTTTCTATTTCTTTCCAACGTGCAATGCCATCTCAATTCAATAATATTTTTAATAACTAACTCTGCGTTTGCTTACATGAAAAAAAAATATTTTCTTGATTCAAGATACAAGTTCTAGATAGCACAAGATACAGGTTCTAAAATCAAGTATTTTATTCTTGTTTCAAGCAATCATTTATTTTACTCAATTTAAGCAAAGTACCCTCATTATAAATTTTTTCTGCATTTTAGTTTTTAATGCTTGCTTAATTTTAGATTTTCATAAATCAAGCAAAGTATTTTCTTAATATAAGAATATTATTTTTTTTCCATGTACCGTTTCGAACCCGAATTATTAAAAAAAAAACGATTTCATCGCTAATTCACGCCATTTAAAAAAAATTCAGTCACGATTCGAAAAAGGAGTCCGAAACGGATTCGTATATGAAGTCCGTTCCGAGTGCGAGGCGAATCTGAAAAAGTGGAAACAGCAATTTGCGTTTTTGAGAGGAATTTCATACAAAAACGGATCAGTTTCGGATAAAATATACGAAAAAGCAAGTCCATCTCAAATTCGAAACGGATTAGTATGGCCCACTGGGTATTCCTGAAAGAATACCATAAAAATTGTTAGTTTGTTATTAATATAACATGCTATATAACCTGCTTATTTAGGCGCCTCGATAGTCTAGCACACTTGACCCAGTAGTGGAATTCCCAAACGCGATAACGACAATTTTTGATATCGTTAATTAGCGAAAACTGTAATTTAGGGTGAACGTGGCACGCACAATGACCGATTTTTATCGTTTAATTTTTGGGAATTCCACAACAGGGATCCCTGGATAGCCTTTCTCTCCTTACATCTAATCAATATAACTTTAAAACTCATCAGCTTACGACGAAAAGTTGAAGTTTACGGTGGTAGGAAAGTTTTTGGAGAGGATCGCTTACTAGCTTGATTTGACTGAGGCAAAGACATAACACTTCTCAGTGTTATGCCTCAAATTCAATATCACATGTTAGTACAGTTTTCTATCACACTAACTAAGAACATTCTACACAAAAAGTTTCACTTGATTACTTTCTATCCACTCTCCAACTAATTATCACCCATTTTCCGAATGAAATTCACAATGCTTCCACATTCATAGGGGACATCCCCTGAGCTTTGGTTCAATCTAAAAAAAAAACAAAATAACCCAATTCGTAACCAACATGAAAACAAAAACCAAATCACTAAAAGATTACATGCATTATAGTATTTTCTACCCCTTTAAACCACTTTGCATCAAACAAATAACTAATCATATTCCAATCCACCCTTCCTATGATCCCCTTTCGCGATTTTACGACTTTATTTAATATTCATGAAGAAGTTAGTTAGAAGTTTTTTGTCAAAAGAACACACATTAGACAAACATTATAAGTAATAATAATCTTTCTATTCAATACCTAGTAAAATCTTTTTCTCTGGTTGCATTTCTTGATTTTTGGATTCCATAAATTCACTGCCCAAAAACCATTTCTAGCTCAGTAACCGTTAAGATTTAGTACTAAAACGTACCTAGCATTGAACGCTTCACTTCATTAAAATGTTTCACAAAAACGAATTGGTGCAATATCGCCATTTTAAGTTTTCATCCTCTACCAACAGTGGTTTGCAAATCTTTGCTAAGACGGCAAAAAAGCAGCCTAAGCCCAAATCTCGCAGATACAGCGAACTTGTGGAACGCTATGCTACTCCAAACTGTTGCATACACGGTATTCATTACCTCTGTTCAGAATACAAGCGTAGCTGGGAACGTTTTTTCTGGGTAGCTGTAATAGTTTCAGCAATTGTTGGCAGCGCCTTTATGTATTCAATGTTTACGGAACGCCACAAGCTCAAGACTCTAAAAACAGTCGTTGAATCCACACGCATGAGTATCAGCAAGATTGACTTTCCTGCCATCGCTGTTTGCCCTTTCAATCACGTAAATATGAGGCGTGCTAGTTTGGCGGAAGATCAATTTTTGCCACATGACACAGATGCAAGGACACGTGACACATTTCGGCAAATAGTCAAAGGTATGGAGAAATTAGAATTTGGCGCATTCGATAGCTTTAGTAGGCTCGAGCATAGACGCACAGAACTGGATGTGCTCGACAAACTAATCAGTGTAACGAAGCTGGCGAGTTTTTTGGCATTTCGATGTGAAGACCTCTTTCAGCCGGGATGCAGATTTAATAATTTGAATTTTGACTGCTGTAAGATATTTATGCCTGAACCAATGGAAAAGGGCATCTGTTTGGTTTTCAACTCGCTTATATCTGAGCAGTCACAAAAGATAATGGTAGGTATTTTCTTTCACTAAATCTTGTTTCAAATGGACCTCTGAAATATGGTTTCAAAAATGTTCACAGATCACTGAAGATGTCTATCCACGAAGAGCGGACAAAGCTGGCGAAGGAAACGGACTAAAATTTGCACTTAGATTTAACAAATCCCTTCATCGTACTGGAAATAATATTCCTTTTGCCATGAATGTACTATAGATATGTCGTCTGGACGAATTCTAATTATCTAATTAAAATAACGTAAACTTTCGAATTGTTTTTAATTTTTCTTAATAGATCATGATCAAGGAGCCGAATGAATGGAGTGACACGTTGACACATATTGTTTATTCCAATACACACAATGTCTTTGCTGTGAGCCCGCGACTAACGGTTACTAGCAACAATACCAGAGACATGTCCCCGGAATTGCGTAATTGTCTATTTGAAGTAAGTAATATTGTATAAAATACTGCAATGGAAAAGTTGAGGTGAAAGCAGCAAGCACAATAATGTCCCTTTTCTTTACCCTCTGAAAAAGTTTGAAATGCTTGAAAGTCATTGAATAGACCCATTCAACCCTATTGCCAATTTAGTGGGATGTAGCGAGAAACGTAACCACTTTTCTATAAAAGGACCAACATTTTCGTAATCTACGAACCAATGAATGGTAAAACTTTATTAAAACTCCAATGAGTGTAACTTTTTGTGTTAAACAATAACTTCTAAAAATAGGATGGTGCGTGATGATTGGGTAGAGTGCATCCGTTTGTCCTAAGATTTGCTTAATATTTTTGAAATGGGTCTAATAATAGGGCTCCATGCATTTTAAACCATACTAGCTGAAACTCGGCGCGTTGCTGCCACGCTCTCACTTCCAAACACCCATCAAATGTTATCAGTGAAACGGCGTACTGAATTCCGAAGCTGTAACTTAAAGTAACTTAATCATAAAAGCCATAACTTTAGATTAGAAAGAGATATTGGGATAATATTTTCACATAAATTATTTTGGAGACTTGCTTTTCTTGTAAAAAATATAACAACAACATTTTGGAAAAAATAAATTTCGCCAAAAAATCAAAGACGAAAACAGTAAAAGGATTTTTGCGCTTAACTGGAAGAATTTTTGCAAATTAATGTTATGTCGTATTAAAGGTAGTCAGATGTGCAATTTTTATTTGATTTTATTTTTACAACAAAAACATTTTTTGAGTAACTTTTTGAGTTAAAAGTAAATATTTTGGACCTTTTTTGAAAAACTATAACAAATAGTATTTTCCGGAAGACGTTGTATATATACTCCAACAAAAATTGTATATATACTCCCTTCTTAGTGTAGTTGCCGAAAGTAACCATATGAACTAATGGACGTTGTCATATTTCATATAAATAATTTAAATAAATTAACTTTAAAGTTAAAAAATTTGTAACCTAATATTGAATATAAACGTTTTTATTCAATTATCTTATATATATAAAACAAAATCGTGAAATGTGTCGTTTTACCTCCCACAAATCAATTAAATCGCTATATTTAAGACGTTTATGGTCGTATAAGACTGAAATTTGGTAATTTAGTTCGTATATTCTCATAGTTTTATGTTTGCTACGAGTTGCTGAGTAACCTCCTTCGTGGTCCCGTCAGCCATTCGTAATCGTGTAGATATGTTTTCGAGTTTACTTGATTCCTTTATTTTACTTGCCAGTGATCTGCTGATGAAACTCCATGTTGCCCCAGTGTCGATCGTAGTCTTTACCGTGTGGTTGCCTATTGCGACTATAGCGACTTATTGTTTAGTTGCGATGACGCTGGTTCTGGGTATCCGTTTGTACTCGCCTGGGACAGTACCCTGGGTAGTTTTCCGATAACTGTCAGCAGCAGTTTCTTGCCAACGTCCCTCTTCTCCCGCATTCCCAGCTGAAAATTATAGCGAGGTTTCTGCATTCGTATTTGTAGTGCCCATCCTGAACACAGCGTCAACATGCCGTCTGTGGATTAATTGGGTACTCAGTTTTTTGCGTTATCCTGCGGTGATGCTCTTCTCGCTGTCGTGGTATGACGGGTCTTGTCGGCGGAGCTTCTTTTTGCAGACTTTCGAAATCTTCAACGAGACTTATCAGCTCCTCGAGATCCCTGAAGTCTTTTCGCTTTACATAAAGCTGTTAGGCGTGGAGAGTGTTGAGGTATATGCGCTCTAACTTGCCTTGCTCAGAGAAATCCGCATGTCGCATTAAATTCTGCAGCTCGATGAGGAAGTCTTTGAATTGTTCCTTTTTCCGCTGGTGCCTTTGTCGGATCTCATCTTCCAGATGCTCGAAGTATTTTGATGGCAGAAAGAAACGTAAGAAATCCCTCTTATACACAGTCCATTCCTGCCAATACCGATTGTTGTTGCGGAACCATTTCAGCGCGTTATCTTTTAACAGTTCGGGCATTGTTCGGGGTAAGAGGTCCTTGTTTAATCCGTATACTTCGGCTAGCTCCTCCACTCTCTCAATAAATGCCAGTGGTTCTTTTCCGCCATCATATTTAAAAGACCACTTCCTGAACTGGTCTATTACCGTGAAATCTATAAATCTATAGATTTATATCTGATTATTGGTAGTTAAACGAGCTATAGGTCAGATTCTTTTCTTAATTTATTTAATATAAATTTAAATTCCAATATTTCGTTTTTCGTTGAAAAACATCATCAGGGAAAACACTAAAATATATACAATAATTACAAATTACAATATAATCACATAACATAATATTTAAAATACATGAACTTACAAAAATTAAATAAATATACTGAATTTACATTGATTTTTTAAAAAAACATTTGAGAAACGATATGACAAAAAATATAAGAACATCTAGCATAAGTAAACAACACTTGACGACGGACTTTGATGACTAATTATTGTTAGTTTTGTCTTATAATGTTTTCACTCAAATTTTCACTCAAAACATCCAAAAAATATAATAATTAATACAGCTAAAAATTTTACAAACCGGGTTTTCGAAATAAGTGACAAAAAATTCCATAAGAACAATGCGATTAAAATTAAAGATATTTTAAAGAAAAACTGCTTTCCGGAATATTTAATTAAAAAAATTGTTAAACATAAAGAAAGAACAGTAAACGAAAAAGTGACGACAAACGACCCCCCTAAAACTTATAAAAGCATGACATATATTCCCGGTTTTTCAGAGAAGTTTAAAAAGTCCAACATTTTTAATAAGGACCAGTTTAGAATAGCTTTTAAAACATCAAACACTTTACAAACACTTTACACGAACACTAAATGTAAACTTGACAAGCAGGACAAATCGAATTTGATATATCAAATTCCGTGCAAAGGTGACGGATCCAATTTATGCGAAAAGGTATATGTTGGAACAACAAAAACTAAATTACGGACGAGAATAGCAGGACATAAGTCAGACTTTAAAGCACTGGACAAACCTTTAGAACAAAAAACAGCATTAGCAGCCCATTGTACGAAGTCTGGACACGCTCCTGATTTTGACAAAACAAAAGTTCTGCAGCAAGAGAAAAATTATAGGAGACGATACATGCTTGAAATGCTACACATTATTAACGTCCCTAAACAATTGAGATTGAATTTTAAGACTGACACGGACAATTGCGCTCACATCTACAGACACCTAATAAATAAAGAGCAAACAAATAAACAAAACATTATAAGACAAAACTAACAATAATTAGTCATCAAAGTCCGTCGTCAAGTGTTGTTTACTTATGCTAGATGTTCTTATGTTTTTTGTCATATCGTTTCTCAAATGTTTTTTTAAAAAATCAATGTAAATTCAGTATATTTATTTAATTTTTGTAAGTTCATGTATTTTAAATATTATGTTATGTGATTATATTGTAATTTGTAATTATTGTATATATTTTAGTGTTTTCCCTGATGATGTTTTTCAACGAAAAACGAAATATTGGACTTTAAATTTATATTAAATAAATTAAGAAAAAAATCTGACCTATAGCTCGTTTAACTACCAATAATCTAATATAAAAAAAAGGTCAAAAATTTAATAAATTGATTTATATCTAATCTATAGATTTATAGATATCTATCATGATAATTTCACGCAGCGGAACAGAGTACTGTTCTGACGAAAATGTGAAAACTTCCACGCTTGTTTCGCACCTGTCAAATTTTGTATAGAGTTTTGAGTGGAATTTCACATAAAACTGAACAGAGTACTTGGCTTTAAGGAAAAATTTTAATTTCAACCTTAAAAATTTGCAATTAAATTAAAAAATGCAATTAACGTTCTTGAGAAAATTCATAGTATAGAAATTGTGTTTCATTTATTTTTTGTGACAGGATGAAAAGTCGGAAAGATTTCAAAGTATACAAGGATTAAGTTACAACTACCTTAATTGTCGCATTCATTGCATGCAGGAGCATCTGCTAAAAATCTGTAACTGTACTGTTCCACTCTTTTTCCCAACAACATGTGAGTTTTACTTTTAATTCATTATGAAACTATAAATTTATTTAATTTATTTAATTTAATATACTTTTTTTTTTGTTTATTTACCTACTTTCATAGCTACAAAACGTCCTGAGTGCAAGTTATCCGACTTTATATGCGTTTACAAGAATCGAGGTGAGCTTATTTATTTTTACCTAATAACTTGCTGATATACCCGGTGTTACTCGGGAAAAAAAACGAAAAATTTTGATGTTTAGGTTTTATTCGTTTAGAGAAGCTAGAAAATGTCGCGATTCTGGTGTTTTGCCACGAAGCAATGAATGCAATGGCTCAGGTGGCGGAGTCAGTAATGGCAGTTTCACTTTGCCATTAAAGCAGCACAAACTTCAACGCGCCGCAATGCTCGCAAACAACGTCTATTGCACCAATGCGAACGAAAGGATGCGAGCTGTAATCAATTGTGCCATCGTATAGAAACGGTGCTCGACTCAAATCAACACTTGAAGCATTTCTTCTTGCGAGGCGGAGATTATCTCGTTGTTGATCTGTGCGACAAGCTCGACGATTTCTACTTGCCAACCGAGCCGTTTCACGGGCTGCCTCTCTGCGTTCTTGTGTTTGAGAAGCCCGAAGTCAGGCCATACTTACGCTTTTCTCGTGCGATTTCTCGTTCTTCAATATATTGATTCGCAATGTTTTGAAGACGAATTGCATTA
Source organism: Dichetophora obliterata (assembly GCA_963920525.1). Taxonomy (NCBI): domain Eukaryota; kingdom Metazoa; phylum Arthropoda; class Insecta; order Diptera; family Sciomyzidae; genus Dichetophora; species Dichetophora obliterata. The sequence continues at coordinate 309,734,770 of OY986435.1, forward strand.
CGCTTTTCTTGGGAAAGATTTAGATCTTCTGGGTCGCAGCATTGTTAATAATAATACTCACACAATAAGATTTATTAAAACACTCGCACAAAACAAAAAAATGGACCGATAACCAGCGATGTGCGGCGTAGAGAACATGATGTCGACAATACTACAGTCGACGGTGTCGACAATGTCGTGTAGACAATTGCTCTTAACGACGTGTAGATAACTAATGTAAGAGGCTGCATGTTAATTGTGATTTTTAATTAAATTGAGTCCAATTAAGGAGTATTCCTTATTTTTACGCCTTCTGGGCATGGTTGTTGTTTGTTTAATTGTAAAATTTGTTAGTTTGTGTTAATTAAACGAATTTTCGAAAGAATTTAGGAATCAGCATAATCTAAATAGAACTTGCATTTTCGCAGTGTTGCATTTTGTTGACATTGTTTACACAATTCTCGACATTGTCTACATTGTCGACACTTTCTACATTATCGACACCAAAATGTCGACAATTAAAGACGACGCGTCGAGGAACATCACTGCCGATAACCTTAAGTATGGTTTTTTCAAAACAAACCACAGACAACATGAAACAAAAAAATGTACACTTTCGCGACTTACACCTATTTACTGACAGGCAGCGGCACCGAAATATTCCGAGAGGTTCTTGTTTTTATTTTACAGAAAATTCTTTTTATTAATATATATGCATATGACAAACACGATTGGTTTGTGTCTAAGAAAAATATAGCACACTGCCGTCATTGGCCGCATTCAGCGCAGACAACAGTTGGCAACTGTTGTGTAAAAATTCGCTGAATGGTACAAATTTGGTAGCGCTAACTAAAACTGATAAAGTAGCGAACGCCTTTTAATCGAGCGAACAAATTCTATACTACATGAACACAACTGTTTGTTTAACTGTCACATGCTGTTACTGACTCTGTTAAATTAATAAACGCAGAAAGAACGCAGCAAATTTAAGTGAGAAACCTTTGCAATTGAATTAAATTTACATAAAAATTAAATTGAATATAACGTTTGACGTGTAGAGTAGCAACACATTCAGAGAAAAACATCGTGAACTAAGGTAGCGCTACCATTAGAGTTCACAACAGTTGTCTGCGCTGAATGCGGCCATTGTCATTTCACTGTTGTCATTTAATTTTATAGCAAATTCTATTAGGAAATTATTTTAGTACATTTCAACTTGAATAAATGTACTTTCAATAGCTCCGTCGGCTCAACCATCAGCTTTAAAGCCATGAGGAAGTGGGATCGATTTCCACAATGAGCGGAACAAATGACTTTTTTTTTATATTTTTTGTATTTTGAATTTTTTTTTTATTTTAAGGAAAATGCAGCAAAACCAACTTTACTAAAAAATAATGAAGATAAAAAATCTGGTTCAGTTGCAAAGGTTAAGGTTTTAAAATTAATAATGAAGAAATTTTTATTCGTTTAGAAGATTTGATTTTGATTATTAAATGCCAGAAAATAGTAAGACTTTGCAAAGTAAAGTATATTAGGGCAGTTCACGATCTTGTTGCATCGTTGCAAATGCAAAATAAACTGCTTTTACAAAAACAAAAAGCAATGAAAAGCTTTTGCAACATATGCTTTTTTTTGTAAAAGGTGTTTATTTTGCATTTGCAACGATGCAACAAGATCGTGAACTGCCCTATTGAATTGAATTTAGCTTGTGTGGGCGAAGCCACGCCAAGTTTCCAATGCCCGTGCCAGTTTTCCAGTAGAAATGCCTGAACAATAAGTAACATACTGAATTTCATTGTTATATGATATTTATTTCCAAAGCTATTCGATATCAAAAATTTGGCTTGTATGGGCGGAGCCACACCCCTTTGTTCAATGACCGTCTCAGTTTTGTAGTAGAAGAATATCACCCAATAGTAATTCCATACTGAATTTCGTTGTTATACGACATTTAGTTCCAAAGCTATTCGATATAAATAATTTAAAGTGTATGGGTGGAGCCACACCCCCTTTTCCAAAGCCCATCTCAGTTTTCCAGTAGAAGGATATCACCAAGTGGCAACTCCATACTGAATTTCATTCTTATACGGCATTTAGTTCCAAAGCTATTCGATATCAAATTCGATTCCAAAGCGATTCGATAAATTTTAATTGTATGGGCGATGCCACACCCCTTTCGCCTATACTTGCTCAATTTTGCTAGTTGAAAGACACGACTATATAGTACGTTCTAACCGAGTTTCATTAATGTGTGACTTATAGCTTGAAAGTTATACTGAAAACTTGAGCTGCTGAAAAAGTGCCACGCCCTACGTCCAACGCCCATAAAATTTTACTAGTAGAACGGCAAGTGAAAATTAAGGTCGAATACCGAATTTCGTTGCTGTGCGACCTATAATTCCAAAGCTATTCGATATAAAGGATTTGATTTGCATGGGAGGTGCCACGCGCCCTGAGTTTTTCCGATATTTTAATAGTTATTCTGCTATTCGGGATGAACAGAAATCCAACAAATAAAAGATCATTAAAATCGGTCCAGCCGTTCTTGAGTTATAAATGGTGTAACAAACCCGACTTTGTTTTATATATCTATCTTCTATCTATATATATAAAAATGGATGTATGTATGTGGGTATGTGGGTATGTGGCTATATCACTATGAAATTTCAGGGACACTGAACCCACATCTTGAGATTGTTCCTGTGAGGTTTGGTAACGATTGGACAAGGGGGCGTGGTACCTCCCATACAAGCCAAATTTGCGCTATCGACCACAAACCAAAAAAGTGTATATATAAGACGGTTTCGATAGTAAAAAACTAAAATATGGCAATTTTGTTCAAATGGTTACTGTCGGTAACTGTAAAAAAATGGGCGTGGTCACAAAATATATATGCCCACTTTTTCGAAATCATGGCAATTGCGAAGTTATACACATTTTTATAGTGAACTTGCTCTGTAGGTGCTCTAGGAGGCGGTCACTATATATAAATGTTTTCACGCCCATTTTTACCTCCCACAAATCAATATCTATATATATAAAAAGCAAAACGATGTGTGTCTGTCTGTGTGATGTCTATAGACTCCAAAACTACTGAACCGATTGACCTGAAAATTTGGCAGACGATTTGTTTCAGGTACGAGATGGTTGAGAAAAAAAATTTTGCCACACCCCCTTTTACAGCCCCTAAATTAATAAAAATTTTATATTTCAGTCGGTTTGGGTCGTATAAGGCTAAAATTTTGTAATTTAGTATGTACAGTTACTGTCGACAACTGTACTAAAAATGGGTTTCCACGCCCCCTTTTACCGCCCACAAATAAATGAAAAAGGTTTATTTCAGACGGTTTTGGTCATATAAGACTTAAATTTGGTTTCTACGCCCCCTTTTCGCGCCCACAAATCAGTGAAAATGCTATATTTAAAGCAGTTTTGGCCGTATGAGACTAACATGTGATACCTTAGTTTGCATGGTTACTTTCGGCAATTGTACTAAAATAGGGCGTCATCGCTAAACAGCCACACCCACTTTTTGAGAAATCATTAAAATTGACTACTGGGCCTCTGGAGCTAAAATGTTGGCTTAGTTTGTACGGTTACTGCCAACAACTGTACTAAAAATTTGTTTCCACGCCCCCCTTTTACCGCCCACAAACCAATGAAAACGTTTTATTTCAACGGTTTGGGTCGTATTAGACAAAAATTTTATAATTTAGTTCATATGGTTACTCTTGACAAGTGCACTAAAAATAGACCTGTCCCACTTTAGTTAAACTCACTTTTCGGGGAGTTAGCGTCGAGTGAAGTAAAGTGTGCCAGGCTTAACCTAAATTGAGCTGAAATTTGGGCAGTCGATTTGTTTCGATTACGAGATTTCTCAAGGGAAATATTCTGCCGCACCACTTTTTACCGCTTGCAAAACAACAAAAATGCTATATTTCGCACGGTTTTGATCGTATTAGACTAAAATTTGCTTATTTAGTGCATATGGCTACTTTCGGCAGCTATACTGAAAATGGTGAATATATTTGGCATTTCTTGACATTTTCGTATATGTCAGTAAGGCGGTATGTGGCAGAACAACGTCTGCCGAGGAAAGTGAATATTCCTGTGAGGTTTGGTAACGTTTGGACGAGGGGGCGTGGTACCTCCCATACAAGCTAAATTTTCGCTATCGACCACAAACCAAAAAAGGACGTAATAAACTAAGATTTAGTAATTTTGTTCAGATGGTTACTGTCAGTAACTGTACAAAAAATAGGCGTGGTCGCAATATATATACGCCCACTTTTTCGCAATCATGGCAATTCTGGAGTTCTACACATTTTTATAGTGAAACTTGCTATGTAGGTGCTCCAAAAAGTAGTCACGATACATATTTGTTTTTACGCCCACTTTTACCGCCCACAAATCAATATCTGTACATATAAAAATTCATCGTGATTTGCTCGGATGCTTAAAACTTGAAAACGACTGGACCAAGTTGGATACTTCTTTCTACGGGTTTGTTCGTAACTGCTACGCAAAGGTTTAGGAAAAAAATAATGCCACACCTCCTTTTATCGTCCACAAATTAATAAAATTGCTATATTTAAGACGGTTTTGGTCGTATTAAATTAAAATTTAGTAAATAAGTTCGTATGATAACTGTCATTAACTTTAATAAAAATGGGCGTGGTCACTCTTCATCTACGCCTACTTTTAAGAAAATATCAAATTACTTCGAAACTATTGGACCAATTGAGCTCAAATTTTGTAAGTGGCTTTGCTTTGAGTACGAGATGGTTTAAGAAGAAATGCCACACCCCCTTTTACCTTCCAAAAATATATACAAAATTTGTGTTATCGAATAGCTTTAGAGTTATGCGTCGCACAGCTTAAAAATTCGGTATTGGACCACAATTTAGACATACCGTTTCAGTGGTGAAATTTTATGGGAGTTGGACACCTCCCATACAACCCAAATTTGCGATATTGAATAGCTTTGAAGTTGTTGGCCGCACAGTTTTGGAATTAAGTTCTTGACCTCAATTTACATATGCAGTTTCAATGGTTTTATTTTATGGGCGTTGGACAGAGAGGCGTGACGTCTCTCTTACAACCCAAATTCGCGATATCGAATTGCTTTGAAGTTATAGGTTGACAGCTTAAGAATTCGGTATTCGACCTAAATTTATACATGCACTTTCATTACTTACATTTTATGGGCGTAGGGCAAAGGGGAGTGGCACTTCCCATACAACCTAACTTTGTGCTATCAAATAGCTTTGGAGTTATAGGTCGCACAACGCCGGAATTCAGTATTCGACCTCAATGTACACATGCAGTTTCATTGATTCAATTTTATGTTCATTGGTAAGTGCGGCGTGGCACCTCCCATTTAACGTAAATTTGCGATATCGAATATCAGCGTCAGAATTCAGTATTCGGCCCCAATTTATACATGCAGTTTCATTAATTACATTTTATGAGCGTTGATCAAGGGGGAGTGGCACCTCCCATACAACGAAAATTTGTGATATCGACAAGGGGGAGTGAAACCTCCTATTTAACCCAAATTAGATATATGAAATAGCTTTGGGGATATAGGTCTCACAGCTTTGGAATTCAGTATTGGACCTCAATGTGCACATGCAGTTTCATTGATTACATTTTATGAGCGTTTATCAAGGGGGAGTGGCACCTTCCATGCAACGAAAATTTATGATATCGAATAGCTTTGGAGTTCAAGGTCGCACAGCGTCGGAACTCAGTATTCGACCAAAATTTACGCTTGCAGATATACTGATAAAATTTTTTAGAGTTTGTCGGGGGGCGTGATACCTCCAAATTAACCCAAATTTGCGATATCGAATAGCTTTGGAGTTATAGGTAACTCAGCCTCGGAATTCAGTATTCGACCTCAATTTACACATGCAGTTTCATTGGTAAAATTTTATGGGCATAAGGAAAAGGGCAGTGGCACCTCCCATACAACCCAAATTTGTGCTATCGAATAGTTTTGGAGTTATATGTCGCACAGTTTTGGAATTCGGTATTCAACCTCCATGTTCACATGCAGTTTAATTGATTACATTCTATGAGCGGCGATCAAGAGGGCGTGGCACTTCCTATACAACCCAAATTTGTTATATCGAATAGCTTTGTGGGTATAGGTCGCACAGTCTCGGAATTCAGTATTCGACCTCAATTTAGACATGCTGTTTAACTGATAACTTTTTATGGGCGTTAGACAAGGGAGAGTGGCAGCAACGCGCCGGGTTTTAGCTAGTATACCTATATAGATGAAAAACAGAAAAACCAGAGATAACCTTAATCATAATTTAACAAGTTTTATAACTCAAAATGTTCGCGCTGATGAGAAGAAAATAGTTTTTTTAGTCGGTCAAGCGGCCTTTGAAAATATAAATACAATTCCCTGACATTTTTGACCAAAAAATAACAGCCACAAAATAACTGTTACTTTGACCTATAAAATAAAAGTCCAAGTAATCGTCATTTTTGCTCGAAAAAATAAAAAGCACAAAATAACTAGTATTTTTAATTAGTTTTTATGATCTATTAGATTATCACATGAATTAAAATTGCGAGCTTTAGATCAAGTTTTTAAGAACGCAACAACAACAACAACAACAATTCTGTATAGAGTCAATCACTTAGCTGACTAGACAGTCTGTTTCGGAAATCGCTGATTCCGAATGATTGGCAGCCATACAATTCAAAAGAATGAATTTCAAAAATCTGCACGGTCATATACTAGTTTAAACAATGAGTTGATCACAGCTTAATCACTCAAAGACTACTGAAGAGGAAAATGTAGCGATTTCCGAAACAGACTGTTTAGTCAGCTAAGTGATTGACTCTATACAGAGTTGTTGTTGTTGTTGTTGCGTTCTTAAAAACTTACTTGATCTAAATCTCGCAAATTTAATTCACTGGTAGTTTCGTCGGGAAAAAAATTACAGTTAAAACACAACTGTTAATTTGGGCATTTCCTCCAAAAGGTCTATCGTGACTGAAAAATTAAATGTTACTGAACATTTTTATAAGCCTTCAATACTATAAAAAGGAAAAAAATTTAAATTTATATTCAGCCCAATTCTAAATGATTTTTCCCGGGGAATTGGAAAAGGAAGTTTTAATTTTTAAGATAAAGTTCAAAGACATTTTGGAAATTTTTAATGTCAATTTTTTATTTATTTATTTATTTATTTATTAAATTTAGATATAATATATAATACTACACCTAAAATACGAAAGACAAGAGTACTGGCTGCAGAGGCCTTCGACTCGAACTAATAGTAAGAATTAGGATAAGATACATTGATGGGGAATATTATAATACGTTAATCAAATTACATTTCTTAAAAAATTCATATATAGATACTACATTGTCATAACAAATATTTTTCAATAAGCTAGATGGCAGAAACGTGTTAAAGATATCTTTTCTTATGCTCGCAATTGAAGGACAAATGTTGAGTAGGTGATCGACAGATATTGAATCTCCACAGAGAGGACATCTTTGTTGTTGATTACCCAAAAGAAGATGCTTATGCGTTAGCTTGGTGTGGCCGATTCTGAGACGGACAAAGAGTTTAGTTTGTTGACTTGTAACATTATTTGGGTAAAAAGTTTTGATGCAGTTGGGGTTGAAGCTGGTGTAGCGGTGGTTAAAAGAAGACCAAGCGGATAATTTCTGATTGCATATATAATTTTTGATAACTCTATGTAAATCTTTTTCTTCATATGTGTAGAAAGTTAAACAGGGTGATTTAGTGGCAACTCTAGCTGCTTCATCTGCTAGCAAGTTACCCATTATTCCATTGTGACCTGGGACCCAAAAAAGCTTAGCTTTATCCTGATTTCGAATACAAAGTGCCCTTATCTTACTAACGATATGGTTGTTATTGTATATGTTTTGTACGGCTTCGATGGTGGCCAGGCTGTCAGAGCATATCACAAACTTGCCCCTGTTGCGTTGTGCATATGTAAGAGCCTCATGAATAGCAAATGCCTCAGCAGTAAATACTGAAGTATTATGAGGAAGCCACCCTCTTGAAATCAAAGATCCTTCTTGATGAACGACGGCGAATGTGGTGATGCCATCGGACTTGGAACCGTCCGTGTAAAGCATTTTCCAGTTATTGTGAGTATATTGTTCTTGTTGTTCAAGGAAGAGCTGTTGATATATGGAGTTGCTAGTATTAGTTTTTTTGTGTACTTTCAAAGTTGTAATGAAAGAAGATTCTTTCAATAACCAATAGGGTTGGCCTGATATCTTATTGCAGTTAGGAGCGGGAACAATGTCCAGTTGCTTAACGAATGTAGCACGAATGTAGAATTTTTTAATCAACCGTCAATATTCATGAGTGTAAAAAAAAATGTGATATCTTTGTCTGCTGTCTTAAAAATCAAAACTCCCTTTCCTAATTCCCCGGGAAAAATCATTCAGAATTGGGCTGATTGTGAGAGCACTGAGAGCTGGGGCCCTATTCTCTAACTGTGAGTTTTAACGTGTACATTCTTTCTGACTAAACTCACCGACTTAAAACCAGTGAATTTTTGGACACCCCGTGCACACTTTAAAACTCACAATTACAGAATAGAGCCCCTGTAGCTCGTTCCTGTAACAAAATCGCCAAGTTACCGATTTGTGTGACGTCAGCCGTTATCGATCCCTAGTTACCGATTTCGTGACAACGAATGCTTCTAGTTCGAAGTACGTTTAAATCGGTAAAAACTCGGACCGTGATGAAAAAGAACATAAATCGAGAAGAAAAGTTACGAAATTGAGTCAAATGACAAGCAGCTGTTTACTAGAATATATTATTTTAGTTGCGCTAAAACTTTATAATAAATAGGTGCTTGTCTTGTCGATAATTGAATAATAAATATTTTCAGTTTAAGAAAATTAATTATGTTATAATGATGTGTATAAATGGTTGCGGAAATAATCAAAGATTATGAATGCAAATAATTTTACATTTAGTGCTGTGCTGCAAAAACTTAGTAAATACAGTCATGTGAAAAATAATAGGGACACCTTGCATTTTTTGGTAAGAATTAAAAAAAAAATAATATTTAAATGAAGTTTGTAAAAACATTTTTTATTTTTAAATAGGCTTATGTTCCTACCATAAGATAATAAAAACAAAAAACTTAAATTCAATACAAAAAAAGAAAAAAAAAATTAATGTAATATCTTAACTCAAATTATGGTGTGAAAAAAAATAGGGACAACTTCAGAATTTTAAAGAAATTATATATTAATTATAGAAAAAAGTTTAAAAAATATCTGAATTCTTTAATACGCCGTTGAAAATCCTTTATTTTGCATAACAGCCAGACATCGGCGATGCATAGAGTCAACCAGTTTATGACACGTGGCCAGAGGAATAGCTTTCCACGCCTCCTGTACAAGTGACCAGAGTTCATCTTTGTTTTTTGCTTTTTTACTCCTCAAAGCTACTTTCACTTCTTGCCACAAATTCTCAATCGGATTTAAGTCCGGTGATTGAGCAGGCCAGCTTAAAACGTTGATGTTATTATCCGAGAACCATTTTTTTGCAAGCTTCGACGTGTGCTTCGGGTCGTTGTCTTGCTGAAACACCCATCGAAGCGGCATGTTATCATCAGCATAAGGCAACATAACTTCGTTTAAAATATCGCAATAAGTCACTGCTGTCATTCTATCTTCAATTCGATATATCGGACCGACACCATGGTAGGAGAAGCATCCCCACACCATAATTGATCCTCCTCCGTGTTTGACAGTTTTAATTGTATATTGCGGCTTAAAAGCTGTGTTCACTGGCCTACGCACATGTTGAGTACCGCAGTCAGGGTAAAAAATATTCGATTTTGTCTCATCTGACCACAGTATATTGCGCCATTTCTCCACTGACCAGTTGGCATGCTCATTAGAAAAAAGTAACCTTTTAGAGACATTTTGTTTGGACAGGAAAGGTACTTTTCTGGGTCTCTTTGCTTTTAAATTATTATTGATTAGAATTTTTCTAATGGTGGATGTGTCGACGTCTAACGAAAATTCTTTTTTGATGGCATTTGAAGTTGTAAAGGGGTTCTTCTTCACAAACCTCATTATATTTCTTTCAAGAATTGGTGATATTTTTGTTTTTCTTCCACGTCTTTCCGTCTGGGGCTTATATTTAACAGCATTCTCAACCATTCTCTTAGAACAGCTTAAAGTTTCCGCTATTTTTCGGTATGAAAATCCCTTGATTTTAAGATTTTTTATCTGTTTGCGAAGCTCGGCGCAGCAATGCTTACCTCTTCCCATTCTGGATACCTAAATTTTATTATATGGTTATTTTCTCAATTAATTATTATATACATTCTCATACTCAATACCTTTATCGTTTATAAGAATTTAAAAGCTAAAATATTTTAAAAACAAAATCACTTTAATATTCGCGTCCCTATTATTTCGCACACGGTAAAATGACCTGATTTCACAAAATGATCAACAACAACTAAACGACGCTAAATATTTTTGCTCTGATAACGGTACTCTACATATATGATATCCCAGCAAACAATTGAATGTGCATTTTCTGATATATTTATGAAAATTGAAGCAGAGTTGTGTTTTAAACTAATTTGATGTAAGTGTCCCTATTATAATTCACATGACTGTATATGTAACCGGGTACTTTTTCATAGCTCAAACATATACTGTTTTGCTAAAATTTTTAACTTTTATGTAAATAGGCATTATTTATAAATCGCATTACCTTTAAAACTAAAACTTTTTTAAGAATAACAAAGTATTTCAATAAGAAAAAAAATTGACTTATATGAAAGTAACCATTTGTAAAGGTATATTTCGAGTACTTATAACTCAATAATACACAACATTACTGACATTAGATAATCCGTAGAATTCTCACTTGCCGCAAAGCCAGTGAGAAAAATGACACATTGTTATCGATTCACTTTCGTACAGAAACACTTTTTTATAAGGTTCCATTGAAATTAAATCGGAACATGTGATAGCTTATCGATTTGGAAAGAATGAATCGAACAGAAATCGATTCAGATACGTACAGAAACATTGCAGGTGAGAGTGACATCAGAGTGACGTCAAATCGGTAATATGAGTCGGTAAATACGATCACTACGAGTTGCAGGAACGAGCTACTGATCTCAATTTGAATTATTTAAAAATGGCAACAAACATGATGACTGGCAACAATAGTTGAAAAATTTTAACGAAAGTTAGCATTTTATAAGTATAATAAATACTCGTATAATACAAAGTTTAATGAAATTTTTATCAGTTTTCGATTTTTTCGTTCCTAAATTACACTTTATATGTTTTCTACTTCAATTAAATAAACAAAACCTTAAAAAATTTGGACTTCTTTGAAGGGAAAAATCTGTATAGTAACGTATGTAAAAATAATTAAAAAATATTTTTCAACAAAACAGTTAAGAATATATAGCAGCATTATTCCAGAGAATATTAAAATAACTTTGCTGATTTTTTTCTTTTATATTGATGCAGACAATAACCACTTCTAATTTTTCTATCTTAAAGTGTCCTTTTTTGTTTGCTTATATCTTTTTTGGACAATATTTTCCATCGCTTTCATCTTTTAGTAAAAGGCTTTTACACTAAATATAGTACTGTTAGAGAGCTATCCAAAAATCAAAGAAGGACAAAAAATAAATTTTTCTTTGCTGTTTTCAATTTTTAACAACAAAAAAGCTGTACGAATTTTACGTGCGCGACAATGGAAATTACCGTATGAAATTATTTTTAAAAGAATTTTTTATTTAAAAAATTGTTAATTATAATAATGAATTATTACAACTAAGAAATAATACAAGCAACTAGCTGCCCGGATGTCTGTTTTGCAAATAAAATAATTTTAATAAATTTTTTACACATTTTCTAATGTGATGTCATCAAGCAAACTACTAGGTTTAATGTTGCCGAATATATTTTTTCTGATATGTATTTTTAAAGTTATTGCAGAAATCAAAAATATGTTCTACAGATGTTGCATAATTTTGATAAGCTTTCGTATTCGTGTCAGTACCCTATCGAAAATGTTTAAATGCTCTGTTGAAAAGCAAGTGAAAAGGACTTCACTCTGCCTATGAATAGCACTTTTTAGAAGTGCTTTGCTCTCGCTACGAATTGAGGTGCAAAAAAGCTGTTTGCTTTCGAAATGCTTCATTCTTTTTCGTTATCTACTCTGCTGACTCCTCGTACTGGCATCACTAACATCACTTGTACTTTTCTCATCATTACTCATCACTAGGGCTAGGAATCTCAAGCAAATGCATGTTTTTACTGAGCATCTTAAAATGAAAATGATTGTCTTTACGATTTATGAAATTTCCTTTAAAATGGCATTCAATCGTTAGTGAGTATTTATTGCGCATTTTTCTTTATATTTTACAATAAATGCATGTGAAATCCATTACATGAATGGTTTTTGCTTTTTTTGATTTACCACCATTTAAATTTAGTGCGATATATTTTGGGAACAACTTATAACTTAAAATTATTACTTTTATGTTCACTTCATATTTTTGTGGTTTTTTATATGTATGTTAAAATGAGTTGTTTTAATTTTTTTGTTAAATTACATGCAATATTTATTTTTGAACCGATAATAATATATTACAAAAATATTTTTAGTTGCATATTTTACATGTTTTTGTGCATATTTTAGAGTTTTAAGTGCATGTTAAAAGCGCATATTCTCGATTTATTTAGTGCATGGGATTCCTAGCCCTACTCATAACTATAATACGCAAAAAGTTCAATTCGTAAAAGCGTGTTGCAATAAAATAGTGGAAAATATAAGGTAAAATCGTTTATAAACTGGTAAAATGTAATGTTTTCATCAAAAAGGTATTACAATGAGTGACAAGTGGTTTGGATCTCCAAAACGTAAAGGTAAAAAGATTAGTTTGGGCAAAAATATACGCCATCAAAAATTAAGTACCGCATGCTGGTGCGAACGAAGGCGCTCTTTCCGAAGGTAGCTCTTTTTTTAATCACTTTCCACTGCAAGAACAAAAGTGTATGTTTTTCGAAGACATGACAATGTTCAAAAAAGCTCTATTTAAAGCAAGAACAAAGCACTAGTGATTTTATAAACAGCTTTGAAAGTGATTTCGGAAGCTCTTTGTGTCCTAAAAGGTACCTTACCTACTTTTTCTTACTGTGTGGGTGTGTGTGATTGTTGTTAAAATTCAATTCAAAAATTTATATGTAGTTTATGTTACTCTAAATCCAGATATATTCGGCTATTCTAAATCAAGCGCAGAGGACCTATACATTAAGGATGCACGACGAGGTATGAGTTGTGATTGCCTTAACAACTGCGAAGCTATAAATTTCCTGATACACTTTAATGCAGTGAAATTGTAAGAATTGATTATAACTTAATTGCTTAATGTCTCATTGAATATCATTAAAATTTTATCGAACAGACAGAACACAAGCATCGATACTATTTCTTTCGATATACATTTTGCAAGTAAGTATATGACAAAATATTCAACAGGCCTGGAGCACACTCTGCTGGATCTTTTTGGTGAGATAACGAGATGAAAGAAAGCTGTTACAAACATTAAATTCATTTGCAACTTCTAGCTTCCTTTGGCGGTACGCTAGCACTATTTATGGGCGCTTCAGTTATAAGTTTTGTTGAATTGTTGTATTATTTGCTGATTTTAATGCTGCGTTTTATTGGAGATCGCAAAAATATATGAAATCATCAATGGACTGCAAAATGGAATCTTTCGATGTGCACCAGATCAAGCAAATAAGTTAAATCTGCTGTTAACTCTTTAACTAAAAAATATTAATTAAACTGTTAAATATTATATAATTCTTATGTATATTAATGGCTTAATACAAACAAAAAAATATGTTTAAAAAGTGCCCACTTAACGTCAAGTATATATTCGTTCATAAAATAATTTCCATAATTTATATTATCAATGGGTGGCCGCCTTACTTGAAAGACGGCCTACTTTTGCTTAGTCTCCTGATCGTTGACATACCGTACATAGATCACCGGACTGGGTATGGTTTCTGGCTCCTTGTCAATCTCATCCATGTAGGAGCAGGCGATGGCTAGAGTGCTGCCATCATCACTGAAGTGCAGCGAAGAAATTGAAGTGTCATATTGATGGAACTGACAGAGACGTTTCTTGTTAAAGCCATCCCATATATTAACGAGACAGTCTGAGCCACCTGTGGCAAAGGTGTTGTAGACCTTGTGAAAGCTTATTGCGTTCACTGGATAGATGTTCTCAATACTGTCCTCCTTGTTGCGATGACACTTGAAGGCAAATTTGCGCTTTTGCACCTCCGGATCTGGATCTAGATACTCGACTGCAACGCGTCCCTCAATTGAGGACATAACATAGCCTTCTTTGTTGGGGAAGATGCGTATGCAGCGTGTTTGATATTTCAGTGAGGATTCGCGTTTCATCATATATTCCTCCATATTGCGCAAGTCCCAAATAAGCACTTTGCGGTCAGAAGTGGCCACTACAATCTTTTCATCGTTTACAGACATTGAATACACCTTTCCGTTGCTTTGCTCGTAGCTACCGACACATCGTTTTTCACGCAGATCCCACAACTTGACAGTTTTGTCCCAGCTTCCTGTTAGTATGCCGTTCACGCTTTCGGCATATTCGACACAGCGAATAGCTTTGTCGTGCGTTCCAACAACACTTTCGGTGTGTGTGTTCACATCGAACAATTTCAGTTGACTGTCTAGGGAACCGGTGACCACATGAACAATACTCTGAAAACATAGCAAACATTAGAGTCAACCACCTGGAAGTCTTATCAGTGTCAATCACTTACCATGAATGCCACATCGAGCACAGGCGAATCGTGCATAAATTTCTGACGCATTGCGTTATTGACTACATCATAGAAACGCACTGTTCCGTCCCAGGAAGATGCAATCAGGTACTGATTTGTTTCGGGCCCAAATTTTACAGCCGAGATGGAGTCCGTCGGCGGATTATTTAAACTTACTTCGGTGGGACGCATCATAAGCGAGAGTTGGAGAGGATCCCTTTAATATTATTTAACTATATATTTTTAAGTTGTTTGAAAGTGTAAGGATATTAAATTAGCGCTTTTCTATATCGCTTTATTGCGGCCTTTTCTTTTATGCCAAAAACTCTGACAGTTGAAGACAGAGTTTGACAATAGAATTTAAAACTTCTGGCTACCGTTAGTAGCGCCACCTAGACACCACTAGCGCAAGGTAGTAAAGCAGGGTGCTTCCGACAATTCATTTCATTCATTAAAAGCTGGATTACCCAAGCGTAAAGTAACGTAGCGCGACGTTGCCAATTGTCAAGCTAAAATCTGTTTAATGATATATGTGTAAAAGTAATTACCGAAATCGTAACGTGGCGCGACGCAGCGTAGAAGTCTATAGAAAATAGATTTCTACGCAACGTTACGATTTTTGACAGTTCGACAGCTGTGATACAAGCGAAAAATATGTTTAACTTCACATTTTTGTAAATTTTAATACTATATAAGAAAGGATGCAATCTTTTGTTGACGAGGAGAAGTAAATAAGCCAACTAGAATAAAATGAGTGCCCTGCACTACGGCGCCTGCACTACGTTGGATTACGATTTCGGTAATCGCTTATCCTCGAGGCAACGTCGCACTACGCTACATCCCGCTGCGCCACCTCACGTTACGCTTGGGTAATCAAGCCTTAAGCGTAATCATTACACGAACTGCATGAAACAAAAATAACAGAGGTTCTCAAGTTATCTCTTAAGTGCACAAGGTCAAAGCAAACAACAAAACACAAGTGATTTCAGATTCCTACAAAAAGTTAGACCTAAATTATATTTTAGAATTTTCATTGTATCTGAAGCACACAATTATCACTCTTTCGCATTTTCTCGGCAAATCTTAGAAAATTAAAAAAAACGTTCGAACGCATTTTTGTTATGTTAAAAATTAAAAAATAGCAGAGAAAGATTTAAACTTTTTGAAACGAAGATTTTAAGCCTCGTTTTGTAAATTATTTGAGTGAAATTTCGAAAATGACAGTTTTTTCCACACACCTTTTTTCAGAATTGTTGTTGCTTTTTGCATCTATTACAACAAGCCGGCGCGTAATCGGAAAACATTTCGGGGGTTTTGAATTTTTCTTATATAGACATATTTTAATTATTAAAGTGAAACTTTTTAGGCGGCGATTTGATATTGAGCGTAAATTTTTGGAGTTTTGGAACGAAAAATTTTCATCATGAATTATATTTCGAGTCTCGTAACGTTTTTGTGTAGATAAACAATGATATTCTTAATTTTTTTCTTGCATTTTCTGTGATGTTTGCATTGGAACCCCCAAAAAGGTGACAGATAGAGTGTACATACAAGTGTGTACGAGATAGTTTTGGAAAATTTGTTGCCACACCCCCTTCACCGCCTACAAATCAATAAAAATGCTATATTTTGGACGGTTTTGATCGTATTAGACTAAATTTTGATAATTTAGTTCATATGCTTACTTCCGGACACTGTACTTAAAACGAACGTGGTCACCGTATAATTACGCCCACTTTTCAAAGGATACGAATGGAGTGTAGCAAAGTGCGCCAGGTATAACCTGAATTGAGCTGAAATGTTGGCAGTCGCTTTATTTCGAGAACGAAATTGTTGAAGAATTAAAAGTGTTCCGCACCTCTTTTTCCTCCCACAAATTCATAAAAATGCTTTATTTCGAACGGTTTTTCTACTATATTTTTTGTGTGTTATATTAGAACCCCCAGAAGGGTGGTGTAGGTGTGTTTAGAAGTGAATAAGTTTACTTCTCATGTATGTTTTAAGTCTTCGAAGCGACGAAAGCGAGCGTTCGCTTGAAATGACTAAAACCGGCAACAATACACCAGTCTTCGGGAATCGGCTTTTTGATGGGTATACCATTGCGTCGCAAAAACTAAGGGATTCAATAAACGTTGCAGGTCGATTTGTCTGATTCAAGCAGTGCCTACAAATACGGGGTACAAAATGTTGGTCAAAATCAATATATCCAAACACTGAAAAATCATCGCGTTTTAAAATTTAACACAATGCCTTTTAAATCAACGCATGTTTTTTGTTACAAAATTTAAAAAATTTTCAAGCAATTTTTGTAATTTTTAATAAAAAATTTTCATTAAAACAAATTTTGGCAAAGTGAGAACAAATTGTTTTCAATATATCGCACAATTCACATTGAAGTGTTTTATCAGTGCACTGACCATCTCCGATTTGGCTCAAATTTCGTGCTTAGATTTGTTTATTGTCAGAAAACCAAGTCCGGAGTTTGAGTTTTAAAGATATTTTTCGCGAGCCCACAGCCATGCGAATGCCAAAATTGGATTTATTTTAAGACAACGTAGCTCAGTCAATCTAAATGCTATTTTACGATATCTCACAAAATGTCAAGATTTCGAGCAGATAGAAACATATTAGAAACGTATTAGAATTTGTTTAGGAAATGAGATGATTTAGTTTCTCTTTTGGCAGTATGAGCTAAAATGAGTCATTTGGCCCAATAAAAACGTAGTATAAGTAAAGTTTAAGATTTTCTTAAAATGTATATAAGACTTTTAAGATTTATCTTTATTATAAATGCACATAATACACACACATTTATATAATATATTATATACCAAAGAACAATATGAAATATTATTAAACTCTTAATGAAAAAATTTAACAATTAAAATTTTGCTACATTTTAAAAGATTTGAACAGATGGTGTGGAACGCTTTGGTGATACCTTTGGTGTATCGAATTCTAGAGCGGTACTTAATGCAATTGCCAACTGAGCCACATAATAGGTGCTCATAATCCAAATCTGCAATATTATTGGACACAATGAATGTCCAATGAGGAGCCAAAATTAACCTATTTTACTTACTCTTGCATTTGAAATTTTGATGAGGAACTTGTCGAAAGCAATCAATGAGTCCGAGATAACAAACAGTACGCTACCTACGGCACAGAAAACATATAGCAAACTCTTTGTATGTGCACCACGTGCTATTGCACGCCAACACATGGTCACCAACAGCGTCACATACACAGGAAGACCCACAACAAGAACCTCGTCAAGGTTCTTGTAGAGAAAAACCACCACTAGGAGAGGGATAAAGAGAATACAGTTATATAAATACGTACAAAAAAATTATTAAAATGACACTCTTACCTAAAGCGCCTATCAAATACAGTGGTGCACCGATGATCAGTTTCAATGGCAACCAACCAAATGCCGTTATATAACAGATTTGTGCTAGTGCAAATGCACCCATGCCATGTGGGAAGAGATCAATGTTAAGCAGCGCATCTCCAATACATGAGAAAATCAGACCGAGCAGAACAAACTGCGTACTTTTGTATCTGGATTAAAAAATTACTGTTACTTAGAACAAATATGCACAAAATAAAAAACTTACTCTGTGGTAAACTTGAGACCTTTTAGAATAACAAAGAGCATGAGACAAACAATAGGTGCGCATTTCAGAAAAGTTGTCGACAGCTCACCGTGAGGATCTCTTACAAACACAAAATACAGGAACACGGTACTCAGGAATGGAAACAATTTAGGAACCTGCTTACGTAACTGTTGGTTTTTGAAAAAATTGAAAATAATTTTCAATTTAACACGTTTTCATATTGGAATCAAAATTTGGTAAAATTCTCAGATATATTAAATGTTCTCAATAATAGAACTTTTTGAAATTGTACATACACACTTCTGAAAATCTTTTGATCTTTAAAAGCCAGTTCTTATGACAAATGGGGTTGGCACTAACTACCAAAAGCTACTGGAAGTATCTGGTTTTAAGAAAATTTCGTATAAGTAATTGTACTTTCCCAAATCATTGACAAGTTGTTAAAATATCTCTTCCTCTACCTTTAACTCTACAGGTAGAATTATAATAGACGTAATGTAAAGTAACGAAATGTTGTCAACTGTCATCGGGACAGGATGTAATGTAAGAAAACGTTGTAGCTATTATAATAGGCAGTAGCCAGGCAGTTGTTTGTCGTTAATATTACTCCTGTGGATATAAGGAACTATCACATTAATAACGAAAGTCAACAAAAAGCGTAGTTCAACAATATAAAATAGCGCAATAATCGAATCTAACCTTAATGTTTAGTTGTTCTTTCAACAGACGTAATGTAAAGTAACGTAGAAATCGAATTTCAACGGATCTTTACGTCCCGTTACATTACGTTACGTTTATTATACTCACTTGTATAAGAAGGTATTATTTGAAACAATAAGTGAAAGAACGCACTGCTCAATTGACATTAGACCACATTACGTTACGTCTATTATAACTGGGCCTTACCTCTATCTCCACCTTTACCTCTCAAGAGTACCAAAAATACTTCTTTTCGTAAGCTCAAGTAGATTGTGAGAGATCATCACGAAGACACATTCAAAGGAAATTAATTCTGTGTCGATATGCAATAACAGCTAAATCTGATTTTAAAGTTTCGAGAAATATTACTTCAAAGTTTTCAACCGTCATATGAGTTATATAATCCGAGAGATATTAATTTTTCTTTCGATAAAAGTGTTCTACAGCATCATAAAAATACTCTCCTAAAACCGCTTTAAATTCGGCCTTGAAAAAAAGTTATACACAAATTTCTAACGGTATATGCGTATGAATAAAAACGAGTTTTCGAGCGCCTTGCAACATCTGTCTTTAGATTGCTTTTGTATACTCTGTATATGTGTGCTTATGATATTTCTATTTATTATAGAGCACAACAGTTATTTTTTGTCATTCTTTTAATATACTTTCGTACCTTTTTAAAAGTTGTAAAAAAACTTTAAACGTACTTTTCTCACAACTATGTTTTTGGAACTCATCCAAAAAAAATCTTGATGATGAAAGACGCTTGAGTTTATTAAGTGGAAACAAGCGTGGTATTAAAAGCAGTTTGGCGTGTGATTATTATTGAAATTATTAAAGTATGACTAACCAAAAGCGCATAAATAAACAATCCTAAAGAATAATAGCTTTTTTGACTGAAAGTAATTATTTTTAAAATAAAACTATTAGTAAATTGCACGGAGATTGCATTGTGAGAAATTGTGAAGGTATTTTGACGTAGAATTACGTCTTATTTTAAGTGATAGCTGTGATAGTGATGCAGAAGATACAGGATGCTCGTATGAGAAAGGAAACGATTTTGAGCCACACGGATCTTCTTCAAGTTTAAGTGAAGATTTAATAGAGTGGGCAGTTATTTTTTTTTCAATTTCCACGTCAGTCCTTAATCAGCTCTTAAGAAATGCCAATTTTAAAAACTCCCTTCCACTCTGTGGATGATTTTGAGGAGCTCGAGGATAAAGTAAAGAAATCACATAAGCTTAGCGAGAAAATAGTAAGTGATCTAGGGTGTAGGATAGTTTGGTTTTTTTTTATTAAATAAGTTTAATCTCTCAAAATTTTTTATAAACATAGCATTCTTAAATTTATATCAAACATTTTGTAGGAGTATGAAATTTTCAACCAAGAAGGGAGTGATCCATCAAAGTTTATTTGCTTTATATGGCGAAAATTTTTCGGCAATATTCCTGGAAAGAGAACCCAAAGAAAAAACCTTTCGATGTTATGGCAGTAACAAATGCATTTAAGGGTAAACAATAACGCATAAAATAATTTTCTGGCTAGCATTAGAATTTTTCAGGCGAATTTAACAGAAAATTTGTTGGCTCTGGTAAAGAATTCAACCGAAGATTAGGTTTATTTCCTTTCATTGAATTATTCCATTTTTTTTTAATTAGTTGTTATTTTAATGTTAAATCATTTTTAAAAACTTTTTTCCTGATAATAGGAAAATATGAATAAAAATTGGATGCTTATTTATTATGAAAGAAATAAGGAGCATTTTGGCAATCCGTACGGACTCCTTTTCGGACCATTATCGGAGCGCAAATCAATCCGAAAACACTCATTCTGGGTTATATTTGGACGAATTAAGGAGTCCTTTTACAAAAATTAGAGGTGAATGTAGGTGTTTGCACGGAGTCCTTGCGGGTTATCTAAGTGAGCATTCTGGGACGCTGAAATCACTCATTTAAGGAGTACACTTTTTTCATATACAGTAAGTAAATGTTTACAACGAACGTCAAGGGACCGATAATTTTGTTCGTTATAAGCGATAGATCGTTATAAGCGATAATGTATTTTTGGCTATTTATTAATTTTTTTCTTAGTTTTATATAAAAATCAACAAATAGATACGCAATTTAACTTTTACTATGTTGTATGAAATTCAGCAGGGACTTACATTTTAGTTCGTTATAACCGATAGTTCGCAATAAGTGATGTTGTTATAAACATTACTTACTGTATATTGAGAAGGCCTTTTTCTTCGGGGGATGTGCTGCTTTGGGACTCTTTTCGGAGCATCCCTAGAAAGGCCAGGGCACCGCAAGGGGAGTCCTAATGGTTGACCTTGTGGACTCCGAGGTGGGCTGGGTTAAAACATGCACTTTGAGTACTTTTTTTGCACATATACAATTTGCCAAAAAAAAAAAAGAAAAAAACGAAAATTTTCGAAAATATCAGAGCTGCAGAGTCGGAGTCGGAAAAAATGCCATCGACTCCGGCAAAACTATCCTGAAAAATATATAATATTTCGCATAATTTTGTAAATTTTGTTAACATTATAAAAGCAGTAATTTTTTAAAATTTAGTTCACCCTGTGAAATTATCGACTACACCTTAAAAATTAAACATGTGGTTATTATATTCTCCTTTTATAATTCAAGAAAACAATAAACAGTTTTAGTTTGAGTTAATTCTATATTTACAATATTTACAAGTGATATAATATGAAACAATTATTTAATGGCAGCAGAATGCTGTAGGACAACTCGCGCGCGAACACCAAATTACACTGATTCAGCTATGGTAGCATAGACCAGAGCCCATGCCACCATAGCATATTAAGAACCCGCTGCAACGCTACGTATAGCGTCGCAAACACACACATAGCCGCAACGAATATAATGACTTTGTCCATTGTTTATAAAAACATAAAACAATGCAATGAGCGTCAACGGTCGTTGACGCTGGCATTTATAAATGTCCGACTCGTCATCAGCGCTAATGACGCGACGGACAATGCGATAAGCAAATGCTTACGCTGAACATACCAGCTATGTGCTGGCGACTCAATGGCCTGCGTGTTGGGTAGCTAGTCCAACAGGCAGGCAACGATCGCTAAGCATAAACACAGTCAGAACGTAATATGACCGCCATAGTGAGCCGTTACTCAGCGACATAAATTTGATCGCTATACTTGACGGTTTGTTACTTATGACAAAGCGTCAGATGGCGAGAAAGTCAACACGTTCTGAACTAATTAAAACAAATGGAATGCCTGCTGATATAAGAGCAGCGGCAGTCAAATATGTGACGAATTATTTGCTTGGCTTACCACTTCGTGATAAGCCAAGCAAAGTTAGTCATTGTGTTGGCGACTGTGTGTGTCAGGTTATTTAGCGACAGAGTGTCGCTGGATAGCTTGAAGAGCTGCAGAGTGAGGGATGGCGTCACTGAAGGTTCCGCCACAAACACGACAACTATCATGACTGAAATGTCAATTACTAAGCTTATCCGAAGCTTCAGGTCGATTTGAACGAAGTCGATTTGAACGAAGTCGATTTGATTAAAACCATTGAATAAACAACCTCAAACCGTCTTGAAAATTTCAAAGCGATTTAATAAAATCAAATTTAAAATCTGTTCTTCAATTTTAAAGTCGCTTAGAAAGTGCGCTTAAACAAGAATTTCTTTTTTAACCGTTCCGAAAATCAGCTGTTTTGCGTTTATTGGCCGCATTCAGCGCAGACAACAGTTGGCAACTGTTGTGTGAAAATTCGCTGAATGGTCGAATTTTGGGAGCGCTAACTAAAACTGATCAGGCAGCGGACGCCATTTAATCGAGCGAACATATTCTATGCTACATGAACACAACTGTTTGCTTTACTGTCAGATGCTGTTACTGACGCTGTTAAATTAATAAATGCAGAAAGAACGCAGCAAATTTAAGTGAAAAACCTTTGCAATTGAATTAAATTTACATAAAAATTAAACGAAATTAAATTGAATCTTACTTCTGACGTGTAGAGTAGCAACACATTCAGAGAAAAACATCGTGAACTAACACGGGGGTTACACGAGACAGTACTGTTAAGACAGTCGCAACACATTCACAAATTTTTACTTACACACATTCACTTTTGCAGCTGTCTGCTACTGTCTGCTCTACTGTCTTAATTTTTTTGTAGACAGTTGGCGGGACAGTATCTAGGACAGTAGAATGATATTTAGCATATCAAATGACAGAAGATGATAAAATTTAATAGAATTAATTGGAAATTTGCAATACTTTGGCGTGCTCGTAGTTTTAACTAAAAATTTCTTCATAAAATATTAAGGGTTTTCATGCAAAGTGGCAGGCTTCTAATTTGGGCAATTAGTTATTTTTGTCAGACAGGTTGTATGAACAGCCCTTAAAGTCGATTGTGCATTTGCAGCATATAAGTCAGCTGTGCAATCTGCCAGCGATGCGTTCCATTTAAACGCGGACGCTTTGCGGATTGTTTGCTTGTTTTCTGAAATTTTTAGAATTAAATCTTTATTAGTTTTGCTTAAATTATAACTTTTCCTTCAAAAAAGAAAACAGCTGATTGATCATATAAGTTTGCCACCTCGTTTGCTCACCTAAATCGAAGAGCAAATTTATCTGGTTTGTGCAAAAGCTTTTTCATACGAATTTTGACAGTTCATTTATAAGGCTGATAAACTTATAAGGTTTATACCATTTATAAGGGTATTGCCCATTTGCATGAAAACCCTTATTATTTTTTTACTATTTTGTGTACTGTCATGCCAACTGTTCTACCAACTGTTTGGACTCTTATTCACAGACACAAAGTTTGACAACTAATACGTATTTTTCATTGTCTTAACAGTACTGTCTCGTGTAACCCCTGTGTAAGGTAGCGCTACCATTACAATTCACAACAGTTGTCTGCGCTGAATGCGGTCATTGTCAAACGTTACTTGAGTTGTCAAATTTTCAAACTTGTGTCAGTGTTTAATTAAATATGAAGAAACAAATTGTGATGCTAAAATAAGTAGTTTTTGTGGTTTGGATAAAAACGCTCCATCAAGAGCACCTTCAACGATTTCATCTAGAAATATTGAAAATTGTAATTGAAAAAGACAATAATAGCACTCCAAGTAGTTAAGTAGCAAGAAAAAGCCCGCTTTCAATTAAAAAATCACTTACTCACTTGAAAAATTGTTTTGTTCTTAATTGTTAAAATGCTTATACTAAAGAGTAATTTTTATAAAACTATTTATTAAAAATTAAAATAAAAATGTTTTTTACTTATTTAGTCGGAGTTGGAATAGAAATTTTTTGTCCGACTCCGCAGTCCTGTAAAATATGTAAAAAAAAAAAATTAAAATAATCAAAAAAGTTTCTAAAAAGCCTCTAATGAAGTGATCCCATTTTGAAATTTTGCTTTATCATTTTCAGTTTTTCCGGAAAATCATGGATGACCTAAAAATTAACTTTTAGAAGACTCCCTCTTGCGACGCCAGGAGGAACCAAAAGTGGCCAAACTTTATTTTTTTTCAATATTTGATTCTTAAAAATGTACAGGAAAGCTTTTTTAAATAAATACAATACTTTTTTGCACAATAATAAATTAAAAAACCTAAATTTTTTACGATTTAGAAAGTAAAGATCACCTTGATACTTAATGCTCTAAAACAGCGTTTCTCAACCTATACTTCAGGTCAAGCAAGGTTGGGGGTACGCGAAAAAAAGACAGTAATGGCTACCAAGCAAACTTTAAACATAGCATGTAAAATGAACTGTTCGACTGTTTTTTACAAATAATTAGTTTACTGGGCTATTTTTGATCATATAATGATTTTGTTTGATTCGAGTTGTTTGATGCTAAGAAAAAAAATACAACGAAAACTATCTTGTTAGTTTTTGAATTCGTGCTAGTATTAAATACGCAGGACTGCATGAAAAGACGATTAAATTTCTGCTACCATTCACTAACACTGAGTGGGAAGAAAGAGCGTTTTCATCGTATACATTCATAAAAAACAAGTATAGAAACGGATTGGATGAACGTTTTTAGATAATCCTGTATATTTCATCCGTCAAACCAGATTTTAAACAACTATTATCTTTCTTGCAGGCTCAGGGATCTCATTAATAAGTATTTAAGACATTTTTACATTTAAGACTTCATATTTTTAATAACTTTTTTAATTTAAAAAAATCACGGTCAAATCATATACGAGCTTTTAGTGATATTTATTTTTTGTTTTTGTTTAAAAGATCTAATTATATATATAAAAATGGATTATTTAACCCTCTTAATGGCTAGGCTAAACTACGAACAAAATAATTCTTTTGAGGTAATATTCCTATCATTTAAGTCCTAAAAAGATGAAAAAAACCTAATTTTGATTTTTACCTGCACTACTTACGTGTTGAGAGCTTGTACAAAAAAAAATGGTTTTGCTCCTGTTTGGCACAATTTTTTTTTAATCCCTTGAAGGTTTTCAACCCTTTAGATTTTTGGTTTTTATACCCCCTTAATATTATTATCATTAAAGCATTAACAACAAAAATTTTTTGCTTTTCTTCGGCACAAAATCGAAAATCCAACTGACTTTAATGTCTAATATCTCTCTTAATTTCTTTTTATAATGTTGGTTCATCTTTTTTTCATAGAACCTAACGATTTGATTTAAAAAAGTGTTGCAAAATAACAATAAAAATTACTTTATGACGACGTGTTCAATATATTGGGCAAATCCACTGAAAGGGTCAAAACGACTATTTAGGTTTATTATATTGTTAAGAATGATTATTTTTATGCAAATAAATCTTTATTTAAAGTTAATAATGAAATAAAATTCGAGTTTTGTTTCAGGTGGTACCATAACCTTAGTTATGTTGCCAGGAGGTACGTGGCCGAAAAAAGGTTTAGAAACACTACTCTTAAATAATCCATATGTACCTAAATAAAACGTTAAAAGACAAAATGGAAATAAAATCGTCTAAATTATATGAAAATAAAAAATATTTTTAAAAACAATTAGGTTATTCATGTCATATTGTCCTAAAATTTTACAACTAAAATTTACAAGATAAATAAATGCAAATAAGAAACAGATGTTTGATTACGACACTTCAATAAACATAGCTTTTAGAGTTGTAATATTTTAGTACTTTTTATATGGAAGGCAACCATAAAATGTTTAAACGAGTATAAAATCTTAGAACAATATGACATTATGACATGATAGCACACCTTGTGAATACCTCAAATATGTCTATGTATAGATCATAAAAACATAAAAAAGGTAAAAAGCAGAAATATCAAATACTAAATTTTTTAGGTACATAACAAGAGCAAGAATAGCATGCAAAAGGAAAGTAGTTAAGTAAAAAGTAGATAAAACAAAAAAAAAACCTAAATCTAGTGGGAAATCCCCTAACCTGGCAACACTGCCCGACACCGCAACAGAAACAATAATGCTTGGTTTTCACTACGTCATTTTTATGACGACACAAAATTTTATCACCGGAAATATCAGCTTAATAAAACTCTAGAACATTTTCTGCATAGCTCCATTTAATATTTTATTTTTTCTTAATTTTCAAGATTCACAAATGTAGAAAAAATGTCAACATGTTGTCATTTTCAACTTGATTGACAACAACTGACCGCTGAAAATGACATAGTGAAAACCAAGCATAAGAAACGCTATGGCAGAGGAAAAGAGCGAAGAAGCTTTATGCTGTTTGTGTGTCTAACAATTTAATGAAGCAATGATTTTGATGTTTGGTTTTTTTGGCTACTTTATAAATTTAAATTTTGGTAACTTTTAAGAGTGGTTTAAAAAAATATAGGACGCAAGATTTTAAGTTAAACATATAGCTTTTTATTAGTGGAAAACTTACTTAAATCAGTTCAGTAGTTTTTAAGTTTAGCGTCGTCGCAGATACGTGAGTAGCCTTTTATATAATAGCATAGAAGTATAGATGTATCTTTAGACATAAAATGTTACTAAGTAAACTTTTTTTTATAATATACCAAAGGTCTAGCATTTAAAAATTTTAATACTTGTAGTGCAAAACCGTATAATGCCCATTACAAACTTTTGAGTTTAACTAAAACTTTGTTTTACAAAAATGGTCGTAGCAAGGTCTCATTTTAGAAATATTCCAAAAGAAAATATATTTAACATTACTATTCAAAAAGTCTTCAATTGCTTTACTGTATAATTTAATACTTGAGTTTTTCTACAAGTGAATTTCTTACATAATATCACGATAGTAGTGTACAAAGTTTATACTCTAAAAATAATTTTGGCAATTACAAATTGTTGTTCATAAATATTGTAATATTTATAATAACTAGATTACGATTAGATAAGCAACTACGATAGCAAGAAGTGATATTGCATTTAAAATAAGCAAATTGGAATGTTTTTGAAAACAGCACTCAAGGTATGTGTTTTTTTAAATCTTATCTGTTGATTGAATTGAAAAGTTGAATTTGTTCAATCACAAATACTAAATTTTAATTTTGGGATTAGTAATATTAACATACAAACTGAAACTAAAATATCGCTTTTTCAACAAAATAAAAGCAAATGAAAATAAAAAATAAATAAAAAACTACAAACGATTTAAGACTTCAAATTATATTCGATAATAAACTATAATAATAAGAAGTAAATTTAAGGCCACCCTTTTTGAATTGGAAAAATTTTAGTTTTAAGACTCTTTTGCGAAAAAAATATACACTCACGGTCAAACAAAAGCCGACTTAATTAATAATTTAATAACTAATTTTCTTTTTCTTGAACACAGTGTGACGAAATCGACCAACAAAAAGCACAACCAAACTTTATTGAAATTCTTAAAGAGGGATATATTGAGAGTCCATCGCACCTTATTTGACCTCTCAATGTCGTCAGAATTTTTTTCAATATATTTTTAATGTTGAAGTGTTTGAACAGTAAGGTTTCTATTTAGCTTAAAGCTAAGCTTATATTTTATACATATGCACGGAAAAAGTTTTTAGCTCGAATTGTTGACGAGGCTCAAAAATTCAAATAAATATTCGATTTTATATAAAACAAAAATCTATAAACTTTCGGAGTAAACCTAAAAAAAAAAAAATAAATGCTCCTTTGCTGATTCATTTGGATCATTTATTGATCGCTCCTTTTGAGCTCCTCTGGGATGTTAAAGGGAGCGCTACCCTTCCTAGGGCACGCAATGTTAAAATAGAACACAAAACACACCTAGCTTGGATCAATAAGGAGCACTCCACTGCTCCTCAGGGATCACTCCCAGATCGCTCATAGGATGATCTACTTTTTTACTGGGGTTCAACAGCATGGCATACAAACACACTGTTATAATGTATGCGTACAAAGTACTGAACAAATACGGCATACGATATTTTTATGTAGGCTACTCTCTCTCATTTTGTGTCTCAGAATAGTGCCCTTGATATGGTGCACTTGACCCTACTAGCTCTTCCAATAATAAAATTATAGTCTAACAAGCTAAGTAGGTCCAATAAGTTAAAAAATAAAAAAAATCCCACGTCACGGGATTCGGGGAAACAAAATCCCCAAAAGGGTAAACATTCCACGAAAAATCGTGTTTTTTTAAATCTTATCTGTTGATTGAATTGAAAAGTTGAATTTGTTCAATCACAAATACTAAATTTTAATTTTGGGATTAGTAATATTAACATACAAACTGAAACTAAAATATCGCTTTTTCAACAAAATAAAAGCAAATGAAAATAAAAAATAAATAAAAAACTACAAACGATTTAAGACTTCAAATTATATTCGATAATAAACTATAATAATAAGAAGTAAATTTAAGGCCACCCTTTTTGAATTGGAAAAATTTTAGTTTTAAGACTCTTTTGCGAAAAAAATATACACTCACGGTCAAACAAAAGCCGACTTAATTAATAATTTAATAACTAATTTTCTTTTTCTTGAACACAGTGTGACGAAATCGACCAACAAAAAGCACAACCAAACTTTATTGAAATTCTTAAAGAGGGATATATTGAGAGTCCATCGCACCTTATTTGACCTCTCAATGTCGTCATAATTTTTTTCAATATATTTTTAATGTTGAAGTGTTTGAACAGTAAGGTTTCTATTTAGCTTAAAGCTAAGCTTATATTTTATACATATGCACGGAAAAAGTTTTTAGCTCGAAAAATTCCATAGGGTAAAAATAGGGTAAAGGGAATTTTTGATAAACTGGCAACCTTGGCTGCATGTGCTTGAAAACAAATGAAATGGTTTTTTACGGAATAATAATGTTTATGTTCAAGTATGCAAACTTGAGTGTAACCGAATAATGAGCGTCGTAATGAATGCTACACAACATTAATGTTCAGTTCGCTCAAATCAACGGTTTAGTAACTTAACGAACGTAACGTTAGGTAAATTTTCGTTCACTGGTCGTGACCATAAACACTCAAGGGCTGCCATGTTGTGCTGAGAGTTATTCTCGGTGCTGTTTAAATTCGTTCAATTCGGGGAAGGGGGAGGGGGGAGAGTTAACCCCAAAATCTGCTGCGTACGCGCCTGACAAACAGAGAATAAAATATTTAAAATATTTTTTCCAAGCAGGGAGAATTGAACTCGTATTCACTCGATTGATAGTCCTACACACTACCCACTGATCCAATACCCTTTGTCGCGTAGGTTGGTTTATTCAATATTAAGTATTAACTGAAACTATGTTGCACCAGATCAAAATCTTAATACATAAAAGGCAATCATGCTGCTATATCACTCAAACTGTAATTATTTTTTGCCATTATTACAGTGCTTTTACAACATATACTGTCCTGAAAAAAGTTCAGCCTAAAAGTATGCACACCTTAATACATAAAAGCCACCAGTGCTGCCGATTGGATCCATTTGGATATTTTTTTCCTTCAAAAATTAATGGATACTTCTATTTAATCCTCAGTGTAAATTTGGATACTTTTTTTAAATTTGTTTTTTAACATGAATATATGTTTTTGTTTGCAAAATATAAAAAGTAAGCAGTCCCTTAAATTCGACAAAAACGTAAAGAAAAATTATGACATTGAGACATTTTTGGGCAATATTTTCTTATCAAAAAAATGTATTAAAGCAAGTTACTTACAAAGAACTTTTAAATTTTGTAAAAAATATTTTTAGTCTGCCATAGCTATGAATTTTTAAAAAATTTGTAATTTCTTATCCTTAAGATTCCCGTTAGCTTTTCCAAATTGTAACGAGACTTAATAATTCTAGTAAAGGTTGTACCCTTATGTATCCTTATTAACTGCATTTTTATGCAAAACGAAACGAAGGCTGAACGTGGTGCGAGATACGATAAGCAATACATTCTTCCATGTCAAAAAATATTGTTGCTCGTTTCTCTCACGACGTTGTACCTTCGTTTCGTTTAACATAAAGATGCAGTAATGTGCACTTTGATTTTTGTTTGCTTCCGATAAATTGGGACCAAAATATCTTGAACCTGTCTGGAAACGACTACTGGTTTTTACGCCACTTAGCAAGAAGAAGAAGCATTAAACAAAAACTTATTTGGAGTACTGTTTTTTGTATTATTTACGTAAATAAAATTTTAAGTCTAAAAAATAAATGTTTTAAATGAAATCTCTCTTTTTTTTCTACGTGGCAATAGCAACACATATAAAAGATAGAAGTACTAAATTTTATATTTTTTTTTAACATTATTATACATGTTTTATTTCTTATTATTATATTTTAAAATAAATATTTGTTAGTCTTAAAATTAAATAAATAAAATTGATATGGAAGCTTAAAAAATTGGGGTTCATTGCTTAAAAATATTAAATTTGTATTTTTGTGTTAAAAAATTAATATATTATTGGTTTTTAGATTTTGATTAGTGAATACTTTTTCAAAAGTGGATACTTTTTTCAAAAGTGGATACTTTTTAAAAAAGTGGATACTTTTGGATACTTTTTTGACCTTTTCGTGGATACTTTTTTTAGAATCGTAGCGGCAACACTGAAAGGCACGCATTGTGCTCCGCTCTAATATCGCTCAAACTGTAAATATTGCTTGCCATTGATACAGCGCTTTAACAACATATACTGTCCTCGAAAATGTTCAGCTTGAAAGTATGCACATACTTACAGCTCACTTTTATGCTATACACGAGCAAGTTCCATTGAACTGGGTAAAAATTATCACAAGATGCCAACTATTTTAGGTGTAGATTTTAAATGCGAATTAAGACATGGGTGTTAATAGCCACTTAAACAATGCCTTTTTAATAAATAGAATTTATTAGAGAGAATATAAGTACAACACAATTAAGTACAACTATTTATGCAGTATTTGCTAGATATATCGATGACATTACATGCATCTATAATATACGTTTGCTATTTTAGATATCAAAAAACAATAATTTTATTAATGAATTTTCAGAATAATAATTGAAAACATTTACAAAAATAATTTCAAATGAATGTAACATGTAATAAAAAAATAATAATGTATTGTTATAAAATATACTGGTGTGAATATTAACATGTAATTTTATAATTAACCTTATAGTATTTAAAATTTTTGAATTTAAAAATTATTTTATTAAAAAAACCATTAAATTATTAAATTTATGGAACTGCGAAAAAGCTTTGCTTCTCTCGTGTGTCCAATGCATCTCCTCCGTTTTCCCCCTCTCTTTGTGGTGCACTGCTTCTTCCTACTCTATGTAAATTATTTAAAAAAAAATTATCAAAATAACTGTTGCACCTACTCTATGAATATAGATTAATATCAAATGAATCAGGCCTGTAGCCAGGGGGTTAAGTGGGTGCAATTCCCCCTTCTACAACCGTTTTTCCCCCTGGGCAAATTAGACAGTGAAAAACTTTAAATGAATAATTAATATGCATTTTGTTGATATATTTGTTTATTGCTTTAAAATTAGTTTGGTTTAAAATAACAAAAAATGTACACATTCACCTACATTATTCATGACTTGAATATGTATATGAAATTTGTTTAACAACACATTTCAGACTAATTGTTGCAATTTTTCAAATTTCTACTGGGTCGCCAACATTTGCTACCAAAAAATAAGATTTGAATTTTAATAATTTTTTAACCCATCCATAGGAACTTTCTAGAAATGAAAAGCACGTTGTGCACCAATTTGATGCAGATACAAAAAGAATATATAATTCATTGAAATGTTTTTAATTTTTAAATGTAAATTTTTTATTTATGATGAATGTTTATTAATTTTAAATAAGAAAAAACTGCAAATCTTAATTCTAGCAAAAATTTAAAGAAGCAAAAGATTTAAATCAAAACATGCATGCTTGCTCTTGCATGTGCATCAATTGTGCATCAATTTGATGCAAACAACGGATTCGGGTAACTTCAATTTTTTTGTTTTACTTAAAAAATGTCTTATACATATGTTAGCCCATTTCGCTACTCTTTCTTATATTTCTAGCCACTTTAAATTAATCTTGTATTTTTACCTTCATTTTATTACAAAGTCCTGAATTAATTTTTATATTATTTTTTATGTATTAATCTCATGTATAAAAAGATCTACATATCCATGTAAATATTATAAAATTAACTGTTTTTTAATATATATGTGTAAAATATTCATTTGACACGTCAAAAAAAATTGTTTTTTTTTATTTAAATGAAAACTAAATTGTTTTTTTTTATTTAAATTGAAGTGAAATGAATCACTTCAAGGCATTTTCTCATGAAACTCGACCAGAAAACTTTATTAATTTTTCGGTAGCTTACGATGTATAGATTGTGAGACCATCTCACTTTTGCAGTATTCGGGGACAATCGTCCAAAAATTCGGGGACATTTTTGGATAAAAACGGGGAAAATTTAGAGTAAAATTATTGAATAAAAAATATCAAAATTTTACGTAAAAAATAGTATTATAGTGTTAATATAGAACAGGAAACATTTTCACATTTCCATGATTGGATGCATCGGTCAATAGACTTACAAATTGCTCTCGCTTAGATTATTTTCCACTTGCTTAAGTACATAAGGAGCAAATACATTAATTGCAATTTTAAAGCATTCCGGAAAACTTTTGATGTGTAATCGGCTGAAAAAAACCGTGATTTTCGGATATGACAGCTTGAGTTAGTGAAAAACGAAGCAATATTTTTTAAAGAAGCAGGCTGACATACACTTATTGTTTTTTTCTGTTTTTAGTTGTGATTCGATATAGCTTTTCCCACTATGCCCAAAATTAAAATCATGATGGCAAAAATTAAAACTAACTTTTTATTTTTTATGTTTTCTTATAGTAAATGGTTATTTACTTTGTTAATTTGCGGTAAATAAGCATTTAAGTTTTCTCATTTATGCGTTTTACTTTAACACTTGTTGCCGTGAACTGCCGTGAAAATCGTGAACTATGTAATTTAATTATTGAAATCCTAATTCAGTTCAGGATCGGAGAGAAAAGTAACCTTTATTTGCTTTGTTTTCTTTCCTGACATTCTAAACAATACCTGCAATTCTGTTAAAACGACGTCGAATAAAAGCACTTGAACGCACACCCAGAGTTGCTGATAGTAGTAGTATTGTAGTAATACTTTGGTACTTAAGTAATTTTAAGGACTAAACGTAACTAGTCCAAAAAGTCAAGTAAATTTAACGTAGTTATTCACGGAGTAACTTTCATTTTGTTGAGAAGTCTTCGAAAAGTAGTGAGTTGAGCGGCCACGAACCAGAATTTCATGGTTGTAGTAACGAGCAAAACAAATAGGGGGGTTCACATGGTCCTACATGTTGTCACGCCTGGTAGGACAAGCCTCGTATTTGACCGTTTGAACGCTCGATACATTCGACTGACAACATGTTATCTTGAATTTGAAATATTTCAAATTCAAGGCCATCACGCCAGGCGTGACAACATGTAGGATCATGTGAACCCCGCTAATGTCTCAGCGTTGCATCAATTTGTTTCTCCGTGGCAAGGGTTGTCGTTTGTTTTAAAAAAACGACACAGTTTCGATAGTATCGGAAGTATAGACGTAGAATTCTTTTTTATACAAAATAAATGTAAATAAATGTTTTGGAAATATTTGTATAGCACCTATTTCATATTGAAGTGTTATATATGATCTCCGATTAGGCTCAACTTTATTTAATTGATTGATTTTTATGGTCAAAATAGGATTTATTTTAAGACAACGGAGCTCAGTTAATTAAAATACAATTTCCGTTTTAATTAAAGAAATCGAATTTGTTTAAAAAATCCATTAACAATTCACTCATTTCTGGACACTTGAAGAGCACACCTTCATTTTATATCGTTAGGAAGGTATTGAAACGTGAAAAAAGTTAAAATAATGTTCAATGGAATTTAAATTTTTTTAACACACTTTACTAAATATTGATCACTTTTGAACGTTATTGAATACTAAAAAACTAATTTTAAAGAACTATGTTTTATAAATTATTTTTTTTTAACACACTTTACTAAATATTTATCACTTTTATGAATTGACTACGTTATTGAAGACTGAAAACTCATGTTTTAGCATTAAATGTAATAAAATTATTTGTTTTGTTTAATAAAAATTTCCTAATGGTTTCATATAGCCAGATAAAAATTAATCAGACTAACCAAAAAATATTTTAATGTTGACTTGAAATTTAGTAGCAACTTTTCTCACATTGTTTTCGTAATTTTGAGTCGACTAAAAACATTTTTTGGTATGGCTAAATATTTTCTATTTTCTCTAGAAGCTAGTCCTTACTAGTAAGTAGAATGAAAGAAACCAGATATAAGCTAATTTTCTATAGACTGACTACTAGTTGGCTTCAAAAGGATCATATATAAACTGGTCAATCTGTCATATCGTAGGTAGTGCGTACTGGCGATTTTGGGGCCATTTCATAGAGAAAATCACTAGTTATTAAAAAAAAAAATAGTTGGCTATTCAACCACTGGTGGTTTGTTTTAAAAGTACCCTGCAGGACCAAACGTAACTAGTCCGAAAAGTAAAGTAACTTTAATGTAGTTATTCACGGAGTAACTTTCATTTAGTAGAAAAGTCATCGAAAAGTAGTGAGTTGAACGGCCACAAACCAGAATTTCAAGGTTGTAGTAACGAGCAAAGCAAAAGTCTAACTGCTTTATTCTGTATAACGAAAAAGCACCCCAACGACAAGGAAGATACGAGAAGCAATAAAATTTCGTATAGAAAAAATTATTGCTTCTCGTGTCTTTCTTGTCGTTAGTGTGCTGCTTCGTGATACAGAATAATGCACTTAGTGTTGCATCAACTCTCCGTGACCAAGGTTGTGATTTACTTGAAAAAAAGACACGATGGTTTTGGAAGTGTAGACGTTGATTTCCTTTTTATACAGAATAAATGGACAAAAATGTTTTAGAAATTTTTGTATAGCGCCTATTTCACATTTCACATTAAATTTTGAGTCGACCTTAAAATATTTTTTGGTATGGCTAAATATTTTCTATTTTCACTAGAAGCTAGTTTATAAAAAAACATTTAAAATGTAGTCGTTTTACTCCTCACTAGTAAGTAGAATGAAAGTAACCAGATATAAGCAAATTTTCTATAGACTGACTACTAAGTGGTTTCAAAAGGACCATATAAAAACTAGTCAATCTGTCATATCATAGGTAGTGCGTACTGGTGATTTTGGGGCCATTTCATAGAAAAAAAATCACTAGTTATTTTCAAAGAAAATAGTTGGCTATTCAACCACTGGTGGTTTGTTTTGAAAGTAGTTTGTAATCACCTTAAAGTTGGGTGAAAGTCCTGCAGGGTAGTTTGTAATCACCGTAAAGTTGGGTGAAAGTCTTGCAAGGCTAGACTGATCTTAATACATAAAAGGCAAGCACACTGCTATGCACACAGTCTCACTCAAACTGTAATAATTTTTTGCCTCTATTATAGTGCTTTTACAACATATACTTTCCTCAAAAATGTTCAGCCTGAAAGTATGCACAGAAAATTCATTTGATACTTATCAGTGACAAGATAGGGTTTTTACAATAGTGCGTTATTGATCTAACTACTTCCTTTTTTCATGCGTTTATAAATAAGTTTTGACGAGTTTAAAGAAATTATTTTGCTGAATTATACCAAAAAAATATAATTCTATCAGCCGCTAAATATGATTGTTACCAAACTCGACTTATTGCACTTTTGCACTTGAACTAATTTTTCGACACTGCTTCAATACATACTAAAAGTGTTATTTAAAATGGTATATTTGTATTTTGCAAAAATCAAGTGAATAAAAGAATCAAGCTTTAAAAAGAGAAAAAAGTGCTTTCGGCAAATGGCTCCGAACACCCGTCATAGGACGGACTTTTAAACAAGTTCTCTTATATATCAAGGGTCTTTCTAAAAATATGTATTTTAAAGATAAAACATCGAACAATATTGAGGATGCATGTAATATGTTTGCTGACTACTTCCAATCAAATTTTGTTTTAGATAATGTTCCTATACATCAAGATCGGTCGCTATATAATGGAGAGCGAATCACTGATTTGGGCAGTTTAGTTCTTTCGGTAGAAGATGTTTTTAACGAGTTGTTGTCACTCGATATTAATAAGGGTGCTGACCCCGATAATATCCCACCAATCGTCCTTAAAAAATGTGCTGCTGCACTTGCTCAGCCTCTTTCACTAATTTTTAATTTGTCCCTTGAGAAAGGTATATTTTTGGATATTTGGAAGGTTTCAATTATAGTACCCATTCATAAATCTGGATCAAGACAAGACATTGGAAACTATAGACCCATATCTAAGTTACCATCAATTCCCAAATTATTGGAAGCCTTGGTGAAAAAGCAGATCTATCAAGGCATTAAAAATTCGATATCTGAAAGCCAGCATAGTTTTGTCTCTGGAAAATCAACCTCTACAAACCTGGTTCTATTCACTCACTTAATAAAAAATGAATTAGAGAATGGTAAACAAATAGACGTTATTTTCACAGATTTCGCTAAAGCATTTGATAGAGTTCAGCACTCTATTCTAATTAATAAGCTCAGTCTAATGGGTTTTCATTCTTCACTCTTGTCTTGGCTTAGTGAGTACCTTTTAGGTCGTAGCCAAAATGTATGCATCGGAAAGACGATCTCAAAAGCAATAATTAATCATTCAGGTGTAGCACAGGGTAGCCACCTTGGGCCATTGTTATTTATTATTTTCATCAATGATCTTCCTAGTTTTATACAGTACTCAGAATGCCTTATGTATGCTGATGATGTTAAGATTTTTAAATCTGTAAGCTCTCTCAGTGATCAATGGAGTTTACAAAGTGATTTAAATAGTCTGCACTCATGGTGTATGCTAAATAAACTGAATTTAAATTTGTCAAAATGCAACATAATGTCATTTTATATGATAAGATCTCCAATGTTTTTTGATTACTCAATTTTATGCAACGCCTTGATTAGAGTAGATTCTAAATCTGATCTAGGTGTACTCTGTGATAAAAAGATGTCATTTTCAGGTCATTATGACAACATAATCAGTAGGGCTAATGCTATGATGGGATTCGTTAGACGCAACACTAGAGAGTTTGCTGACCCGTATACCTTAAAGACTCTTTTCATTTCCATTATAAGATCAATACTTGAGTATGGGTGTGTAATATGGGACCCATTTTATGAGTCGCATAGTACAAGATTGGAAAAAGTCCAAAAACGTTTTACTCGTTTGTTGTGAAAAAACTAAATTGGAATTTTATGCCAGAGTATAGCTCCCGATGTGCACTTATTGGGCTTAAATCATTGAGTTCTAGAAGAAAATATTTTCTTATAACTTTTGTTCGAGATCTTTTAATGAATAATGTTAACTGTGCGCCAATCCTCGCCCGTCTCAATATTTATGCTCCGGAAAGACACTTTAGGCAAAGAGATTTTTTTTACATTCCGCACCATAGAACTAACTATGGCCGGAGTGATCCGATTTTTAACATGTGCACTGTCTATAACAGTGTAAGTGCTCGTATAGATTTCACTCAAAATAGAGAGGCATTTAAGCAAACTGTATTGAGTATTGTATAAATCCTTAATTTTATATTCTTATAATAATTCAATTATAATTATTGTTTTAGTGTAATTTAAGATGCAATAAATAGACTGTTAAACATTTTTGTCGATAGTTTATAAATAAATAAATAAATAAATAAATAAATAAATAAATAAATAAATAAATAAATAAATAAATAAATAAATAAATAAATAAATAAATAAATAAATAAATAAATAAATCATACTATTTTATAAAAGCAATAATTTGTTTAAGTTTTGTAAACGATAATACTTGAAATAAAAGATGATGAAATATTTGGTGCATTTGAACCAATTTTTTCTGTATGAATAAAATATTTTTTGTGGCAGAATTTCTGGTCATTTGGTTTGATTTGGGGACAACGCGACAGTTGCCAAAATTCGGGGACATGCCCTGAGTAAATGGGACAGATGGTCACACTATTTATAGAGCATTTTCCCAAGCGGTTAAGCTGACAACGCTTGCATAAAAAAGTTATTGCATACGAAAGGAACCCATATCTTCATAAGCGAACACGAAAAAATCGTTAACCAAATATTAACACGCGTTTTCTGAAAAATCAGGTTTTCAAACTGGCCTACACGATATCTTATGCACTACTTCATAGATTGACTTGGATTTTTTATTTATTTTAAAGTAGATAAAATTTAAAAAAAAGCTACTTACAATTCACATGTTCGCTATTTTTATAATTTTCCACTATTTATTGATATTACAGGTTCAAGCTCCAATAAATATAGTATAATTCATAAAATTTTTTGTTTTTTTTTATATCAGACAACATGAACGAAAGGTTTGGGTACCTTTTTTTAGCATGGCGTTTGACACTTCACATTACACTTTTATGCTCCAATAATATTTTTTGCTATACTTAAAGAAACAGCCAAATAACTCACGGTGTTCATTTACTTCGTCCTATTAAAAAAAAACAAGAAAATTACCGTGTTTTTGGACCTCATTTGAAATGAGTCATTCAAAAGTGATAACATTGGGGTTTTTTTTCGAAAGTTACTTTGAATTTGTTTAGGAAATGAGTCATTTGACCCAATGTAAACGTAGAATAAGTAAACTTTAAGATTTTCATAATATAAAAAGGTATATAACACTTTTAAAATTTATCTTTATTACAAATGCACGTAATACACACACATATATAATATATTATATATAAATATATATACCTAAAAACAATATGATATATTTTTAAACTCTTAATGGAAAAATTTAACAATTAAAATTGTACTACATGTTAAAAGATTTAAGTAATGTTACAATCCAAAAACTATCTGCTTCTAATTATATTGCATTGGAAGTACAAAAGTGTGGAAGTATAATATATATATACATATACATATATATATATATGAAGTAAGGGCTTGGCTAGTTTTAACCTTTGCCAACTTAACTTGTTCACAAAGTTGGAAAAGGAAAATCTTTATGTGTGCAGCAATAAAGAAATCAGTCTTTCGTCTTAATACGTCTGCGAGGATCCTCGGTAACGGTCATGCGACTCTGTAAAGATGGCTTGGAACGCTTTGGTGATACCTTTGGTATATCGGATTCTAGAGCAGTACTTAATGCAATTGCCAACTGAGCCGGATAATAGGTGCTCATAATCCAAATCTGCAATATTATTGGACACAATGAATGTCCAATGAGGAGCCAAAATTAACCTATTTTACTTACTCTTGCATTTGGAATTTTGATGAGGAACTTGTCGAAAGCAATCAATGAGTCCGAGATAACAAACAGTACGCTACCTACGGCACAGAAAACATATAGCAAACTCTGCGTATGTGCACCACGTGCTATTGCACGCCAACACATGGTCACCAACAGCGTCACATACACGGGAAGACCCACAACAAGAACCTCGTCAAGGCCCTTGTAGAGAAAAACCACCACTAGGAGAGGGATAAAGAGAATATAGTTATATAAATGCATGCAAAATAAAATTATTAAAATTACACTTTTACCTAAAGCGCCTATCAAATAAAGTGGTGCACCGATGATCAGTTTCAATGGCAACCAACCGAATGCCATTATATAACAGATTTGTGCTAGTGCAAATGCACCCATGCCATGTGGGAAGAGATCAATGTTAAGCAGCGCATCTCCAATACATGAGAAAATCAGACCGAGCAGAACAAACTGCGTACTTTTGTATCTGGATTAAAAAAATTACGGTTACTTAGAAAAAATATGCACAAAATAAAAAACTTACTCCGTGGTAAACTTGAGTCCTTTTAGAACAACATAGAGCATGAGACAAACAATAGGTGCGCATTTCAGGAAAGTTGTCGACAGCTCACCGTGAGGATCTTCTACAAACACAAAATACAGGAACACGGTGTTCAGGAATGGAGACAATTTAAGAACCTGCTTCCGTAACTGTTGGTTTTTGAAAAAATTGAAAACAATTCTCAATTTAACACGTTTTCATATTGGAATCAAAATTTTGTAAAATTCTCAGATATATTAAATGTTCTCAATAATAAAATTTTTTGAAATTGTGTATACACTAGGGCGGGTTAATTTTTTTTTTTTGATGAAGCGATGAAGCGATGAAGCGAAAAGATAAAGTCAGCGGTTTTTGACTATTTTACAATCTATCAAGAGCACTTTCAACGATTTCATCCAGAAATATTGCAAATTGAAAAAGAAAATAATAGCACTCCAAGTAGTTAAATAGCAAGAAAAAACCCGCTTTCAATAAAAAAACCACTCACTCACTTGAAAAATTGTTTTTGTTCTTATGTTTTAAACTGCTTATATTAAAGAGTAATTTTTATAAAACTATTTATTAAAAATTAAAATGAAGAAGCAACTAGAACAGATGGCAACCCTTGATAGAGTTGATGGCGGTGATCTTAAATGGCCTCCTGCTTTGAAGTGTCATATGATTAGCAGCCATACAATTCATAAGAATGAATTAGAGGATCTACACATTCATATGCTAGTTTAAACAGTGAGTTGATCACAGCTTAATCACTCAAAGACTACTGATGAGGAATATGTAGCGATTTCCGAAACAGACTGTCTAGTCAGCTAAGTGATTGACTCTATACAGAGTTGTTGTTGTTATTGTTGCCTTCTTGAAAACTCACTTGATCTAAAGCTCTCAATCTTAATTCATGTAATTATTCAATAGATCATAAAAACTAATTAACTTAACTATGGCAGAGCACGGCCAAATAAGTTTAATTAAAAATGTCAAATTAATTAAATAATCTAATAATTGATCGATTTTTCGGTCAAAGTCATGTGTAATTGAACATTTGGTTGTGAAAATAACCACCTTTCAATTAGAACACTAGCTTCTGGCGAAGCAAAAACTCGTTTCATTTCTATGGTGCATTTCGACAAACAATCGAACACCAATGAATATTGAAATAAATGAAGAAGCAACTAGAACAGATGGCAACCCTTGATAATAGAGTTGATGGCGGTGATTTTAAATGGCCTCCTGCTTTGAAGTGTCATATGATTAGCAGCCATACAATTCATAAGAATGAATTAGAGGATCTGCACATTCATATGCTAGTTTAAGCAGTGAGTTGATCACAGCTTAATCACTCAAAGACTACTGATGAGGAATATGTAGCGATTTCCGAAACAGACTGTCTAGTCAGCTAAATGATTGACTCTATACAGAGTTGTTGTTGTTATTGTTGCCTTCTTGAAAACTCACTTGATCTAAAGCTCTCAATCTTAATTCATGTAATTATTCAATAGATCATAAAAACTAATTAACTTAAAATAAAAATGTTTTTTAATTATTTGGTCGGAGTCGAAATAGAATTTTTTTTTTCCGACTCCGCCATCCTGGAAGATTTAAAAAAAAACAAAGTTGCAATTTCTTAGGTTCTTTGGGTACACAGGCCGCTACTGAAGAGATCTCATTTTGAAATTTTGCTTTATCATTTTCAGTTTTTCTGGAAAATAATGGATGACCTAAGAATCAACTTTTATAAGACGCCAAACTGTATTTTTTTTTTTAATATTTGATAATTAAAAATGTACAGGAAAGCTTGTCTGAATAAATTTAAAACTTTTTCACAAAACTAAATTAAAAAACCTTAATTTTTACGATTTAGAAATTAAAGATCACCTTAATGCCTAAAACAGCGTTTCTCAACCTGTACTTCAGGTCAAGTCAGATTGGGGGTACGCGAAAAAAAGTCAGTAAAATGAACTGTTCGACTGTTTTTGCAAATAATTAGTTTACTGGGCTATTTTTGTTCATATAATGATTTTGTTGGATTTGATTTGCTTGAAGCTAAAAAAAAAAAAAATCCAACGGAAACCATCTTGTTAGTTTTTGGACTCATGCTAGTATTAAATACGCAGGTTGCATGAAAAGTTGTGCAACTGCAATGCAAGCCTATGTTTTTAAAGTGCTGAGCTGTTTGACGTCTTTAACAAGGGCAGAAAGTGGTTTCATAGTTCTCAATTGTCCAATATTAAATTTACCTTAAAATATAGTTTTACGTTCGAAAGGAGTCTCCGTCTTCCACTTTTTTTATATTTTTGGGCAAACTTGTTTTGTCTATAGTATTTCCCATACTTGCTTTGTTTTTAGTTCTTACACGGAATCAATCAATTGCAAGTAAAGCGCGAAGCAAGTGAAGTGGGAAATGATTGGTAATTTATTTGAAGTGCTGCCAATTCAGCTGTTTTATAAAGTGTTGCTGAAATACCCAAGAAGCCAAATATCTACTTTTCTTACATTTTTAGCATAATTTTAATGCAAAGTAAGAAAACTTTATTTCCAAAGGTCATTTTTTCAAATACCCCTAAAATCCACTAAAAAATTTAATCTCCCTAAAAATCCCCTAAAGATTCAATACCTCTAAAATCCCTCAACACAGTAAAAAACCCGTAAATCTAGGGGGAAATCCCCTAACCTGGCAACACTGCCCGACACCGCAATAGAAACAATGAGAAACGCTATGGCAGAGGAAAAGAGCGAAGAAGCTTTATGCTGTTTGTGTGTCCAACAATTTAATGAAGCAATGATTTTGATGTTTGATTTTTTGGGCTACTTTATAAATTTAAATTTTGGTAACTTTTAAGAGTGGTTTCAAAAAAATATAGGAAGCAAGATTTTAAGTTAAACATGCAGCTTTTTATTAGTGGAAGACTTACTTAAATCGGTTCAGTAGTTTTTAAGTTTAGCGTCGTCGCAGATACGTTTTATACCTTTTATATAATAGTATAGAAGTATAGAAGTATAGATGTATCTTTAAACATAAAATGTTACTAGCAAAACTTTTTTTTATAATATACCAAAGGTCTAGCATTTAAAAATTTTAATACTTGTAGTGCAAAACCGTATAATGCCCATTACAAACTTTCGAGTTTAACTAAAACTTTGTTTTACAAAAATGGTCGTTACAACGTCCTATTTTAGAAATATTCCAAAAGAAAATATATTCAATATTAGTATTCAAAAAGTCTTCTATTGTTTTACAGTATAATTTAATACTTGAGTTTTTCTACAGGTGAATTTCTTACATAATATCACGATAGTAGTGTACTAAGTTTATACTCTAAAAATAATTTTGGCAATTACAAATTGTTGTTCATAAATATTGTAATAATTAAAATAACTAATTACGATTAGATAAGCAACTACGATAGCAAGAAGTAATATTGCATTTAAAATAAGCAAATTGGAATATTCTTGAAAACAGCACTCAGCATGTGTTTTTTAAAATCTTATCTGTTGATTGAATTGAAAAGTTAAAATTGTTCAATCACAAATACTAAATTTTAATTTTGCGATTAGCAATATTAACATGCAAACTGAAACTAAAATATCGCTTTTTCCAAAAAATAATAGCAAATTAAAAGTAAAAAATAAAATCTACCGACTGACGTTATCATAAAACGAAAAGTACAAACGATAATAATAACAAGTAAGTTTAAGGGGGGCCATAGCTTTTTGAATTGAAAAAATTTCAGTTTTAAAACTCTTTTACGAAAAAATATATTATATTCCTTATGGCGCACAACGTAAGATTTTAGCGTTTGAGCGCTCAAAAACTATCACTTTCAAAGTATGAAATCTACATATTTTTTACGATTCTAAATTAAAATTGTACGAGCTTTTCTATTTCAGTAACAGTTTTTCTATATCTTTGATACATTCTGAGATATGTGGAATGAAAGTTGATACTTTTTATTCTCTGCGCAAATGTTTAAAATTTAAAATTTTTTTGAGCACAATTAAGATATTATTAAGCAACAACTTTTATTTCAATTATTAACTCATTTGTTTGTTGAACACAGTGG
Organism: Dichetophora obliterata; assembly: GCA_963920525.1. NCBI lineage: Eukaryota > Metazoa > Arthropoda > Insecta > Diptera > Sciomyzidae > Dichetophora > Dichetophora obliterata. The sequence goes on from OY986435.1 coordinate 309,779,303, forward strand.
CTAAAATACAAAAACTAAATAAAATATATTTGCATTATTAGAATATATACTAATCAGGAATATATGTTGCTTGAAATAGAAGACCTCCCAGTATGTCCAGAGTAGCATGCATACTCGAAACATGCATGCTGTATGCAAGCAGAAGTATGGACAAGGAATGTTTTGTCATAAAAACAAAATTATCCAAGGTCGATGAAATGCTTGTTTACCAATATGCATGCTGTATTGGTACTAAGGCATGAATTCTGCATGCATAATAGTCTTGCTCAAAATATATGAACTCCCATTGTTCGTTAAAACTTTAAAGAGTGCAGTCGTAAATAAAATACAAATGAATATAACAAAATACAATTAAAAACAAAAATAAATAAGATGACCAATGACAACTGCCATTTCTTATATAATGGCCAACGTATGCACACTACAAGCTTGTGTAGCATTTTTTTTATCAACATTTTTTTATTAGCGCTTAAGAAGCGCTTCTTAGCAAAATTTTGCTTGAATTTAATCAAAATTTTGCTAAGTTATTATAAATTGAAAAACAAATTCTTACTTAATTCAAGCAAATATTTGCTTAGTTATTATAAATTGAGATAGAAAATTTTTCTTCGTTTTTGCTGAAGTTAAGCATAATTTTGAAGTGGCTGAGAATCAATTCCATACAATTTTGTATGGAAGAAAGTATTGCTTCTCGTGTCTTTCTCATCGTTGGTGTGCATCTTCGTGATACAGAATAATGCAGTTACTTCGTTATCGTCATCGACCACGCACACAACTTAATCAATCATCTAGGCAAGGAAAAAGCTCCTAGCTTCACCAGTTTCTAAGCAATTTCATGAACTACACAGAAAGCATCGTTGACTTTTATTCTGACTTTTTTATAAAGTTAAAATAGTTGACGCGGTAATAAGTGCAAATTAGTGCCATCATTTAAACAAGTGCTGCAATTATTTTTTCACAAAATGCGGATAGAAAATATGACAGTGATGAGCAGCATGAAGTATACTATTGGCGTTACACTGCAATTTTGGAAAAAAGCGAACATTCCTACGCAACATGATACAAATTGCATACGAAAGTTAAACAAAATTTATGAAAAGGGGGAGAAATTTACAAAAGAACAGTGGAACAGAAGAACAAAACTTGCCGCAAACGAGAACAAGATTTTCGTGACAAAATAGACAATTTTATATATGATATCGCTTCCGCAGACGCTCTAGAGAAAATGAAAATACAGGAAGATAAAGATTTTATTTTGCTTCAGAGAAAGAAAGGTCGCCTAGGAACAATGTCTGGTAAAGATGCAATTATGGCCAAAAAAGAAAAACGTAAAGAAAAACGATTGGATGAGGAAAAAACGCGTGTTGAAAAACATAAAACTCAAGGTATGTAATGCAGAATTATTTGTATATATTTGAGAATATATTTGTATTGTTTTTAAAAAAAAGCAATCGTTGGTAAATAATTTTTTTGCTTACAACCTTGTTGAGTTTTTGAGATGACACAGAAATGGAAAATACTGGGTTGGAAAATTCATTATACACCGATAACATTTCGGACACTGTGAATCATGTCAAAAAACTGAATAGATCACAGACGCATTTGCACGTCGAAAATCAAAATATAACTCGCCGCGGTACAGTCCACTTTATTGACGACAGAATGCTAGCTAGCATGGACAAATGTAAGCCCTCTACAAGAGATGCTATGCATATTATTACTGCAACGACTGCCGCCATTCTTAAAAAAGTGCAAGATGATTCCACTGGCTCCACATTGATAAATTTACAAGATCTTTTCGAACCACGATTCACTCAATGCGAAGAGACTATCGCCGAAGACAAGCTAAGCAGATTATTGATGAATTCAAAGTAAACGATTTTTTATTGAATTTTAGAAATCAGTTTAATCAATTTTACTGTAGATTTCTGAGGTTTTTGTCCTACATTGGAATGGCAAACTTCTTCCTGAAAATAAGGGATTAGAAAAGCAAGATCGATTATCTCTCGTTGTGACCAGTGAACGAATGGAAAAACTGCTGTGCATCCCAAAAATAGAAAATTATTGTGGAGAAAATATGGCTGATACCACTTTAAATTTTTTGCGTAAATGAAAACTTGATGGGTTGGTTGAAATTGTATCTTTTAACACGACAGCTGCAAACACTAGAGTTAATAATGGCGCTGCATTCTTGCTTGAAAAAAAATTGGGACGAAATTTACTTTTTCTTCCATGCTGCCATCATATTAGTAAGTTGTTAGTAAAAGCTATATTTGAATGTAATTTCGAAAAAACATCAAGAGCGGAAGTTCTTCTTTTTAACCGATTTGCAAAGCAATGGAAATATATTAAAGCTGACAACTTCAAAAGCGGTGTTTTGGACGAAGAGTGTTAACAAAATTTAACATCATCTCGAGTACAAGATCTGAAGTACATATTTTTGTCTTAATGCCTTAAAATCTCATTACGTTCGTGTGGATTATAAGGAATAGCGCCAATTTACACTGCATTTTATTGGCGAGCAGGTACCAAATTTTTTTGCAATTTCGTTTGCCATGCCATATCAAAGTGTCTTTATTGCCTAAAAATATTCTTGATTCGTGACCAAGTTAAATTGGCAGCAACAGAATTTAAAGGTCTACGCAGTATTTGCATATTCTTGTACCTGATATATGTTCCATATTAGTTCCGTTGTGTAAATGCTATAGAAGCGCCAAAACAAGACCTTGCAATTGTATAAAAAAACGATAAATCGATAAGGAAGTTTCTAAATCGTTATTGCAAAAAATAAGAAACCATTTGTGGTATTTGTCTGAAGAAGCAGTTGGTCTCTCATTTTTCGATGAAAGCCTCCCGTTGGAAGTAAAACCAAAAATGGTTCGAAAACTTAACACCGGTGATGACGCAGATGAAATTGAAAATGAAAAAGACATACCGGAAAAAAAAGCTGAAATAATCGAGGATATCTCACTAATAAATCTAACAAAAGAGCATATCTCACTTCGTCTCTTCAAGAACAAAGCGATTTTTTTCGATTAACAATCAATTCAAGCTTTCTTCAAACGGACCCTTCTAAATGGCACGAAAGGTGGATTTCGTAACATCTTACAAAAAATCTTATCTCATAAGCACAACACTACGAACTAACATAAAGCATATTTATGTATAAAGTTTCGCACAACACTACGAACTATCATATATCATATTTATATTCCAGTTTTAATAATAAAAATAACTTTTAATTTTTTTACATTACCGGTATTATAAGAATTCAGCTCTATACTAGTTATTCTTCTTTCAGATACTTATTTGGATTAAGCTTTTATATGAAAATGGTATTTTCTTATTTGGAACATTTTTAAAAAACTATTTAAGTTAAAAAAAAATGTTGTAGGTAAGATATATTTTACTGCAAAGGGCAACTTTTATTAGTATAGCTTTTTGTAAAATAAACTGCACGAAAGTTACAATCGACATAAATGTGAAAAAAGTGCATTTTACCAAACTATCGGCTCAACTAGGCACGGCTAAACACCGACGAATCGGACTAAAAAATTAGGACCGTATTTTTGACATATAACCTCATATTTGAGACACGCACATATAAAAAATTAAAAAAAGAAATGTTTGCGGCCAGTCTAATGCACACAGCATTAATGGCAATGTATGCATGCAGTATTAATAAAAATGTATGCATAGAGTACTACTAATTTCCCATGCATACAGCATTAGTGATTATACGGGTACACAGTTCACATGGTCTTGTATGACATCGCCATGCAATATGGAAATGAACTTGCATTTATGCTGGCATGCATACAAAACATCAAACGTATGCGTACATCATCAATGCTGTATGCATGAATGTACTTACTGGGCTGTTACAACAATAAATCGTAGTATATTATTTTCTTGTAAATATTTTTAAGTAAAAGGATAAAAACTAATGTACGCACGGAGTATATCGTCAAGTTTTTATTTATTTTTTATGTTAAATTCTAAAAAAATATTTATCAAATTTATTTAAAAAAAAAAACAAATATTATAATCTTTTATTTCGTTGATATTGGGCAAAACTTACTTAGCCATCCATAAATAATCTTATATTTTTTTTTGGCTGCAGATTCCGAATATATATTGCATTTTTAGAAAAATTTTAAATTTATTTTGAGCTTTTTAAATATTTTGGTAGTTGTATATTACACTGAGTACCAAAGGGGCCATTCAAGAACTACGTAAGGACTACATGGTGAATGGGGAGTCTGGATGGTGATGACGTCAGCACTATTTATTTATTTTTTTACTTTTTCGAATTTTATACAAACTTTAGTCGATTTTGGTTTGAACACATATGGCTATCCTTCTTGTCTATGCTTAAAAACGAAACACATTTTCAGGGATCTTCGATGCATGCACCAATGTATACGTAAGCATGGAATGGGGGGGAGGTTAGAGCTTTGCTGACGAGGGGAGGGGGTAAATAATTGCAAAAAATCTGCTTAATACCTGAACGGCCCCAAAGAGTTCAGAAGACTTATAAAACCATAATTAAACTATTAAAACTTTCAAATTGGTCAGAACCAATACACTTTTAACCTATTAACTGCGGCTCCCAAACGCTTTGTACTTCATGTGCTTTCTTATATTGATCACAGAAACTACTGCATCAAATTTCAACTTTGTATCTTTCACCGTTGTCGAGATATGAGTTGGGTATAAAAATAACCAACCGTCGCACAGAGGGTTAAAACTGAAAAAAGTGGAGATTAATTGAAAAATGAAAATTTGTTTTTTTTTTGAAAATATTTACTACTCGATTAAAAAGCACAAAATTGTACATTACTACTGAAAGTTTCAATTTTATGTGTTGTTTAATTTTTCTGCTGCATAGCTTTAAAGTTAAGAAATTTTTCGTTTTTTCGGGAACAGTTTAACAAATTGAAATTTGACATAGTTCAAAAATTAATATTTTTTTTTTTGACATCAAAAGTGATATTTTGATTATGGAGCCTTCAACTTCAGGTATTTAAGCTTGAATAAAAAAAAAATGGTTAAAAATTATTGTGTATAAATATGAAAGCAAAATTGTTTTAAGTATGTCAAAATTTGCGCTGTTTTCGAAATATATGTGGAGTTTTAAATAGGAATACCGTATCATTAAGTAGAAATGAAAATTTTGTATTGAACTTGAATATCTAAGCTTATTCAGCAATAAAAAGTTGCTCGTTTTTACCCGAATCATTTTTATTTCATAAATCATGATGGTAGTCACTCTTACAAAAACAAAGACTATTGTCTTTAAATTATTTTCTCATGTGACTATAATGAAAGTGACCAGGTCGACGGAGAGGAGTATGACGACTTTGGGCATCAGGAGGAATATTAACAAATTCAGAAATATTTTGCTACTCGTTTATAATATTGTTATGAATTTTGTTAAAAAAATAATAGGAATGATTTTCGACTGAGCCGAAGTTTTGAACTTTTTTATAATATTGATGACATCACTTTGTAGGCGTGGTTTTTTCCAACTTCTGCGAATTTCAAATTTAAAATGCATTTTAGTTATTAAAATTATTTATATTATGCAATGAATTAATTTTTGAGGAATTTATGAGGGTTTTTCTATTTAGATGACGTCATTATGTATGGGAAGTAGGAGTGGTTTTAATCTGATTTTGCTGAAGATTTTGTCATAGTTAGAATTTGTATTGAAGATGAAAACTTAGGTGCAAAATTTCATGGATTTTTTTTAATTTTTGTAGATTTTGAAGAGATCTTACGTTTAAAATAAAGTCACTCTGTATGGGAGGTAGGCGTGGTTTTCATCCAATTTGGCTCATTTTTTATCTGAGTCTTAACATTTTAGATACAAGCTTATATATCAAATTTCATGACAAACGCTGATACCCAATCTGATTAAAAGAAAAGTCAAAAATTCCCTTCGACCTCTAGGTGAATTAATCTCCATTTTTTCAGCCCACTGTGCGTGGTTAATGTGCTCTAAATGGGGGCAAATTCATTCTGCAACGACTGTACAGTTTAATATTAGGAATTTTCTATCAATAAAAGGTATAGTTGGTTAATTGGATAAGAGAGCTTTTCCATTTTTTTAATATATTAAATTATTTACAAATGATAATAACACTAATTTTCTGATTTTTAAACTTAATAATTTTTGACTTTGAAAATGTAGTAGTGAACGTAAAATGTCTTGGCATACTATAAAAGCAATTCATAGCTCTATGTTTTGTTAAAGCAACAAACAAAAAATTAAACACTTAGCTGTTACCAATCCTGAGATATAATCAATTCTGCAGAAATATTTTCATGGGTAAAAAATGCCCAACTTCGGCTAATGGGTTAAAACAATAAAATAATAAAAAGGATACGATACAAAGTTTAATTTAGTAAGTATAAAAATTTATATTTTTAAAGCCATATCGATTTTCAAAAAAACACAAAAACTCAAACGCAAATATATACATATGTAACCTTTCAAAAGTTACCGAATTTCGATCACCCAGGGAGCAAAATCTTTCACTTTGCTGCGTAACCAACGGCACAAAATTTTACAATTGGAAAAAAAATTTATATAAGGATTTGCATTTTAATAACATCATAAATGTGCTGAATGCAAATAATACTTTAGAACCGGACCATCGACAAATTGTTGCTTCAAAATTGGAAGTCGTGACTCAAAAAAACATTTTCCTTTTTGAAAGTTAGTTTTTTTAATTAAAAATGTGTTACTTTTTTCAAAATGAATTGTTATTTTAATATATATAAAATCCTTACATTAGTTTTTGTTGTTCTATTAAAAAAAATCTGTAGAATAAATTCATTAAAATTTTTTTCATTGGTGGGAATGTCGAATGATGAAAAATAGGGGTATTTTGTGAATCACTGCGGGAAAACCAAAAAATGAGTTGGTAACCCTTTTGGGGACATAAAAAGTGCAGCATTTCAAGCTTAAAATACTTGCTAAGTTAAAACAACATAAATTTTAGAAAGTAAAATGTAACTGTATTGTTGGATCCTTTAAAAGAGTATTTAATGTAATTAAAAGAGTTAATTACTCAGCACAGGGAGTGTATTTAAAAAAAAAAATAATTTAATTAGTGTGAGTAATGCCTTAAAAACAGCAATTTTCTCTGAGCTAAAAATACCTACTGAACAATTTTGTTTGTATTTCGGAAAAAACACGATCAGTCAAATACACACAGGTTGATAGAAAAGTATTGAAAGTGACACTTGTAATCATCTTTCGTTTAAGTACACAAAAAATTGTATTTCGATATGTCAATTCATTCTTTGTTTACAAGCCATTTGCAGTTGATCCTGCAGTCCTGCAGTTGATCCAAAAAACCGAACATCGTGCAGTGATAAAATTCTTTGTTTTGCAAGGTTTATCAACAACAGAAATTCATATAAAATGGTGAAAGTGTTAATGGAATCAGCTTCTTCATTTCCAACTGTGCATCGATGGGTTTTAGAGTTTAAACGTGGTCGTACAAGCGTTGTAGAGGGACCACGTAGTGGACGTTCAAAAAGTGCAACAACACCAGAAATCATTGAGCAAGTGAATGAAGTGTTTGAAGTCATTTTAAATCAATTTTGACTAAGCGTGAAATTTCTGATTCCTAGGCATCTTAAAATAACGAGTAATCCATATTTTACATTAAGAATAACATATGAAAAAGCTGTTAGGAAAGCTAGTGCAGCATTCGTTAACAATTCAACAAAAACTGGATCGAAAACAAATTTCTCCGTGTAATTTGAAGAGTTTTAAGCAGAATAAAACAGATTTTGTGCGTCTTTCTATACAAAAACAAGTAAAGTAAACAATTAAAAAAAAATTGACCATTTCAGCCCTAGAAAGGACTTTGACCGAGCTTCTATTGATCAATTGTGTTGTGCGTGTTACTAAATGTTTGAACACAAATGATCGAGAACTGGACTTACGAGTTTAATGCCGACTCCGAACGGCTTATGTCTCAAGAAGCTTTATATGTCAGTTCTTACTCTCAGAACAGAAAAATTAATTCAATTGAAAAAAATTCTGTCTGAGCTGGAATTCAAACCGAGCTATCGCGATTCTATAGCTTAGGGGCCACGTGACTAGGCCGCCACTAACAGTAAAACAATTAGCTCTGAATATTATTACAATCTTTTGGATCAGCTGAATAAAAAAATATGTGAGCAGGTCTTTTACCTGCTTGCGGCAAAATATGTTCCTCATTCAATTTTGCCAGTCACTTTCGAAATTGCTACCATTCCCAGTTGTGGGACACCTCTTGTAACTGGTTATGGTACACCTTGTTTTTTGCATTTAAGGTATGCGTTTGACTTGCAAACTGTTAAATATTATCGTTTTTGTCAACATATCATATCTAACTTGTGTTTTCTTGGATTTTTTTCGCATTTTTAGCCATGTCAATTCCAAAGCAACGGGAATTCGTCCATACGACCGAGATGCCTCCTCCGATGATGACTTTGTTCAATCAGTTCAGCAGGATCGGGTTGCTGAAGAAAATTAGCGTCATCGTTGTTGGACGTGAGGAGGAAGTGGTCTCAACACCATAACCCTCCACATCTAGAGGTTCCACATCTTTTGTATTTCTTTTGTATGAAATTGCCAATGAGTGCAAACAGTGAGTGCATGTGAAGTACGCTGACTTGCAAACCAGCTATCTTACATGCACTCTAGGATGGTTTTTTTGCACTTTTTCTAAATATTTCCAGATTTTTGCAGCTTCAACACTTCCTTGTGACCCAGGGACTACACTAAAAAGAATACGTATCTACTACTTCTTAATCCTCTTTATTATAAACAAAAATCATTCGGGTATTATTCACTGATCATAGCCTTAAGCCTGAAGTACAACAGAGCGAGAGTGCGATGCGAGAATGCGATGCGATTGTATAACGAAATCTCGCTCGCATTGCCCTCGCATATAATGTACAATGAGAAACGCAAGTTTGGAAGGCACCAGAGTTGTGTCGGAGATAAATAATATTTTGCTGAGTAGTGCCTAAAATGTAACGAAAAATAATATTCGCGAAATTTAAGTTGCTGGCTTGGCCGGATATTTAGCTCGGAATGAACTAAGAAAGCATCGAAACCAGCGAGCAAGAAGATAGTGGGTCCGACCCATCTATCAAGACCGGGATTATTGCGTTTGGTTCTTCCTTTTTAGCAACACCTTCTCAGAAATGTTTTTTATTGTTACATTGAAATAAATGTAATAGTTTAGGACTATTTTAATATATTTTATTATTTTAATCTGAGTTTTTGAAGAAAATTGTTAAATAATCAGATTGTTTATTATTTTCAATAGAATTTTTATGACAGCTGGTCATCGCATGCGTCATTTTTGAAATTTTCGAAAATGCCTCGCACCGCACAAGCGCATGGCAAAGCATTGAAAATTGCTACATAAAAACTCTGCTTATGAAAATCCTCTGACAGCTCGTGCGAGATTTTTACGTTGTCTCGCAACGCACTCTCGCTCTATTGTACTTCAGGCTGTACTTCTCAAAGCTATCTAATGAAATTAATATTTTTTCTCAAAAATATTTTGTTATATATTCATACTTATTTTATTATTCCAGTTACATTGTACATATGTCTTAAAATTCGGTCAGTGACTTAAAATTCAGGCCAATATTAAAAAAAAAATTTATAATTCTAAGTTTTTTTTATGAAATCGTGCAAGTAGTTTTTCACTTTTACTAGCAAGTTTTATTAATTTTGGCGAATTGCATATAAAACTACAGGGTTGCCATTATTCGAAGCGCCCATTTTATTTTTAAATAAATCAAAGAAACCACAATTTTTTGTCTGTTCGTCATAAATATCATTTAATTGGGTTCAAGTAGATTTGCTTACATTATTTCTTGAATATGATATCTCGTAAATGGTCGCCATTGGCCTCTACGACATATTGTGCCCGTTTTGCAGCATTTTCCATGGTTTTCTTCAACATTTCGATGGGAATGGCGGTTATTTCTTGACGGATGTTGGTTTTCAGCTCTTCTAGGGTCTTTGGCTTGTTGACGTTAACCTTTGATTTCAAATAACCCCACAAAAAGAAGTCTGGAGGCGTTAAATCTGGTGATCTTGGCGGCCAATCGAAATCACCATTTTTTGACATCAAACGGCCAGGGAACAATTGCTTCAAAAAATCGATTGTAGTGCGGCTTGTGTGTGGTGGCGCGCCGTCTTGTTGAAACCAGAACTGCCTGATACGCTTTCGACGAACGATTGGCATGAAAAAATTGTTTATCATATCGCGATAACGCTCCTGATTGACAGTAACTCTGTGGCCATTATCATCTTCGAAAAAGAACGGCCCAATGAGCATTTTAGCACAAACGCCGCACCAAACAGTGACTTTTGCATCGTGAAGAGGTACCTCTTGAATCTCTTGTGGATTTTCAGTGGCATAAATACGGCAATTTTGTTTGTTTACCGTTCCGTTCAACTGAAAATGAGCTTCATCGCTCATGATAATTTTATGCCAAAATTGCTCGTCTTCTTCAGCCATTTCGATGACTCTTTGGGCCCATTCCAATCGACGTGGCTTATCGGTAGGCAACAATTTGTTTACCAATTGAATTTTGTACGGAAACAAATTCAAATCAACACGTAAAATGCGTTGTAAAGTGGATCGGGGAATGCCGAGCTGCTGAGAACGGCGATTTTGGGATGTTGTTGGTGACTGCTCAATACTGGCTCGTACGGCTGCAATATTCTCATCCGATCGCCTTGGTCGCTTTTTATTTGGCCTCTTTGGGTTACCAAGAGTATTACCAGTTGTAAATCTTTCATACAAACGATAAATTGTTTTCTTGGAAGGCGCACTTTTCACTTTATTTATTTTTTGAAAGCACGTTGAGTTTTCACTATTGACTTGTTTTGTTGAATGTAAATTTCAACAATTTTAGAGCGTTCGCGTGGCGTGTACTGTTCCATTGTAAGCATTTGCTTGGAATGACGCTTCAAACGCGGTATGTCATTAGTCGATTTGGCATCACTGCGGAAAGTTACAGTGTTGCCAGATGGGCGCTTCGAATATTGACAACCCTGTATTATGGGTTCATGTACAATTTTGAAAAGATGTGAGTCTAGGCTTTTAAATAAGCTCTATATCTACTTTTTAAGTTTTTAAACAGACTTTTTGGTATTGCGAAAGTTAGCCCTTTTATAAAATAAGGTAATAAAAAATTAAATCTCCAATAACATTTTATTGTGACAAATATATTTAAGGCAGGTTTTTTTTATTTTATCAAAGTTTAGCTTTATACTAAAAATATTATTTGTTGTGCCATTTAATCAAGAAAACTCAACATTAATTAATTTTTTTACGTAATATTGCCTTAAATTATTATTTTCTGAATTTTAAGATAAGAATCAATCCTGTAACTGGATTATTAAAAAAGTTGAGAAAATGTAGTAATTTCTTTAGTAGCTTTGAGAAGTAAGCCATAGATCAGTGAATAAAAACAGAATATTAATGAAATGCTTTTTTATAATAAAGAAAATAAAAAAGTGGTAGATTCGTTTCTTTCAAAAAATTTTTTTAAAATTTCGAGCTTTTATTTTCCATGAACCTTAAAAATTGATTTTTCCCCATACAAATCGTGTGGAAAAACTTACATTTAAAAGCGCCACCTCTAAACCTTAACCGATTTTTTTTTAGACTTATATAGTTGGGTCCGTAGTATATATACATATATAAATAGTGGCGACCGTAGCCTAGTGGGCAGAGTGCGTGGCCCCTAAGCTAAAGAACCGCGGTAGCTCGGGTTCAATTCCAGCTCAGACAGAAAGACAGGTCGTCACCTCTCTGCAGACAATGGCAAACCTCAGAGAGTAAAAATTGCCAACAGCTTCTTGAGAACATAAGCCGTTTGGAGTCGGCATAAACACGTAGGTCCAGTTCTCGGTCATTTGTGATCAAACATTTAATAACTCGCACAACACAATTGATCAATAGAAAATAGGTCAAAGTCCTTCCAAGGGCTGAAATGGCCAGTTTATTTTTTTATGGGTCCTAGGGTCCTAAAGAAGAGCTTAAGCTGCAAAAGTTAAGCTCGATTTAAAAAAAATAACCTTAATGCCTACTTTGCACTTCTTATTTGGTTGATGAATAACATGAAAGAAGCGTCATTTTCTGTTGTTTTTTTTTATGTCATTGAAGGCTTTTTAAATAAATAAATTTTGTTATTTTTCGTATTTTTTGTAGCTTTTCTTAGTATTTTTAGTGAATTTTAAGAATTTTAAAGGTGTCCCACAACCAGGTACAAATTTTTTCTGGTTGACTAAATCAATCTAGTTAGCAAAAATTTAACTTATTTTATAAGCTTTACACAGCTATGCATATGTTCACAAATTATATACTGGATCAAATTTTATGAGCGAAAAACCTAACGTGTCCCATAACCGGAGACTCTCCCTATATTCTTTTTGAACAAAACCGTCAAATCTCGTTAGAGCACCTGTCATATGGGATGGAAATCTTCAGTTCTATGTTTTATATTCAAGGAGTTGATAGGTAAGCTTGATTTTCTTTTTAAATTTACCCATAGCAGGTCTCCAGTACAAGAGAGGCTCAAAAATGCACAAAAATTAAATTCGGGGGACGCCACAATTAGTAAAGGCCAAAAAAAAGTATGCCAATCAAAAGTATTTTTTATAAACTATTAAATTTTTCTACTGGAATTGAAGATCAGATTTTCGATACACTCTAATAAATATACTAAAATTCACATTCGTTCATTTTTGCTTTCAATACTTTTCAACCAACCTGTATATTATGATCTGAAAATGACTGCGGAATTTTAATTTTTAATGCTTTATAAAATATTGCTCACACAATAATATAATATTTTGTAGCCTACGTGTGTTTCTTTCATGCTTTAATGTTGTTACTCTTCTTGCCAATATAAACAGTAAAGAATGCAAAATAACAACAAAAATATTTGCATAATTTTGTTTTTAGAATATCTTAAATAACGTAACATATTTATATAAATATTTTCTAACATACAAAAGTATTTGAACATTCCGGCGATTTAAATTAAGTACAAACGGAAATATCGTGCCGAAAATATCAATGGTAAAACGTCTGAAGTTAGTAGTTGTGGCATTTTTTTACCATGTAGCTGCACGCATATTTACTCGAATGACCCAACGTCAATTTTGTCAAATAAAAAGAATGACTTGTTAACGGCCAAAACTTAATGGATAGCGCTTAAAAAAAAACACAATTAGAGCATTTACGTTTGCCTTGCCGGATGGCAAATCCAGGGTGATTAGGGTTAAAAACATTCGATATAAGCTTAACTGGATTGCAAAGTGCCTCAATTAAGAAATTTGTTTAATGTTTTTCTTTCGATTTCAAATTAATTCAAATTGCTACAATAGACAGACAGCCTGAATGTTATTCAATCATCAGCTACAAGCGCAGCGCACTTATTTATTACTTTCACTCTTCATTTTTTAGCTTGGATAGCTATTTTTTGTTTTGACTTTTGTTCTATCTCGATACGCAATGCAATGCAATTAAAAGTTAGCTTGTTCGAATGTCGCACAGTGGTTTCATCTAATACAAAAGTTGGAATAGAAAAATAGAAGTCGTCGTAGACCAGTACGATTTGTTATATAAATTGAGATTGTGTTTTTTAAAATGCAAGCATTAAAATGCATAAGTATAGAAAAAATAAAATATTTTCCTTCCATTCTAAAATGTTACCAACATTTGTTTTTACAAGTTTTTACTATAATAACATTGTTAATGTTGGAATAAAGTAGAAATAGTCGTCGCAGTATTGAAATTTTTAAGATCACAGAATTTTTGATTTTTTTCTTTTTGATGGACTTCACACAGGTCCATTTGGCTTTGGGAAGTGGTAAATAGTTTTGTCTGAAAAAAATTTCTTTTAATTGAGAAAGCAATAAAAAAAGTATTTTATAAGAAATATTTATTCTTTTTATAACATTTCTAGTTTATACCCGGAACGCTTTGCTTCGTTTAAAGCTTATCTCCCCAAAAGTGGGAGTAATTATTGTGAAGCCACGCCCATTTTTGGCACCGTTGCCGACAGTAACCATGCGAGCTAAATTATTAAATTTTAGTCCAGTAAGACCCAAATCGTTTGAAATATTGAATTTTTTTTTATTTGTGGGTGACAAAAGAGGGCGTGGCATAATTTTCCTAACTATCTGGTAATCGAAACAAATGACTGCTAAAATTTCAACTCAATCGACCCAGTAGTTTTGGAGTCTGTAGCCATTACACTTTTGCTTTTAGGAAAATGGTCTAAAATTAAGACTCGATTTATCTTAGAAATTGTTTCAGAAATAATTTTTTGAAGCATATCTTATATCTAAAATTTTCAAAAAAGAAACAAAAATCGCAAAAAGAAAAAATATTTCATTTCGTCTTGAAACCACTGTGCGTCGGTTGTACTTTGGAACAATTAAAATCGTTTGGGCGAATGGAGAGTAAAATATTTATGGCAGCACAGGGAGAGACATATACATACAACACACTAAAGATGTCCAAACCAAAGATAGATGAGATGATATGCAAGAGCAAGGGCAAGGACAGAACGAACATAAACAGCAATCTACGCTAGATATTTACATAGGTTTACATGTTTGCTATTTCAAATAAACAACCAAGTATCTATGTAAAATCTTACAAGAAGAAAAACCTATTGTATCTGCCTGCATCTTATAACATTTCTGATATCGGCAAAGAACTTACAATACTTAGTTCAGCTTTTACACTTAATGACTCGACCATATTGTTGTATATGTGTATTTTTTGTTGTTGTTTTTATTTGTTGATTATAATAATTTTTAAACTTGATTAAGTATTGCTTTTGTTATTTTGGAAACGTTGACAGTTTTTAGCGTTGGGTTAATGTTGGCTTGATTTTCGAGTGTGTGTGTATATTTTTGTTTCTTTTTACTGGCAATACGAGTATGATTAATGCAAAAATAAAAAAGTTGATTTTTATCTCCAAAAACAGAAAACAGACGGACACTCCCCAGTCCAAAAAACTAGCACGTGCACAACCTACGGCACTGCACAACAACCTTCTCAAAGCGCGCACAATTTATACTGAGCGTAACCAAACCAAGCCAAACCAAACCAAAAGCAAGAGCCCACCACATAAAAGCTTTCTACACATCAAGCGAGTTCTCAAATTCTTATCATGGATGTGCCAAGTATAGTATTATTCCACTGAAAAATTAATAAACTCAGATAAAAATTAGTAGTTTTTTGATGTTTTTTTTTTTAATGTAGTAGAAATGAAGAAATGTAAGATTTATTTAGGGGGGAGCCTCGTTCAAACGACTGTCTTTTTTTTGTTTATATAAAATTGGAAGCATTAATTCGATCTTTATAAATAAATAATTAAAAAAAAAATAGTAAAAAAATTATAAAAAATAATAATAATAATGACGAGGAAAAATTTATAGCTTGAATAATACAAAACGGCTGCTCGAACTTGGCTCCTGATATATGCGCTGCGGAACGTCAGGTCCTTGTAATTGGCTCTATGATTTATCTTCTAAAGACATAACTCCTAGTGAATTAAGTCGTAACGCTAGTTCTCCAAACTTTTAATGAGAAAAGCCTAATGTTAGAAACTAAGTATTTTTGTATTAATTTTATTAAAAATAATAAAACAATATCACTGCACCTAAAATGGTTTGCCCTTGTAAGAAATGTTGTGTTTAACAAGGCAAATCCTACAAAGCAAATGTAATAACACCTAACATTAATAAAAAAAACTCCTTAAATTAAAATATATTAATAACTCCTACTTAGGGCTTATTTCACTCATCAATTTTAAGGAGTTCTTTCATAATGGAACAACTCCTAACACTGAAAATGAAATAACTTCTTATTTTTAACCGACTTCAAAAAGGAAGAGGTTTTCAAGTTGAATGGTTTTTTTTTTTCTAAATGCATGTACTACATCGATAACTCCTAAAGTACTTTCCCGATTGCCGCAATTTTTTGTCAACAGACAGAGGCATTTGACGCGGAGGTGCCCGTCTAAAAGTACTTTAGTCTAAATAAGTGGGCGTTATTCGACACAGGGGCGTAGCAGTATAAGAAAAACTCTGTATATCGGATAATATTAACACTAGAGTACTGAAATTTAGTGCAGGGGTAGGCAAAATTATTAAAAATTATGTTAAAGTGGGCGTTATGCGAAAAAAGGCGTGGTAATATAAGGAAGACGCTGTAACTCAAATAATATTGACTCTAGAGTACTAAAATTAGGTACAGGGTAAGCATAATTATGAAAATGTACGGTGAATAAAGTGGGCGTTGTTGGACAAAAGGGCGTGGCAATATAAGAAAAATAATGTATCTCAGTTAATATTGACACTAGGGTACTGGAAATTGGTACTGGAGTTGGAACAATTAAGACAAACTACTGTAAAGAAAGTGGGCGTTATTCGACAAAGGCGTGGCAATATTAGAAAAACGCCGTAACTCGAATAATATTGAAACTAGGATACTGAACCTAGGTACAGGGGTAGGCATAATTATGAAAATGTGCGGTCAAGAAAGTAGCCATCGTTGGACAAAAAGGCGTGGCAATATAAGAAAAATACTGTACCTTTAATATTGACACTAGGGTACTGGAAATTGGTACTGGGGTTGGAACAATTATTACAAACTACTGTAAAGAAAGTGGGCGTTATTCGACAAAGGCGTGGCAATATTAGAAAAACTCCGTAACCCGAATAATATTGACACTAGGATACTGAAATTTGGTACTTTATGAAAATGTACGGTCAAGACAGTGGGCGTTATTGGACAAATCGGCGTGGCAATATAAGAAAAATATTGTTTCTCAGTTAATGTTGACACTAGGGTACGAATATTCGTTACAAGAATGGCAATAAATGTTATCATAATCTCTAAAAAATAAGAAAGAAATAAAAACTTTTTCAAAACCACTACAAAGTAAAAAATAATTTCAAATTACATGAATTAAGATTGTGAGCTTTAGATCAAGTAAGTTTTCAAGAAGGCAACAACAACAATAACAACAACAACTCTGTATAGAGTCAATCACTTAGCTGACTAGACAGTCTGTTTCGGAAATCGCTACATTTTCCTCTTCAGTAGTCCTTGAGTGATTAAGCTGTGATCAACTCACTGTTTAAACTAGCATATGAATGTGCAGATTTTGGAATTCATTCCTATGAATTGTATGGCTGCTAATCATATGACATTGCAAAGCAGTAGGCTTAATCACTCAAAGACTACTGAAGAGGAAAATGTAGCGATTTCCGAAACAGACTGTCTAGTCAGCTAAGTGATTGACTCTATACAGAGTTGTTGTTGTTGTTGTTGTTGCCTTCTTGAAAACTTACTTGATCTAAAGCTCACAATCTTAATTCATGTAATTATTCAATAGATCATAAAAACTAATTAATTTCAAATTACTTTTCACATTAGTTCTTGGTCAAATTTGATAAATTATTAATGTATAGTATTAAATTGGAAATATAATTATTATAATTTTTTTTCTATTTTGTATTATCATAAATATATTAATTTCTCCATGAATATAAAACCTTTAAAGTCGGCGCTCATATAATCAGACTTTTATAAAATAAAAGCTCCGGCTTTAAAAGTTTTATATTCATGGATAAATTAATATATTTATAAGAATAATACAAAAAAAAAATTATAATAATAATATTTCCAATTTAATACTATATATAAATATATTTTTAAATTTGATCAAGTACTAATATGAAAGGTAATTTAAAATTATTTTTTACTTTGTAGAGGTTTTGAAGTTGGTTTTTTTTTTTTGTTAAAATGTTTTTATGGAAATAAATCCTTATTTTTTAGGAATTTTTTTCATATAAAATAACTCCTAATTTTGAAACTAGGAGAAACTAGGATTTCTAGCTTTATAAGCACACTAATGCACTTAATATATATATTAGGGTGGGTCAAAAAATTCATTTATTTTTTTTCAAAGTGATACGGAAAAATGGGTTGCTAGACACCTTAAAAAAATTCTCACCAAATATAAGCTCTTAATTTCAGTAGGAAGATGCTCCGCATCGCAGTTTTTTTACCAGTCCAATAGAAAAGAATGCATACCTCATCATTAATTGATTGTAGAGAAAAATGTTTTCGAAGAATTTTGTAGGAAATTTAATGCTCTACAAAAAAAGTATCCCACTTTTTCCGTGAACCTCACCCATTCAAATATTGAAGATTTAAGTTTGATTATTTTAAGACATTTTTGTTCATGAATTTTATAACTCGACAATAAATGATTATTATAAAATGCGCAATACAAATTTTTGCAGGAAATCAACTGCTCTATAAAAATAGTATCAAATATTTTGGCGATTAAATTAAGCTTCAAACTTTGATGTGTACTGATTTGAAGAATTTTTGATTAGATAATCGAAAAATTTCAATTTTATTTATAAGTTTTGAGAAAATTTACACGAATTTTAGTTTTATTAACTGAGAAACCTCAAAATAATTTTCAAGTTTTGTTATGAGTCAACATTTAAAAAAATAAATTGTACATTATTAATCGCTTAGTTAAATATTTATTAATAAATATAGCAAAATTTTCATTGTAAAAATATTATGATATGTAAAATAAAACTCAAATAATACTTATATTAATGATAAAAAATTAAATTTATATGAAATTCATAAATTAAATTGAAATTTTCGATTATCTAATCAAAAACTCTAAAAATCAGTACACATGAAAGTTTGATGATGAACATCTTCTGAACGCTTAAGTTAATCGCCAAAACATATGATACCATTTATATAGTATGATTTTTTTGACCCACCCTTATATACATAGTAGGAAAAACCATAATTTTGTGGCATTAAGGCAATTTGTTCAAAGTAAAAATTATTATAACAATTTTAGTAGGCAAGTAGCCAATCTGTACAAAATTTCAAGTCGATCGAATTTTGAGCAACATTTCCGGCGCACACTGGGGCCGCCCCTTTAAGCAGTAGACCGGGTCGGTCTCCATTCAAGAAAAAGGAAGTGTTTGATAAACTCGTTCTAAAATATTGTAGAACCCTCCACGAAAGGATTTCGCGATGTGTTAACCCTTAGGCTAGGTGTAATTTTTTTTAAAAAAGTGCTTTTTTGAGCAAAAGCCCACTTATTGTATGGACAAGTTTTTTGTTTCTATGAATTGTCCTAAGCAAAAATAAAAACCAAAAAATTAATACTATAAGTTTAAAATAATTTTGAGAAATCTGCTCGTTTAAGATTTTTTGAGACTTTTTTGTGATTTTTTCGATACGATTTCGACTTCAATCGCTATAACTACGTAATTTATAGTCCGATTGTTGTTGGTTAACACAGTTGGAAAGGTGGTAAAATTCCCTACCGCAATCTAGGGCTAACTTGTACATTTTGGTACAAAGGTAACACATTGGGGACGGAGAAAGAGATCCTTGCCTTCAAAGGACTCAGTTGGTAACGTAACTATTTTCTATATTATTTTTAATTTTTTGTATAGTGTATCTATCTGATTACCTTTTTAATAAATTAATCTTATCAAAATCGAACTATTTTTGTTAGCTTGGCAGTCATTTGAACCAAAATTCAATAAAATAATAAAAATTATCCGAACTTTTTAAAAAAATTTTTTAAAACTTTTTTATACAGACGGTAATATTTATTGGAACCTTATGTTTTGAATTTTTTGTTTTTGACAATTCATAGAAACAAAAAACTTGTCCATACAAAAAGTTGTTTTTTTTTTAAAAAAATTCACTTTTTTAAAAAATTCCAGCCAGCTTAAGGGTTAACACATCGCGAAATCCTTTCATGGAGAGTACTGCAATGAGCCAAGGAATATTTTTGACCGAGTTTATCAAACACCCGGGCTATTAAGTAGGTGCTCCAAATTCTGAAATCACTTTCTTTCCATCAAACTAACTTGAATGACATCTATACTTTTGCATCAAATTTTTGACGAATTAACACATTGATAGCCTATTTTTAACCCATTGGTGACCAAATTTTTTGTAATGAAGTCTTACGCAAAACTTATTGATTACCTTATTATTGTGCAAATTAAAATGGATGCAACCCATTCGCGACCTTGACTTAACCTATTAGTGATCATGATTTATCCCATTAGAAACCATTTTTTTTTATAAAAACTTACACCAATCAAGTTTATGTATACTTTCATACAAAATAACTTGTTTATAGCCTTGTTTTAGAGCACTAGTGAACAGAATAACATCAATTAAACAAAATACTGGCGGCAACAAGACTGGTTGGCGGCAGTCAAAAACACTTGTTTGTCGAGTAGTTTTTATAATTTTATTTTTATTTTGACAAAAATACCCTACATATCCCACATATCCTAAATTTGTAGCTCACTATTTATTGTAAATTACACATGTATACTGTAATTAAATTAATATGTTATAAAAAAAGCCTAAAGCATAATTTTGTTTATATATCTGTATTTTTATAACGCTTGAGTGTGTAGTGTGGAAAACAATGCGCTTTTTGGAATTGTTTAAATACCTGCATTCTTTTTTTATTCATAAGTCGTCGTAAAAAATAAACAATTAAAGTTCGTAATTAAACATAATCAAATTTAACAAAAAGTATATGCTTTCCAAAAGTGAACTTTTTAAAATAACGTTTTTAAAAAAGGCGCAGCGTAATTTTGGTTTTGAACTAGGATTATCAATACAAAAAGACCATATTTTATTGAAATACTATTAGATTAAAAAACACTTTGCGCATTTAAAAAAAAAAATTACTTAAACATTGTATTGCAAATAAATAGAGGTAAGTTTAGTTTTTTGAAAACTTAAAATTTTTCAAAACAAATAATGGCAAAATAAGTCCAACGAAAAAATATGAAAACTTAATTTTAACCTTTAACTATGGACGTGGGGCCTCTACATATTCGCGATTTCCGAGAATCACATGGTTTTCCCCTACCTACTTGGATAAGTAGTAGTACAGAATACAGTACTTCTAGTTGTTAAACGATCGTGAAGAGACAAGGGTTAGCGGTCAAGTGATTAGTAAGTAAATAATAAATAAATAATAGTAATAAATAATATAATAAATAAAAATAAATAGATAAAACTTCACGTCCGTACTTATTGGATAACAACTGCAAAACACAAAATCACGACATCTTTTATCGTTTTCTTACAGTAACAACTTGAATTGCTCATTAGAATTTCTCAGTTGTGGAAAAAAGTGTCATATTTGGACACGCATTTCTTCCAACAGAAAAACGCTAAAAACTTAAAAGTTACTCTCAGATACATAATTTAATGAAGAATATAACAGGCTTTTTTCAAAAAAAAAAATTTTTAAAAATTAAATTTTGTGCACACTTGGCCCCAGTGTGCGGCTTAAAAAAATTTTATGATTATAATGTGCTTAAAAAAAATATTGTACATTTTTGATGCTTTTTAGGACGAACTTTCATTTTTTGTATTCGAGCGATTTTTAAATTTTTCTGTTACTTTTTATTTTCAGTGTTTGACAAAAATGATGAACTTGTTTCTAGAGCTAACGAGTCTTAACGCGAAATATACTTCTATGGTTAGTTTACAAAAAGTTCGTTATTGTTTATATTAGGTTAGGTTGACGCGGCAGCCGTTGCATGTGCGTGAAAAATACCGGACATACTTCGGCTCACTTAGACAAACAAGGTTCATTGTGATACCGCTGCACACTTGCCCTTTAGTCCGAGTGGAACCGCATGGGGTTTTTGTGCAGCTTATTAGACGTTTGACGCTTGTCCTTGACAGGTCGTCAAGCTTGGAAAAGAAGAATAACCTCAGATATTTGTGGCTTCTTCTGTGGACAGGGACATAGAAGGTGGGAGATGGTTTCTTCCTCCTCCTCGTCCCTGCTTCTTCTGCAGAAGCTATTTGCGGTGACTCCAAGTCTGGAGGATTGTCTGCTTATTAGGCAGTGCTCTGTGGTAACGGCCACTAGCGTGGCTACCTCTAGTCTTTCTAGCGAGAGAACGGCTCTTTATCGCTTTGGGTCTAGAGTCGGCCAGATAACCCTTGTTGTTTTGCATGTTGAGAGTTCAGATCATTTTGAGTTGGCTTTAGATGTGATGTACTCGTTGAGCAGCAGTGTGACGCTTTCCAACGGAATGCTCGGTGAGTTCTAAACCACTGAAGTAACCGAGGTACCGTTTCTAGCAAGTTCGTCTGCTTTTGCATTTTCACGTATAACCTTATGCCCTGGTACTCATATTAAACTAATGTTAAAATAGTTTTACATTTGGCTTAGGGCAGTATGGAATTCTTTGGCTACTTAAGAGTTGATGGATACGTGCTCCGTCGATTTGATCTCAGCTTGGCTGTCCAAGAAAATGCATATTTCTCGTTTTGAGATGACAGTCTCTGAGAGCCATGCTTAATTGCCTTCATTTCGACTTGGAAAACACTAAAGTGATCAGGCAGCCTACAAACCAGGGATACACCTAATTATTTTGAGTCGACCCCATACCCGACCTTTTCATTTAATTTTGACCCATCTTTATAAAAGTATAAACACCTGGTTACCACCAGTGTTTCCTAAGTGGAATAAGTGTGCCGTAGTTTCCATCAAAGGAAAGCAGTGGTTTGCATTAATAAGTTCTTGTTGAAATGAAATTGCATTGTAAGGTATAGATGTGTGACCTATTCCCAGGTTTTTCCATACTCCAGTTTCCTTCAGTCTGACCGCCGAACAAGCTGCTGTTTGCCTGGCGACCAAGTCGAGCGGTAGAAGGTGAAGTATGGTTTCTAAAGCCGCAATCGGTGTTGTTCTCAGAGTACCGCTTTGAGCTTTTGGAGCTGGTTCAAATATGTGACCTTATCCAAGGATGGCTACCATAGAAGAATAGGTCTAATCACCCCCGTGTATAGCCAGTAAACGATACGGGGTGGAAAATCCCATCTTGTTGCTATAGCTTTTTTGCAAGTGTACCACGCAACTGTTGCTTTCTTCGTACGGTCAGAAATATTAAGTTTTCAGCTCAGCTTCCTGTCCTATGAGTCCTATATATTTTGCATTATCCGAAATGGACAGTGCAGACCCATTTAGCATGATTTTGTATTTCCTAGTGAAAAGTACCACTTGGTGTCGGTGTAGTTGGCGTAGGCTGCCACTACAAAGCCCTCAATCTTCAGATACAGCAGTGTGTGATACAGCACTACCAGATTCCAGAGGAGTGGAGAAAGCACACAGCCTTGTGGCATACCTCTTGTTACCGTTCTGTAATGGGCACACAGCCTTGTGGCATACCTCTTGTTACCGATCTTACAGCGCTATAAGTACCTAGGCCTGATAAGATTATTCTGCAGTTGTGTAGCTTTTATATGAAATCAGTAATCAGTCTGCAAGATTGTGACATAACGTTATAGAATGTTTCCTTTATGTCTAGGAAAGCAACTAGAGTTAATTAATTATGCAGGAAGGATATTTCGAACAGGAAGGATATTACGACCAGTGAGTGAAGAGCCGTTTTCACGAACCTTCCCTTGCTATATGGATACTGTGATGCCGATAAGAGTGCAGAGTCGATATTGCTGCGAAGATACAGATCTAATAAGCGTTCAAACGTTTTAAAGAGGAATGACTTTAAACTTATAGGTCTAAAATCTTTAGTAGTGGTGTGTGATGTCTTCCCTGCTTTAGGTATAAAAATCACTCATGCTTTATTTAAAGCGTTAGGAGTTATGTCAGCCATTGAATATAATACGAAGCCAAGGCAGAATATAGTTCGAAGCCTCTTGTATTTCTACAGGGTTGTCAATACCGGGATCACGATCATTTTAAAGACCCGAATACCCCGGGATTATTCGATTTGAATCCCAGGATTTTTGAAAACAGTTTTTTTATAGCTTATACAATTTTTCAAACTACCATCACAAATATCCCCCTTTCAATAATAAACGAGCGAACTAACATATATATCTTATATGCGATAAATTAAGGTCTAAGTAAGGGGATAACACCATAAATGCTTTAATTTCTTAAAGATCGTATTCTGATCAAAAGAAGGAAGAATTTTGCTGAGCTCTAAATGGAAAGGGTGTTGTATTTATTTTGTACTTAAATGTATTGACTTTGTTATTTTAATTCAAATGTACTAAAGCCTATAATTAAAGGGGGGCCTTAGGCCAAAGCGGTTAAAATAAAACCATATTTTATAAGATGTTTTCCAAAAATTTTTATTACATACAAAAAAAAAATTTAATTTGCATGTTAATTTAACCTCATCAGCGTCTCCAGATCGCCTGAAAATAAAATGATTTCGAAAAAAGACTCTTGAATGCACATCTTTTAGCAAAATGGAAAATAACGAAAATTATGAAGCGTGGAACAAAATGGAATACCTTCACATTTTTTGTGACTGTATTGTTACGTGTAAAACCTAGACAAATTTTCCAAGACGCTTGCTTTGGTAAAAGATGTGTAGAATTACAAAACAGATTAAAAAAATTTTAATTGGTCGTGTTTAAAGTTACTCTGTTTAGTTAAATTTACTCTGGGACACTAGGTTTTAAGCGCTGAATCTGTATTATTAGCGAAATTGATTTATTGAAGGATAGTTAACAATAATCAATTTACAAAAAAATTAAATTTTCAAAAAATTTTTGCTTAAATAGTGCTTTAAAATAGTTTTATGTAGGAAATTACTGTTAAACCAAATAAATGTATTTGTACATGTATTACAAAAACTATGCTATAAATTACTGAGGATTTATGATAATCAAATTTTATGTTTGGTTTTTTTGCTGTTGAATTGGTACAAATTGTACTTTTTTGTTTTTTGGCAAAAAAATATAACGAAATAAAATTTTGTATTTTCAGATCCCGAAAGTCCCAGGATCGAAAAAACTCAAAAAATTGACATCCCTAGTGAACACCATCAGGCTCTGGTGATTTATAGGGCTTAAGAGAGGGTAAGGTAAAGTTTTTTTGGTTATTTTTTTCTTAATGTACAACAAGTCGAGAGTATTGTGTCAAAGTTTAATGTAAAGAGGAGCAAAACTAATGAAGATACAGCGATTCAAGCGACCGGCCTTCATACTGGGATGTTCGAGTTTAAAAAACTTTAAATTGATTTTCCCAAACATGTAATTTTTAAAGGCGGTGACCACCATCACGACAAAACTACTAAACCGATAGTTTTAAAAATTTGT
This sequence comes from Dichetophora obliterata, assembly GCA_963920525.1. Classification (NCBI taxonomy): domain Eukaryota; kingdom Metazoa; phylum Arthropoda; class Insecta; order Diptera; family Sciomyzidae; genus Dichetophora; species Dichetophora obliterata. Next base: position 309,804,553 of record OY986435.1, read on the forward strand.
ACAGATATTCTATACACAAATTATTTTTAAGTGGCGTCGATTTTTTTAAAATTTTTCAATTAGTATCAATCTTACTATAACAAATTGGTCGATTTTATTGTCAAGAAATTGGCATTTAAATTTTAAAATGATGCAAAAATTGATTAAATAAAATACCTCGTCGTCAATTGAAAGAGAAACTAATTAATTAATCAAAGCAATTTGTTTTTTGACATCAGTGGAATCGCAGTCACCGCAAAAAATATTTTTTCAAGGCACCAGCGGAGAACTGCAATAAATCCGTTATTTCTTTATTGTTTTGCACCAAAATTTTTTTGAAATATTTATCAAATTAAAATATACTTATTTTCAATATAAATCTATAATACCAATGTGTCATAAAAATTCTTGAAAATATGCCTTTTTTGACCGCACAAACTTTACCCCTCCTCCCCCCTTCAAACTATTTACCGCCCATTTTAGTTTCCTATGCCTCTGATATTTCTTCAATTCCTTCACAGAATTGTTTCCAAAGTGATCTTTAAGCTTTGCTGGTTTCAGCTTTGAAAGTTTTGAGGGCTACCTTGTAGGCTGCCCAATCAAGATTAGCTCTCGAGCGCTTAGTCGCTTTAAAGAGCCTTCTACATTCAGTCCTAAGCTCATCTAGTACGGAGGACCACCACTTCGGTTTAAGCTTCCCCTTTGTTGTTCTTTTAGGACCTGAGGAAGCAAGAGAGCAATTCATTGTTTTAGTAAGTGCATCGACTGGATCGTCTAGATCAGCTGCCGATTGTGATTTGTCAGTCGATCCTGAAGGCAAAGATTTTGTCAAAGCCCTCTTATTTTTTGCTACACTGCACTTTCTAGGCCTATATCTACCTATATTATTGGCTACCAGCGTCTCAATGTTTTACGTAAAATATTTATCATATAATGGTTTTAAGGCTTTTTTTAAAATACTTTGGAGCTTTGGGGTATTTTTTAATCCCAATTTGACCACATTATTAAGAGCTGAAGTGTGACCAAAAAGGGTTAAGCATTGATGGGCATTCTGTCGCATGAGATACAAATGGTAGCCGGAAAAGCTTTGAATGGGTGCACCACGCGCACCCTACAAACAATAATTTGCTACACAAAAGCTTCCCGGTGCAAGCTTTTTGTAATTAATTCCGATAGTTTAGTTTTGTATATGTGACTGTTCGGTTTGTTTACAATAAAAGAGTGCTTCTCTCACAAAGCAAGCCAACAACAACAAAGAAGCCAACAGGTTATTGACACGCTTGACAAAACATGTGTTGGAAGTTTGGTTAGCTTTTGCCTTATATAACCCACCCCCCGCGCTAAAGCTTAGCAATGAGAATTTTCATTTTCTTTTCGATTTGCGCCTAAAAGCTTACTCACTAACATTTGTGCACTTTTGCTGCTTTTCTGACCAAATTGTCTTCAATGATAGCAGAAAGCTTTTTTAGTTTAAGTTTAACGTCTTCACAAAGAGTTACAACGTGCTTGTTGACCGAGAAAGTGAGTTTTGATGATGGATATAAAGATTAAATTTATTTATAAAACTCTTGAGGAGTAAATTAATCCATGATTCTTTATAAAGTTTTGTGCAAGTTAAACATTTTTTTAAATCTAGTTCGTGTGCAAATATGATTGTTGCATACTTTTAAGCTGAGTTAATTCTTGAGATTTTTCCTATTTTTGCCTGTGAAAATTGTGTATCCATAAAAATGTTTTGTTCGGTGTACACAAGTTCGTTCCCGAATGCATTTGAGGGTTGGCTGCATTTGGCCTAATTTGCGTGTTAAAAAATATATTATGTACCTATTTATACAAGTAGTTTCCTTGTTTGTTATGTAAATGTTAAAGATAGCTAAAACAGAAATTGGTGAGGTTATAATTGCCTATTATTAAATTCATAAAGATCTTTTCATGGGGCAATTTATACACATATTATTCAAGGTATAGCAAAATTAAATGCCATTAAATCACCTTTATTGACCCTCATTAAATAAACTTTTTGCTATTTGCTTTGAACTTGAAGACGGTATGAATTGATGCCAACCTTGTCACCAACGAAGTCTAAATCGATGCTTTGCAGGCTTTTCGAAAAATTGTCGACATTGTTTCATTGTCTTCTTCACACTCCACTACCAAAGGACACACACACTCGCAGTCTTTAGTAGTTTGCAAACATTGTTTTCAATTTCAGGGTTACACAACAGCACACGGAAGTGCAAATAGCTGTAGTCTCAATCCAAGATGGCGTGTCCTTTCTTCCGACGTACGGATTCCTTGACGCGACAGCCTTCGGTTGTTGCTGAGACAAGCAATACTTGGGCTTTGGAGGATGATGAGTGTTCCGACGATGCTCTGACATTGACACACTTACAGATGGCGATTCAATTGTTGACAGCACCGTCGGTGAGTTGAACATGCTTATTATGGCATAACATATGTATATTTTTAGAACTTTACATGTAATTTAATTTTACACACATTATGACATACAGACACTGACATACATTTTGTGTGAACTACGTATGTGCAGAACATTCTGCCTTGTTTTATTTGATATACATTTTGTAGGTATCATTTTTAAGCCGGAGAAGAGATTAATTTTGCTTGTTTTGACGAATTTTCTTGCTGGATGGAGCTTTTGCTTAATAAACTTTTGTTTTGCGTGGTTGTTGTTTATTTATTTTGTATTGGAGTGAGCGCATAGCTTGAGGATTAATGGGTTAAGATATACAACTTAAAATGTCCTTGCAATGTTAAAAGAATCCAAACAAATAACGTCATATCAAAAGCATAGTATTTTATCTCTCAAAAATAGAAACAGTGAAACTATAACCAGGGTCGGCCTAAACCGCTTAGGCGCCCCGAGCGCGTCATGCATTTGGCACCCTTTTATATATCATTACAATTAAAAAACCTTATTTTCAATTGTGTACCATATATGTTATTGAATTAATAGAAAACTACAAACATGTTATAATCTGTAGTTTTTATTTTTTCCGATTATTTATAATTTATTTTAATATTATTTTTTTGCAGTCGTATGCTCTCACATTAAGAGCTAACCAGTAAAGTAAAGTAAAACAACCATGTTGCCAGATCAGAATAAAATTATAAGTAAAAGTAGATATGTTTTAATGCGAATTCGCACGGCCAATTGCATAGTACCCTTTATTCACACGGTCATAAATACTTTACAAAGTTTAAAAAAATTGTGATTATGAATAAAATAGTTGATATCGTCGTTACGTAAGTAAATTAGCGAATTCGAAAAAACTAAAATTTTCATTTCCAATGAAAATTCTATGGAAAACTAAAAATGAAATTTTTCAGATTTGTTAGTTTACTTTTGCAACGACTATATTGTCGAATAAACCTTCTCGAAATTGCAGGCTTTTAAATAACTCGAAATTGTTTATTTAAAGAAAAGCCAAACCTCAAACGCTGAAAAATTTAAAAGAACTGATTTCTCGAATAACCCGTAACTGGGATGACAACATTAATTGTTAGCAATTAGTTTTGAAATCAAGTATCCCCGTGGAAAATCCTGGCTACAGCCTTGTTTCGCATCATCATTATTATAATGTCAGTATTTAGCCCGTATGATACTTCGTTAGGCGATTTTCTTTATTAATTCAAAGCGACGAGCGCTCAGAGACTGATCACTCAAAAAATTATCCCAGCATTGAGCACAAATTTTCAAAATATTGGGTTGCGGAAAAAGTATTCGGCGTTTTTTTAGTAAAAATAAACATTTTATTTAAAAAAAAAAATGATTTACTTAATCCAAATATTGTCCATTCTTTTCAACTACCTTCTGCCATTTTTGGGTTAAGACCTTGATTCCTTTATTGTAAAATTTCGGGCTTTTATCGTTGAAAAACTGACGTAGGTGGTTTTCGCAGTCATCTTTTGAGGTTAGTTTCTTCCCAGCAAGGAAGTGTTGAAGAGATTGGAACAAATGATAATCTGACGGTGCAATGTCAGGACTGTACGGTGGATGCATCAAAACTTCCCAGTCAAATTCTTTAAGTTTTCGTAGTAAAATTTTAAAATATGACGTATTTTTTCTGAAATTTCGCTCATCCTTGCTTTGCAACAATTTTTAACACAATGCACCAATATCAGCAAAATGATCACAAATAATCAGCTGATTTGTCTTCTGTTAAGAGAAAGAAAAGAGTTGCCAGATTCAGCTTACCGTTTTAATGTTATGACACTTTGAAATCAAGCAAACTCGAAAACGTCGAATACTTTTTCCCCAACCCAATATAACAAATTATTTTATTTTAGAAACCATCACAACACTGCACTTAAATAATAACTTTAATTCGATTTACATCTGTCATTTCATTGGTTTTGTTAGTGCTCTATTCTGCGCTCAATTCACTCCATCACATGAGTAGGTGCATGTAGACTAGGGCCTGAGCGCGCTCAAAATTAAAAAAAAAAACAGCAATTTGGTTCTCTAAGCGTTCAAAACAAAAAATAAAACACGATCAGTTATTTTGACAGTTCACGCTCTACTCTGTTGGTATAAAGAAAATTGCCTATTGTTTTGTCCAATTTTACTTCATTAACAATGAAACTGGAGCAGTTGAAATAGGGCTAAAGCTTAAATTCCTGAAGTGGGAGTGTATACGCATATAGTACGAATTGGAGAAATGTACGACAGACAACATTTTTAATGCATTGTTCTTGACGTTTCTCTTAATTCGTCGCTCGTTAAGTTTCGATCAAATATTAAGTGTCAAAAACAAGCTTGAGCTCTTTCTTCCGCAGCCAATAAGAATAGAGAGATAAGATAGTAAGGTTGCGGAGATGTAAAAAATTGCGGCGCTGTTTTCATCCTTTTCCAACAATATATGTCTGTCTAGCCCACTCGCCACTTGTTTTCAGATTTTGAAATTGGACAAAAAAAATTAAGTGTCATACAAGCTTTACCAATCAACTTAAATTTAAGCTTTTCATAAACTTTTTTTATTAAAAAAATAAATGTGTCTAACCTAAATTTGTAAAATAAAAATTAATTAAGCTTAAATATATATTAAAAAAATCAATACATTTTTAATTATAAGAAGAACTATCTTACTTTAATACTAAAAAAAAAATTTCTTAAGCTCTGGGAGGGCAATAGCTCCCCTGCCCTAACGTCGCTACGCAACACAACGTTAGATCTCAACAAAGATATTTGTGTAGAAAGTAATATTAAATTTTAATTTTTTTCTGATTTCATTGATCATTACTGATGAAATATTTTACAGAATGACGATCTTAATACTGCGGTTACTGCATTGATTGCCAAATATAGTCAAACATGGCCGAACATATCCAAGCTGTAAGCATGAATAAATTTTTCCTACTCAACAATGTCTTTCAACCGACTATCTTGATTAGCAAAATTGAAGTAGCTACTTTGAGGACATTTCCCAACTATGATTATTTGGCTGACATACAGGAGATCTTGTTAGAAATGGATGAAGCCAGTGCTAGTGAAATTCTAGTACTACTGGGCGAGGAGCTTATAACATCATGTTGTACTGGCATCATAGAACGAGCCTTTCGCTGTCTCGGCACTGATTTGCAAGAGTTTCTGGGCTCCTTGGATGGCGTTTACGATGTACTTAAATTACAAGAGGTAGCTATTAGTTCTTTAAGAATAATTTATTTTTAGCTAAAATTAATTTTACATGAATTTAGTTGTTAGCCTAAGATCAGATAAGATTTTAAGAAGGCATCAACAACAACAACAACAACAACTCTGTATAGAGTCAATCACTTAGCTGACTAGGCAGTCTGTTTCGGAAATCGCTACATTTCCTCTTCAGTGGTCTTCGAGTGATTCTTAAAATTTTACTTGATCTAAAGCTCACAACTAAATTCATGAAATAATTTAAATAATAGATCACAATCAATTAACTAACTAAAATTAATTTTTATAAATTTTTTTTTGTGGAATATATGTATTAAGGTCTTCTTATTCCAAATCTGTTTGAAAAATGGTTATGAAAAACTAGTGGTTATCCCTTTTACGTAGGCAATATGGGTATAAAAAGAAAGTTAATTTTATTACTAATCAACCATAAAAATCAATGCATAACTTTAGAATCTATAAATTTAAACGTTTTTGTAATAGAAACAAAAAACTCACAATGCCCAATATTTTTTCTAAGTCCAAGCAGAGTTAATGGGTATTCCTTTGTGACTCCTGGGACAATTAACTTTCTCTTAATGTTGTAGACGATTCTTCAAGATGTTCAACAGAACCAATAGCCTGTACTCATAGATTTACTGTAATTCTGAATAAAAATTATTATATTTGTGACTGTTGGAACAACATTGTGTGACTGTCGGGACAAGTAAGAAATACAAATAAAATACCAAAATTGTGTTATCAGTTCTTTTTATTTTTTAATAAATATTAATCGTTTTAACATATTTTTATGCTAATCAATACAGTATCAAACAAAATTTTTTCAAGTAAATTTTTTCAAGATTGATACTGCTGTCAAGCCGTACTTCATGAATTGATCACTATGAGATTTAAAATGGTGCTGCCACTGTGCATATGAAATTTTTTATATGTTTTTCCACTGTTTAACGAGAATTCCGCGCTGTTTTTGAATTTCGGAAACTTCAGCAAACAAAGTGGTTATCGAATTAATGTTTTTAAATAAATATTGAAAACAATCCCAGCTATACTTAATAACTTCCTTCATAGTCATTATTGCAGACCAAAGTGATCGTTTAGCCACTGCGCCGATTCCATCTACAGCTCCCTTGCCATAGCTGGATTGAAAAAAGCTCCAATCGGTTTTCACGCCCCAGTCAGTGTCTGAAAAGCAAAGTGTCGTTAACGTGAATTGGTTTTAAAACAGCGCTGCGCAGCCATCACAGAAAATCATGACTTTTTTAAGTTTGAAACTTTTATTTTTTAAGTGTTCTATAATATTTTTCATGTAAGCCTAAGCTGCATTTTTGTCGTTCGAAAGCTCATTGCTTCATTTGATACATGAAGACTCTTCCTGCCTTTCGTTTGTCCACGCCAACCTGTGAATAGGATCACTTGGGCATAGTTCCAGTGCGCTACTTGAATTGCAAAATTTTCAGCGAAGTCCACATTCTCAGGCCATTTTCAGAAAAAGTACATTTTGCTATTTATGTCTGAAAGTATTTATCTTGTTACTTTTTTACATAAACATGGTTTTTCAATTTAAGAGTTTACTCGTTGTTAGCTCATTCAAAAGTTCATTTACAGTTCCTGAAACGATTGTAATTTGGGATCTATTGTTTGCCCGTGTTTTCAAGAAATTTTCTATAGTAAATCTATCCCCTACAATAGCAGGACATCTGAAATTAAGAAACATTCCTTAAAACTTGCAGTCATACATTTTTCAATTGATGTAGAACATTTTATTTTTTCATGTAATTGTACAAATAATTTAATACCAAAAATATATTTTTATATTTTGCACTGTGACTGTCAGGACAAATTGAAAAGCTGAATAAACTCACAAATTAAATTTGAAAACCATTCAAATAACATTCTCTTGTGCCGCAGAATTTTTAAGTTTCATAAGAATAACATTTTTCGGTAAAAACATACTTGTATACATTTTTTGTGACTTTCGGTACTTTTGATATGCTTCTATTCAAATGAATATAAAATTAAAATTAATTTATTATTTCATTTTTTTAACCTCAATATTTTATGAAACACTACCTTGATAAATGCCGCAACCTTATGTTTTAGGGTCAAGAAAAGTCTTAAGCTTACCTGAGAAACTTAAGCAATATTTATCGATCCAGTTACTATACATTTATTTCATTAATAAAAACGTCTATATTAAGCAGTTTCTTGTATTTTTTATAGATTGAGTATAAATGGACCTTGGCCTATACAATGTGGTTTAAAAAGTTTAAAAGCTGTGGTACTTTACTTTCTCCCCCCCCCCTCCCTTATTCTTGGAATACTCCTTATATCTTCAAGAGATATGCATTGATTTTTATGTTTGATACCTTGTTGAACAGATAAGATACTCGCATTGCCTTTCTTTTGATACCCATAAAGCTTAGTTTTGTTGTAAAACCAAAAAAACCAGCAAGTTTTTTTAATCATTTTTTCCAATGAAAACTTGATTTAACTTGAGAGCGGCCTTTAATTTTTTACTATTAGCTTTTTAGCTCCAAATACAAATTAAAAAAAAAAATATAATTCAAATCAATAATCTGTTGGCTTGTTAAAACCGTTAGGAAGATGTCACCGATACTGGTTTTGTATGTGCTGGTGATGGTGAGTTAATATTCACCTCGGAACGTCCGGTTATTGCTTGGCTATTACTTGGCTCTCTAAAGGCGCTGACGCGCATGCTCTACAAAGTGTTTGTTAACATTAAAATTGAGCCAGTCGAGGGAGATGCTCGTCGCTATCGTTATCTATTCTCGGTGGTACATGAGGCCACTGCTCGCTGCAGTGAAGTAGCCAAACGCCCCGATTTGCCAGTACAACGCAACAACTCTAGCAATGCGGCGGATCTGTCCATTGATATGAGTACTTTTTGCAAAGCATTTCCATGGCATTTCATAATGAATGAAAACTTGGAACTGGTTCAGTTGGGTAAGTCGACGTGGACCACCCAAGCCGTAGCTTAAGCTAATTTTTTATTTTGACCTGATCAAAAGGGCGTGGTTTTAGCAAACTCTACAAGTTGCATATGGCAGAGCATGGCTCCAATGCCACAACCTACTTCAACTTCAAGCGCCCAAAAGGACTCTCATTGAAATTTCGTGACATTGTGCGACGAACGTATACGCCCTTTCTGGTAGCTCTGAAGAATCCACCGGATGTTAAAGATTTTCCAGCCGAGGTAAGACAAATTTTGATTTGTTGTTTCCACAAAGTCAAATATTCTCCAATCTGCTAGGGCCTGGAGATTAAGGGTCAAATGGTACACTGTCCTGAATCCAATTCTTTGCTTTTCATTGGCTCACCTTTTCTGGATGGCCTGGATGGTCTGACATGCAACGGACTTTTTATATCGGACATACCGCTTCATGATGCCACACGCGAAGTAATTCTTGTCGGTGAGCAGGCACGCGCTCAAGATGGTCTACGCCGTCGCATGGATAAGCTCAAGAGCTCCATTGAAGAGGCCAACTCAGCTGTTACCAAGGAACGTAAGAAGAACGTGAGCTTATTGCATTTAATCTTTCCAGCTGAAATTGCCGAACGTCTTTGGTTGGGCGCCAGCATCGATGCCAAAACCTACCCCGATGTCACCATACTCTTTAGTGATATCGTGGGCTTTACGAGCATCTGTTCGCGTGCCACGCCCTTCATGGTTATTAGCATGTTGGAGAGCTTGTACAAGGACTTTGATGAGTTTTGCGATCTATTCGACGTGTACAAGGTGGAGACAATTGGTGATGCTTACTGCGTGGCCAGCGGCTTGCATCGCGCCTCTGTCTATGATGCACATAAGGTCGCTTGGATGGCCTTGAAAATGATCGATGCCTGCGCCAAGCACATAACCCATGATGGCGAGCAGATTAAGATGCGCATCGGTCTGCATACCGGCACCGTCTTGGCCGGTGTTGTAGGACGCAAGATGCCGCGCTATTGTCTATTCGGTCACAATGTAACGATCGCCAACAAATTTGAGTCCGGCAGCGAGGCTTGTAAGATCAATGTGAGCCCCACGACCAAAGAGTACGTGAGACTTTGTTGCAGAAAAACACTTTTTTTTCCTTACCCTTTGACTATTTTGCAGATGGCTGATTAAATATCCTGGCTTTGAGTTTGATTTACAAGGACGTGATCCCAGCAACTTGCCAAAGGAGTTTCCCAATGCTGGCAATAGCACTTGCTATTTTCTCGAAAGCTATCGTCATCCCACGTTGGATGAACATTTGCCATTGGTGGAACATATCGAAGAAGCAATGAAAACTATTTCGATAACGGCATCAGAGAATTAGGTTGGCATGTGATGATAGTTTGTGACAAAATATTAATTTACTCATTTCAAGACACCTGAGATAGTTTTTTCATTTCGCTAAGGTATTAAATATCGATCGAAATATAAGTAGTTTGCCAACTGCTCTAAGCTTTGTAGGCTTTTATGATGACTTCAGCTCAGCTAAGATGCTAAAAAGATGTTTCTGATACAATTAATTATTAAAATGGAGTTATCAAAACTTGTTAGTTGTTGTAAGAGACTTTGCTAGAAACAATAAATTTTATGTTACCTAATATAAATAAGCTTATTTTAAAAATTTTTTTGATATAATTTTAAACTATGGGACATTTTAATTTTCAATATAAAAATTCTAATTTCTTAAAAACGGCATCGACATGAGTAAAAAAGATCAATATATGATAGATTGGCTTTTCTAGGGAAACAAAAATTAGAAAGGTCTTCGACAGTTTTGGATATTGTATTACTATATTTAATGACGCCACTATCTATGGAGTGCAGCTTCTATCCACATTTTTCAAATTTCAAACTTAGAGTTCGTTTTCATCAAAGCTGTTAAATAATGATTACCAGCCGCGTCCGCAGCGTTATTTTGAGGGGTTAACCCCTTCTCGAAACTCCCGAAATGAACGAATTTTAACAAGCACCGAGAGCAACTCTCAGCACAACATGGCAGCCGTTGGGTGATAAAAAAGTAGCTCTTTTTAGCCGGTGCACAGTGGAGTTGCTTTGATCAAAATGGTTGTCAATTCACCTTGAAGACGGAAGGAATTTTAGTTGGAATGGGTCTAAATTAGAAAAAAATTATTTGTCCGTCCGTCCGTCTGTCTGTCTTTCAACACGATAACAACCGTATTTTGGAAGCAATTGTTATAAAATTTGGTATTTATGCTTTTATCTACAAAATAAAAATCTAATTTAAAATTAACTAAATCGGATGAAAACCATGCCTACCTCCTATACAAAGTAACTTATCAAAACGGTAAAATCTCTTTAAACTCTACAAAACTTAATGTATCAATCTGAAATTTTGCATATGTGTTTTGATGTTAAGTATGAAATTCAACCCAATAGAGTAAAAACCACGCCTACCACTCATAAAAAGAACGGTGTGAAGTCAGCCCAAAATCTTCATCCCAAATTTTTCAACTCAGCCCAACTTTTGAATTCGCCGTAAAACTCGACCCAAAAATGTTAATTCGCCGAAGCTTATTAAAAGTGGGGAAAAATAGCTAAGTAATTTCTTTTAAAAGAAAAAATTTAAGAAAATACGTAAATATATTTTAAAAATACAACTTAAATAGTTAAATTTGAGCTAAAGAGCAAAAAATAAATATTTTTATGTGAAAGTCAGAATTTAAAATTTTTTTTTAAGCAGAAAAAAGTTAAGAACTAGAAAAGGTTCCATTCTACATTTTTGTTCGATTGTGTTTTGTAATTTAATGTGGCGCATTAACTAGCATTCTGCTCAAGTCCCGCTCCATTGTCCTTGGTACCGTAAAATGGTCTTGAAGTGAAATAATGAGTTAAAAAAAAAAAAATGTATTTTTAAAACGAATAAAACTATAGAAGCCTAAAAGGTTCCAATCTATATTTTTTTTTTTTTTTAAAAATGTATTTTTATGTGTTTAATCGAACGGCACTATGCTTCGGTTCCGTTCTATCGTCCTTGGTTCCAAAATTTTTAGATGAAAAGCAAAAAATCGTGATTATTTTATGAAAGTAAGAATTCCGCACCCCAAAACTTGCCCCAAAACAAAAAGTTCCATCCTGGATTGAAGATATATGATAGCTGATAGCAAATTGAATATATTAGTCTTCAATCCCAAAATTGCTATCTATCGTCCTTCATACCGTAAAATGGTATTGAAGTAAAATAATCACATGAATTAAATTGCGAGCTTTAGATCAAACAAGTTTTTAAGAATGCAGCAACAACAACAACTCTGTATAGAGTCAATCAGTTAGCTGACTAGACAGTCTGTTTCGGAAATCGCTACATTTTCCTTTTCAGTATTCTTTGAGTAGTTAAGCTGTGATCAACTCACTGATTAAATTTGTATATGACTTAACACATTTAGGAATTCATTCATTTGAATTATATGGCTACTAGTCATATGACATTTTAAAACAGAAGGCTATTTATAGATCACCGCCATCAACTCTACAAAGGTTGCCGTCTGTTCTAGTTGCTTCTTTATTTATTTCAATATTCATTGGTGCTCGACAGTTTGTCGCAATGCACCATAGAAATGAAACGAGTTTTTTTGCTTCGCCAGAAGCTAGAGTTCTAACTGAAAGGTGGCTATTTTCACAACCAAATATTAAATTACACATAATTTTGACCGAAATTAATCAATTCTTAGATTATTTAATTAATTTGACATTAATTAAACTCATTTGGCCGTGTTCCGTCATAGTTAAAAGTCATGTGTAGATGTCGAATACTATCAAGGACGATAGAACGGAAAATGAGCATTGTGCCACACGATTAAACACATAAAACATTAAACATTAAACATTTTCACCTCTTATATTTTTTTCGTTTTAAAAATAATTTTTTTCTTTACTGAACTGAGTATTTAACTTCAATACCATTTTACGGTATGAAAGATGATAGGTAGAAATTTTGGGATTAAGGACTAATATAATCAGTTTGCTATCCGCTTTCACATATCAAAAATTCAGGATAGAAACTTTTAGTTTGGGGCAAGTTTTGGAGTGTGGAATTCTTACTTTTATAAAAAAATCACAATTTTTTGCACTTCAGCCCAAATTTAGGTACCAAGGACGATAGAGCGCGACTTGAGCATAGGTTAAAGTTAAGGAAGCCTTTAGCAGGGCCGAAATCGCTTTAAAATCCGCTAGTGATTTTTATCTTTTCATATTGAAAAAACGTTGTTGTGGTTGTTGGTTCTTTGGAAAATATTCGTTAGATCAATTAATTGTTCTAACTTTGACCTTAAGCTCAATAAACGATTTTAAACTATCAAACAACTAGAATTTGTATTTAAAATCAAGTATGATTTAAACTATCAAACATTAAGAATTTGTATTTAAATCAAATAAAATCAACATAATATAAAAAAATATAATCCAAGGAAAAGTTTAACATTTTCTTTTCCAAAAAGAATTTATTTTTTAATCCGCAAAAAGTTAAAAATTTTCTAATTCAAAAAGGATTACTTCTTCATCCACAAGCGCTTTTTTAGAATACATGTTATCAAAAAAACAAGCAATATAAATATAACTTAAAATAAAAAATTACTCTGACCATTTCATGACTTGAACACACGTCCTCTGATGTTGCTGGTCCAACTCCACTTGTGTTACTGAGTTGTTAAGAAAGTTTCGCTTATTTTGTATCATTACGAATGCAAGTAAGCTTTCGGGAACGTGGGTTTGAAACCCATCTCTAACAAAACAAAATTTGTTTGTTTGTTTTAGATTTTTTTTATAAATATTTCAGTTCACTTGAATTTTTTTAAACATTTTTTTTTAAATTTCTTCATACTTTACTTTGCAAAACCAAAATTTAAATTCGTAGTTCAAAAATAGTTAAAAACTTAAACTTTTTTTTATTATAATAAATCAAACTAAAGTAGGGATTAAAAAATAGTACCTTTTTCATTAAAAATTCCTTTAAAACAAATTTTAGGTTAAAAATTGGTAGAATATTATATACAACATCGACTTTAAGTACAGGGTGGTTCATTTATGATGGATCAACCTGCTTCGGGCAATGCAATACTGCCTCTAGCTATTTTCATAAGAGGATGCAGAAGAATGTATATACTTTCCTGCAGCAGTGGCGGTATTCATTCATGATGGATCAAGTGAAGTTGGTTTATATCACCCTGTAGATAAGAAAACAACTGAAAAGTTAAAAAAAAAATGCACTTTTATCACAGCGAGCACGCAAAAAGAAAAACCTCAACTCTCAAAGTGCTTTGCGGTTAAACCATACAAAGTTTTGCAACAATTCTTTCACTTAGTGATGCAGAATTTTATTATCTTTCTTCGGTAGAAAATTGTAGCCAAACTTTATAACAGTAGTTAAGCTTGTAGCGACAAGTTACCTTTTTAATAGGCACTTTGATTTTTTATTTCCGTTAAATTAGGACCAAAATATCTTGACACCGAAACACACAAAAAATAAACTTTGGAATATTGTTTTACTTATATTATTTACTTTACTTATATTATTTTGTGGCGACCGTAGCCTAGTGGGTAGAGTGCGTGGCCCCTAAGCTAAAGAACCGCGGTAGCCCGGGTTCAATTCCAGCTCAGACAGAAAGTTTTTTCAATTGAATTAATTTTTCTGTTCGGTCGTCACCTCTCTGCAGACAATGGCAAACCTCAGAGAGTAAAAATTGCCATGTAAAGCTTCTTGAGAACATAAGCCGTTCGGAGTCGGCATAAAACACGTAGGTCCAGTTCTCGATCATTTGTGATCAAACATTTAATAACACGCACAACACAATTGATCAAAAGAAGCTAGGTCAAAGTCCTTTCAAGGGCTGAAATGGCCAGTTTATTTTTTTTTTTATATTATTTACTTAAAAAAATGGTTAAGTCTCTATGTGCTATAGTCTTTTCACAATAAATATCAACGCTAGTTGAATATGTCTTGAAAATTCATTAACACTTCACGTTTTACGCCATAACTTCTGGACCCTTGCAGAGCTCTCTTTCATTTCATATCGTTGGAAAGGTGATGGAGCGTAAAAAAATTACAAAAATGAAAATGCAAAAACAATTATAGCGCCTGTTGCTGGCATGGTAATAAATTTTGAAGTTTAGAATAGGTCAACTTACTGCAATTTTTCCAAAAGTTTTATATTTTTGCCTTGAAATATACAAAAAAAAACCTTTCTAATGATACCCTACAAACCAAAATCGCATTTAAATTGACTGAGCTTCGTTGTCGTAAAATTAACCTTATTTTGACATTCGCATGTTGGATCCGCGAAAAAGAAAATCTTAAAACAATAAACCAATCTAAGAAAAAATGTTAGCCAAACCGGAGATGGTCAGTGCAACCGATATTACACTTCAATGTGTAATGTGCGATGTATTGAAAACAATTTGTACCTTCTCTGACGAAATTTGTTTAATGCAAATTTTTTATTACAAATTAAGGTTAAGAAATTGCTTGAAAATTTTTTTTAATTTTGTTTGAAAAACATGCATATTAAAGGCATTGTGTTGAATTTCAAAACGTGATGTATGTACATTAGGGTGTTCCTTATTTTTTAACTTTGTAAAATTTAAGCTCTCACTCCCCTAAAAGTTTACATTAGATATAAAAAATATACAGTGAAAATTTGAAGTCCGTAGGTCAAGTCCTTCCCGTGCCAACAAGAGCTTTTATTAACATATAGGGCACCGTATCTGTAAGCTTCAATATATTAGGCTCCAAGCAACCATCCAACAAACAGGTACTATCTGTTCTTTTTTACAATATAAGAAGTTATAAAATTAGATCTTCGTCAATGTGCAAATTTGGTTATTAACGAAGTTGAAGATTTTTGGAAAAAAGCAAGAATTCCTACAAAAGCAGTGCAACATTGTGTGGAGAAATTATTAAAATTGCATGCAGAATGGCGAAGTTTTGCAAAAAAATGGAAAAAAGTGGGTGAAAGTTTCCGTCAAAAAGGAAACGCATTTACGGAAAACTTAGAAAGTTTGTTTGACATTGCACATTCAAATGCCTTAGAAATTATTAATATTGATGAAGATAAGCAATTCCTTGTTTCGCAAAGGCAACCAGAATGGATAGGCTGTATTGGAGGTGTCGCCAAATCTTATTCGGCAAGGAGATGAGATCAGAAAAGAGAAAACATAATGACATATTAACAGAAATGTCTACGATGCAAGCAGAACTGTCGGACTCAGACAGTTCAGTGGCATTTGAAGTTCCACATGTAGAATTGGCCATCGAAAAAGACTTGCCAAGACTGGCCGCAAAAAGAGGAAAAATTCATTTTATAACACCAAATCTCGTAGCTGTATTGGATAGATAAGTGTTCGCGATTCTGTCTTCGTTTTACAAGCCACAGCCAAATAGTTGCCCCACAAATCTAGATGACTTAATTATCAACAGCACATCTATTCTCCGATGTCGTGAGGATCTACGAAGTGAGCGTGCAAAATTAATAAAAAACCATTTTAAAGGATCACAGCCAAGTAACAACACTGTACATGGGGTGAAAAGCTTTTACCATCAACAGGTAATAAAAAAATGGGAAAGTGGACTTTATTTATGGTGTCTCAGAGCGGTTACCTATAATTATCACCGAAAGAAATGTTGAAAAACTTTTTGGCATCCCAGAATTACAAAATTCAACGGAGAAAAATCAAGCGGAAGCTGTCTTAAATGCTTTAAAAAATTGGGAACTCTATGACAAAGTTGTGGCGCTGTGCTGTGATACGACAGCTTCAAACACGGGCCGTTTTAATGGAGTTTCTGTTTTGCTAGAGCAAAAGTTGGGAAGAGATTAAGTATATTTCCCCTGTCGACATCACCTCAAGTGCAGATATTCCGCTTTTTAAAAACTTTAAGAAGAAATGGCTTCAACTTGATCCCATTAAATTTGAAAGTGGTATGGAAAGTTTTTGGTGTAAAAATGCTTTGAAGTCTGAAAGAAATAATAGCTGTGTTTTTTATCAAGCGAGTAGTCAAAAAACGACTGCTAAGTCGCTTAAGAATGTTTTTTAAAACTTGGAAGCATTGCCTGATGTGTCAAAAATGCATACAAAAAATATAAACAAAACAAATCAGAAGTTTGAAATTAAATTTTGAAGTCTTCGCAATGGAAAACTCAGAAATGGTAAATATATTAAAATATATGTATATAGAAGAAAAAAAATACATTTCTGTATCCTCTATGTGTGAAGCATAGTGTTTAATGGACAGCGACATTGGTTTGCATCAACAAAAAAAGCTGCAAGAAGCTGAAGATCGAATAAGAGCAACATTTGCAAATTGTTCAGACCTAAGCAAGGACTCGGATGGATCTGATGTGGAGCCAGAAGTACATCCGAAATGTAAAGATTTCCTTCAAATTATTGATGCGACGACGATTTGCAGATTTTCTAAATTTTGTCACCGATTGTTTGAAGCTTTCAATTGCATTAAAAGCTATTGTTGTATACTTTTTGATCTCTCAAATAATCACAACTCGGTTCTCAAAAATACCCGATGCTGAAAAAGTTTTCGAAACATAAGGCTTGAAAAACCTATTTTATTTTTTCAGCAATGAGTTCATTTGATAAAGCTTGTTTATCTTATTTACTTAATAGTGTCCTTTATGGAAATGTTGGTGAAAAAGATATTTTGAAAATTTCGTTCTGAGTATTGGGTACAAAAAACTTTCGACTTTATGTATCACTATTAACTGTCAATTCGTCGCAGTTGCCGCCTTCATAGAAAAAGTACACAATTGAAACATGACTTGGAAGCACTTGTTTTCGTTTGCTCGCTAAACTTTTAAGCCACTAACAGTTTTCTGTGTTATTTAAGCGAGTATTCATATGATAAGCGGGCGTTTTTTACAGCTTGCTTGGTAAAAACACAGCTAATATTGTGGCATTTGCTTTAAACAGATTAAAAGCAACAGTTTGCAGAGACGACTACAAGGAATTGCTTGAGCTTACTATGCTATTTTTAAACGAAAACACAGCAAGCAGAATTAAAATTCGGCCACCTGGAGCTATGCATCAAGCTCAGTGGATGGCGCGTGCAATTTATTGCCTAAAAAGCTTTATGAGTTACAAAAGAGTTACAAATGTAAAAGGACCATGACAGAATAACATCTGAAGTCGTTCTTAAAAAGCTTAGCTGACATTTATGATACTTGACAGACGAATCGTCAGCCCTACCTTTTTTTGATCGTACGTTGCCAATTACGACAAGGAAATGAATGGTAAAAGCTTTAGACAACGACGAGCCAGTAACTTACGGCAAAAAACTTATCATTAAATAAGGAGATGTGGGTTACATGACTGGTATAAAGCAGCTACATTAAAAAAGCCAACTTTAACTAATTTTTGTATTTTTTTTACAGAAAAAACTTTGGGTTTATTAATTTCAAGAAAAAGTATGATTTTTTTTTCAAGACTTAAGATAGATACATCTTTTCTTAAATATCCTGTTAAGTCCTGGGAAACGGAAATGTCATACAAAGAAAGCAGAGACATTCTTAGTTCAATAAGAGCCGTGAATGATACTGCAGAAGGGGCAGTCAAATTAATGGAAGAGTTTCATGACCTCATAGTTAAAGACAAACAACAAAATCAATATGTCTTGCAATGTATTAAAAACACAGAAAGCTATACCCCAATTACCACAAAACTACTTTAAAAATATATTCTAATACCTATATGTTGGTAAACATTAGACCGGTCCTTATTTCTTTTTTTCGAATTCGTATGACGGCAAGCGCTAAAACCTTTTTATTTGATCCTAAAAATACACAAAAAAAATTTGAGCTTGATTGGACAATTTTTAGCCGTGCCCCCGACATTCGTGACTATTGTTCTCTCATTCGGAATATCACTATGCTTACTACCCAATGTGCACAAAAACGGATACGGATCCGTTACGAGCCCGTTACGAGTCCGTCAGTACGCACTACGCTTTCTTATGTTTCGACGGACCCGTTACGAACCCGTTACGAATCCGCCAAAAGAGTCTGAAACGGATTCGTATTTGAAGTCCGTAACGGATTCGTATCTGAAGTCCGTTACGGATTCGTTTCTGAAGTCCGTTCTGAGTTCGAGGCGGATCCGAAAAAATGGAAAAAGCAATTCGTATTTTTGAGAGGAATCGCTCTTATGTTTTGACGGACCCGTTACGAACCCGTTACGAATCCGTCAAAAAAATTACCACAACGTTAACATAAAAGACAGTCTTAAATTTGTTTTACAATTTCTTATTTTATTTTCAGTGGACTAGGGATACGAAATACAATTGTGTACTTATTTTTATTTTAAACAATTTTTTATTACACTAAGCTCGTGCTCCTCAAGCTCTCCTTCAAATCGAAGAAAAGAACTTTCTTGAAATTGAAAGAAGAATTTTTAAATAATTATCATTAGTGATCAAGTTAAATGTGAGCAGTAAAAGTTATTGGGATGCTTCAATGAAAAATAATGTTGAGCTGTTTGAAGAAAAAAGTATGAGCCATCCTGGAACTCACCAACATTGTACTCGTTTGTTTGATATTTTGAATAATTTTTTTTACCATTTAAACTAGCCTCCACTACTCTCTTATAAATTTTATTACAAAATAATTTTTTTTGTTTTAATTTACGTTTAATTTCCTGCAAAAAGTTTTCGAATTTGAATGCGTCAAACTTGTTTAGAGAACCTATAGTTTTAACATATGTAGCTAAATGCGTCAAACGAGTCCGTTGCGAGTTCGCATTATTTAAAAAAAAAGAGTCTGAAACGTCTGTTTCGTATATGAAGTCCGAAATGGATTCGTATCTGAAGTCCGAAACGGATTCGTATCTGAAGCCCGAAACAGATTCGTATCTGAAGTCCGAAACGGATTCGTATCTGAAGTCCGAAACGGATTCGTAACTGAAGTCCGAAACGGATTCGTATCTGAAGTCCGAAACGGATTCGTAACTGAAATCCGTAACGGAGAGAGGAATTTCATACGAAAAAGGATCCGTTCCGGATGCGAAACGCAATCCGTTTCGGACAAAATGTTCGAAGAAGTGAGTTCGTTACGGATTCGTTACAGATCCGTTTGGCACACTGGGTAAGTACTTATTGAAATGTGTGTGTGTGTGTTTGGCAAGTCCCAGTAAAAAAAACATGCGATCGCTCCTATGAGGAGCAACAAGAGAGCACTCTTTTGCTGTTTTATTCGATCAAAAAGTGAGCACTTGTGCCCTTGTGCTCCTTTACTGTTTTATAAAATCAAAAGGCGAGCAATCAATGAAAAAAAGAACATAAAGTGAGGCATGTGCTTTGTAAGAAACTCTATCATTATTTTCTGTGAAAAATCGACCATTGTAGTCCAGTGGAGAGTGCGCTAGACTAACAACCCAGAGGTCCCTGGTTCGACTGCGGGTTCGGGCATGGTTCTTTCACTTTTCTTTGTTCTTTTCTACATTTAAGAATTATGGAGAACTTAAAATCCACAACTAAATTGTGGAAAATGTGGAATTAAAGGACAGGAACAACTAAGGGCTGAAAAGGCTTGCCGAGGTTAAGGCATAACACACACTAGCAATTGAAAGCATTATCTTTCACGTCTGTTTCGTTTAATTAATAATTCACATATGGTTCCAATCAATTCCTCTAGCTAATCTATCCCTTTCCTTTCACGTCAAAGACCAAACCTTGTTTGTATAAAGCGCATGTTGGTTCTTTGATCTTTTAAAAAAAAAATATTTTAAATGTTCCTTTGCTGATCCATTTGGATCAGTTATTGATCGCTCCTTTTGAGCTCCTCTGGGATGTTAAAGGGAGCGCTACCCTTCCTAGGACATGCAATGTTAAAAGAGAACACAAAATACACCTAGCTTGGATCAATAAGGAGCACTCCCAGATCGCTCATAGGATGATCCACTTTTTTACTGGGATGTGACACACACACTCTCTTTTTTGTGGCGGCCCAGTACTGTGTTGTTGTTGTGTACGTCTGACGAAAATTCGCATAAATAAATCATTTTGTATTGCAACTTTCACACGTGGAGATCGACAAATTTAGTGAAATCGTGAAGTTCAAACAAAAAAATTTAAAAGAATATTGTCCAAAAGATTACCTTTAAAAAATCTATATAAAATAGGATGTGTGTATGTATGTAACGTATGGACTCCAAAACGGCTGGGCCGATTTTGATGAAATTTTCAGGTAATGTTCATCTTGGTACGGTGGGTAACATAGGCTATATTTGGACCCGATAGGTGGCGCTGGGGTGGACTTATATCGAAAATTTAAATTTATGGACCAATTTAACTGAAATTCAGAATGTATGTTTGTTTGATCATAAGAAAATAATTTGTGTCTAAATGGACACGGTAGGCGGCGCTGGGGTGGACTTATTTCGAAAATTCGATGGCGTGAAAAATATATAAATACTTTTAATTTTATTTTATAACGAGGGGAGTAGCGAAGCACACCGGGTTCAGCTAGTTGAACAAATAAATTTTAAAATTAAAAAACCAAAGCTGAGTCATCGCGATCGGATGATGATATTATGTTAATTGGCGTAATTGACCACCAAATTACTGGAGCTAAATTACCAGCAAGAAAACAAGTGCTACAAGTTTTTTTTTATAATTTAAGAATAGTTGGTTTAAATTTAAGAGAAAGTTCTAGATTAGTTGTTGCAGAGGTTAGCACGTTTTGGCAAAAAGCACGAATTCCAACACACCATGAAAAACACTGCATTGAGAAGCTGGAAAAAATTATACAACGAGTGGAGAGATATTACAAACAGAGCTGTAAAAGATTTAAATCATTGAAGATTGAATCATGAATCAATCACAAACTGATTTAAAAAACCAAGATTGCAATCATTTTAACCTTAAATCATTAAGATTTAATTCTGAAAGCAATCATCAATGATTGCTTTAAGGTGATATTTAATTCATTTTGGAGCAATCATATTGATTTATATTTTGAATGCATTAATTTGATTTAAATCAGAAAAGATTTCAATCATTTCATTTAAATCTAAAATGATTGCAATTATTTGATTTAAATCAAAAAATATCAAAAAAGATTTAAATCAAAAATGATTTCAATTATTTGAATTAAATCGCAAAATGAGTTAACTCTGGCATGGAATAAAAAAGAAATAGTTACAAATAATCCTTTAAATCTTTTCAGTTACAAAATGAAGACTTGAGTTAACAGTGAAAATCATTAAAAATATATGATTGTGAAACCTTAAGGGTGGCAAGCTTTTATAGGTTTTTAAGATTTTTTTATGGTGTTATTTTGCGGGAAGAATTCGTTGTTGTGGGCTTATGAGAACTCCATAAATATAAATATAACCTAGCTGATAAACCCGGTGGTAATCGAGTAGTTATATGTCTTTACCCTAAATTTTTAACCTTTTTGTCATCGCCAAACATACTAAGGTCCTTAGATTCATCAAATACCTTAAATTTTTAAGGTAACTAATATGCCATGCAATAGTTTTCAGAGTCTATTATTTTATTGCAATTCTAGTGTATTATTGCAATTCTTTGTGTGCATACCTTTGTGGTAAGTAACATTTTTGTTGTAGATGTATTTTATTTGAAATATTTCGTTTTCTATAAGAACATGCAAGTTCCTTGAAATTTCAAAGAAATTGACACCACAAAAACTTTCGTACCTGAAACACACAAAAAGTTTTTAGTACTAATTTTATTGTTCGCTGAAATATAAAAAAATCAATCAAAAATTGATTTGGGTGGCTTTAAAAGTCATGTTACAACGAATTGCATTCATTTCTTTTTTTTGTTTAATTAATTCTGATTAATTATCCGTCCAATTGTGTTTCAATTTTTTTCATTTTCGTTTCCCTTTTAATTTTTATAATTTTCCAAAAAAAAACATCAACTAATTTCTTTATTTCGCAAAAAATTTTGGTTAAAATATTTGTTGTTGAAAAAATATTCAAAACCAAAAATGGCTTTTTTAATGTTCTTTCATATGGTGTGCATAAATGTAGGGCTTATTAAAAGTTTCTATCGTAAAAATTTAAAAACGTTTCATACGATCGAAAAATACGTTGTTACGAGATGGAATTCATTATAAGATTCAATCAAAAATATTTTGTTCCAAAAAACCAGCATCAATAAACTTTGCCACGAATTAGAAGTAGAACCTTTTTTAGACTGTGATTTCGATTACTTGGAAGAGTACGTAGTTTTGCTGCAACCTATAGCTGAGGCGATCGATTTTTTACAATCTGAAAAAGGAATATTTTATGGTTTTCTGCTCCCAACATTGGCAACAATGAAGACAAAATATGCGAGGCTGACGCTGAAAAGTTCCAGTGAGTATGTTGTCGAAATGGCACATCAGCATTGGACAACAGATTCGACACATATGTGAATTTAAAAAAAGGGTCAGAACCAGCTGTTGTGGCTTCCGTTCTCTGCCCTTTCCTCAAACTTAAATTGATCGAGGCTATTTATCCAGCTTTTGGTAGCCATAAGGAAACCGAAGTGATAGAAATAACTGAGACGGCGATTTCAGTCGACGATTTCAGTCAGACCGATGATTCTGAGGCATCAAAATATTTTACTTTTGATATTGCCGGTTCGTTGAAAGCTCTGAATCCATTAATTATATCAAAAAGTTTTTATTTAATTTTTTTAGAAATTCCAGAAGAGCAGTCACCAAGTGGTTCTCTCCAATGGCTATCGGAGTTATGTGCATACCTTGCTGACAATTCGAAATGTTTACAAACGCTCAACAAACATCACTTTATAAAGCATGCATTTCTGAAATTCAATTGCACTCTTCCTTCTTCAGCTGCTGTGGAAAGACTTTTTCCCATGCATCACTTTTAAATACACCTAGACCAGGTTGCTTAAAAGACGAACATTTTGAGAAGTTACTTATTTTGAAAGTGAACAACATTGTTTTACCGAAAACTTAGATCTAATATGTTTTGTAAAATTCAATAACTAACTTTTGACCCTCTTGTTTGTATTGGTTGATTTGGATATTTCTGCTAGTTGAATAAAAAAAACGATAACAAAAATTTTGTAGTGTGTCAGCTTACTTTTTATTGATCAACGTTTGTTATAAAAAAATAACCAAATTTCATGAAAACCTATGAAAACCACTAGGAATAAATAAATCATTGCTGTATGCAAATAAGTTCACAAACATGTTAACCCTTTCATGCCCAAATTAAAATGGGTGGGGCTACAAATTTTATGAGGTCATACATGTGTTAGTCTTTTCTCTCATTTGAATTGACAAAAATTTTAAAGTCCTTGGTGACCAGGTTCGTTAGTTAGATGTTGCTTAGTTGCAACGTTGGGCAATTATTGGATAAACTAAACAATTTTCGCATGATTGTTTTTTCTGTGCATATAACTCTCACCCATCACATGAGATCGTAGAGGATATCACATGTTATAAAATGCAAAAAGGGTGTCTGTTTCACACACTCCTTTATAAATCCCATAAAGAGGCACTCGCATTCTATTTCTTTCCCACAGAAGATGTGATTTTAGGAGATCTTAGAAGATCACATGGAAACCGGACATAATGTTTTTAAGCACTTTTTATATAAACACTTTTTTTGTGAAACGATCCCGATCTTGATTTCGACCATTTTATTCTACGGAGAACGGCTACTGAATAGACACGTGCAAAGCTTCCAAAAAAACAAATAGCTGTTAGCTTGCACAACACATTAGGCTACATGATACAAAAACCACTGGTCAAAAACATGAAAATAACGGGACTTAGAAGTCTATAAGTACAATCTTGCCTTAAGACAACATCGGACATGAAAGGATTAAAGAAGTATGTTACAAAAACAAAATACGGTACCATACATGTTTAAAGAAACGTTAGCTTGTGTATGAGCCACTTTAATCTAAGAACGATATTTTTTAAGCGATATTATTTTGTTCCTATTTTTTATTTTAATGTCTAAAATGAAGTTTAGACAGTTTAGAACAAAATATATTTATATTTATGATCCTTCCCGCAAAATAACACCATAAAAAAGGTTGATTCAATTCTCTTAAAAACTTCTAAAAGTTTGCCATCCTTAAGGATTAAAAATCATATATTTTCAAAGATTTTCACTGTAAGCTCAAGTCTTCATGTTGTAACTAAAAAGACTTGAAGGTTTATTTTAAATTATTTCTTATTTATTCCATACCAGAATTAACTCATTTTGCGATTTAATTCAAATAATTGAAATCATTTGATTTAAATCTTTTTTGATATTTTTTGATTTAAATCAAGTAATTGCAATCATTTTAGATTTAAATGAAATGATTGAAATCTTTTCTGATTTAAATCAAATGAATGCATTCAAAATATAAATCCATATGATTGCCCCAAAATGAATTAAGTATTATCTAAAAGCAATCATCAATGATTGCTTTCAGAATTAAATCTTAATGATTTAAGGCTAAAATGATTGCAATCAAAAGCAAATAAATCACACAGATTTTAAAACAAAAATGATTTAAATCTTTTACAGCTTTGATTACAAAGCATCATGGTCGAAAAACAGAATGTCAAAAAAGGAAAGAAACTGAATTTCAAGATATATAACATGATTTATTCGATATCGCACACGCAAACGCGTTAGAATTAATTAAAATACAAGAAGACAAAGGGTTTAGTAAACATATTGTATTTTTTGCCTAATAGCGAACATACTACACCTTTACTGTGGCGTATGACTAATAATTTATAAGTAGGATAACTTCTTTAACTAAAGACATCTAAAAATCTAAAAAATATTTAAGATAACAGTTCAAGGTTCCGAGGGGTCAAATCAATTTTCCGTTTACTTAGGGTCGAATCACGGTCAACCATGATTTTTTGAATGGTGACCTAATCTTTCTATGGCATTTCGCATTTTACAGACGAAAATATGTAAATTTTTGTTTGAAACTTTTTCCAATTACTGCTATAAATTACAATATTTGCCATTTCAGCGTAACAGTAATCTAACAGTAATAGAAAAAAAGTTTAAGGCAAACTTTAAGATTGTCAGGAAAATACGAATGTTTTAAAAAGATTGGTTTTCAAACAAAAAATCAAAGTTGACCTTGGTTTAACCTTGAAAGTTTGGCTCAAGGTCAAAGGCAAGATCACCATTATTTGACCACTAGACACCTTACAAAAATTTTTTCTGCTTTCTTTTCGAAATATTGAAAAGTCTCAAAATAAAAACCTCAACCTGTATAGAACATTTATTTATTTACTTGATTGCTAAACCTTAACAGGTTTTATAGCAAATTTAAAATTATAAAATAAGATATTTAATACAATTCAAAAATATAAAGTCTGATTTTGATTGAAATCATGTATTATTAACAAACTAAAAAGTTTTATTAAATTGCTTAAAGTAAATAATTTTATTAAAGTATAATTTAATTATACATATTTACAATTCAAAAATATAAAGTATGATTTTGATTGAAATCATGTATTATTAACAAACTAAAAAGTTTTAATAAATTGCTTAAAGTATATAATTTTATTAAAGTATAAAAAAAAAATAAATGATAGGCAACCGCTAGTCGGCAAGGGAAGTACTTGACCTACAGCTGTGAAATTTCTTGTATGTTATATTTGAACCAAATGTAGTGTTTTTGGGAGATGGGGTAAAAAAAACGAAGGAAAAAATTTCCCCATACAACTAAGGAACACCCTAATGTACATATACATATATTGATTCTGACCAATATTTTGTACCCCATGTTTGTAGGCACTGCTTGAATCAGACAAACTGACCTGTAAAGTTTATCGAACCCCTTAATTTTTTCCATGCAATGATATATCAATCAATAAGCCGATTCCTGAAGATTGGTGCAAAGTTGCTGGTCTCATATTTTTTACTCATATTTTCGGCTATAAAAACAAAAAAAAAATCGTTACAAAAAAAATCATTCGTCCATCCGGAGAACAATTATGTATAGAATAAGTGAGAAATTGACAAAGTGATCGCTAAAGCCATTCTAAAGATGCAGTGATCACCGATTTCGAAAACATGGTTTTAAGAAAAACGCGTTTAAGGTCTTGAATACGATTTGAATGCAGATAAAAATACCACTGTTAAAAGTAATTTATCTCCATAAATAATAATCCGATTAGTCTGAAATTTTTAGAGAATACTTTGAAATATTCTTCTTTTAGAAAATAAAGGGTGCTTTAATAGAGTAATACAAGTTTAAACCATAATAAAACATAGTAATATATTTTTAATATCAACGAAACGGACTTTATTGGATAGAAAATTTTATGACATTAATGTTTAAAGATGATTTTGGCCATGTGGCCGCCAGGCGCAAGGTGGTACAAGGCGCAATCTGGAACACCAATTTTCTGGAACACCATAGATCGAAAACGATCTATTGCCCTTCGAATTAGCAGTTTGAAGGACGATTATGTACGCCATAAAATGGAAGAAGTGCACGATAAGTTTGACGAACAGAACCATTATTTTGATTAAAAATTTCCACAATTTGCACTCGTTGCTCTAGTGTATGTTCATCCATAAAAAAATGTCAAAGCAAACCTAATAAAAAGCAACTATCAACTGTTAAATGGGTGGTCAAACAAAGCAGTGATGCCAACTTAAAGTTGTATCACTCTATAAAAACACCCTTTAGAAAAAAAAATTTTTTTCCAAACTTTCAACAAGCTTTTTATTGATTTTGTAAATCTTTCAAATCAGTTTTACCGTATTCTTAGATCTTTCCACCGAAATTTGTCCTTTACACCTAGAGGTGTATTATTTAAAATTATTTTGTTTATGCTAATTTCTATTTATTATGTATTTAATTTTAACATTAAAATAATAGTATGTGTGTCATAAACCTAATAATATTGCGTTATTTTGTTACGCACTCGATAAGTATAAGAAAACTCAGCAACATTTTTTTCTAAACACTTCTTTAACTCGAATGCCATTTCACAATTTCCGAAATTGTAAACGGAATTCGCTCTATGTGAACAGCTTTTAGTTGCAGCAATATTTTTTGGCGTCAAGACATGAGCTTCGTCTAAGCTGCGCAGAATCTCAAATTGCTGTAAGATTTAGAGAAGCAAACTCGATTATGGCTCGATTAAAAAAATAAAGGTCAAAACTTACATCAATTCTGCCATAAGCATCGAAGTAATGGAAATGTCTAAAAATACACTCCAGATTGTAACACAAGGTTAGAAAAGACGGTGTAGTATCTTGAGAGTCGCTGATAATCTCGGATGCGACATCCTCTTTGTTTGTCAGTGAATCACAGAATTCCGTAGCAGTCACTCCAATCGGCTTTGAAAGGTTTTGCTGTCAAAAAGATGTTAGCACAAATACGTTTATCGATAAAAATTTAAATAAAGTTTTATATTGCTTAAGTAAATAAATACAGAAGTAAGAGCTCGATCTATTTTCATGTTTTTTAGTGCTAAGTAGTAAATAAAGTGTCTAAAATTTTTTAAAAATACACCATCAAGTAGTGTTTTGCGACCTTAAAATGCAGCTGAGTTGTGGTTTAATATTGTTCCTTTATCCGATGTCTAATTGAGTTCCAATTTTGCACACATATGAAGTTCCGATTAAAAAGTGCCATGTATTCTAATAACTTTTTAGAGCACGAGAAAGTCGGAGTTGGTATAAAACTTTCGTTTAAACATCTTATAACATACACAACACAATTGATCAAAAGAAGCTCAGCCAAAGTCTTTAAAGGACTTTTTCTTAATAGTGCTCATATGACAGTATAACAGTAGATTCAGTGCCTACTAATTAGACACCTACTTTCATCCGAAATTGTCGCGAAAAAAACTGCTTTAAATGCTTTTCGAATTGCTTCCGTTAATTGCTCGACCTGGCTCCCTGCGACTTATTTTTGTTCCAAGAAATGAAAACAGGCTCGCAGAAAAAACCGTATGGACAAAAAAGTTGGACAAATCGTACTTTTCGCAGATTTAAAATAAATGTCAAAAACGTTGGAAAAAGTGTATTAACCAAAAAATTTAAAATAAATAAAAAAAAGACACAGTTTCGATAGTATCGTAAGTATAGACGTAGAATTCCTTTTTATACAGTAATAGAGAAAAATTCTGGTTTTTTTATGTATATTCTTCAAAACTGTTTTAAAGTATTTCATCTTCTAAATAAAAATTATTCAAAAAAAAATTTGTTGTTGTTGTCCTTCTTTAAACTTACCTGATCTAAAAAGCTCACAATTAAATTCATGTAAAAATTTTTTTTGTTTTATAAAAAGTTTTCGTTTGATATTTATGGTGATGAATTTGTTGTTCTTTTTCATTTGTTTTGTTGATTAAAACTAAATGTAATTCAAAGTTATGTTTAATTAATGGAAATAAATATGGGTAAATTTGAATTATTTATTTTTCCTGTAGTAAAGAGCATATACATATATGTATATTTTAAAAGTAATTTAAAATTAAAATTTTAATTAACAAAATAAATTTTTAATATGGAAAGAATATAATGCATAATAAAAATAGTTCGAATATATTAGGGTATTTAAAAAATAAAAGTAGTTTTTAAAGCACAACGAATTCTAGTAACGCATTCGCAAATTTGCGTAGTAGTATACATATGTACATGCTGAAAATAAACATTCGTTTTATTCGTACTCTTACTCATGGCAGAATAACCAGGTAGGGCCGACTCGGAGAGGAATGAAGTAGAAAGCAGAGAAAAGCGAGCTAGTTGTCAAATACAGATGTTCATGTCAAGTAAAAATTAAGAACATCTAAAAAAATTTCAGCTAACTGAACCAACAATAATTAAACCAACATCTCTAAAACAACGACGCACAGAAAAGAGCAAGATCACAGCGGTTGAGCAGATGAACCGAACCGGTTGGACGATGAACCGAATCGTCCAACAACAACAAAAGCAGCACAACAACGAACGACGTAATTACGAACCAAACAAGCAGACACAACAACAACAACCCTAAAAATAGCATAAGCAGCTTCTGCAGCTAAGCAGCTTGTGCATTTCTCATACCAATATATGAATTTTTCATCTTTTTAGATTTTGCTATTTTATTAGATATTCGTTTTATTCCCACTAAAACTGATATTTTGGCATTTTTTTTTCTTTGTACGATGAATATTAAAGGCTGTAGGTATACCCCAAAGTGTCAAATATCGCTTTGAAAAAATTCGTGAAACTGACCCCCATACAAACCGCGCTGTAAGACGTAATTCTACGTCAAAAAAATTGGCTTTGTTAAAAAAAATTAGTATGAATAAATTCTGAATAATTAAAAGATTCATTTTAACATGGGTATCTATAACTCGACAGTATTGCCACGGATTGCAAATTTGCTTATACTATAAATTTATTTTGGATTTTGAATTTGAAAAGAAATGAATCTATAAATAGTTAAGGTTTAGAAAAAAAATATAATGATATACTTACATATTGATTTATTGCTATGTATCTCATCAAAGGTTTGCATTTCTCCCAGAGCAAGCGCCATATTTTGTAGTAAGAAAAACATGTTCCGTCTGGTTTCGCATTGATTTCAGAATTTTGCAAACAATTGCTATCAAAGTCTTTATCAAAGTACTGCCAAAACTGATAAAGCTTATTCCACTATTAAGGAAGAAAAAGTTATTTTTTAATAGTATTGTCAAGTGGAATATACCCGGGTTAACCAACCGCATTATAATATATAGCAATGTTTTCAATTTTCAAACTAAAATCTTAGCCTCTGACCACGATCCGATGAAGAGCCCGAACAGAACCAATTTCTGTAGCGGCTGGCGGATTCGCTATGAAGCAAAACACATGAAAATGTATGCAGCCGCCAAAAATTATTTTTCCGGCCGAATCTGTGGCGGAAAACGCCAGAATAAAATCTACTCTAATTTTTGTCTGGCTGGCAGATCTCTCTCTTAACCCCCATTTACAACCTTACTTACTTACTTAGTTTGCGCTACAACCGTATGTCGGTCTTAGCCTCATCTAAGAATTTGCGCCAGCCGTTTCTGTCTTTCGCTTTCTGGCGCCAGTTGGAAATTCCAAGCTTCGTCAGGTTGTCCTCTACTTGGTCTATCCAACGAAGATGCGCTCGTCCTCTTCTGCGTTGACCGCCGCTGGGTACCGAATCGAATTTTTTCTTCACTTGATCATCGTCTTTCATGCGCTGAACATGACCAAGCCAGCGAAGCCGCTCGATTTTAATGCGCTTGACTATGTCGATGTCAGCGTACAGCTCATATAGTTCATCATTCCACCGTATTCGGAACTCGCCATTGACGCAGATTGGTCCGTAGATCTTACGAAGAATCTTTCTCTCGAATGCTCCTAAAGTCTTTTCATCTGAACTGCTCAGCGCCCAGGTTTGTGATGCATAAACTAGGACGGGCATGATGAGCGATTTATAGAGCGTGATTTTCTTTCATCGAGAGAGGGCTCTGCTTCTCAATTGCCTACTAAGCCCAAAGTAACACCTGTTGGCAAGAGTTATTCTTCGTTTGATCTCAATGCTGATGTCGTTGGTTGAGTTTATGCTGGATCCCAGATAGACGAAGTCCTTCACAACCTCGAAGGATGTATTGTCAACGGTAACGTGGGTTCCAAGACGCTGGGACTGTTTGTTTGTTGACACCGAGTATTTCGTCTTATCTGCATTCACTGCCAGACCCATTCGACTTGACTCTCTTTCTAATCTGGAAAATGCTGCACTAACTTCGCGCGTATTATGGCCAATGATAGCGATGTAATCAGCATACGCAAGCAGCATAACACTCTTGTAGAATATTGTGCCAATACGTCTTAGATCAGCAACTCGGATGATCTTTTCCATCATTAGGTTGAAAAAGTCGCACGATAAGGAATCACCTTGTCTGAAACCTCTTTTGATAACAAATGGTGGGGAGAGGTCCTTCCCGATTTTAGCTGCGCTGCTAGTGTTGCTCAGTGTCATCCTGCAAAGTCGTATTAGTTTTGCAGGAATACCCAACTCAGACATGGTGGAGTACAGGTGCTTCCTTATTGGGCTGTCGAAGGCGGCTTTGTAGGCGACAAAAAGATGGTGGGTTTCGACTTGCGTTCCTTGAGTCTTCTCCAAGATTTGTCGTAGCGTGAAAATCTGATAAGATCCAATCAGTTCGTGTACAATAGGCTTCAATCCTTCACATAAAACTCTCGACAGGACCTTATATGCGATATTAAGAAGGCTTATCCTACGGTAATTGGCACATATAGTTGGATCGCCTTTCTTGTGGATTGGGCAGAGGACATTGAGATTCCAATCGTTCGGAATGCATTCTTCCGACCATATTCTGCATAGAAGCTCGTGAATGCATTTAAGCAGAGCTTCGCATCCGTTCTTAAATAGCTCAGCAGGTAAGCCATCATCAGCTCCCGCGGTTTTGTTATTTATAAGCCGAGCTATAGCTGTCAGAACTTCATCATAGTCGGGCAGCGAAACCTCGACGCTGTCATCCGAAATTGGGGTTTCCGGAATATCATCTCTTTTGGCGGCATTGTTGTCAGAGTCGCCATTTAGAAGTTTAGAGCGGTTTTAAACCATCGGCAAGGCGTCCTATTTTTTCGAAAATGTTTCGGGCCTCATTCCTGTCACCATACATCTCAATCTTCTCCTGTTCGCAATTTTCTGCCTCTTTTTTTCGCCTGAAAATACGTCTCTCTTCCCTCCTCTTTTCTTTGTATCGCTCCTTAGCAGCGCGCGTTACAACCGAGTGCAGGGTGGCTTTATAGGCGGCATCTTTCTCTGCAGTGGCGTCACGACACTCCTGGTTTTACCACTGGTTTCGGCGAGAGCGGTGGTAGCCAATCGAGAGAAAGATTCTTCGTAGGATCTACGGACCAATTCGCGTCAATGGCGAGTATGAAAAGACGATGCCCAAGTGAAGAAAACATTCGATTCGGTACCCAGCGGCGGTCAACGCAGAAGAGGACGACCGCATCTTCGTTGGAAAGACCAAGTAGAGGACAACCTGACGAAGCTTGGAATTTCCAACTGGCGCCACCAGGCGAAAGACAGAAATGGCTGGCGTGAATTCTTAGATATGGTCAAGACTGACATACGGTTGTAGCGCCAACTAAGTAAGTAAGAGGACCACTAACCGCTTTGGCTCTGTTCGGGCCATGGTACAATTATTGACAATTTAGTAGAGTTTCTCTAATAGAAAATCTCTCAATGAATAAAAGAAATGTGAAAATATAAGCAACGACTTAAGCATAGTCATGATTCAATTACTATAGGTTGTCCATTCATTTGACATTTACTCACAAGAGTGAAGATATACACCCGTAAAATTGAAGAGGAGAGCAAAAGAGTAATTTTTTAATGCCATCAAAGTAATGAGTTGCAGGAATATCATACTTTTTCGCAGTACTAAATACCCAAGGATACATTTCAGTGCTGCTTTTTCTACTACGATCTGTACTGCTTGTTTGTTTTGATAGAAAATTTATGTGAGTTTTTAAAAAGCCAATTTCAATATTTTGTTGTGCAAATATATTTCTACTGCTGACGGCTTATTGATACACTGGCACATTATATTTTCGGATTTTATCACCAGAATAAACTGTTTTGCAAATACCGCACGTTGCAGGCATTATTATTTTAATAGTACAACTTAATAGTCGCGATTATATTTTAATTGAAAAAAACGGCCCGCAACAAAATTTTAAAACAGTAATAACAATAATAATTATCAAAGCAATTATTATTATAAACGCAATTCACACTATTTTTTTCCTGCTAACAGCAAAATATAGAATAACTACTTTTTTAAATACGCAAAACACTGAAAAATAACTTTTTTCATAGAAGACCACAAAACCCTGGCTGTCATTTATATTTGAGAGAGAATATATTTTTGTTTACATATTTACGAGTGTTGTCAAACGAATGGACAATCTGTAATAATTGAATCATGAGCATAGCTAGTCAACCGCAGGAAACTAAAAACATTCCAATAAACTTCACGAGTGAATTTAATGAATCAAAGATAAGTTAAAAAATAAGCAACGACTTTAACCAAAGCTAGTCAACAGTAGCAAACTACAACTCCCGTAGCTGTTTTTGACAACTCCTGATTGCCAAAAAACTGTCACTACTACCTTGTCAAATAATTATGCCATGGTTCAGGCTCTTCAGGCTCCTATTCTTATTTAACTCGGATGACTGGCGGATCACTCTCTGAGTTGCTATATTTTTGACAAAGATTGGGTATGTTCAGTGTTTGCTTCTTAGTTTTTACTATGATATGACATATCGTTTTTGTGTCTGTGTTGCATTCATGTGAATTCAAAGCAAAATATAAAATAATTTCTACCATTCCCACAATGAAATGCAACCCTGATCTGACAACCACCATTGCTCCAATACTGGACGTATTCTCAGCGTATTTCGCCAAGAGAGGACAGCCAACAGTCAACCGCTTTGGTTCTGTTCAGGCTCTAAGGATCTTTGTTGCCCCTTTTTGCCCACTGACTCACACGGTGTTCTACTGTATCTTTGATAATTAAATTTACCGGGCGTTTAAAACTTTCATAATGCTATATTTCGAAGTTCCAAATAAAGAGGTTTCTTATGGTTTTTCAAGTTTTAAAAAATATGTGCCTTAGTGGGAGTGATACTTACATTATATCTGATGTTATTTTTTCTTAGCAATCAAAACAAAAAAAAAATTAGTCAATTAAGTTTTTTTACTATGTTGTTAACAGATCCTTACGTTATAAGGGAAATGGACATGGTGCATATTACTGAAAAAATAATTCCATATCCTTGAAAAATGGCATGCGTTGTGTACGTGTGAATATTGGACACAATGACGAAATTTTCTCATTTCTGGTTTTGTTATAATTTCTTAAATTGGTCTCTACAAATCCAAATAATCCCCCCCACTTAAAATATCATGCTTGAAGAAATTCAAATTTTTGCTACGGTGTAAGCGGATAAACCCAAGTGTAACAGAATAAATTCAGAAAATTATCAGGAAATAATTTTTTGATAAAGTACATATTCCAAACGTGGCGAATTTTTGATATTCGTTCTGATGAAGTCACCTAATAACGGGTATTGAATAGATAAAAATTTCAGGAGGACACCTGATGAGACATTGATAAGGCTTTCTTATAAGGGCTATCCATATCAAGTTCGTACTTATTCCTAATCGGTATCACGGGTTGGAGTCCACGCCAGACGTATAATTTTTTCTGTAAATTAAATTAAATATGTTCTTTCAATAATAATATATTCTTGTAAAATATAGTATCGATAATTTTTTTTCTATTTTTTGCATTTTTCGGATTTAATGCAATGAAAAGGTGCTGGAGTGGATTCTACCCCATTGTTACCTATTTTTACTTTTTGGAGGTGTGACCGCAAAGGGTTATATAAGGTATTTCCTATCTGATTTCTACTCGTTAAGCTTCCATTGCAAAGCAATTAACCAAATGATATGGTTTTTATGGTCATATGGATAGTAGGCACATTTGATTTTTTTATTACACCCACTTTTTGTATTGTGGCTTAGCTAAGATAAAAAAGCCTATATGCAAAATTTAATAAATCTATCTTGTCAACTGTCCAAGACAGAGCACTTAAAGAATATCAATTCAAATAGGAATTTGGTATGGGTTAGTTTATCTATAGTAATAAAACTCATTTTCTGTTTGTTTGTTTGTTTGGCCTTTATACAAATCTAAACGGCTCAACGGATTTTGCTCAAACTAGGTACACATATTAAGCTTATCCCAACTTAAAATGTTACATACTTAGTTTTTGCCACGCCCCCTCTGAAATTTTTCAACTAACGGTAATTTTGTTATTATAAAACTTTTTAGCATCGGAGATTTTTGTGTATTTAATTTTAAATTTTTTTTGTTATTTTGACATCAAAAAAACTGACATATCTTTAAAATTGGAGAAATTTTCAGTACAACGACTTTTTCATAAAACATCATTGCCTAAGAATGAGAAAAAAACGACATGAAAATCAAAGTTTGGTCTTTCGATGCAAATATCTCCGCTGTCCATTAATATATTTCATTCAAATTTTTTTGTTCAAAAGTTCAATAAAATTACTTCACAAAAATAGGTTGAACTGTACCATTAAGTCAGTGTATATATGTTTTATGATTATGTCAAAAAAGGTCCAAAATATTGACTTTTTACTCAAAAAATGACTCAAAAATTGTTGTTGTTGTAAAAATGAAATCAATTAAAAATTGCACATCTGGCTACCTTTCATATGACATAGCATTTATTTGCAAAAATTCTTCCAGCTAAGCGCAAAAATTATTTTACTGTTTTTGTCATCAAAACAACAAGGTTTTTTTCTTTGATTTTTTTCGCGAAATTTATTTTTTCCAAAATGTTGTTTTTATATTTTTTACAAAAAAGTCAAGTCTCAAAAATAATTTATGTGAAAAAATTACCCCAATAGCTCTACATGTGTACCTAGATATTGGGTTCATATGTGTATATAAAATCTTACTTTTTGCCTCCCCACCCCCCGCCCCCTCCTGTTAAATTTGTTTTGTTGTGATTTGTCATTTTTCTCACTATTGCTTCACCGTTGTCACTCAGTTGTTTATCATTGGTACTTTAAATGTTCTATATATATCACTGTATCATCGAAAAGATGACTGTGAATAAGAATGCTGTAAAAGGTAATTTTTCATGTTTAATGTGTTATTTGAACTATATTGTTGAAAGTCAAATTTCCACGCCAATTAAATGTACCGACATATTAAAGACAGCAAAATTTTGACAATTTAACTCTCCAATCATGGTTGTAAGCTTGGCTGCATTGAACAAATTTTTCGGTTCAATTGCATACTAACCGAAAATATGCTGAAAAGTATGCTGGAAAATATTATAAATTAGGAATATGTACTGCACTACCGACACGATTCCAATATATTAGAAAAGTCGGTAACTGTTATCTAATTTAGTTTTTTTCGCACACAGCGTAAACTTGCAGCAAATAACATAATAGCACTTTTTGCACTGTTCTTGCAAATTTTTCAGCTGGATTTATGTCGATCTGTTAACGTCGATAATATTGCTACAGGTTGCTGTATATTTTATAATAAAAATTAAAAATCGACTGCTTTCTTAACTTACACCTTTTTGCTAATTTACATTAAAAAACGACTGTACAATTTTTCGTATAAAATAGGAATTCAGAAGATTTAAGAAATTGCATCAACTATCAGACTCAATTTATATTAATTTTTTATTAAGAGACAATCCAATTGCTATTTTCCAACTGAAAAAACTACTAAAAAATTTTAGGAAGATTTTTATAAATTTGATTTTCATTAGCGAAGTGCAAGTAACATGCTTACCAGTAACCAGTAAATTCAGTTTAGAACTAAAAAACAGTTTTTGATTGTAAAAAACAGTGATAAAAATTATTTCTTCGTTAAAAAAGCATGGTAAATTTTTTAACTAATATTTTTATAGTGGTCTCAAACTTAAATTCAACACGTTTTTACAAAATTCCAAAATTTACAAAAACATTTTATCGAGAAGTGTATATTAAAATGTTTATATAAATGACTCTCGAGTAACACCGGGTATATCAGCTAGTAGTAAATAAAAATACTAACAAAAAAGTAAATAACAAAATACACAATGCTCTTCATAACGCTTTTTAACGAGCTAGAAAATTGAAACAAAGCCTTTAAGAAAACCATAAATAAGGCAAAAATGAAAACTGTATGCTTACATTTAAGTCTCTATCATTTAGATTAATTAGTCCCAATCGACTTAGAAAGCACTTGAGGTAACAGTGTGTAATATTATTATCCGGATAGTTCCATTTAGTCCATTTTATTTTTAATTCATTTGAAGCCTGGCTGGAATCATTCATACACCGTGACTCCGCAAAACGTACATCTTCACTCGTCAATGATGTTAGCTGCAGTTTAATACATCAACGATTAATTAAAGCAGTTAACAGGAATATTTTTAAAACATATTTACCGTTCTTAATATAACATCCGCTTCTGTTGGTAAGCATTTTTTGAGAATCAATGCTATTATCAACACTTTGACCCATGAACAAAATTGAAGTTGAAAAGTTTTAGCTGCCATCGCAAGTTAGTGTATTAAATTTACGATGGAATTTACATTTATGGAATTTTGTATAATAAAATGTGTTTCCTTTGTGAAAAAAGTAGCAAAAAAACAAAAACTAAAAACATTTCCAACATTATATTAAAATATTTTCTGACAAAAAATACTTTTTTAGCACGAAAACATTTTTGAACTATGTTACGAGTTTAAGTTCAAAATACTTTCGTTTTACTTTAAAGAATATAACAATTTTCTTCTATGCAATACTCTATGAACAGATGTTGTGGGATAGTGTGAATTTCTGATGGTTAAACTATGCTGATGACGTCACTTTATAAGAAATGAAGGAAGGAAGGAAGGAAGGAAGGAAGGAAGGAAGGAAGGAAGGAAGGAAGGAAGGAAGGAAGGAAGGAAGGTGTGTTTTTCATTAGATTTTGCTCAATTTCGAACTTAATTCTATTTATAGGAATTCTATTTATGTATAGGAAACCAATAACGTAGCCATATTCTCAGACAGACGAATAAACAAAAGGACGATGTTCAGTTTAGAAGTAGTCTTGACGTAACCATAGCGCAGCTTCGAAACTGAATTTTTTTAAGAATTTGTATTTGCTTAAATAAGTTATGTTTTCTGTCATCATGTTCCTCAGAGGGAAAATTATGAGTCAAATGCAGTTATATTCGCCTGGAAAGTAAAGAACTTGACCAATCTGGAAGTATACTTTCTTGACACTGCCATTTTTTGACATATCGTCGTCCGGGGGATTCATACGCCACTTAGACCATTTTGAGTCAATGGTTTTTGATACCTGACATAACTTGTGAAGATGTTGTTATATTCAAATCTATCAAATCTGTTCTTCCAAAATCGAATCTGTCTTGAGTATGTTCTAGAAATTTTATATTTAATCTTTGGAAATAAGAAAAATTTTCTGACTGGAAATATTTTTCTGCTTTAGTGCCAGTCTTTATAAAACATCCGCAAGCCTCAAAAAATGTCTTTGGTCATTAATATTAAAATTGTGTAAGCAACTGCTGCAATTTATGAAATCGTTACTCATGTAGTTATATAACAACAATTTAAAAAGCATTTCTAATTGTGAGCACAAAAATGGGAGCCTTACATTTTTCCAATTCGGATTGGAATTTTGTGCTTAAATTGTTAATTATTTTTTACAAGGATCCAACCAATTATAATTTTTATTATATAAACCAAATGATACCAATACATTTTTGATCGTTATTTTTTTCGATCAAAAATAAAAATCAATCATCGATCGATATTTCTTCGATCAGAAATTTAAATCAAAAGGAATGAACATATTAAACGAAAAATTTAATTCTTAACCAATGGATGTCGCAACTCGCTGGAGTTCTACTTTTATAATGCTCCAAAGTGTTTTGGCTTTGAAAGAATTCTGTTTTAACAGTTCCATAGCATTCAAACAACTAGCGATTGAGGAAAATTCGTTAGAGTAATTAATTGTTTTAACCTGACCTAAAAGCTCAATAAACGATTTTAAACTATCAAACAACTAGAATTAGTATTTAAAATCAAGAATGATTTAAACCATCAAACATTTAGAATTTGTATTTAAATCATAGAAAATTAACATAAAAAAAATATTATCATATAGAAAACTTTTAATTGTAATCAAATGGTAGAGCCTGAAAAAAACACTGAAACAGATTGAAGATTTTTCAGCAAATCTTAAAACAACTTCAGTATTTATGCTTTGTTAGTGGCGAATTCCGACAAATAATTGGACTCCATACTAACATAAGCAAAAAAAAAAAAAGTATGAAAAGGAAGCCTCTGAAATGTAGTGCGCTAAAATGCGCTAGCACGGCGATCCACGCCCGGGTTCGCTTCCCGGTGGTGGCATCACAAAGAATTCTGATGAAGTCTGTAGCAGGGCCGAAATGGCAATAAAATCAGCTAGTAATGTTTTCCTGTTTTCCTTTACATATTGAAATAATGTCGTTTTTGGTGTTGTTTCTTTGGAAAAAATTAATTGAAAAAAATAGTAAGAAACAACTAGAATTTGTATTTAAAATCAAGAATGATTTAAACTTGAACATTTTGAATTTGTATTTAAATCATTGAAAATTAAAATAGGTAATTATTAAAGTTAAAAAAAAAATTTAATATAACACGTTATTAAAACGAACTATAAAGTAAAAAATAATTTCTCCTAAAGTGGGGCTTTTAGTTCAACTAAAAACGTGCATGCTAAAGAGAATAGTAAGAAGTGTTATTAACAATTGTAATACGTTAGTAAACGAATGATTCCTTAACCCAAATCCCTTGAGTGTCAGGATAGAAGTCTTTGAATGGATGATAGATTCAAGTTTGCAGACATCTATTGTGTTATACATGGAACTTACATCCAGTAAGTTATAAGGTAATGTACCCTTAGACGGACCGGCTCCTTAGAAGGACCACTCATAAATTTTTGTCATCTGACTGTCAAAGCGAAACGTCACTTATACCAAATGATTAGCACACTGAGAGCACACTTTTGGTAGTATTCCGAATATAGACGCAAATCATTGTGTTAAAATGAAATTTCGTGAATTGAGTGTACGCTCATATTTTGAAAATTTTTAAACATTTTTTGAAGTTGAATACACTCAAAAGTTTATTTTACTTGCAATATACGTACAGAAATCCATCCAGCGTGATGAAATTTTTTCTGCCACATTGCCAAGATAGCCATCATTTCCTTAAACGGACCAGTTTTGTGTTCTTAGACGGACCAGTGTTTATATTTCATGTTTTTTTGTTGTCACGCCATTTCGAGTGTTTTTATGTTTGGAATAGGCATTATATTTGATGTGAATGCGTTTTAATTATTTTTTTTTTTAATTATCATACAGTTTTGTTGTGAAAATGTCAGCAAGTACGAGCAAAACACCTGAAAAACGGGCTCTAGTGGAGACATTGAAAGCAGTTAAAATCAGCAGACGATCGTTGCGTGACGTCTCAGCAGAATTTGGTGTTTCCAAAACCACCTTGATACGATATATAAAGAAGTTTGATGAAGAAAACAAAGACATTACCAAACTTACTGGCGCTGAACTCAATGGATTGGTTCGAAAGAACGAACCGCTCAGAGCACATCGCATGGTATTTTCATTTTATTAGAAAATATACAGAAAACGAGTACCATTTTTTACAGCTTTGTTATTTTCTTCGTAATGTGATATCTTGTTGGATTACTTTCCAAAATTCTCGATTTTGCTTTAACACCGGCTAATACAAAGGCGGGATTTCGCGCAAGTGGAATTTGGCCCTACGATTCAACTGTTTTTACTGAATCCGACTTCATTCAAGCCAAAATAAGTGGCTTGGATCAATCGGTCGTGCTAGCAGAAGAAGATGAAACCAATCCAAGCTTGATTGTCAATGGTCCTGCACCTGACGTAGATGCAGAGAGTGTAGTAACAACTTCCGAACCACCATCAGTTAGTGGTTCAACAGTGTTCCGTTCTGCTAGTTTGGCTTCAATTTCGGACGAAGTTGTATAATAACATCCAAAAACAACACCACTATAAGGAAAGAAGCAACTTTTGCCACCACTATCAAAGAGCACTGCGCTTACTTCGTCCGAAAATATTGCCCTTTGAAAGATAAGCGAGCTAAACGCGAAGCTAATAAAGCACAGGCCGAAAAGAGGAATGCGGATAGAGTCAAGAAGGCAAAGGCTAAGGCCAAGACACCAGCAAAGACAACAGCAAAAAAGGCAAGAGCATCAGCATCCCGTAAACGTTATTCATCTGATGAAGATCAAGATTTTTGCATTGTGTGCACCCAATTTTTGCCACGAAACGGTTTGAATAGGGTCGAATGCAACAGGAAATGTGGCATAGTTGTTCACCTCAAATGTGCCAAAGCCCGAGGTAGCCGTTTCGTATGTGAACCCTGCGATCTAAACTTGGATGAATTTTCCAGCGAAGCCGAGGATGAACCAATGGATGAATAAACATCATTAATCATTACTTTTGACACCTAATGTATCCTAAATTCGAGTAAATGAAGGAACAATGAATAAACGTTCAATAAATATCCAAAATCTGATGTTATTTCTTCATTTTCACTCATATTTTCAAGTTTTTCCGGTGGTCTAAGGACACAAAAACAATTTACGAAAAATCATGCGGTCGGAAATTTTGCGATAAAATTTTTTTTTTAATCCAATCTATAAACTGTCTTCGGCAAAAAGATTCCTTTGCTCATCCTTTTTCCAACGGTACCCCACAATATCAATATTATTTCCACCATATGAAGATACAAAC
The DNA here is from genome assembly GCA_963920525.1 of Dichetophora obliterata. Taxonomy (NCBI): domain Eukaryota; kingdom Metazoa; phylum Arthropoda; class Insecta; order Diptera; family Sciomyzidae; genus Dichetophora; species Dichetophora obliterata. The sequence continues at coordinate 309,846,598 of OY986435.1, forward strand.
TAATTTCAAAGTGTGGACCATCTAAGGGAACACTACCTTACTTGGAATGTATTGCATTAGAAATCTTTCATAGAAACAGTGACTGGGTCGATCCATCCAAAGGTTAGTGATGCTGGGTCAATAATCTCTATAGCATGCGCCCCACGTTTTTAGTTGAACAAAAGCCCCACTCCAGGAGAAATTGTTTTATATTTTTTAGTTTGTTTTTAAAACGTGTTATATAAAAAATTTTTTTTTACTTTAATAATTATTTTCTGATTTTTAGTCTTTGTCAAATTTTTGTCTTTTCTTTTGAACTGCGATGCATTACTTGCTCTAGTTCTGGTTTGTTTTCGGTAAGAACTTCTTCATCTACCTGTATCGATGGCACTGTTGCCAGAAAAGCACGATAAATAGTGCTTATGGTATTTTTCAACGATTGTGTGATGTGGTAAGTCCCACGATATTTTGGGGGAAAAATCTCTCGCGTGGGAAAAAAATACCTCAAAATACCACAAAATCCTTCAAAATACCACAAATTACCACAAAATATAAAAAAAAAAAATAAAAATAAACTGGCCATTTCAGCCCTAGGAAGGACCCCTTGACCTAGCTTCTATTGATCAATTGTGTTGTGCGTGTTATTAAATGTTTGATCACAAATGATTGAGAACTGGATCTACGTGTTTAATGCCGACTCCGAACGGCTTATGTTCCAAGAAGCTTTACACACAAAATACCAAAACGATATTTTTACCTCGCATGGTAGAAATACGAATTAAGAGAACTAAGCGTTTATTGAATTGTTCAAATGACTGAATGCACTTGATTGTGGTGGTTTGTAGTATGTATCTATTTTTTCTTTATTTTTTTTTTACAATTCGTCATTAAATAGTGCACATTTTCATTCAGCGTTGCCGTTTTGGTAGAATTCTACCAAATGTGGTAGTTTTTTTTCTTCAATCGATTTTTGGTTATTTGGTAATTTTTTTTTCAATTTGGTAGATTTTCCAATTTTGTACATATTAAAAAAATTTTCCAAATAAAAATCTTATAAATAAAATAAAAATAGAAATGATGGCGCTTGGTTCGCATCGTTAAATAAATGAACACTTTGTAAATCTTCCCAAGTTTCATATTTTTTAACGTTTTCAAATTTAGTTCTTTTGTTCTACTGCCAGAATTGCCAGCAATTTTTCACATAATTAACCCATAGTTCTGCAGCAGCAGAAAGAAAGTCTTCTGACTTGACATTGATAAAAAAAAAATTAGGAAGTAGTTAGAGCATAGAAAAATTAATAATATAATGCTGGCTAAGGAATTGGCCAAAAATAATACTGATGTTTACTACGTTTGACCAGCGATTTTTAGAATTAATATGGGATACCCTTTTTTTATGTCAATTGAAGAGTTTGTATAGCTTTGCTATGTTTTCCTAGTCAAATGAATTAAAAGATTCTGATTTTTTTTATAGAAATCATTCTTAATTTATACATAAGAATTATAGTTTTTTAAATGAGATTAATATGCATAAATTTTCGGAGTAATATAAAAACATGTATTTTTATTTATGACTGTTTAGCAGACATTTTTACAGTACTCCGAAAGGAATATTACTTTTTTTTTTTTTTGCTTTGGTAGTCTTTTGTTTAATTTGGTAGATAGTTTAGATGAGATTGGTAGCTAAAATTTTATTTGAGTGGCAAACCTGTTTTCATTAAAAAATCACACTCTGATGATTGTCTTTATTTGAAGCAATTGCTAATTTTACGTTAATAAAAAGTGTTTAACCCGAAACACCCTGTCGTTGCCATATGGACACGCAAACACAAACACTTAAAATGTGCTTATTTTAGTTTAAACCATTTTATATTTGCGTTAACAGGTCATTCTAAAAATTTTAAAAAAAATTTATTCAGGGTGATTCGGGTTAAAAAAGTATAATGCCTGGAAAAAATATCTTTGCCGCAAACTTCTTTCTGCAAAACATTTGTAAGTATACAAAAGGAGTATTCACGATCCAGTGAATTTGGCGGAGCAATTGCTAATTATATTATGTACTTGCAACTAGCTGTGAGCATACCTTAGGAGTGCACAGTGGCAATATCATTGTTAATTTAAAAATTCTTTAAAACAGCAGGAAAATCAGCTGATTCAACCATAAACAAAGTGCTATTTTTGTGGGTTAAAGGTTGATATGCTAAGAAAAATCGTGAAAAGCGTTGTTGATTTAGTGGGAAAGTGTGCATCTGAGATATCATGTAACACATTTCTAACAAATACATTTGAAACTTTTGATGAACTGATAACACGGTGCTACAGTGAAAATGTACTTTTGAAGTGACATAGTGTAGGTTGTAGATCTGCTCGAGTACAACACGAAACCATATTTATAATATTTTATACACCCTAAAATTTCGATTTACTGTTAAAAAACTGATTTTTAGTAACTTGACGCATTTAACAATAAAAAACGGAGCCATTTTTAAAACGATTTTAGATTTTAAAACGGTTTTGTAAAGATTAAAGGTAAAGCTTTCAAAATATGTTTATATTTCTATATTAATACGAACAAAGCGATGACGAATAGTAGGTGCTTGATGGAGGTACAACTATTAAAAAACAATAAACTGGCACTGCAATGTCTCTTTTTGTGTGAAAACATTGGACGGCGAAAAACCAAACCCACTAACCAACGAAGGCGTAATTTGTTATTTATGAACAAATTAAATAGCTCAGTCAGTTTTCATACGATTTTAATAAATGAACATTCATTTCACTCGCAATAAATTTTACTTTTAGGAAATTATTGCGTTTATAGTAGTTTCTAAAAAAACTTTGGCAGTAAATAATCGTCAAAGTTGAACAAATGAGAAAAAAAGGTGCAAAAGGTGGAAAATCTTAGGTGTAGTCGATTATAACTCAAAATTGCAAAAGTGCAATACTATAAATATATACATATTTTGAAAGCTTTATTTTTAATCTTTACAAAACCGTTTTAAAATCTAAAATCGGATGAAAAATGGCTCCGTTTGGATTGTTAAACGCGTCAAGTACCTAAAAATCAGTTTTTTAACGATAAATCGAAATTATGGGGGTGTATGAATAATTATAAATATGGTTTCGTGTTGTACTCGACCAGATCTACAACCTGCACTATGTCACTTCCAAAGGACATTTTCACTGTAGCACCGTGTTATCAATTTTTTTTTGTAGCACCGTGTAATTAATCAACCATAACATAAAAACCTTAGGCCGGTTGAAATAATCCACTAGTAAATTAATTTGATCAATGGTCAATTTCTTAGTGCACTCAAATGTTTTTTTTTTTTCTTCTAATTTTTGTGTAATAAGTACCTGCACGAAACCTGTTTATGCACAGTGTCGACGACAAATCGAGACAAACCGACTGCCAAAATGTCAGCTTGATTTCGTTTATACTTGGAGCACTTTGATTTACTCCTCGGTTATCCCCAGAAAAAGGGTCGCAAACATAGTGCGACCACGCTCAATTTTAGTATACTTGCCGTATTTATTTGTGGGCGGTTAAAGGGGGCGTAGCAAAACTTTTTCGAAAGCCATCTCGTAGACAGAAATAATTGAATGTCAAAATTTCAGATAAATCGTGGTGATAAATGAATTGTGGTATTTTTTGGGAATTTTGAAGTATTTTGGTAGTGTGGTAATTTGTGAGAATTAAGTGCGAGAAAAAGAGAATCTTGATGGTGATTTCATCTGGCGACACTGATCGATTTATGTACTTCTCCTTCTCTAGGCTTAGCTTTCATTGTGTTTTTTGTTTTTGTTGTTGTTGCTGTTGTCTCTTTGACTGTTGCAATTTTTTTATAACTTTTTTTTAATTTTTCAATTTGCTAACTCTTTTTTATGCTTTTTATAACACGCAAAACACTTTTAAGACACACACACAGTTTTATGCTGTGTTTTCTTAAAAACAACTCATTTATCAATCAAAATTTATAAAAAATTGTTTGAATTCCTTAAAAATTCGAATTTTCAATAATTCACAACTTAAGCTGACAAATAAATTTGTTCAAGAAACCGAAATAGTTCCATAAATATTAAAAATGAAACAAAAAAAACTTGAAAAAATCCGTTGACAATGTTGAGGCTCCAACTCACAACCTCACGATTATCTACAAAACTCACAAAAAAATATATTCTTGCAATAGCAATAAATCGAACTACTTTCTTATAAAATAAAATAAAAAAATTTACTCGTTTCTAAACTACTTTTGTGTAATTTCTTTTCACCCTCAGTGGTGAATTTTTCAAAATTTGAATTTGTTTCATAAAAAAAAACAAAAAATTCTTCCACATTGTTGAGGCTCGAACTACTGTGCCTTGAGCTACTGAACTCACACAAAAACTTTTTCTAAATGACTTAATAAATTCACTTCAGTTGTGAATTTTTGAAATATAGGGTGTATTTCTTTAGTCATTCTGGAAAAAGAAGAGAACGAATAGAATAGATTGTTGTTTATCCAGAACAGAATGAATAAAGAAACAGTATTGGAAAAGAAAGAACATTTTATTTATAAATTCAGAAACATATTTTTCGTATTTAATTAAAGACAACAAATACACCTGATAAAATTTAAAAAATAAAAATACAACAAAGGAATTTAAACATTTAAATTATAAAAATTTACCGTTTTTATTTGGCGACATTTTACTTCAAACAATCAAATATAACCTCACACACAAGGAATATTCTTTTTATTCTACCTTAGCTGATAGTATAAAAAGATCGCGTTTGGAATATTCCTTAAGAATAAAGAAATACAAAAAGAATATTTCGGATAGTCAAAACTGAATAAAGAAACAAACAAAAGTTATTCCGAACGTATGGAATGAATAAATAAATACAGCCATAAAAATGTCACAGAGCTTTTCAGTATTTTTGTTTGATTTTTAATATGTATGTATGCATGTTTAAAATTATTTCGCATTTTAGCCAAACAAATAAACGTACAGACAAGAAAGTAAGTGATTATTGAGTTGTCATTCAGTTCTTTCTTTGGAAAGTTGGTTAAAAATGAATTCCAAGATTTGTGCATTACATACTAGAAGTGAAGCTGGTTAAAACGTTTTAAAAAAAATGTATGTTAAGAATAGAGAAAAAGTTTTTACTTAAACTGATGATGTAAAATGAACATGCAAACGAAATTTTTGGTTTATATAATAAACTTTTTAAGAAAACATATTCTAAAAGATGCCTTAATTCCAGAGACTGTAAATAAATTTTTAGATTTTTAAACAAAAAAAGCATTATGAAAAAATTGTCGCACCGCCGTCTTGCAGGTAGAATTAGAATGCTCTCACATTGTAGAACTTGATTTCATATTGATTTTTAAAATTTTGATTTTTACAATTTTGAGCAAAACATAATAATTATTTTTGTTTTTTATTTTTTTAAGGCAAAAATAAAAATCAAAATTCGTCCGATATATTTTTGGTCACAAAATAACTGGAATGTTTTGATTTTTATTTTTTAAAGCAAAAATAAGAAGTAAAGTTTGCCCGATATCTTTTTGGTTAGAAAATAACTGGTATGTTTTGATTTTTATTTTTTAATCCAAAAATAAAAAGCAAAATTTGCCTTACATATTTTGGACAACAAAATAACTTGTAAACATTGATTTCAAATTTTTTTCATGCTGCTCATGAATTGATTGATTCATGAGCATAGCACATAGCACAGCGTCTCCATGAGGCATAGCACATGCCATCATATACATCACGGCATCGAAAAATCTAGTGGAGACCGACTATGCCATGCGATAAATGCCATTATATTTTTCAGGGTATCTATCTCTAGCATGAACTGTATTGCATACCTGAATTTCAATGGAATCGAAAAATTTCAAGAAACATGCCATGATGGCATAGAATAACCAACAAGCAAATACTGTGGCATATTTTGACAGTTCGTGCTTAGGCCTTGATGTACATGATGGCATGTGATATGCCTCTTGAAGACGTTATGTAATTTAAGAAATAAGGAATAGGCTTGGAATATTATAGTTAATGAACATAATATTTGTTTAAGCAAATCTTATTGGCATGGTGTTAAGTTATTATAATATATGTTATAATGAATTATATATTAACGATCAAAACAAACTTATTTTAAAATTTTGGTATATTAATTCAAATTAAGAGTCCTCGATAACTAACTTCTGTACATTTTGTACTTTCTTATTTGTATGAGATTTTTTTAAACTTTCGAATAACTTTTGGTGTAACTTTGATTTGTCTATTTGAAACGGCAATAAAAACCATTCAACTTTAGCGAAAGATGATCAATAGTAAAACAAACATTAACTTACAACACGTCAATTCGTTAAACGTACGCTTTTAATTTTTGAATAAAAAATAGAAATCAATATTTACAAGTTATTTTGTGCTCTAAAATATGTTGAGCAAATTTTGCTTTTTATTTTTGGATTAAAAAATAAAAATCAAAATATACCAGTTATTTTGTGACCAAAAAGATATCGGGCAAACTTTACATTTTATTTTATTTTGTTAAATCAAAACATACCAGTTATTTTGTGACCAAAAAAATATCGGGCGAACTTTGATTTTTATTTTTGCCTTAAAAAAATATAAAGCAGAAATAATTATTATTTTTTGGTCAACATTTAAAAAGTCACAAGATAATTATTATTTTTTGCTTTTTATTATAAAAGGCATACTCAGTACGGTCTCTGCCTAATTCTACGCGCTCTGGCTTAAAACCTCCCTTAAAAATGGCTATCTTTGCTTAGGTGTGGTTTTTTTTTTGTTGGATTTTTGAAAAGATTTTCCAGGAAGATTGTGCAATGCAGTTGCTGGATGTCTTTAGATCAATCCGATGTACATCTATTGGGGGTTGGAATTAGTTTTAAAGGTTTTCTAAGAGATGGCGTAACTATCAATAGATCGCATCGGGCACACCTGTGACTATATTCATTTCAAAGCACATTGTCTAAGCTTCATTTTTTAGTATGTGTCATTCCACTGAAGTGTAAACAACATATATTTTTTTCTCTGTGAACATGTCGACTTTCGTTCCAACAAAACGCAATTTGCGGGAAGGTTTACTTTTGTGCTTCCATTTGAAGAAAAAAGCGGTTGAAGCACAACGCACGCTTACTGAGGCTTACGGGGACTATGCTCCATCGATTTCTACTTGTGAGTACTGGTTCCGTCGGTTTAAAAGTGGTGATTTTGATACGGAAGACAAAGAGCGTCCGGGCCAGCCGAAAAAGTTTGAAGATGAGGAATTGGAGGCTTTGCTCGATGAAGACCCGTGTCAAACCCTTCAAGAATTGTCAGAATCATTGGGAGTCGACTTATCAACGGTCGGCAAACGCTTGAAGGCCATGGGAATGATTCAAAAGCAAGGAAATTGGGTGCCGTACCAGTTGAAGCCGAGAGACGTTGAACGGCGATTTTGCATGTGCGAACAACTGCTTCAACGGCATAAAAGGAAGAGTTTTTTGCATCTTATTGTCACTGGCGATGAAAAGTGGATCCATTACGATAATCCTAAGCGAAAAAATCGATGACGCATGGCTTGGCTGAGCAGCGCTTCACTTCTTACGAGGATACCAAAAAATGGGTCGATTCGTGGATTGCCTCAAAAGACGAATCGTTCTTCCGGCGCGGAATCCATATGCTGCCAGAAAGATGGGAAAATGTTGTAGCTAACGATGGACAATACTTTGAATAATATACATTGTACCGTTGTTTCTAAATAAATGCTCAAAAACCGAAAAAAACCTTTAAAATTAATTCCAACCCCCAATATTATATGATTTTTTTTAGTCGAATTTGAAAAGAGCGTTCCTATAAATAGCAAATAGCTTTTCATCATTTTAGTCGAATAGCAAAAGGAAATTGCAAATATCTTGCAAACTTCTTATCTGATAAGGATTAAAGGTTAAAAATATCCTAGTCCCCATTCAAACACCTCAACCGATTCGAATCTGTAGTATTCAATCTCTAATACTATCTAAAATATGTTCAAATTGTTGTGATTTTCTTGAAAAACTATCAATTTCATTTGAGCAATGCAAAAAAAATAATAATTTTTTTAAATATATTAACCAATTGTGAGATATTTTAATACCTTAGTTTGATGTGTTGCTTTTTTATCAGGTTAAAGTAAAATACTTTCAATTTAATGGAAAGTAATTTTTTTTAATGCGAATTAAAAAATTAGACTGCCTCTTGTTTTCTATTTAACTCTTTGAACGAAATCATTATACACTTTCTTTTACCGAAACAAAATATGAAAAAAAGACACCTACAAGCGTTTAATAAAAATAAACTATGCTTGGAAATAGTGCTTTTTTAATCTTTTTTCGCAGCGAGAAAAAATCACTTCTCTAAAGAACTATGCACAGACTTTTTACTTGCGTTTTAATAAATTACTTTGAAATTTCCGATAGTGCAGTATTTTGAAATTATTTGACGAAGTTGTAAGTTAATCCGTATTCAAAACCTTAAAACAGGATTTACAATTTTTCTTAACTATGCCAAGCTCAAATTTAGCATAAAACTGTAACTTTATCATAAGCATTTAACCAAAAAAAATTTTCAATGCCGTTCTATAAGTGTTAGGCATAATTCACACTTGAAGAAACAAACTTTATTATTGTGATTATTTTACAGATTAACGTTATATGGAAATGTTATTTTTTTGTTTTTTTGTAACTTCAGTAACGAAAAACCAAAACTGAACGGTTGAGCTTAGAGTTGTGACTGATAAACAGCAATAGAAGCCTGCAAACTTGTACAATTTTGAATGAAAATTTTAATGGACTCACTTTTCGAGTTCTGCTGATCAAATAATAACAATGCTTGGTGTTTATTTAGTTAGTTTTGTATATCTCTCGGAAGTAAAATTAATTTATGAGCGTTGCTGATAAGCTTTCAATTGCAGGAGGCGTATTTAGCTGAGTAAATATTGCAATCAAACTGTAATGCTGTAGATAGTAACTTATGTGATGGTTTTGAATTTTATCTATTTTTTCAAAGCTAATTTTAATCAGATGTGTCACAGAGTTTTTATGATCATAGATTAGAGTTATGCTCAATTGATAAAGTTTTCATTAAGAGTTTCTGTTTTTTAATGCGATCATGTTGCTTTGCGTTTTGGTTCAGTATGTAAAAGGCTTTTGAAAACCGAATGTGATTTGATTTGACCAATCATATTCAGAGTCGGAGTACCCAAGTCCTTAGAAATATGTGCTCTAGTCTTGAAATTGGTTGTTTCTTCTTATTTTGTCTGCCTGTATAATTAGAGAGTTGACAAAGACCTTACCATTTATTGAAACAAGTTATAAGAAAATATCAAAATGGTATAGAAGAAATTTGTAATAAAAATTCGGCCTCGTTTTCATTATTCTACTGTATCCATTATTTGTATTGATACAACCTTGATTCTTGGATTCTGATATGAAAATGACACAAGTGTTTCATTTTTTTTGTTCTCGCATCGCACAGTGGGGAAGTTCGTGAGGAAAGGTGGATAAAAATTAAAAAACTTTGACTTAAAGGAAAACTTTAAATTATTTTGGGAAGCCGAATGCTGGCGACATTTAATTCAATTGTTGTTGGGCTTTTAAAATTATGGACTTACGCAGCCTTTAAGCACAAATTTTTGCGTTTATGGACGCAATTCTTAAACAACATTGCGTAAGACAGGAATATGTTTATTAAGGCGTAGTAAAGTGTATGAGATGAGATTTTTGCTATAAAGCAGGATTGAAAAACTGAAAACTTACTCCATTTTAAGAAATTTGGCCGAAGGTAAGGCTCATTTTTAAGGTTGTGGCACTTAAGAGCAAGCTCGGTCGAACTGTCAGAATCAGAGCTGCCAGTTTTTTGATACTCCTACTCGCCATTTGTCTTTAACTAAACCGCCAAAAATCACCAACAAATTTTTTCTTAAAATATTTTAAAAAATGAATAAAACCATAATATTATATAAACTTATTTCATATAATTAAAGTTTTTTCTAAATGACCTCTATATTTATTATGTTGACTTTATATGATTTAAATACAAATTCTAAATGTTTGATAGTTTAAATCATACTTGATTTTAAATACAAATTCTAGTTGTTTGATAGTTTAAAATCGTTTATTGAGCTTAAGGTCAAAGTTAGAACAATTAATTGTTCTAACAAATTTTTCCAAAGAAACAACAACAACAACAAAGTTTTTTCAATATGAAAAGGAAAAAATCACTAGCTTTGATTTTATTGTACAATTTCTGCTCAGCTAGAATATTATTTAATATATTATTATAATATATTATTTAATATAATTGTACATATTTATAGAAACTCCAGCTTAAAGCTTTTATTTCATGTATTTAAATATATTATTTTCTTTGTAATATATGAACATACACACTCGTATAAAAACTAAAACAAGATAAAAAAAAAAACGATAAAAAAACAATTGAGTAATGGGTGAAAACCACGTATACAGCTCAATTCTGAATACTTTTTTCCGGGGAATCGAAAAAGGAAGTTTTGATTTGTTAGATAGCAGATAAAGACATCACATTTTTTTACACTAATGAATACTGATGGTTGATGAACAAATTTGCATTAAAAATTTCCAAAATGTTCTTGAACTTTATCTTTAATATGAAATCTCCCTTTTCCGATTCCCCTAGAAAAATTATTCAGAATCGTGATTATTGAGAATACCAAATCCAAAAAATATTTCTGGTTTTTAACCCTGCTGTTAGGTTAAAAAAAACGTACGAATTCGAGGTTAACGGACCATTTTGGTCTATACCAATTTTTTTTGAAAACAAGGGGCGTAAGTCTATTTTTTATACTTATTTATTTCAATTAAGTATTTGGCAACAAATATTTTCACTAAAAGTTATATTTGTATGCTTAACAAATCGTTTGGGCTATTCATTTTGTTTTGAATGTTTGTTATTATATTTCATACAAATTAAATTTGAAAGCCAATAGTGGGATTCCCCTAATTTTGTTTTGTTATGCCATCAAATCAGCTATTCAAGTTACTGTTGACATTCAATAAGTTGTGTTTTTTGTGTGAGTCCCCTTTTTGCATTTTATCATGCAGACATGTGTGTGTGTGTGTTTTTTTTTGTGCTTTTGTGATTCCCCTGATTTTATTTTGTGATGCAGTCGTGTAAATTCTTTGCATTAGTTGCAGTTCAGTTTGTGTCTTGTTTGTGTTGTGTTGTGTTTATTTCTTGTTAGAATGGAAAATCGACGTTTTTTGGACACCGATGCTATTGCTGAAATCCTAAATGACAGTGCCTCGGATATTTCAAATTCAAGTATTTTAGAAGAAAATACTGAATTTGAAAATACCGAATCAAGTGATTCTGAAACAGATAGTGAAGAAGATGTGGCTGCTGCTAGCACTGTAGATCCATTGTTTTTTGCAAAAAATAAAATGCAATGGAGTGCTGTTCCCTTACCCTGTTCTATTGGAACTCGTTCTGAAAATATTATTTCAATACAGCCAGGACCAACTCGATTTGCTGTATCCAAATGCCAAGATATTCTTTCATCTTTTTTACTGTTTTTTCCACCACCATTAGAAAAAATAATTATTGAAAATACCAATATGTATGGCAGAGTAAAATTCGAGGGCAAATGGAAAGACATTGATGAAGCCACTTTGCGTGCTTATATTGCAGTACTTATTCTTGCTGGTGTGTGTCGGTATGTATATTTATACAGATTTTTTATTTTGGTTCAGTAAAAGAGTAGGCAAATTTATTTGTTATATGGCAGCGGCAAAAACGAAGACATACATGGTTTGTTTGATAGACGTTTTGGTCGTCCTATATTCCGAGCAATTATGTCTGAGGATACTTTTCAAATGATTACAAGAGCGCTCCGGTTCGATGATGTTATGAGCCGAAGACAAATGCAAAGCACCGATAAGTTTGCTCCTATACGTGATTTGTGGAACCGTTGGGAAGGCATTCTTTCAATGAGTTTCAACTGCCATGAAAATGTTACTATTGATGAACAACTGGTGTCTTTCAGAGGACGATGCTCTTTCAGACAATATATGCCTTCAAAACCTGCCAAATATGGCTTAAAATTTTGGTTGTCTGTTGACTCTAAAACAAGTTATGTGTGGAAGATACAGCCATATTTAGGAAAACAAAGAAATGATCAGCCTGAGAAAAACCAAGGACAGCGCATCGTATTGGACTTGACTGAAGGTTTGAAAGGTCAAAATATCACGGCTGATAATTTCTTTTCGTCGTTTGATTTGGCGCAAAAGCTTTTGGAAAGGAAACTGACATACGTGGGTACAGTTCGAAAAAATAAAACATTTATTCCACCGAAGTTGCTCATATTCAAAAAAGTTCCTTTATATACTTCAACATTTGCTTTCAATGAAGTCGCAACATTAGTTTCATACAACAGCCATAAAAACAAAGGTACTGTTTTGATGAGTACGATGCACAAAACGGCAGAAGTTGATGCCAATGGACCAAAAAAGAAGCCTGAGATTGTGTCTTATTATAATTCAACAAAAGGTGTGTAACTTTTTGCCAGTGTTAATAGATTTTTAGTAAACAAAATTTAATTTTGTTTTCTTTTAGGCGGCGTAGATACTGTTGACCAAAAGATTGGCTACTACAGTACTAAACGCAAAACAAATCGATGGCCGAATGTTGTTTTTGCAAATATGATAGATATATCAGCATTGAATGCGCTTATATTGTTTTCTGAAATCGATGATTCGTGGGCACCCAGTGATCAAAATCGTAAGCGACCAGAATTTTTACGACTATTAGCACTTTCTTTGGCCAAAGAACATATGATGAAACGAACCAACATACCCAAACAAAATTTCTCAGCAAAGTTATTGGCTGAGGTAAGAGCATCTACCACAGACCCCGTAGCTTCTACAAGTGATACAAGAAACCCACCTGCTAGAAAACGTGGAATTTGTGGTTGCTGCAAATCAAAATGCGATAGTAAATGTGTTATCTGCAGCAAATTTATTTGCAAACTAAGCCGAAAAATTGTTTGTACATCCTGCATAGAAGCGAATAAATAAAAAATTACAATGGACCAAAATGGTCCTTAACATAAAATTTATAAGTGTTTATTTTTCTCCCTTCCAATTTATGCTAGACACTTAATTATTTGAATAAAAACATTGATTTAGAAAAAAACCACGTGAGCTGACGTTTCAAGTCGATATGTTTTACCGTTGAAAAGATAGAAAGGAAAGAAAAAAAAATTTGACCAAAATGGTCCAAACATAACAGCAGGGTTAACAAATTGTAAGCATATCATTATATACTTCCAATTCTTCATTGACTTCAAGTTCATAACCTTCTAGTTTTGGGTACATAATTTTAGAGTTAAAACGTTTCAACATCTCTTTTGTAGGCTCAAAACTTTCGCAGCATACATTAAAATAATTAGTATAAATTGATATTCTTAAAAGAGCCTGAAGTACCTCAAATTTTATACTATTTCTTTTCCTTGTTTTTATGTGGTTCATAATAGAAAAAATTCTTTCTACGCAAGCATTACAAGTGGGTATCAAAAGAATTTTAATTACAATTTCTGAAAGTTCTTTAAAAAATTTATTGCCTACTCCATCCTCAGATTTGTAAATATTTAACCAGAAATCTGCAATATTTTTTTGAGACATTGTTATGAAAATAACTATTCCAATCAACAAATGGCAGTTTATTCCATTGATTTTCATATTTGCTTGCAGAGACTGTCGGATCCCAAAAGCCATTAAAAGTTTCAGAAATAACAGAAAAATTTGTATGTTCAATAATGGCATTTTTGCGCTCAAAATGAACAAGTTTAAGCAATAACAGATGTAAAAAGTGATTTTATGTTTGATGTTGTGGTAGCACTGTTGCTAGTCGAGTTAGAGATGGGAAAAATGTTTGCTATGTAACAAGTGTTGTGTAACGCAAAAAAGCATTTGATCTTATTTTTAGGGAATCTCGCCAAAATACCGCCAAAAAAATGTTGAAACCGCCACTTTTTCGTCAGCTCGCCAAATCCAAAATCTTCTCGCCAAAGTGGTCGCTCATACCGCCAGTTTGGCGAGACATCGCCATATCTGGCATCTATGGTCAGAATGGATGAAAAGAAAGCAAGAAAATGAATGCATAGAACAAAGAAAAGCACAGTGGCAGTTCAAGCAAAGGCCGAAAAAGACTGCATTTCTCTCAAGTGCCACAACCTTATAAATGAACCTTGGCCGAAGGATTCTGCTTTCTGATGATTTTCGCACCACCAAATCTTTAAAAAAGGATATGTGAAAACTCTGCTGATTTCACGCGAAGCATTTGACTAAACCTACTCTCGTATAAATTTCGCAACACTCTTTCTTCCCAAACAATAGATTTTTCAACAAACATCCGAAAAATTTCATTTATTTCATCCTCCTTTTCTTCATCACCTGGAAACAAAACGTGGAATTTAAAATGCATAATAATTGAATGATTCAAGTTGTTATTTCTTACTTGATTCAAGCATGGCAACATCAAGTTTATACTTTTCGCACAAAGCTCTTATTATTTTATTTTTTTTTCATTTAGTTTAGGCATTTTAGTTTAAAAAATTTAATTTCTGCAGTCATCTGTCTGCTTCTTCAGTCAGCTGTATAAATACGACACACAACAAAATAAACCCTTAGAGTATGTTCACAGTTGTTGTATTTTTTTATTAAAAATTTAATACGACATACAACAATACGACAGCTTGTGAAAACCCTAATTATTAAGTTATGTTACCTATGAAATAAACGTGTACACATCTTACCCTGTAACAAGATGTTCTATTTCTGTTCTGTTTCAAATCTATTCTATTTACTGCCTGTAAAAGATTATGCGTTTACTGTATGGAGGTGTTCACACGTCTGTCAAATGCTTGAAGTATATCGCGATTTCTTGCTCTCTTTTACTCACTCTAAAATTTTTGATTTATTTCTGCTCACACATGATTTTTTGATTGAAGTACCGATGCAGGCATTTGTTCCCAGTGGACAAAAGCAGGTCTTTGAAGCGCTTCTAGCAGGCCATCATATGGATTTCTTAGCCCTTCCGTGCTCGTTTCCAAGCCCATAAGCTTTTTTTTATATGAAACGAGAAAATTTTCTAGGCCTTCCGCTCTCGCGACTCTAAAGAAGCCTGCTAGATGCCCTTCTTTAGAATGTACATTAGAGAGAAAAGCAATATAAATATCAACTTGAAATAAAAAAACTTCTGACAAATTCCAGATTTGAACCAGCATCCTCTCAGCTGGCAGTCTGGTATCTTACCCACTCGTCCACCTCAGTTGTTAATAAACTTCAGCTTATTTTGCATCATCTCAAATGAAAGTAAGTTTTCGGGAGCGCGGGTTCGCAACCCAGCTCGGCCCAAAAAAAATTTTTTTTTTTATTTTTTTTTAAATCTACATTTTTTTACAAATTTTTCTGTCCATTTAAAATTTTTTTTGGAATTTTTTTGTAAATTTCTTCATACAAAAATAATAGAAAAGACTTAGAATTTTTCCATATAAAAGTTTTCATACAATGTGATATGCAATGTGTTAGATTTCGGAGACCTGAGTTCGCGTCCCAACTTGGACAAAAAAAAAATAATTTTTTTTTTGTTTTTTCTTTAAGATTTGATTTTTTTTAATTGATCTGATTATTTATAATTTTTTAAAAATTTTTAAAAAAATTTTTTTATATAAAATAACAGGAATAGACTCCAAACCTTCAAAAGGTAGGCCTTACAGAAATAAGGACTCATAAATGCAGCGATCATGGAAGGTATATTGACGCCAATAAGAGCACTACTAGCATGCATTCTTTTGCGTATCGCTAGCTAAAATGCCCACTGGGTTACTCTTCTACCTACTTTTTTGCCTACTTTTCTGTCTACTCTTCCTTTTTTCTCTTCAAAATACTGCTTTTGTGTTCAAATAATTACTTTTTTAGAAATAATTTCTACTAAACAACATATAATTAAAAAATGCAACCCTTTGACTGATTGATGCCGGTCTGGGGCTTAATCAAAATTTTGACTGATTCGATGAAGAGTTTGGAGTTAATTTTCGCTCTCGCAGAGAGTTCATTTTTTTAACATAGGAAAGCAACAACAAATTTTAATTGATTCAATCATTTGACAGACGTGTGAAGACCCAATATGTCCTATACTTGAGTTAGTAATTTTAAGCAAGGCAACAACGAGAGTTTAAATTTTTTGGTCTTTATTCTTCACATTTGTTTGGGTAAGGTTATGTCTGCGTTTATCTGCCTAACTGCTTTTAGAAATTAAACACTGACAGAATAAAGTTTTGTACCTTTAATTTAGTTGATCTTCGTTTTGTTTATAAACAGGCGGAATGCGGTTCGAAAAAGATTTAATCCACAAATGTTGTATAATAAGAAAAAGAAAACAATATTACATTATTTCTATTTAAAACTCATAAAGCGCAGCAAACTTTCTGTTTTAGAGGATCTAACTTAAAGAAACAATATTTTATGAAAACCCTATGGTAACTCTATATTTTAATGCTTGGTTTGGTAAATAATTCACCCTAAAGATAGGCATTTTCGGCACTCACACAAAATGCTTACATTTTAAAAGTTTTATATACTTTTTTTACAACAAAATGATCGAATCCTGGAAAAAAGTTAATGACGCTCTATGCAGTACTATTTCTTATTTGAAAATATAATAGAAAAATTACAACTTTCGTTTGTTGAAGTATTATATTTATTGCCACAAATTGTCTACTTAGCATCGTTGTCTCAAGAGAAACGAATAAAACATATGCTTTTCAATGGCTTACTTAAATAAAATCACAACTTTTTGTCCTTGTATTACTCTATTCAATGGTGACTCTATTCAAAATAGAAAAATACTTGCTTACAGTTAGATGGGCACAAAAAGTCAGGAAAGATAGTGTAAATAAGCTTAATACAAAATTTAAATTAATATCTTTTTATGAAATTAATAATGATTTTGTTTGTTTCACTGGGTCAACATAACGATTTAAGCAGTCTTTTGTGCCTCCTCCTGCTTCTTCTTCATGTAAGCTCTCACTTTATCACCAACTTTGCTTGCCATCAAACACTTATGTCCACGGAATGCCCAAACATCGGTGGGACTGTCTTGTTCATTCTTATCGATACAACCTTCAGCAATAGCCAAAACCTCCGACTCTTCTAAGCCCATTTTGAATTGCTTTGCTAGACGATCGGGATGATATCCTTCCTTTGAGCAAAAGATATCCATCTTTTCAGCAGTGCAAAGTAGATATTTTCGCACGACCTCTTCATCGGGAAATTCGAATTGCTTCATTTTTATAATGTATTCCTCTGAGAGTGGATGTTCCTGAATGCATTCCGTGCGAATGGTCTTAATTTCTTCAGCCGTCTTTGGTCTCCATTCATCGTCAGCATGGACCTGCATTAACCAATAGTTGCGATTAGTGGAACAAAGTTTAAAAAAAAAACTAAATAAATATTTTTTGAATTTACCAAAGCTACAATCGCTAAGATGGCAATAAAAATCTTCATGTTGTCAAAAGGTTGATATGATTTCTGCTCGACTTTCCCAACTACTGATGAAGCTCCCAATAAGCTGGCAATATTTATAGCTTCGGTGTACAGCAACTTTATTTATGTTTAGTTGATAAGAATTTTTCTAATCTTTATTGTGCACTTTTTTCGGTGTACCCAATTGGAAGCTGTTCTTTCTTAGTACACTATCTACTATACAGCTGTATGGGTCAAAAGTCTACTTTCTATCTGTCTGTTTGTGAAACAGATAAGAATAGGAAGAACTCTAACATTGCTTTATTGAAGAAAGCTGCATGCTTGAAAGCATTTTATGTAATTTGTTCGAAACAACTGTTTTTTAAATTGATATTGATTATTGCTATATAGTTGCTTTAAGGCTGGAAGCTTAACACATTAATGCTCACCACCAGAACCCGTTGAGTTAAGTTATTGAAATTTTCAGCATAAGTTCGTATTAAAATTAGACGGAAAACTCTGAAATTAAAAAAAAAAACTTCAAAGGATGTGGGCTGAGTGAAGTTTATTATTAGGGGTCTTTTCGTAGAGAAATAAAATATGAAAACGCATATAAATTGCTGTAAATGTTTCATAGCATTTATTAAATTTTAAACAGATTGGTTGCGACTCGTACCAATTATATAGTATTTATAACAACAACTATCTGGGTGCAATTCACAATTACATTTCATACATAAGGATTGCGCACGAATAAATTAGTGCAAGAATAAATAAAAATCGGATTTTTTTCTGAAATACTTTCCATTAAATTTTGAACAGTGTCCTCAGAGATTTTTTCTTTCTTGATAATAGTGTCCGACCGAATATTCGGCTTCGGTATTCGGCATATTCGGCTGATTTTTAACCTTAGGCTTCGGCTGCGGCCCAAAATAGCCGAATATTTGCCGAATGTTTTTGCTTTTTTGTACTGCAAAAAATTGTTATATATATATATTTTATTTTTTAATTTTGCGCTAGCTCTAACTGTGTAAAATATCATTCTAAACGGTTAAATAGAAGTTCGCGATCACTCAAAAGTTATGAGCCTGCGAGCCGACTGGGTCAAAGCAGGAAGCGCACTATACTGAAAACTTTAAACGCGTTTTCTTTAAAACTGCGGTTTCGAGCTTGCGACTTTCGTAACTCGTAACTTGTTTTTTTTTTTTTAAATACGAAATTCTTAATTGTCAATGGACCATAAACTTATTGATAAATTTTATATTGGAATTTTTATCAACAAAAAAGTAAGGAAAATTTTCAGTAAAAATTGCAAAAATTATTCCATAATCACATTCATACTTAAAAGGAAAATATTTTTGAAGCGAAGCTTTTTACGCCTCGTTTTGTGATTTGCTTGAGTGAAATCTGAAAAACGACACTTTTTCCATGCACCTTTTTTTTAGAATTGTTTTTTTTTTACTTGCGTCTATTACAACAAGAGTATATAAAATTAAAAATATTTCTTACAAGAAAGCAGTGATAATCGAGCCCGCACCCTCTCGATCGAGAGTTCTACACACTAACCACTACACCAAAACCCTTCATAATAGGGTTTATTATACACACATTTATACTAAGAAAAAATGGCGAATAGAGTGGCCGAGGTCCAATTCGTTTCAATGGCCGCATTCCCGCCGGAAAACCCTCAGGTAGCAAAGTAGCATAAAGTGATACTTTCTGCTGAATGGGTTTTTTTGCAAAACGTCAAACGGCAAACCATTCGTTGTTTTTTTTTTAACATCTAAAATTTGTTTATACTATCGTGCATTCGTTTCACACCAGAAATCATTAATTAACAGATTTATTGAAGAATGATAGAATAGTCTTCTACACAGTAAAAAATATGAGCATAAATTTTATACTATTTGGTAAACATATAAATCCAAACCAAAAATATTTTAAAAGTTATCAAATCTTATAAATTTTTCCAGACCATTTTTCTCGTCAGACCAATCGAAACCACAATTTTTAAGTTTCCCGATTTTGGTGAATTTTTTACTTTCGAACCAGAATATATTTTAATTTACACATGATATCCATATAAAATTTTTAAATTATATTTGTTACAAAGAGTTTATATCTCTGTTGAAAGAGCACAAGGACCTCTTACGCATTCGAATGAAATACCAATTCCATCGCTTCCAAGTCCTGACAGAGAAACTTATTTTTGTATTAAAACAATGGATCAATCGGATTTCACCTATGAACCAACACCAGAAGCCGGCCCATCGAACAAAATAATTCCAATATCACAAGCAAGAATGGACAAGATTGTTGCAGAATTAAACTTGTCTCAACGTGAAGCAGAAAAACTTGCCCAGCTTTTGAAAGAAGGCAACAATTTGGAGCCTAATGTCAAAGTCACCGGATACCGAAGACGACAATTGCTATTCCAACGGTACTACACACTCAACGAAGGGAACACATTTGTTTACTGCCACGATATAAAAGGACTGATGGAGGCGATGGCCATTAATTACGTCGCAGCTGATTGGCGAATGTGCATCGATTTTTCGAAATCAAGCCTGGAAGTCGTTTTTCTACATATATATAATAAAAAACCAAGCATTCCCATTGGCTACAGCACAGACATGAGCGAAACATACGATTCCATGAAAATAATTTTGGATAAAGTTTGCTACACTGATCACATGTGGCGGATCAGCTGTGATCTGAAAGTCGTGGTGATGCTAAGAGGTCTACAAGGAGGCTATACGAAAAACATGTGATTCTTGTGTCTTTGGGATACCCGATTTAAAGGAAACCAATACGAAACGCAAGACTGGCTTGCTCGAGATTCAATGGAGAAAGGACACAACTACGTAAATGATCCACTGGTGCCAATGGAGAACGTCCTCATGCCCCCTCTCCATGACAAACTGGGAATCGTAAAAAATTTCATCAAGGCTATTGTGAAGCAACCGAAAATTCTTGATTGTTTGAAAAATATTTTCCACGAATCAGCGAAGCAAAATTGAAGGAAAGTGTTCTGAATGGGCCGAATATACGAAAGCTCATGATATCAAAGGAATTTATAGGTACTTTAGTCGGTAATGATTACTTTGCGTGGAGGGCAGTGAAGAAAATCATACGATATTTTTTGGAAAGTAAGCGAGCACACAATTACCCCGCTCTTGTGACCAAGATGTTGCACTTTTTCCAGAAAATTGGAGTGAATATGTCCCTCAAAATTCACTTCTTGCATCACCACCTCGAATACTTCAGCAAGCAGCTAACCTCAGAGTCGAATGAACATGGCAAGCGCTTCCATCAAGTGGCAATGCCAATGGAAACGCGATATAAAGGCAAAAGGCTCGATTCGCTGGTGGCTGAAATTTGTTGGTTGTCGCAAAAGACGTACGATTCCGACAATGTAGATGAAGAAGAAGAATATACAATGGGAGTTTCCTCCAAGGGTAAGTCACAAAAATGAAGTTAACGGACTGATTAAAAACAATTGATTTTTTTCCAGATGAAGACAGATCCTCATCCCATACAGACTCTAAACGAGTGGGCGAACCACTACGCAAGAAAGTAAAGGGCGCAAACAAACGAAAATAAGTTTATGCGTTCATAGATTTTATGACCTATGTATCTATGTAAAAACCTGATATTTTTAATATTACGTGTAATTAATAAATAATTTATAATAAATATTATCCAAATTCATTGAAACATAAAATCAATATTCTTGCCAAAATGAGATACCTTCACTTAATTGTGAATAAAAGCGAAACGCGTCCATCGGTTTTTATGATGTATGTCTCATTTTGTTTAAAGGTTATGTGACTTTGCGTGAAAGTAATAGGACTTGACAGTTTTTTCCGTTTTGGATTTTGTATGAATTTAAAAATAAAAATATTTAATTTTTTAGGCAAAAAATATTTTTTTCTTCATACATTTAGTTATAACTGCAAAACTGTTGCTTATGCAGCGAAACTTTATACAAAAATATTAAAGAAATTGTAAATTTTAATTTTTTAAAATTTTTTTGAGCAAAATCGGACTAGTGATTCTCGAGTTATCAAACAAAGTCCCCTATACGATACTTACTAACTTCAAATCGATATATCTCGATTCCTAGATATAACTTTCCCCGGTACTTTGAACCCTTCCCGATCACTGACCCCTACCATTTGTCGCACAGTGTATTTATCGTACAAAAAAAAAAATGCCGAAATATCTGTTAAAGTGCGAATAAAACGAATATCTAACTTTGCGTTCTGTAATTTCTTCAATAAAGTCACAAAATAGCAAAATCTAAGAAGAAAAAACTTCATATATTTGTATGAGAAATACACAAGCTGCTTCAGTAGCTGCTTATGCTGTTTTTATGGTTGCTGTGTTTGTTCGTTTGGTTCGTAATTATGTCATTCGTTGTAGTGCTGCTTTTGTTCTGTTGTTGTTGTTTTTATTAATATGTATGTAAAATATACATATATAAATACACATCAGTTGCTTTGATTTTATTTCGTTTCCCAGATAACCAATCAGTTCGGTTGAAACCGATGTGCACTTTTAAAAGCACTGAAGCGGACCGTTTCGTTGTCTACAAACTATGCATTGTGTGTTTCATAGAAGCGTACCATTTATTAATTTATTAAGTTGTATATTAATTTTATTTGTTGTTAAACATTTGTAACCTTTTCTGAAAATAGTTTTTACTAAGCAACTATAAACTTAACAATAAACGGCCACTCAACTGCACTACCTTAATTTCAATACAAGATTTAATGCATATTTTAGAGTTTTTTGACGAACGTGTTAAAAAGAGAGGGGAAAAAAAGACAAGAACAAACGACGCTAGCGCATCAAGCGAATATAACATAAATTTCAATTCGATTCTTGATATATATAAAAAAGGACTTTACAATTATATAGAGGACGGTACAAATGTACAAAAACATGTCGTTTTCACACCAGCAAATCAGACGCTGCCGTTTTAAGTACCGTTTAGCTGGAACAGTGACATCCATGGCTTGTTGGGTTGTAATACAATAGAGAATACAGATGCATATAGCTAGAGAACCAGTATGTGGCTACAAAAAATGTACTACTACTAGCCAAGGTTGCTTTTTCCACAAAAACATAAATTAAATACAACAAAAATCACCATGGTAAAGATAAAACACAAAAGTTTCTACCGCAATTAAAAAAATCAAAGAAAATCTATCAATCAATAAAAATTACCACAAAAATACCACGCGTTTTAAAAATACCACAAAAAATTCCATATGCATTTAAAATTGCCACAAAAATCTCATTCGCATTAAAAAATACCACAGTAAGTCCCATATTCACAAACAATTTAAAAAAAAATTAGAAATACCACAAAGAAATTTTGCTTATTAAGAAGAAAAATATTTTAAGAAGAATATTACCAAACACCCAAGGAAATTAAAAAAATACCCCGCTGAATTCCTACGCATATTTAAACATACCACGCTAAATTAAAAAATTTAAAAGAAATTCCAAAACACAAAAATTCCTAAGTGCAATTAAAAATTACCACGAATGGAATTTTTACAACATAACTGGCAACGTTGCTTTCGCCGCAAGCTCTAGAATTTTCGTGTGTGACGAGTGAAAAGCACGACGTAGTAAACCATAGCACAATAACCCAGGTAGTGTTGATAGTTTTTATGAAAAACATAAGCTGTCAAAAAATATACTCAAAACAGAGCGCTTTTAATCGGCCATTGTCAATAATCAGCATCACGCCGCAGGCATCAATCCACCTATGGCGACGAGCTTCCTTTTGAGGCACTGAAAAGAATTTAACATCGCGAACTAAAAAGCTTTTCGCTTAAAAAATTATACAAGATCTTTTAACAACTTTCATGATTTTCAATTTTTATTTGTTTGTTAGTAAAAGCACAAAAATTCTTACTTTTTTTATGTTTTAAGTTTTCGACGCTTGCTTTTTTTTCGCTTTCTTTCACTAACAGATGTTTTTGACAGGCTATGTTTTCCTTTTGAAGAGAAAATAAGCAGTTGTCAACACTACCTGAATAATTCTGCCATGGTAGTTAGCAAAGTTCTGTTTATTTTCTGTGGACGATTCCCAGCAAACATTTTATGAGCCTTCAAAAAATATGACTCTAAAATGCGTCATTTATGTGAGTGTTTTATGAGTGTTAATAAAAATGAGTCATAAGAGAATCTTTTTTATGCGTGATTTATGAGTTTTAATAAAAAGGAATCATAAAGGAATACTTTTTATGAGTGTTTTATGAGTGCTCATAAAAAGGATTCATAAAATAATCCTTTTTATGCATGTTTTATGAGTGTTCATAAAATGGAGTCATAAAAGAATACTTTTTGTGCGTTTTTTATGAGTGCATATAAAAAGGACTCTTACAAGAATCTTTTTTATGCATGTTTTATGAGTGTTCATAAAAAAGACTCATAAATGAATCCTTTTTATGCATGTTTTATGAGTGTTCATAAAACGGAGTCATAAAAGAATACTTTTTATGTGTGATTTATGAGTGCTCATAAAAAGAACTCATAAAATAATCCTTTTTATGCATTCTTTGTGAGTGTTCATGAAAAGGAATCATAAAATAATCCTTTTTATGCATGTTTTATCAGTGTTCATAAAATGGAGTCATAAAAGAATACTTTTTATGCGTGTTTTATGAGTGCATATAAAAAGGACTCATACAATAATCTTTTTTGTGCATGTTTTATGAGTGTTCATAAAAAAAACTCATAAATGAATCCTTTTTATGCATGTTTTATGAGTGTTCATAAAACGGAGTCATAAAAGAATACTTTTTATGTGAGACTTATGAGTGCTTATAAAAAGGACTCATAAAAGAATCCTTCTTATGCATATTTTGTGAGTGCTCATAAAAAGGACTCATAAAATAATCCTTTTTTTGCGTGTTTGATGAGTGTTCATAAAATGGAGTCATAAAAGAATACTTTTTATGAGTGCATATAAAAAAGACTCATACAAGAATCTTTTTTATGCATGTTTTATGAGTGTTCATAAAAGAGACTCATAAAAGAATCCTTTTTATGCATGTTTTATGAGTGTTCATAAAATGGAGTCATAAAAGTCTCTCTTTATGAGTGTTTTATGACAAATCATAAAAAAGACTCATAAGGCAGTCATTTGTATGCGAGTTTTATGATTTATTATATTTATTTAGAAATAAATATAATAAGTATTTAAAATGTCATTAGTCATCATAGACTAGTAAACGAAAATTGAATCTGACTCCAATGCGTTACGAAAAACATTTCTATTTGCCCTTAAAATGTAATTCGCGAAAATCCTGTGATTCATGTGAATGCAATTTCTGAATAATAAGGCGCTTGCTATGCTGGCGCCACAGTTCGTGGAATTCCTTTCTTGCTGCGATCAGCTTGCTGCGCTTTTGGTTCGCAGCAAGCATTCAATTGAAATATGCATTTGTAGTTTAAACGTCGAAGTGCGTGGAAGTAATTTAATTTCTTACTATTATTTAATTATAAATGTTCTTAGTTCGTGTCTTTAGTGAAGTAATGTCACAAAGCTATTATAAATGGATTTGCTGTAACATCAGCTATACGTGGTAAGTGAACTAATAATAAGTTTTCAAATAAAACAAAACTTAACTTATTGTTTTTTTCCTCCTTATACTTTGGCTTTAAAATGCAATATTTCTGCTTAATATTCAGCAAAACTATTTTCTTTTTTCATTTTTGTTTATAGGTGCATTTTTCCGAAAGTTTAATCACACCGAGAAAGAATTTTCATTAACCTGTTGGTTGCAAACTGCAAAAGATAGAGTTAATTATAAGAACAAACATTGAAATATCCTTTTTTTATTACTTATACTTTACTTTTAACTGCTTTCTTTCAATATAGGGAAAACAAATAAATGTAATTTGGTTAAGTTTTTATATTTTTTTTCTGAATGAATTTAAAACTTTTATTAAAATAAATTTAACGTCCAATATAAATATATAATATTTGCATATGTTTTAATGTTATTTTTTTATGACTGAATGAATAAAAAATTTAATTAAAATAAATTGAATATATAAAAAAAATCAATTTTATTGTGTTTCGGATAAAATGTCTTAGATAAAATGTGATCCTTTTATGATCCGTTTTATGAGATTTCATAAAAGGGTCATATATTTGCTTATAGCCTCAGAAAATGTTGGCTAATCTCTTAATAACATCAAATCAAAGTCTACAATTTGTGTATAAAAATATCTTTTTTCTGATACTTTAAAGAGTCTTTAATATGGACCTAATGACTTTTAAATTAGTAAATAATATGTGTTCTAAAAGAGTTTATTTTATGATTCCTTACGGATTTCATTACATACGTCTTAAAAAGTAATAAATATGAGTCTTAAAAGAGTCTTTAAATGGCCTCGTAAAATAATGATTTATAAGAGTTCTAAAGTAATCTTAATTATGAGTCTTAAAAGAGTATTACATATGAGTCCTAAAAGAGTCTTAAGTATGACTCTTGAAAGTATAATTTTTATGAGTTCTAAAAGAGTCTTAATTATGAGTCCTCAAATAGTATTAAATACGACTCTTAAAAGAGTCTTAAATATGAGTCTTAAAAGAGTCTTAAGTATTACTCTTAAAAAAATAATTTATCTGAGTTTAAAGAGTTTTAATTATGAGTGTTCAAAGAGTAATTTATATGAGTCTTAATAGAGTTATAAATATGAGTCTTAAAAGCGTCTTTTTTATGGCTCCAAAAAGAAACATAACACAGTCATTGTTATGAATCATATTTTGGAGCCCATAACATACGAAAAAGTACTAATAAAAGAGTCTTTTTTGAGCAAATAATGACTTTAAAGGCTCATATATATGAGTCTTAAAATAATCTTTTAAGAGTTATAATGTTTGCTGGGTTTGGTTCATCCCCTCTAACGCTGCTCAACCGCAGTGATCGTGCTCTTCTCTGTGCGTCGTTGTTTTAGATTTGCTTGATAATTGTTTTTGCTTGATAGTTGTTGGTTCAGCTGAAATTTTTTTAGATGTTCTTAATTTTTAATCGACATGAATAGCTGATTTTGACAACTAGCTCTCTTTTCTCTGCTTTCTACTTTATTCCTCTCCGAGTCGGCCCTACTTGGTAATTCTGCCATGAGTTGGAGTACGAATAAAACGAATGTTTATTTTCAGCAAGATAAATACAATAGAGAATACAGACGCGTGTAGCTACAGAGGCAGTATGTATGTATACTACAACGCAAATTTGCGCATGCGTTACTAAGCTTGCGTCGTGCTTTAAAAACTCCATTTATTTTTTAAATACCATAATAAATTCGAATTATTTATATTATGCATTATATTTTTTTCACATTAAAAATGTATTTTGTTAACTAAAATTTTTTTTTAAATTACTTTTAAAATATACAACATATATGTATTAACTCTTTACTACAGGAAAATAAATAATTCAAATTTACTCATATTTATTTCCATTAATTAAACATAACTTTGAATTAAATTAAGATTTAACCAACAAAACAAATGAAAAAGAACAACAAATTTATCCCCAAAATATCAAACGAAAACTTTTTAAAAAACAAAACAAATTTTTACATGAATTTAATTGTGAGCTTTTTAGATCAGGTAAGTTTGAAGAAGGCCAACAACAACAAATTTGTTTTTGAATAATTTTTATTTAGAAGATGAAAGGCTTTAAAATAGTTTTGAAAAATTTAAATAAAAAAAAACAGAATTTTTTTCTATTACTGTATAAAAAGGAATTCTACGTTTATACTTACGACACTATCGAAACTGTCTTTTTTTAAAAGATCATAATGGTCGATTCTTTTCTGAATCTGATAAAAAAAAAATTTTTTTTTATATTTTATCTGGTTCCAAAGTTACAGACTTTGTTCCAAAAAACCACCTTTTTTAACCACTGTGCGCCAGTTTGGAAATGCCCATATGGAATGTGTATAACGCCCATATGGAATGCCCATATGGAATGTGTATAACGCCATTTTCAAAAGAATGAAATGTTTTTTTTTATTTATTGTCACAGTTGCTGATCTGAACATGTAATTCCTGAGGTATAAGGCTTTCGGTGGTCTTAGAAGATCCGTTAGCTCCTTTTGAAAAACAAGGTATCGAGATTTTTCTTTTGTTAAATTGTTAAATAAGCTAGTACGTCGCACACTGGGGATTTCGCGGAAAAAAGTCAAATTGTCAACATAGTCTTGATGCAACATGCAGTGGTATTTTGATATTAAAGACTAAATGGTACAGTCAAATCAAAAACAATTACTTCAATCTGACTGGTAGTTTTATTTTTATGCTGTTTCAAACTCCGAACTTGTATGTTTTACCGAACTAACTTAATATAAACCTAAGAATTTCAAGACGAATATTATTTTACTATGTGAGCTAACGTGTTTTTTTTTTATTTTTTATTTAAAGTAGGATATGTCAATATACTAAAATTAAAAAAATAAACTCTGCAGAGACTTAATTTTTTTTTTTTTTTTTTTTTATGAACTTATAACTAAAATCCCGTTTTTTCCAAACATTTGAATCTGAAATTTTAGCTGTACTTGCCTATGTTTGGAAATCACTACTAATACATTGCCTCATATCTGTTCTTACATTTTTAATCAATTTCAACTGCGGCCAGGTGCGCCTTTCAATAAAACTTATATTTTTATACCCTACACTTGACAAAGTCAGGGTATATTAACTTTGTGCAAACGTTTTTAACGCATAGAAGGAGGCGTGGCCGGTATGGAAAAGTATATATATTCTTGATCAGCGTCAGCTCCTGAGTTGATTCAGCCATGTCCGTCCGTCCGTCCGTCTGTGTGATTATATCTTGCAAAGAATAAAGAGAACCAGGTAAGATATTTGAATGAAATTTGGCACACATATTGATATGGACCCGGGGATGAGCCCAATGATTTTTTTTGGATGCGCCCACAATTACGCCCACCTCCCATACCACCAACTATTGAGAAAACACAAAAAATGGGCTAATAATTGAGCTAGAAAGACAAAATTTTGTATGTGTATATGTTTTATCAATTCTTAGTTGAGTACCAAAAATGGGCGTGATACGCTTACAAATACGCCCACCTTCCATACCACCCACAACACTCAAATTTTATATAAACACACTAAGTGTAGGGTATTTCATAGTCGGGCTCGACCGGCTATAGCTTCCTTACTGGTTTATATTTTATATTATATTTTTATATCTTTTTTTTATATTTATGTTATTATTTTTTTAATTCAAAGAGAACGTGTTAAAAGAAGTTGTGTTATTAAAAGAGTTTTACGACTGTTCGTGATTGCGCTAATTTTTGCCCCATGTCCATGTTAGAATAATAATACATAATAATAATAATAAAATTTATATGAAAAATTCGTTTGTTTTTATATGGGCGGTATATGATGGGCGTGGCCGATTTTAATGAAACTTTCACAAATTTTTTATTTTGTTAATTGTAATGTCTGTGCTAAATTTCAACATGTTCGGAGCAAAAGAAAAAATGTTGTATGAATTATTAATTTTGAGTTATATGGGCGGTATATGATGGGCGTGGCCGATTTTAATGAAACTTTCACAACTTTTTTATTTTGTTAATTGTAATGTCTGTGCTAAATTTCAACATGTTCGGAGCAAAAGAAAAATTTTGTATGAAAAATTCATTTTGAGTTACATGGGCGGTATATGATGGGCGTGGCAGATTTTTTTGAAAATTTATATGTTTCTTAATAACGTTAATTAAGTGCTAGGTGCCAAGTTTTATCACTCTACAAGCACTCCTTATAATTTTTTCCCAGAAATGTATGAAGCCATCCCCACTGTGCGTCGCTGAAAACAAAAAATAACAAAAATTTAGAGAAAAAACGTTTTGGCCTTCAAATATAATGGCTTTTGTTTAGTTAGTCCCATCTGTTTTTAACCTGTTAAAATATCTTGTTATTGGTATAACGCGTTTGAAGTTAAATAACTTAGTGTTTGTTAGTTAGCGCTTTTTTCGTTGTAACGGCTGTATTGATGTTGTTTTTGTTTTGTATACAGCTATCTTATTCAATATTTATGCTCTTTGTTAGTAGAACTTTTATTATCATTAGTAAAACAATCTTTTAGATTTTTCTCCTCTTAAAAAAAAACAAGGTCACAAAAATTTATTTCTAGCTACTTTAAAAATTTTCAATTATGTATTCAGCTTGTAGATATTATTCAATTCAGTCATTACACATAGCCTAGCTTATAACAACAAGTAGTACATACAGCGTACATAACTGCTTTCAAATATTATAAACCACATTTTTCCATCTCGACTGGCGTGTGTTTGCTCAAGTAAAAAGCTCAAAAAAACCAACCGAACGAACCACTCAGTATGGAGTATTTACGGATACTTAAAATGTTTCATAATTTTAAGGGCATATTCTCATGAAACTCGACTTAAAAACTCAATTATTTTTTTAATTTTTCTGTAGCTAATAATGTATAAAATATGTTTCCAAAGCGGTTTGGCCGATAACTATTGCATAAAATAGTTATCACATACAAAAGGAACCCATATGTTTATAAACGCACTCGAAAAATCTTTAAACGCGTTTGCACCATGTCTCAGATTTTAATGAAATTTACAGAAGTTGAAGATGTTAATCCACCTAAAAAAACGTATCGTATGTCAACTTCGTTTAAATCAGAGTCTTCGCGTAAGTATACGAGTAATACTACTTAAAATACTTATTTTATTTCTCTTACAGCCCACCGAACTACTCAATGTAATTGCAAAATTTTAGAAAAACATATTAAATACACGGAGCTTAAAAATTAATTAATTTTCTCTCATTATATATTTTTGAATCTTTTTTTCAGCCAAAATGCAATTTGGCGTGCTTCAAGGTATCGTCGTTTTAATTCATTGCATCTTACCAACAAACCAAATCAAGCAGAAAGAAAAACAATTT
Source organism: Dichetophora obliterata (assembly GCA_963920525.1). Classification (NCBI taxonomy): domain Eukaryota; kingdom Metazoa; phylum Arthropoda; class Insecta; order Diptera; family Sciomyzidae; genus Dichetophora; species Dichetophora obliterata. The sequence goes on from OY986435.1 coordinate 309,877,102, forward strand.
AAATTTGTGATTATTAATTTATTAATTGTGATCTATTCTTTGAATAGATTTGATTTATTCTCTTATTCGTTTGAATAATATATGTTGAATTTGTGTCTTTCCTTTAATAAGCCCACTTAAAATTGCACTTACTGAACAAAAAGTCATAATGTCACAACTTTAACGGCAGCATATTCAAGACCTACCACTTCAAGCATTATTTCCACTAACTAAGCGACATAAGCGACGGGAAACCGAGGGCGAACCTTTACAGGGTAATATATCTGAAATAGGTTGTGCGTTGGGTTTGAAGCCCACCCATTAAAACGTTAATAAGAATAGAAGAAAACTGATCCCCAAATCTGATGACGACTACCGCAAGCAAAAAACTAATAATGATTTACGGATATGCACCTGGAATGTCCGAACCCTTAATTGGAATCCTACTGACTGATGTCTTGGAAAGATACAAAGCTGATATCACTGCTATCCAAGAAATGCGATGGAAGAGACAGGGTTGCATTCGGCATGCACCCTGTGATATCTACTACAGCGGCCATGTGGAGAAGCACGAGTTTGGATGCGGATTTGTAGTTGGCAAGAGACTACGGCCCCACGTTCTGCGATTCCCACCTGTGAACGAATGACTTACCATAATCCGCATCAAGGTTAAATTTTTTAATATAAGCCTAATATGTGCGCACGCTTAGACAGAAGACAAGGACGATGAGATCAAGGAAATTTTCTACGAGCGCCTTGAAAATGCTAACGAACGCTGCCCTCGTCACGACGTAAACATCGTGCTTGGTGACTTCAATGCTAATGTGGGCAAGGAAAATATATTTGGTCCAACAGTCGGAAAGTTCAGCCTCCACAACAACACTTCCGATAACGGAATGAGGCTGATTGACTTCGCCACAGCACGAAACATGATCGTAAGTAGCACTAGATTCAAGCATATCAATATTTATAACAACACCTGGTCAAAAAAACTAAAAATCAAATTGATCACATTTTGATTGAAGTAAGGCACTCTTCCAGTGTATTGGGTGTACGCACGATCCATGGTGCAAACGTTGACTCGGATCACTATCTTGTTGCAGCCAAGATCCGTACACTTCTGTGCGGAGCTAAGAATACACGCAACCCTACACAGAGAAAGCTAGACGTCGACAAGCTGCAATCAAAATAGACAGCCGTAGCTTTCGCCACTCGACTCTCACTGCTGCTTCAAAGCACTCCTCCAATCGATTATATATCCGCTCAGTGGACACACATTTCCAATTCCATGCGTGCGGCTGCTGAAGAGGTGATTGGCTACCACCGCCCTCGCCGATAACAGTGATTAGAATTGTCGCGACGCCACTGCGGAGAAAGACTCCGCCATAAAGCCACCCTGCAGTCGGCTGTAGCGCGCGCTGCTAAGCAAAGAGGAGGGAAGAGAAACGTTTTTTCAGGCGGAAAAAAGAGAGGCAGAAAAGCGCTAGCAGGAGAAGATTGAGATGTATGGTGACAGGAATGAGGCCCGAAAATTTTTCTAAAAAATAAGACGCCTTGCCGATGGTTTTAAAACCGGGGCCTCTTCCTGCAAGGATGAAAACGGGAATCTAGTGACAGATGTCCAGAGTACACTGACGTTATGGAGGGAACACTTCTCTAAGCTTCTAAATGGCGACGCTGACAACAATCCCGCCAATAGAGATGATATTCCGGAAACCCCAATTTCGAATGACAGCAGCGAGGTTCCGCTGCCCGACTATGATGAAGTTCTGACAGCTATAGCTCGGCTTAAAAATAACAAAGCCGCGAGAGCTGATGACTTACCTGCTGAGCTGTTTAAGAACGGAGGCGAAGCTCTACTTAAATACATTCACGAGCTTCTATGCAGAATATGGTCGGAAGAATGCATTCCGATCGATTAGAATCTCAGTGTGCTCTGCCCAATCCACAAGAAAGGCAATCCCACTATCTGTGCCAATTACCGTGGGATAAGCTTCTTAATATCGCATATAAGGTTCTGTCGAGCGTTTTATGTGAAAGATTGAAGCCTATTGTAAACGAACTGATCGGACCTTATCAGTGTGGCTTCAGACCTGGAAAGTCCATCATCGACCAGATTTTCACGCTACGACAAATCTTCAAGAAGACTCAAGAAAAACCCCACCATCTTTTTGTCGACTACAAAGCCGCCTTCGAAAGCCCAATAAGGAAGCACCTGTACTCCACCATGTCTGAATTTGGTATTCCTGCAAAACTAATAAAATTCTGAGTTTCTGAGCTTGCCATTCGATGGATCTTAATTGACTTGTCAATTGTTGTTAAGAAGTGTTTTAATGAAATGCTAACCATAAAGGAGATATGAACAAAATTGTTATATTTTATGCTTGAAGTAACTTTTTTAAATATCAAAATAGGGGAAAAAATCGTGGTCTTTTCCCGCTGTTTCGAAATAAATATTTTTAGACAGGGTTTCCCTCAAAACTATTTGCAGAATCCGAATCGAGAAAATAATCTTCGGTACCACTTCTGGTACCCGAGATATAAAACCTTATATTCATTTGTTAAGAAATAGCATTCAAGTAAACATTTCTACAAAACAGAAAAATGCGTATGCAAAAAATATGCAAATTATTAGTTTGCCAAAGTTAAGGAAAACGTAAACAGTGTAATCAATATCACCAAAGTTTAGACAATCTGATAACAACTAAAAGTTCTGTGCTATCTCGAGTGTATCTTTAGCTTCGAATATCCTTCACACAGGACACTGTGATGAAAACCAAGATTGGCATCGTGTTTTCTAACAATATTTTGTAGTTAAAGCCTTTACTTACTTTTGATTAAAGACATATGTAGTTTTTCTCACAAAACTTAAAGCATTTTGAGATCGTGATTTTTTACTATTTTTCTCAAAAAACAATTTTGTCCTTGCGGGAGAGGAAGACCTTATTTTTTGAAATGTTTTTTGGGAGATCTTCACCACCCAATGCAACTTTTGAGAGCTCTTAGAATGTGAAATTCGAAAAAAATTGTAATTCGATACGCCCTAATGAATAAGGCTATTCGCAGTTTGATTATGCTGGTCTACTATTTGTACGGTTTGTTATTTGTACGCCAATTTACGTAAGCGTATTTTGCTTTGTTGTTGTTTTGCATGCGTAAACACGCGTAAATTAAAGTAGCGATTGGATGTGTTTTTTGTAACTCGTATTTTTATGCACTGCCTACGGCCGCCATATAACTTACCTCACAGGGTTGCATTAACAGATCTTCAACATTTATACTACATTACTCGATTCTTTGTAAGCGTGTAAGTTGTATAAACTGGAATTTTTCTGCGTGCCTAATGAATGTGTTTTAGATTCCCTTTGGAGGTAGGCCAGCCAAAATTTAAACTATTGTTTAGTCACTAAATACTTACCATTCGGTAAATGAAAATTTAAAAATTTTACTTCCCTAATTTTTAGAACCATTCAAACCTTTAAACTCGTTTTCCTAAAAACTATTAAAAAGCACATTCTTTTTTCAATATATCCTTAAAATAAATTTGAAATTTAAGTGAATTGTAAAATTTTAAGAATATTTTAAAAACCTAAGTCCCCTATTTTTGGTTGAAAACCCTGTTGTTTAGTGGACCTACTCTTGGTATGCAAATTCCCATACCCTCAGTAGAAGGAGCATCCCCTTCGCCTATTAACTCACAACGTGTTTTGCACTTCCTTTGAACACAGCGATGTCATTGACTAGGGCGAACGGATCCAACGTACATTTCCATGGGCTTTACAATTCTTCTGTCCCAATGGGGGCATACGAATTTCCTTGCCACAAGGGGCATGCAAATTGTAATGTCCTAATGGGATAGCCAATTTTCAAGTCTTTAAGAGCATACGAAATTCCCCCGTCCCAAGGCGCATACGAGTTCCCCTACCACAGGGGTATGCGAATTTTCTAGTCTTTATCTAATAGAAAATTCTCTAGTTATAATATTTCTACTTAAGCACACAGCTAATTTAGCTGCGAAAATCAACTGTTTCTAAAATATTGCTGGCTTTAAAAATTTTTGAATTTTAGAATAAAAGGAATAATTTAACTAGTATTTTCTGCTGTTTACTTATTCTCTAGATGTTTAGAATTAGATTTAGGTTTCTTAGATTTCTTTATTGAGTCTTTGGAAATATCCTTACAGACTAAGATTTACAATTTAAAAATAAAATAACAGTACAAATAAACAGCAGAATTACGATACAAATTAACTTTTTAACAATTCTTTAAAACATTCCTTAGACATTGGAAAAGTCAAACAAAACTCGAGACGACAGATCATTATATAAAGACAGAGCTCTTTGCAATGGCTCATTACGAGCATAATTAGACCTATGAAATTGAATTGAAAAAACTTTAAAACGTCGCAACTGTCTTGAAGGTATATCGAAATTTATGAGTGCCAAAAGTGCAAGACAGTCAATATTACTCGAGATTATGTCATAGATAACAATAAGAGACTGAATTTTTCTCCGCGAATTTAAAGTTTTAATGCCTAAAAGCAAGCATCTAACATTATATGAGAAAATTCTTCACGACAATATAATGAGCGAAGTGCGAATTTTGTGAATCTTTTTTGAATTTGTTCCAATCTCAACGTGTGAATGGCATAATGCGGACTCCAAATAAAAGATGCATATTCTAGTATAGATCTTACAAAGGAATTAAACAATGACTTTAAGGTATGGGTGTCAGATAATTCTGAACTATTTCTACGGATGAACGCAAGTAAAGAGTAGGCTTTAGGGACTATATAGTTAACGTGTTGATTAAAAGTGAACTTAATATCAAAGATGACACCAAGATCTTTGATCGATTGAACATATTTAAAAGGTACGCCAGAAATAGAGCAGGGGTATCTAAGGAAATTACTGCTTTTAGAAAAAGTAATATGAAAGTATTTAAAACTATTTAAAGGTAGAGCATTCAAACTACTCCACTGGTACACGTTATCTAAGTCAGCTTGCAAGGAAATTTCATCAGATAAGCAACTAACCCTTCGAAATAGTTTAAAGTCATCAGCATAAAGTAAAAATATTCTGACAAGATATGAGGATTATATTCTGCTGGATGATTTTCTAGCAAAAATGTCCTGCAGATTGTTATATTTCAGAAACTTTGTATGCGGCTTAGCATAAAGACACATTTATTTAATTAATGAATTGTGATTTTAATGAAAATTTTTAGAAATTACTGAATCTTTAAAACTGTCAAAAAATATACACACGACGTATGAGTGACAGTATTTCCTGCAATTAATTATTATCGCTTATACGCCATGTTAAACTATTATTGTACTAACAATAAGGCCTTTTCCACACTTGGTCAACGCAATTCCAATACAACTTCAACGCAACAGCGAAAAAGTTGAAAAGCAATGCAACTATAAACCGAATGCTTTCAGACTTGCTTTAAAAGTCATGCAACATATAACTATTATTATTATATAACTCATGTTTTTCGACTTCTTGCACTAATTTAATATTTAAAACTTGCTCATTCATCCTGCAAACTGTTTCTTCTTCTTAAAGATTCTATTAGGAACTAATTAATTAGCTTATTCACCTTGATTAATATATAGCCTACTGCACTACAAATACTTGAATTCACAAAACAAACAAACTGATGCAACAAGTCGCCGATGAAAATTGCGGAAAGCCGCGTTGCGTTGAACAGGTTGAGAACGTGTCGAGAACTTGTTGCGTGCAAGTTGCTTAATCTGAAGGTTCCGGTATAAATACACAGGCTAGCAATTTGAGTTGGAGTTGCGTTGACCAAGTGTGGAAAAGGCCTAAGATTCAGGCATTGTATAAAAAAAATAAACGGCAGAAAGTACCAGTGAAATTTTGTGTTAATTATTACAAGACATAAAAACTCTTTCGTAACTGCTCATCGGGAGTGCCTGCATCCCCAAATGAAGATAATTGAATTACAGCATTGAAAAAATGTTTGTAAGCCTTTAGACTCTTTTTACCGGAAACTCCATTGACATTATTATTTGCTATTATTACATCCAAAAGGATGAATTTGATATTTTTAATCATAGGTTTTTTAATAAAATGTGTTCAAAAGCTGTAGCTTAGAGTGGTTCTTAATTGTCAAAATGCGATTTTCAACAGGCACAGCGCTCTCTTAAACCCTTGCCATCGGGCTGAATTTGCACAGTTCTTTTTTATATCCTAACGTAAAAATCTGGACAGTAGCCCTTTTAAAAAACACATTTTGAAAATCACAATCTACCGTAAAACAACTCTAATGTAGCTGTAAACATAACTTACATGGGTCTCTCCTGCACCGTGTTCGATATCATCATTTAATTTGGTCAGTTTTTCATAATTTTTAATTGGAAAATTACTGCTTAGCTCTTGATTGTCAACTCGTTTTGTCAACAACTGGGTGAACATTTTTTTTGTTCAGCAAGAGCATGCGCTATAACATCCATCTGACTTGTCATCGTTTCTGAAAAACAAAATATGCAAAAAAAAAAATACACAAATTATGACATGATTAATAAAACCTTACCTTCCAGTTGAAAAACGCACTCTGCACTCTGCAGCTTCTTTGGCAATTATTGTTCTCTGAAAATAAAACACTTTGTATATTTTTCCATTTATTTGAGAATGATAAGGAAAAAACTGTTTCCACAAATTCTTTCCTCGTGCAATTTTGCTGTAATCGATCATTATCGGCTTTGTTGGGTGTAATTTGACTTAAATTTCGTACCAAAGCATAACTTTCATACAGTGTTTTATAATAATAACTTTTTTGTGAAGAGTGCGAGCCCTGGTGGAGTGCGAGCCCTGGTAAATATATACTAATATTTATTACAGTAGAACTTCAAAAGAAAATTTATTTAAAAAATTCACTTTAATACTGAGTTGCTAACCTTTTTCCATATTGCCAAAGGTTTGTTTTACAAATGTTCGTATCAGAATCTCGTTTGCAAAGGTTCTTTTTTCCACTTTTCATGGAGGGCTTGAAGTATCGGAATCCATTTCTTAAAAATGCTGAATAAATAATATTAACTAAGCTTGAGCCAACAAATGCAAATATTAATAGTTTTTCGAAAGTTAAAAAATAGCTTTTATCCTTATCAAATAAAGCTACACATTTTTTTTCCCAAAATTTAAATTGCAATTCTCCCAAAATAATGAATTGCAACGCCTTTTCCTTCTAAGTCGTCTTATTCCTCGAAATGAATAGTATGAATAGTATGAATAGTACTTTCTACAACATAGTATGTTCCCTAGGGTTGGACTAGTGCACGAGTTTTCGATTTCGATACGCGGCAACCCCTATTTTTGTGAGGTTTATAAAAAATATGCATGAGCCAAAAAATGGGGGAGGTGGGTTGGGGGTAAATGGCTCCTCATCGGGGTCAAAGGTGGGGGAAAACGAGACAAAATACACGAAACGCTTCACAACTCTCGCCGGGTCGCTCCTAGAGGGGCAAAATGTAAGACCGACCCCCATTATTTTTCCCCTCCCACAATTTTTATGAACATACTAACCCTCTATCTGCGTTCCTTAGGGTGGCTCCCATACTAAATATTATTTTTTATAAAATTACCCGCCACCGCCCTAACTAGCCCCAGAGTGCCCCTAGAGGAGTCAAATATATGCCCGACCCCCAATATTTTTGTTACCCCAGCAGTTTTTAAGAACATACCTAGCCTACATCTTTATTCATTAGGCTGGTCCCCATACAAAAATTTTTAATTTTTAAAAAAAATTTTATTACTAATATAAAAACATTTTTTTTATAATTAATGTGCTGGGTGATTTTAACCTACCTTTTGTGACTTGGATATCGTCTGACGATTCTTCATTTCTTACTCCTGTTTTCAATAGTGATTGGATAAATGACTTCTTAGATTAGCTGTCTGATCTGTGTCTTCAACAAGTCAATGATATTTTAAATATAAACCACAGAACCCTAGATCTTGTATTTGTAGATAGATGCACTACTGTTAATCTCCATTGTTCGAATCCCGTATCTCTTCCAGAAGATGTACATCATCCAACTCTTGAAATAACAGTTTTACTCCCCCACGAAAAAGAAGATAAATTAACTTCTGATGCGCAAAATAAAAAAGTTTATAATTTTAAGAAAACGGACTATGTAAAACTTAATTCCTTACTTTCGCAGACTGATTGGTCTCCAATTTTAACTAGCGGAACATCATATTCATATTATGACGTCGAATCTTCTGTACAGTTTTTCAATGATAATTTGCAACGGTGTTTCTTATTGTCCGTCCCAAAAAAAAGGTGTTTCTCCAATCCTTTAAATCCACCCTGGCTAACAAATGATCCAAAGGCACTTAAAAATTTAAAAAATCGTTTATTTAAAAAATATAAAATATCTGGTTCTAGTTTAGACTTTGCTTCCTATTCTTCTTGTCGTTATAGATATCAACTACTAAATAAACAATGGTATTCTGCTTATATAATTAACATAAAATCTCAATTTAAAGATGATCCAAAACTTTTCTATAGTTTTGTTAACTCAAAACGTAAAGCCTCCAGTTTTCCACCCCTTATGAAATTCAATCAGGAAGAATCATTTTGTGACAATGTGATTTCTAACATGTTTGCAAACTTCTTTAAATCAACTTACTCCGATATACCATTTAATACTAGCACGGTGTATCCTTTTCTTCCGCCAGTTAACTCTTTTGAAACTCCTGTAATAGACCCAAATATTGTCATGTGTTATCTTCGACAAGTAAAATCTTCTTTTACGACCGGCCCTGATGAAATTCCGAGCTGTATTTTAAAGCAAAGTGCTACAAATCTGTGTACTCCTCTAGCAAACATTTTTAATATTTCCTTACATAGTGGTTATTTCATACCCCTTCATAAATCTGGCTCCAAGATAGATGTGTCTAACTATCGAGGTATTGCAAAATTAAGTGCGATCCCTAAGTTATTTGAGAAAATCATAACTGATCAATTAACCAACTCCGTGTCTTCCACCATTTCTGTCTTTCAACATGGTTTTCTGAAGGGTAAGTCCACTACAACAAACCTCTTAGAGTTTACTACGCGTGTCATAAATGGTTTTACTTTGGGACTGCAGACTGATGTTATTTATACGGACTTTAGCAAAGCTTTCGACAGTGTTAATCATAATCTTCTTTTGAAAAAACTCCACCTTATTGGGTTTCCTGTCACATTATTAAATTGGATAAATTCGTATTTATCTAGACGTACTCAAAAGGTTTTATATAAGAATTCTCTTTCAAAAAGTATTTCGGTCACTTCTGACGTTCCTCAGGGCAGTCATCTTGGACCGGTTTTGTTTTTACTATTGATTAATGATCTTCCTTCGGTAATAAAACACTGTAACGTCTTAATGTACGCTGACGACGTGAAACTTTTTCTTTGTTACAAATCACCCGAAGAACGACATATTTTATAATCTGATCTAAATAGACTTGTGGACTGGTGTAGCTTAAATATATTAAATCTCAACTTAAAAAAATGTAAGCAAATGACATTCTCGCGAAGATCTGCTTGTAACATAAATAACACTATAAATAACACTAACTTAGAAATAGTTTCCAGTTTTCTCGATCTTGGTGTTATTATGGATTCAAAACTTCGCTTCAATCTCCACGTTAATATGGTGATAAATATGGCAAGAGGAGTCCTTGGTGTCATTAAAAGATGGGCTAAAGAATTCAGTGATCCCTTTACTACTAAATTATTATATACCTCTCTCGTGAGGCCCCTTCTTGTATTTATATACATAACTATAACTATATGGAACCCACAATATAATGTCTACATCGACGCCATAGAATCCGTTCAAAAACAGTTTTTACTTTTTGCTTTGCGTCATAGTCGTTGAAATTCCAATATTATGCATCCATCGTATGAAATACGCCTTAAGATTATTTTACTACCTTCCCTAAGAAGCAGAAGAGTGATGTTTAATGTCACGTTTCGCTATAAATTACTTCGTGACGGGATTAATTCGGAACATCTCAGCTGTAAATTTTAACATCCCAAGGAGAGGAACTAGACATTTTCTGTTCTTTAAGTTGAGTCAGTGCAATTCTAATTGCCCTCTTCATGAACCTTTACGATGTATGTGCAGTGATTTCAATAATAACTTCAACATGATTAATTTTTCTGATTCGGTAGAAGTCTTAAAACTATATTACATTAAAATAATTAAATCAATTTAACTTCATCCCATTATACCTAACGCAGTTTTATAACAATGTAATATCGGTAATTGAGATTGTTCTATTTCTCCTATTTGTCTCGATATTATGTTTTATAAAGTAAGCTTCATCAAATATGAATCGTTTTTCAAAAGTTGTTTTTAATTACTGAATATTGTAATTTTAAATCGAATTGTGATTTACGTGCTCACGTGACTTCCTGATTTGGAATTAGACTTAACTCACACTATCACCTGGATTGGTGTGCTAGAGTATACCTCTTTTCCACACAAGTTTATGCCTGCGTTGGCCCAAATGCATATTGGGACTAATTTGGATTTTGATTTGGCGGATATGAGATTTATCTCATTTCCAACTACTCAGGATTATTATTTCGAGTGCTTTCGCTATCATTTAATACGATCAATAATCGCTATCATTTAATTCGATGTTGCTTACTTATATTCAATCAAATCTTATATATTAATAGGCAAACATCAAATGTTGTCGCACACTTTTTCGATATTAATTTTAGAATAAGGGCAATGAAACTCATATTTTTCGAAAGGTTTTGCGCCCTATATGTGCAGAATCATTTTTGATTTTAAATTTATGACCTCTGACATGAAATATTAACGTTGAAAGTTTGTATTATTTTTAGTATGGAATCTCAGGGCTAGGAAAAGGTAGAATGGTGAATGAGATATCAAATGAAAGATCTGGCTGCAGAGTAGAATTACATTTTAGATTGGTGACTTTCGACCTGAAATATGAGCGTAAAAAAACATTAATGAAATAACTGTAAGAGATAAAAAAATGATGTTAAAGGTAATTTTAGACATTGATGAGATGTGCAAAAAATACTTCAGACATTTTTCTCTTATGGATACCCTACAATAAGCATAAATATAGATTTTCATACCATGAAGAACGAAAGCTGTTGTACATTTTTAGTATAATTTTTAATGGAGGGAAAGAAATTATTTAGCAATTAAAAGGAACTGCTGCACACATGAGAAGAAACAAATTTGGACTGGTGACCTAAGATCCGAAATATGAGCGTCAAAAAAAAATTAATTTTGTTTTTCGAAAAATGCTAAACTATAAGAGAAACCATAAGTTGTTTAAAATAAATTTTTAGGATGAATACATAATAGGATCTTCGTATACTTTTGACTCCTCTAAGGATCACCTCAATAGTAATGACATCTATGAACAATTTTTGGCAATTTTCTATATTTATTGAAATTCTCGTACGGGTCCCAAAAGGCTGATTGAAAGAGGTGAATATGTTTGGAAGAAATGTTGGTAGGAATAATAAAAGAGCCAGCTCATACTTTTTACCCCTTCTCGATGTTAATTTGGGAGGGGTATAAACTCCGTTGGACAAATGTTTGCAAAGCAGTTCTTCTTTTAATGAAGCTTCGGAGTGACAAAGTCTGTGTTAATTTTTATGCTATAATAGTTAATGGTTTATATTTGGGTTCAAGTTCACAAACTTCACCGCTTCAAAAATGGCAAACGAGTACTGTCATCTTCGCTATGCATCCTTAATGTTGTTTTCTCAAATCTACGCTACAGTGCTTTAATATACGCTAATGCTTGGTTTTCACGATGTCATTTTTATGAAGACACAAAATTTTATCCCCTGAAATATCACCTTAATAAAACTCTAGAACATTTTTTGCATAGCTCCATTTAATAAATTTTTTTTTTATTTTCTATTGTCAAATGTAGAAAAAAATTTCAAAATGTTGTCATTTTCAATTTGACTGACAACAACTGACCACTGAAAATTACATAGCGTATCAAAAAAAAAAATATGAGGATACGCTCCCCCAGTGACAAAATCAATTATGTTTTGTGCTTTATAAAACGAGCTAACTCTAATTTTTTCTTCACCCAGTATTTTAATAAGTTTTTTTTATAAAAAAGATCAAAGAACCAAGCCATGTGCCTCATACAAACAAGGTTTCGTTTGTCCTGAAAGGAAAGGGATAGATTATTTAGAGAAATTTATTGGAATCATACGTGAATTATTGATTAGGAGAAATAACCGTGAAAGACAATTTGAATTGCTTTTGACCGAGGCTAGTGTTATGCCTTAACCTCGGCAAGCATTTCAAGCCCTCAGTTCTTCCTGTCCTTTAATTCCACATTTTCCACAATTCAGCTGTGGATTTTTAGTTTTCCATAATTCTTAAATGTAGAAAAGAACAAAGAAAGTAAAAAGAACCATTCCCGAACCCGGATTCGAACCAGGTTTAGCGCATTCTCGCGATACGTGATGTTTTGAAGGCCACTTCCTTAGTTTTGCACTTAAATTTTCTTTTGTGTGCTCCTCGTGACTCCCATGATGGCTTTTACTTTTTTACTAATCTTTTAAGATATCTCTTGCTGATCATTGTTTATATTGCCTTTTTTATACAATTTTTACTTATTCGTAAGAAAAAAAGAGCTAACAAACAGAAGCTACTTCGTAAAAAAAAACACAGCAAACAAAAAATTAACAACTCGCACACGATGATACTTAAAAATTAAACAATAATTGAAAACATGTTTACGAAATACTTGATTTTGAATTTAAAATATTTGAGAGAGTTAACAACATATCCCTTCGCTTAATTCTTTGTGGTATGGGAAAGGGCATACCTGTCATATCCTTGAAGGCTTTAAAAATGGCATGTTGAAAGGGATATGCTGCCAGCAGTCGAACTACAGGTAAGTTAGATGTTGTGTTAATCATATTTTATTTTTTGAAGTGAAAACTTCTTTAGGCGCGTTGAACGATTTTGGTAGAGGGTAAATCTTTGGTTTGCGTCATTGTCTTTTTCCGAGTAACTCTCGTCATCAATACAGACAGCAAAGATAACAAGATAGGAAACTTAGAAAACATAAGCAAGCAACCATCAATAAGTTCCTCTGTTGACGCATCGTTCTTTCCCCTCTCTTTGCTCCGCTGCGAAACATTAGCTGCATTCCCGTGGCTTTTTATCAGATCAAATCTCAGTAAAACAACTTTAGTTCAACTTTATATCAATTTGTCATCACAGTCTTGAAACAGCAGTTTTAAGAACAATAACAAAAGAAAACAACAAGACCAAAACGCCCATTGAGCGGTGAAAAGTCAAAATAGGAAAATGAATAGTTATTTATATTTGCCAACTATTTTCGTTTTGATAAATCATGCTTGAAACTTGGCAAGATCAGAAATAGAGCTAGAAATCGAGCTGGTTTTAATTTTTGTTTTGTGAATAAAATAAAGCCGCGCTCTAGATCAACGGATGCGGTAATGCAGCTATTGAATGTTACTGTTTTTTATTGTATATGTAGAGCTAGCTGTAGGCTAAAATAAAATAAATTTCAAATTTTTGATACTTGCTTTTTGTTTGACTGGCTGTGAAGTCTCTTTTAATGAGTCCACATGAGATCAAGCTACCAGGCAAACAAAAAACCTAGACCACTTTCACATTGGTCAAGAATTGAATGCAATCACCATAGTTTGTAAGCAATTCGCCACAAATCGGAAGCAACGAAAGGGAGAAAAAGTTGACGGTACCGGTGTTTCTGTACCATAAATTTTTTGTGTTCCTTTTGTTCTTTTTTCATTTTTTTCAGATAGCTTCATTTTCTTTTTTGTGTATCGGCATGTGTTTGTTGTACTGAAACTTGAATGTAAGTTATTTTGTTGAATTATGTTCGATATTTGTTTATAATAAGCATATTTCCATCGCTTATGAATTATAATTAATATCTTACGAACAATTTTAAGCTGTTGATGCAATCGCTTTTGTTTTTAAGAAAAGCATAGATGACATGCAATTGAATTCAATTCTTGACAAATATGGAAGCTTTCGTCAAGACCAAAAGAGAACGTAAAAAAAATTGAATTCAATTCTTGACCAATGTGAAAGGGGACATAGCAAGCAAAGTGCTGTTTATTTTCCGCCGCCAATTCAGTTCATCCCCTCTAACGTTGCGCAACCGATGTGATACTGCTCTTCTTTGTTCATCGTTGTAGTAGATTTGCTTGGTGATTGTTGTAAATGTATTTTAGTTCAGCTACAGATCTACATATACATTGACAGAAAAACAGTAAATATCCTTCATGATTTCTTTATGAAGGAACGATTTGTCAGCAGATAAACTTATTGATGGTTGCTTGCTGCCATTGTAGAATTAGACAAGGTAGTGTAAGGGCTGAATGTGTTCTCTTTCTAAGTGACCATAACTGTCAAACTCATCCATTTTGATATACTTGCCAATTCTTGCTTTCATATTTCGTTCTCATTGGTTGCAGATTTGGTATGAAATTTCAACTTCGTTTTGACAGTTTCGGTCACCGGGTCTCCGCCCTAACACTGGTGGCCTGGTAGCCAATATTCAAGAGCGTGTATTTGAGTTTCATGACCAATATAAAAACATTTGTAGTTTTATAAATGTCGCCAGCATATTCTCTGACTGGGACATGGTATAATAAGTAATAAGGTAGGAGTGACATTTCGTGTTTCGACCATCGAATTTCAAACAAAAGAAAACAAAATAGAGAACGTGTGTCACACACATTGGCCGCATTCAGAGGAGTCACCTGCTGTGAATGGATGCAAAGGTTTAATTGCAAAGGTTTCTCACTCAAATTTAAAAAAAAACAGTTGCCAATTATTGACTCCTCTGAAAGCTGCCAATGTGTGTGACACACGCACTTTATATTATTTTCTTTTGTTTGAAATTGCAGCTCGTGCGAAAATAAGTAGTTGTCAAGGCTACCTTATAATATTTTTATCATGAGTGGGAGTGCATCGTCCAAAATTGTTTGTTTCTTATTTCAGCTACCATAAGCCTATAGTATCTTTTTTAAAAATATAATTCAATGAAATTCAATGAAATGTATGTAAATACAAATTTTATGTATGTGTGTATTATTATGTATTTTAAGTGTATATTACGTGATACGTGATACGTGATGTTTTGAAGGCCACTTCCTTAGTTTTGCACTTAAATTTTCTTTTGTGTGCTCCTCGTGACTCCCATGATGGCTTTTACTTTTTTACTAATCTTTTAAGATATCTCTTGCTGATCATTGTTTATATTGCCTTTTTTATACAATTTTTACTTATTCGTAAGAAAAAAAGAGCTAACAAACAGAAGCTACTTCGTAAAAAAAAACACAGCAAACAAAAAATTAACAACTCGCACACGATGATACTTAAAAATTAAACAATAATTGAAAACATGTTTACGAAATACTTGATTTTGAATTTAAAATATTTGAGAGAGTTAACAACATATCCCTTCGCTTAATTCTTTGTGGTATGGGAAAGGGCATACCTGTCATATCCTTGAAGGCTTTAAAAATGGCATGTTGAAAGGGATATGCTGCCAGCAGTCGAACTACAGGTAAGTTAGATGTTGTGTTAATCATATTTTATTTTTTGAAGTGAAAACTTCTTTAGGCGCGTTGAACGATTTTGGTAGAGGGTAAATCTTTGGTTTGCGTCATTGTCTTTTTCCGAGTAACTCTCGTCATCAATACAGACAGCAAAGATAACAAGATAGGAAACTTAGAAAACATAAGCAAGCAACCATCAATAAGTTCCTCTGTTGACGCATCGTTCTTTCCCCTCTCTTTGCTCCGCTGCGAAACATTAGCTGCATTCCCGTGGCTTTTTATCAGATCAAATCTCAGTAAAACAACTTTAGTTCAACTTTATATCAATTTGTCATCACAGTCTTGAAACAGCAGTTTTAAGAACAATAACAAAAGAAAACAACAAGACCAAAACGCCCATTGAGCGGTGAAAAGTCAAAATAGGAAAATGAATAGTTATTTATATTTGCCAACTATTTTCGTTTTGATAAATCATGCTTGAAACTTGGCAAGATCAGAAATAGAGCTAGAAATCGAGCTGGTTTTAATTTTTGTTTTGTGAATAAAATAAAGCCGCGCTCTAGATCAACGGATGCGGTAATGCAGCTATTGAATGTTACTGTTTTTTATTGTATATGTAGAGCTAGCTGTAGGCTAAAATAAAATAAATTTCAAATTTTTGATACTTGCTTTTTGTTTGACTGGCTGTGAAGTCTCTTTTAATGAGTCCACATGAGATCAAGCTACCAGGCAAACAAAAAACCTAGACCACTTTCACATTGGTCAAGAATTGAATGCAATCACCATAGTTTGTAAGCAATTCGCCACAAATCGGAAGCAACGAAAGGGAGAAAAAGTTGACGGTACCGGTGTTTCTGTACCATAAATTTTTTGTGTTCCTTTTGTTCTTTTTTCATTTTTTTCAGATAGCTTCATTTTCTTTTTTGTGTATCGGCATGTGTTTGTTGTACTGAAACTTGAATGTAAGTTATTTTGTTGAATTATGTTCGATATTTGTTTATAATAAGCATATTTCCATCGCTTATGAATTATAATTAATATCTTACGAACAATTTTAAGCTGTTGATGCAATCGCTTTTGTTTTTAAGAAAAGCATAGATGACATGCAATTGAATTCAATTCTTGACAAATATGGAAGCTTTCGTCAAGACCAAAAGAGAACGTAAAAAAAATTGAATTCAATTCTTGACCAATGTGAAAGGGGACATAGCAAGCAAAGTGCTGTTTATTTTCCGCCGCCAATTCAGTTCATCCCCTCTAACGTTGCGCAACCGATGTGATACTGCTCTTCTTTGTTCATCGTTGTAGTAGATTTGCTTGGTGATTGTTGTAAATGTATTTTAGTTCAGCTACAGATCTACATATACATTGACAGAAAAACAGTAAATATCCTTCATGATTTCTTTATGAAGGAACGATTTGTCAGCAGATAAACTTATTGATGGTTGCTTGCTGCCATTGTAGAATTAGACAAGGTAGTGTAAGGGCTGAATGTGTTCTCTTTCTAAGTGACCATAACTGTCAAACTCATCCATTTTGATATACTTGCCAATTCTTGCTTTCATATTTCGTTCTCATTGGTTGCAGATTTGGTATGAAATTTCAACTTCGTTTTGACAGTTTCGGTCACCGGGTCTCCGCCCTAACACTGGTGGCCTGGTAGCCAATATTCAAGAGCGTGTATTTGAGTTTCATGACCAATATAAAAACATTTGTAGTTTTATAAATGTCGCCAGCATATTCTCTGACTGGGACATGGTATAATAAGTAATAAGGTAGGAGTGACATTTCGTGTTTCGACCATCGAATTTCAAACAAAAGAAAACAAAATAGAGAACGTGTGTCACACACATTGGCCGCATTCAGAGGAGTCACCTGCTGTGAATGGATGCAAAGGTTTAATTGCAAAGGTTTCTCACTCAAATTTAAAAAAAAACAGTTGCCAATTATTGACTCCTCTGAAAGCTGCCAATGTGTGTGACACACGCACTTTATATTATTTTCTTTTGTTTGAAATTGCAGCTCGTGCGAAAATAAGTAGTTGTCAAGGCTACCTTATAATATTTTTATCATGAGTGGGAGTGCATCGTCCAAAATTGTTTGTTTCTTATTTCAGCTACCATAAGCCTATAGTATCTTTTTTAAAAATATAATTCAATGAAATTCAATGAAATGTATGTAAATACAAATTTTATGTATGTGTGTATTATTATGTATTTTAAGTGTATATTAATTATTCAATAAGTTTAATTTATATTTTTGTTTATGTTTTACCTTGTTTTTTATATTAAAACCCATAATTTAAAATATAATGAAGTGATAAAAGATGAAAATAAT
Source organism: Dichetophora obliterata (assembly GCA_963920525.1). Taxonomy (NCBI): domain Eukaryota; kingdom Metazoa; phylum Arthropoda; class Insecta; order Diptera; family Sciomyzidae; genus Dichetophora; species Dichetophora obliterata. The sequence goes on from OY986435.1 coordinate 309,895,021, forward strand.
GTGCATTAATGATGAACCGGATGCACGGATGAACCGAATCGGGGGCAGAAAATAAACAGCACTTTGCTTGCTATGTTTTCTGTTTTTCTTGTAACAAGATCTCAAATGCAGGCATTAAAAGAGACTTCAAGACTCATCAGCTCTACATATATATTGAAAGAAAAAAATTAAATATCCTTTTTGAGGATTATTTTTCATTCAATAGTGCTCCCTGTATTTTATTTTTATATCAACAATATTCAATTAAAATGTAATAATATAGTTTGGTGTAATTATAAAATAAAAATGCTATCTGAATAAAAAATATTTTGAAAGAAACAATCAAAGGTTGAGGGGGTGAAAGTATAACATTTTTTTTCCAATTAGCATAAAAATTCGTATACAGCAGTAAGGCGGTCCGTGGCGGGACAAAGTCTTCCAGGGAATACTAATATTTTACATATATGTTTTCGCTTCGGTTGGCAGTGAGTCCCCTCACTGCTATACTTTTTTTTTATTTATTATTAAAAACACCGCTACCAACAAGTTGCAGTAAGAAATTGGAAAAAAGTTTTTTCCAAGTTTTGACAACGTTTTATACATGCACAGTAGTAGAAATTTTAGAAGCGTTAACTTTTTTCATGAAAAAAAAAACGCGAATGTGGACAAGTTTTTTTACTTAAAGTGAGTTATTAGCCGCTACGAAAAAGGTATCTCAATGTATTTTTTTAATTAAAAAAGAAAATGACTGTTGTCATATCCTTGAAAATAGTTATTAACCTTTAAAAAAAAAAAATATTTCAAAATAAAAAAGAATGCATATTCGTTTTTTTGGCAGAAAGGAGGAAAAGATTTAAAACAATGCTGTCATTGTTTTTTAAAGCTTACTTACCAGTTGCCCACTTTCATACCCAAATTATTGGCAGCAGTGGTTGCAAACCATTTGTAGCTCGTTAGGACAGCGGGATAATACACCGTACTTCAATTTCCAATTTAATATACAGAAAAAACAAAACGTATAAAGTCTTTTTCGGTGTTGAGTATCGAAAATAATTTGGCCATTTCAGCCCTAGAAAGGACTTTGACTGAGCTTCTATTGATCAATAGTGTTGTGCGTGCTATTAAATGTTTGAACACAAATAATTGAGAACTAGACCCACGAGTTTAATGCCGACTTCGAACAGCTGATGTTCTCAAGAGTTATATGTTTTCGAGTATAGAATATAATATATTTTATACCGAATAATTCCACATCACTAGTACTCGTACATTGCTTAGTTTAGAGTGCATCTAAAATCTTTGTTAAAACTTACTTAAAGATGTAAACTTTTATTTTTTTCGTTACCTCTACCAAAATTCGTTAATCGAAATAATTGAGACTATGGTATTGACCATTTATTTCTATTAAAATAATAATTCTAATGCAAAAAAACTTCATACTTATTGTGTTTGGATTTATACTTCTTTTTTTATTCTAGATATGAATTAATATGCATATTTTTATGCACCAAGTCTATTTTTAACGTACTCCTTTGCCTTTTCACCAACTTTGCTGGCCATAAAGCACTTATGAGCACGGTATATCCAAACATCAGCTGGACTTTCTTGTTCATTTTTATCTACACAACCATCCATTATTTCTTTCACTTCATCCAAGGGCAAATCTCCTTTGTATTGTTCGGCCAAACGATCGGTGTGAAATCCTTCGTGGGTGCAGAAGACTTCCATCTTTTGAGCGCAGCAAAGAATAAATTTGCGTACGGACTCCTCATCGGGGTATTCCAAATGCTTTATTTTAGCATAGTTCTCTTCCGAAACTGGATTTTCCGCCAAACATTCGGAGTGAATGGCCTTCATTTCGTCATGGGTCTTACGAGTCCATCCGTCAGCTTGTACCTGCAATTTAAAATACATTAAAATATTGTTGTCATTTAACGGTCATTCTATTAGGATTAGAAAAAAGTTTTCCATCTTAGGTATCAGATCTCCAAGAAAGAAAATTGAATACTAACTACAGCGACGATTGCCAAAAATACTGCAAAGAACTTCATCATGATGACTTTTGATCGATATGCTTTCACCACGTTGTTTAACCAAACTACTGAATATGCTTCGAAAAACTTTCCAATTTATAGCTCCTGTTCATATACGTATATTTGTGTGTTTTGTTTTGAGTATCTGCAAGATAAGGTTTAAGGTCTCTGCCCACTTACGGCACGTAACAAAACGACTGTAAAACGGCTTTGAAAAGGCAACGTAATGTTCAATGCACACCTAACGGAACGGCAACAAAAATTTTAATTGAGCAAAACAATAAAAAAAACAAGCGCAGTATTTTCTAATACACAATTATTGGCTTTGCTATTAGATAAAGAAGATGTAGAAAACTAAATGCTTTAAAAATGACCTATCCATGGCTAATTTTTTACTTTGCACAATAAACTGTTGGAATCCATTGTAATTTTTGTAAACAAAGCGAACGACAAGCCGGTCAGAACACATATGTCTTGAACACATTGACGACGACAGCAACAGTGCGTCAAATGTCAAATTATTTTTACATGCTTTTCTTATGGAGGTGAATGTGGTGAAAATGTTGCAACGACAATGAGTGATTGCAACAAAGTCGCTGTCGTCGGTTTAGAATTTTTTCCTAATTTGACGTGCGACAACAGAGCAATATAAGTGTTTGTGTATACCTGAATGAAACAATCTAATGATACTTCCAGATCACGGTTGCCACCTCAAAGTCCCATAAAAAATACCTTTTTCCCACGAGAACAAAAAAAAATTACCACAGCAATTCCCATAACAAAATACTAAAAAAAAATACCACGGCTATTAAAAAAATACCACAAAAAATACCACAAGTATTTAAAATTACCACAAAAATACCACGCATTAAAAAAATACCAAAGGAAATACCATACGGATTAAAAAATACCACAAAAAATATCACAAGTATTTAAAATTACCATAAAAATCCCACGCATTAAAAAATACCACAGAAAATACCATACGAATTAAAAATACCACAAAATTTATTAAAAATGTAAATATTGCATACTTTTCTTACATTGAAACGCAAACAAATATTACAAGTTAAATTAATAAAACATGTACAATTGTGCTCAAAAATAGCAGTAAGACAAACAAATTAAAATTTAAGCGTTTTTAAGAAAGTCCCTACATGTTTTATTTTCAAAATATGCCAAATTTAATTCAAAATAGAGTTCTTAAAACATAAATATTATTCTGACTGATTAAATTCAAAGGTTGAACAGAATAGAACCGTTATTTCATTCAAAATTTTGCGACTCAAGTAGCATTTTTCAATTAACCGTGCTTAGCAGCAAAGATATAAATAAATAATAATAAGAGAATACATAAAAAAAAAATTTTCTGCATTCCACTTCCGAGTGGAAGTTAAAATAAATCATAATTGAATCCGATATTTGGTGTTCTATATAACATATACATAATTTTTTTGGTTATACAATTGATTATATTAATAAATTAAATAAAATATACAAAAAGAAAAAAGTGTTATGTAGAACACCAAATATCAAATTCAACTATGATTTGTTTTTACTTTCACTCGGAAGTGGAATGCAGAACATGCCTGATAATTGTTTTTGTGTCTGATTTTAATTTTTATGAATTAGTTTTCCGCACTGCTATTATTTTGACTGCAGTTGTACTTACATTTAGATGTCGATTTCTTAATTTTGTTCATTATGTTTAAAGTCGTACATATTATTTTTAAACAAATTATAATGATTTTTGTTAAATACAACCTTGTAATTTTTTTTTGTGATAAGCGTTTTGCATGAAGATTAGCGGCAACCAAATCCGTCGAAGCTGTGTTTCTAAGTGTAGTTTTATTTAAATTTAATACGTTCAATGTGTTGCTGCGTGCGCTTTTTTAATTTAGATGCGTTAATAACACATTCAATATATAACCAGGTGTAAAAAAGCGTGCGGAGATATTTGTGCAAAAATAACATTTTAAAACTGTAAGGAAACAAAGTTTTGCTCAAATATTGATTAAAAATTCCCCAAAAAAATCCCACGTGAATTAAAAAATACCATGCTGAATTAAAAAATACCATGGGATTTTTTAATTCCCACGGCAATTAAAAATTCCCGAATATGATATTTTTCTACTAGAGGTGGCAACCGTGTTCCAGATTGTTGTTTCTTTCTTTATGTTGTTTCGCACTGTTGCAGTCGTCGTCAATGTGTTCAGTACAGTAAGAACACATGGTAGTTATATTTTGTAGTTTCGTGTCGTTTCGTTACGTGCCGAAAGTGGGCAGAAACCTTTATGCAACTAATTAAAATTTTGACATGATTTCCAAAATCAAAAAGTTCAGAAGCCACCTTAATATTCCGCTGTAAAAAAAAATAGTTTGTCCGATGATAAGTTCGTCAACATGTTGTTTGCTCCTCTTCTATCAATTTCACAGATTATAACAAAAAGCTTATCAGAGGTCAGCATAGCCTAAACATTAGCTAGTTAGCTTGAATTGATCTCTTCTTAAAAAGGTTGCACTATATTTAATATTAAATTAATTTATGTAGAATAATCTAGAAAAAGAGAATGCTTTGTTACTTTTTATATGTTAATTATTTAAATTACTATCTAGAATGACTTGTCAAAAATGGCCAACAAGTTGAGATACGACTGCCTCAGAGTGGGTGTATGTGATGTTGTGGTAATTTTAAGTGTGACAACTAATGTTCATGTTCATATTCATTTAAAAAGTTCACAATTTGTGTCCCAAAATGGAAAAAAACGTCTTCGGTAGTGATTGTGACAGCCATTTTGATCCTAAAATGAAAACATAAGTCACACAAAAATGGAAGCTTGAACGAAAATTTTAAGTCCCTTATGATTGTTTTTGCATAACAATCACCTCATTTTACAGACCATTAAACGTTGGGCTAAGTCTTCTGGTTTAAACTGCAATGTTTTCGCTGACATCTTGAAAATGGGCACCTTAGGAACCATGGTACTCAAAACAATACCTTTTAACAAGAACTTTAAGCCTGAATATTTTGTCTAATAAACGCATTAACTCCGAAATTAATTAATGTTTTTTTAGCCTTCTTATTTCTTCTTATATTGTACCATTAATTTTATAAAATAAAGACATGTAGAATTAAAAGCCATATATCTTAACAAAAACTTTAAACATACACAAATTATTTTTACTCACGCATATTATGTTTCTCAAATCATAAAACATTTAATTTGAGACCATTAAAGTTATTTTAAATTTGAAAACTGCAATGAAAATGTAAGTTCAATAGTAATTTTTTAATATTAAATCTAAAATTACTTGCAATATTAAAAAATTGGCAATGTTTTTCCTTTCAAAAGTTGCACAGTAGTTTTGATTTGGGTCTTTCAAAATTGTGTTCAATGGAAATATTTGCTGTTCATAAATAACATAAAAAGAAAGAATATTTACTTACACGCATTAAATCGGACTGTTGATGAAGAATCCAATTTTAAACATTATTTGTGAAATAAGTGTAATACTTATATAAGATATGTTTACATTTTTGCATTCAGCAGCAATCAAATAACGAAAGAAATTTTTTAAATGATCAAACAATTCCTTATAATTTTATTCCCTATTTATATGAGCATAACGAGCAACTAGGCAATGCTACGGTATTTATTGCACAAACCATGCACACAACGTACCTAATGCGCCATCTATTGATGCGTAGTGACTTATTCACCATACTTACTCAAGACAAAAATAATAAAGAGATTTTTAAGTCAAATATGTATGTTTAATAAGGTAAAAAATTACAGCAGGGGTCAAAGAGTACAGATTATAAAGAGATATTAAGGCGAATAAGTTGAATAACGTGAAAAACTGTACGCGGAGTTGTCTAGTTCAAGCTACAAAATATGTAAGCCACATTGAAAGCAAAGTTGAAAGTCACTGAAATGAGCCGATTGAAAAGAAATCGTACTAGAAATCGTAGAGTGTTTTAAATACGCACGCTGCCACTCTGTTAATGTGGATGAGTGGCGGTGATGAGTGGGGAAAGCAAAACAAAGAAACTATCGAAGTCAATTTATAAATAATATGACAATATATATATAATTGTTACAATTTTTACTGCTCTTATTTGTATGTGTGTACATACAGTGTTGCGCAAAACAATAGCAACAATATAAGTGCGCTGCTACAAAATCGTGTATCTTTCTAATAATGGGGACACACAAAAATGATTAAAGGAATTTGGTTCCTGGCATATATTCATGCATCATATTAAAACAAATCATATTCAAATTTGGTTCTGTTTTTTTTTATTAAATTTAAAATGAATGTGACTACATTCAATGTGACAATTAATTCGTGCTTCACAATGGAATTAGAACTTTTACCAATAAATTTTGGAACTTTTGTTCTCTTTTAACATTTTTCAATTATTATTGCTTTTCTTTTGCTCTCAAACAAATTAAATGTAGTCACATTAATTTTAAATTTAGTAAAAAATAAAACCAAATTTGAATATGATTTGTTTTTAATATGATGTACGAATATATGCTTTGCTTTAATCTTTTTTGTGTTTTTCCCAATACTTAAAAAGATACACGATTTTGTAACAGCGCACTGATTATGTTGCTATTATTTTGCGCAACACATATGTGCGCTTTTTGGCGATCTCTTTTCATATGTCGAATATGTTTTGTTTGGTTACAAACTGAATGTTGTTTTTGTTGTAGCTCATTTTTTTTTTGGTTTTTATACTTTGGCCGAAATTTCCAATTTGTGATATTTCTTAACTTTATCGAATATGAAAGAAACAAAAAAAAACATTTTAAAAAAGTGTTCTCATTTAATCCTTAAATCCTAAACAAATTAATACTTTTTATTTTTATAAAAACTTTACTGAATAAAAATAGCTCTTATTCAGGTAGTATTAGGCTAAAGTTGAGCTATACAATTATTTGAAAAAATATTAGAGATTTATGTAAGCCTTTTTTATTGCAACAATAAATAAATAAGAATAAATAAAATTTATAAATATATACAAAGAATCTCAAGTGAAAAATTAAAAATTTAATTTAAACCCTATCTACAAGTGATTTTAGATATAGTTGTTTTGTGTTTTCCTCACTTGTGTTTGTGTTTTCAACTGAAAAAAATTAAAGCTTTTTGGACGCAATGAAACAAGCCTTTTGAATCTATGAGTATATAAAAAAACGGCTGCATTGACTCTGCAAAGATTTGTTTGTTGTGCTCTTTGTTTACTTGGTGGTTTGTTTTGCAAAGTACTTGTTGTTGCAATCTGGCATGAAATAATAAAACAACTTTAAGTAATTAAACTTCATTTTTAATTTAATATCATATATTTGTTTTTTATATTATTGAAGTAATTTTAAATGACAAACATATTTTTTAAATTTTTATGATTTTTTTTTGTGTTCGAAAACATAAACAGGCATTTTAAGAATTTTTGAAAAAAAGTCAAGTTTTGATAGCGACATCTTTGGAATCCAAATTCAGGTTTCTCAATTCTTTGCACAAAACTTCATAGCAATCCATTTCTCGGTGATTTTTTTTTCAAAACATAAATATTGAAATTTTTGGGGATTTTTTTTTATACTTAAAATTTTAAAATATTTTCCAAAACAAAGAAACACAAAAGACTTGTGCTATATAACCTTAAATAATTATATGAACAATTTAAAACAGCACACTCTGCAATTAAAAATACACTCAACAATTAAAAAATAAGGTCGTTACAAGACCCACATTTTATACGTAATTTTTTCAGGAACAAAACTGTCATAGAGAAACTTTTAAACTTTGCAAACTCCTGTTTACAAAGCAGGCACAATTCTTGTTCTACAACGCATGCCATCAAGTACAAAAAATCGTTGTATATTTGCTGAATTTTGGCACCATCAAGAAACAGTTTAACATTTTGATGGATTTTGCACTCGCAAACGAAGTGAGTTCAACTTGATCCCGCTAGTATACAAAGCAAACAAAATGAGCTACAACGAAAACCAAATTCAGTTTGGAACTAAGCAAAACAAATTCGACATATGAAAGGAGATCGCCAAAAAGCACACATATGTACATACATGCAAATAAGAGCAGTAAATATTGTAACAATTGTAACATTTTACAATTTACTTTTATAAATTTACTTCAATTGTTTCCGATTGCCATTGATCTGAGTTTTTGTTTTGCTTTCCCCGCTCATCACCGCCACTCATAAATGTTAACAAGCGCGTCGGAAGCGAATTTCATCTGGGGGGGCAGTACAAATTAATATTTAAGAATGGTGGTGCAAAAAAAGTTCACCAAAATTTCTTCACATGAAACATGAAGAAGAGAGAAAGAAGAGGAAAATATATAATACAAAAATATCGTTGTAAAAAAACTGATATTTTGAATAACTTTTCCTTTTAAATTGTTTATCTAGCTAAAAAAGTGCGGGGGCAACTGCCCCCCTTTTCCCCCCGCTTCCGACGCCAATGAATGTTAACAAAGAGGCAGCGTGCGTATATCAAACACTCTGAGTACGATTACTTTTCAATCAACTCATTTCAGTGACTTTCAACTGTGCTTTCATGTGGCATTGTAGCTGGGGCTGGACAACTCCGCGTATAATTTTTCACCTTATTCAACAAATTCGCCTATAATAGCTCTTCATAATATATTCTCTTTGGAGTGGTGGCAGCCAGTGCTGCCAAAATGACATTACATATTTTTTTTAAGTATTTGAACCTTATACCTTGAACACATTGACGACGACAGCAACAGTGCGTCAAATGTCAAATAATTTTTACATGCTTTTCTTATGGAGGTGAAAGTGGTGAAAATGTTGCAAGACAATGAGTGATTGCAACAAAGTTGCTGTCGTCGGTTTAGAATTTTTTCTAATTTGACGTGCGACAACAGAACAAAATAATGCATTGAACACATTGACGACGACAGCAACAGTGCGTCAAATGTCAAATTATTTTTACATGCTTTTCTTATGGAGGTGAATGTGGTGAAAATGTTGCAACGACAATGAGTGATTGCAACAAAGTCGCTGTCGTCGGTTTAGAATTTTTTCCTAATTTGACGTGCGACAACAGAGCAATATAAGTGTTTGTGTATACCTGAATGAAACAATCTAATGATACTTCCAGATTGTTGTTTCTTTCTTCATGTTGTTTCGCACTGTTGCAGTCGTCATCAATGTGTTCAGTACATTAATGATGTTTAACGTTTTTTAAAGCTAAAGTTGCGTATTTTGCACACGAAATCTTTTTTAAATACAATTTGTATTAGTGATGGCCAATACACATACTGCTTGCATGTATGTGTAACTATAGTGGACCTTATATTTTTAAGAGCAGGACAGGGGCTCACACTGTTCTAATTGATAAAAAAATTCTTGTAAAATTTTAGTAACATCGGATGCATATAAGCCCTAATAAACACGGCTTAAAGTTTGCTCAAGCATATAAAAAAAAATTTTGTTTAAGTATTTTAATATGCAACTCCTATTCGAATAAGGCAACAATCAAGAGTTTTTTGTGTTTTCCAACATTTTTCAGTTTAATCAGAGTATTCACCTCAACTTACTTAGATATCACAGTAGCATGAATTTCTTTTGAATTTTACAGCGATATAAGATCATTTTCTATTAAGCTTGGTACGCTGATTCCGAAAATTTCATCACTTCTTCTCTATCAGCTATAGTTTGTGAACACGTTCAGTAAAAACTTCAGTCAAATTTAATATATTAGGTCTGTTTCCGTAATAACTTCAAGTAAAGTTCGACTAAAGTTCAAGTTATAGAGAGTAACTTGATTATTTGTCAAAATGAGAATATTTATCAAAAAGTACGGAAACGACTTCAAGTAAGTTTCAAGCTATTCACGCCTTTTGCAACAGAAAAAATTTATTGTTGCTTGAAATTATTAGTTTATTCGTATAAAAAAACTTTGTGCAAAATATATAAAACAATAAAAACTTGTATTTAATGATAGGAATAATTTTTATTTCACAAAACAATCAAAAATATTGATCTTATTATTTGACATTCAGATGTTTGCAGCTTGAAATTCGTGCTCGTAGAAATTTTTCAAGTAAAGTTCAAGTAATTGTAATAGAATAGAGAGTGACATTTTGCTTGTTCTTCCTCTCTCTCGAGCTTGAAAAATGTGTAAAGAAACGCTTTCATGTAGCTGCAAGTTACTTGAAGCGAGTACGGAAGCAGACCTATTAAAATTTGTTTAACCAATTCAACAAGTTAAGTTGCGGTAAGTTATATTTAAGTGAAAAAAGTAGTTAACACGGTGGTTACCAAAAACTATACCTTCTGGAAGAAGTTATACCTTTTTAAATATGACCAAGGACAACTTATTTGTGCGAAACTACCATCGAATGGATAGGTTCTTCGAGTTTTCGCATACAATATTAAAAAAATGAGTAGTAAAAGCAATTAATCCTTCAAATCGATTCGAATCACAGAACCAAATATCCAAACAAAACCACGTTAATGGAACATTAAATAATCTTTCAATTGAACTACTTGGATTTAAATAAAGAGCAGGTTTATTTAGCTTATTTTATTTAAGCCCAAAGCAGTAAGTTTCAAAACTCTCAAAGCTTGTCGTAACGCCTAAATTTAAAAAAATAAAATGGTCTTAATAGCCAAATCAAATGTCATATTAGCCAAGGGGAGAAAAAATGGGCGTTATGGCATTCCATTTGGGCATTGCCAAATCGAAATTAAATGCCATATCGCCCAAATGAAAGCATTGGGTGTTATGACATTCGATTTGCGTGTTGTGACCATTTTTTTTTTCTTAAATTTGAGCGTTACGAAATGCTTTGGGTGTCGTGACATTTATTGCTTTGGGCATTAAGCGTTACAATATGACACACGCTATAAACCCAAAGTGATAGTGCAATATTTCGTACGAGGGCAAATATTGATAGAATCTTCTTAGGTAATCGGACTTATTTCCATTTGAAAATGAGATCAAGCCAATTCGGATTTGTTTCTCTTTAGAAGGAGCAAACATTAAAACACAATCATTTTAATTCTTGAGTTTTTTTAGAATAAAATGTTTCTTTTATAATTTTATATTTTCGTTAATTAAATTTTCAGATTCAACAACAAAAACCTGTCAATACATGTTATGTTTTGAGTATAACTACATAAAATAGGCCGGCTATTGTTGACTCTCAGCAATATGTTAAAATGGTTTGCAATAACAAATAAAATTGGACAGCCGCGATAAAATTAGCACTGTAAAATATGGTCCTAAGCAAAAAAAGATGACCCTAGTACGGAATGTAGTAGTCTAGTGTTAGCGCGCTTGATTGCCGCTCAGGGGTCCCGAGTTCGAATCCTGGCCGGGCTATGGTCCTACGTTATAACCTTTCTTTCCTTATTTCTAATCAAAGGAACTTTAAAACACAAAAAGTTGTAGTTGATGGTAGTAGGAAAAGTTTGTGGAGAGGAACCTTAGTAACTTGATTTGACTGAGATCAAGCCAAAACACTTGCTTAGACTGAATATCTCATGTTTCTACAGCTTCTGACACATTAAGAACATCCTACTCAAAAAAGCTCCAATTGATTACTCCTTCTTCCATTCTGTGGTATAATAACGTACCAATTAGGTCTAACTGGGCTGATCTAAGGACCTGCTTAGCCTAACCTAACATCGCATGTATCGCGTTCCGACCGATTCGTAAATGCCACGACGCACGAGCTAGTTGCTTCAAAATAATAGTCAACGATATATTTAAGTAGTAGGGCATATTTCTACGAAAAATGGCATAAACCCCAAATTTCAGTCATATTATCCAAAAAATTCCGAATGTCATAACGCCCAAACATTGCCCAAACATGTGACATTCCATTTGGGCACTTTGACTATAATTTATTTTTAAATTTGGGTGCTGCCCCAATTCATTTGAACATTCTTCATTTGAGCATATCTTCATTTGAACTTTCTGACTTTGGTTGATATAACGACATTTCGGGCCTTATTGCATATGGTTTTCGCCCAAAATAATATGTCTCAAGGCTCAATGCAATTGGGAAATTTTCAACAACAAATTATACAAAGCTTTTTTGGGCTTTGTGGTATTTACTGCTTTGGGCTTTGTGACATAGAGCGATAAGACGCTACGCCGTTTATATATGCATTTTTTTATGTTTTTTTAAAATATTTTAAAATGACGTATTTTGAATCGACTAATGACCTTTTTACTCACAAAAATATGGCAACACTGGGTGCATATTAGGGTGTCCCAAAAGTCGTGTTTTATGTCCAAGGCTTTTCTACTTCCATTTGACTTTAGAAACACCCTCTGTGAAGCGCATCTCAATTGGTAACGGTTTAGAGATCGCGAATTCATTTTCTAATTTTCCCATTCGATTTGTATGCGGAAAAATTAGTTTTGCTGGTAAATTGAATTTAGAGCCATTATCTTTTAAGCAAAATGGTTAAGGAAAAAAACGTGTTCCCTCAAATTTGGTCTGTTATGGTACATCCAAATTTAATTTTCATCTGATTATTATTTGCTGGTCTGTGACTCACTTCTTAGAGCTACCTATATAAATGAATACTTTTACTTAGAATTATTTCATCAAAATCAATATCTCTTATGCCGTGGTTATGCTAGCCAAACATGTTCGGTGTTCATTTTTGTTAATTTGTTCTCTTCGCTGAAATATTTGTTTGGTGGTTATGCTATGATTGGTGGCACAGTTGCATTATATGTAATAGTATGTCAAAACACAAAAAAGCACAACCCTAATTTGCATTTTTGTACTTAAAATTAACGAATTAAAATATACGAACTGATATTACTTACTCTGAATTTTTATTATAATATCTTAAACAAAATGGTTTGCATATATCTGACATTCTAGCTAGCTGTTTATGTTAAGGGTTACTTGAAGACACAATCAACTTCACTATTTAATACTTTTACCTCCTTTTTTGATGCTATTATACAAAATGACTACAGCCAACACTGGAAAGTTCGGCATGTTTGGCGTTTTAATCAGCAATCAAAATGTTCGGTCCGAGAGCGAGAAAATGAATATGAGAAAAAGTTATACGTGAAACAATAACAACAAAAAATGTTCGGCAATCATGTTTGGCTAGCATAACCACGGCATTAGAGTCTTCCATTTTCATTATTGTTATTGGTCTTAAATTCTAGATAATAAAAGTTGGAAAGCACAATGAAGAAAAAATTCATAAGGTTGTTAAATGTTTTTGGATTAAAAGTTACAACTAGTAGGGTTTTTGTATTTATGTTTTTATTTTTAATCGTTTTGGGCAACCATAAAATAATAATTCGATGAAAATGAAATTTGGATATGTCATAACAGACAAAATTTGAAGGAACACTTTTTTTAAATCATTTTGCTTAAAAGATAATGGCTCTAAAATCAATTAACCAGCAAAACTGATTTTTCCCCATACAAATCGAATGGGAAAGTTAGAAAATGAATTTGCGACCTCTAAACCTCTCTTAACCTCTAAACCTCTAAAATTTTGACATCTGTCAAAATAAAAATAAAATATATTTTTGGGACTCCCTAGTGCATATACAGTTTAAACTTTAAAGCAATGGTCTCCAAGGCACTTGAGAGATATGCGCTTTTTTCCGCCTTTGCTTAAACTATCATCTGAGCTTTTCTTTGTTATAGGCATTCATTTTGACAATTTTTCTTTGATTTATTTTCATCCATTCTTACAGTTCGATGCAAAATATCTGATGATAATTGCAAAATATTTTTTCTTGAAAGGCACTATAAAACAATGCTTGCTCAATATTAGTTAAAATTATGGTAAAAAAAACTTGCTTAATACCTGCAAAAAAATTTTTGTCAGTGCAGAAAGCGAGATAGCTAATAACATAAAGGCTATTTACAGTTTGAATACGCTGGCGTATTTTGCTTTGTTGTTTCGCATGCAAACGCAAATACGAAAACACGCGTAAATAAAAGTAGCCCTAGGCATAGTAGTAGTAGTAGTATTTTTATTCAACAATTCATTACATTCTTAATAATAACAATATATGTATCTATAAGAAGAATTATGTTATACAAATAACTGCAATGAATGTTAAGCTGTTTCTATAGTTCACTAGGAGCTAGAGGCGAATACAGCTTGTTAAAAATATATATAATAATTAATGAAATAATAATTAATAACTGATGCATTAATTACAATAATTAAATAAAGAAAATAAATCGAAAAATTTAATATTAACATATTTTTTTTAAATAATTTTTTTTTGTAAAGGCCTTATTGAGAGCAAAAATTTAATAAAAGTATTGTGGAGTCAGACTATAATAATGTGTCAATATCACTGTAATTGAGGTCTAAAAGCCAAAACTTTACCCTTTTGAAAAAAATGGATTCAACATGAATATTTCTTATATCCGATGGAAGACTATTGAAAAGTCGAGGACCAACAGAAGTAAAAAAGTTAAGAAATATTCTTAATGTGTGCGTTGGAACCAGTGCTACATTGTATTCACTAACTCTCAAATGATAGGTATCTGAACGTCGTCTCAGAAGATATCCATGTTTTCTGTAAATCGTACTTTTATGCTATGTCTACAGTCACATCACAGGGTTGCATAATTATTGAATACGACAGTCACTTGGCGGTGTGCTCACAGTTTCAACAATAACAAATGCTATAAATACGATTTGTTAAATGTACGCTTAAACTGTGAATACAGCCTTATAAGCACAAAATTCGAAAATTTTGAAATCTTCAAATGGAGATAAGTCCAATTTCTTAAAAAGATGTTATCTGTTTCGAAAAAAAAAAATGGTTGTGCAGGTATTAAGCAAGAATTGTATTATTATTAAGAAACAAGTATTGCTAGTATATTGAGTCATAACCGCTAAAAAGGTGTAACCAACACGAAATCCGAAACTCACTTTTTAATGGCAAACGATAGTACCACTAGTATAGTATAAGTCTACTCCCAAAGAGACTATAGCTCGTTTCTACAAATCAATCGAGAAGTACTTGAATGAAAGTGACGTAAGTCAGTCTCGAACGGTCGAACCCGTTCGGTCGGGTAGAAGTGTTTCTGCAACTTGAAAAACTCATCATCATTTTTATCGTTATAAAAAAGGAAATTAATGCACCTCATTCATTGCTTTAAAATTTGCTAAGACCAATTCCAAGTCTTCGTAGAACCAGTCGAATTTTATAATTCAGCGCATAAGCTTACTTGCCAAATACCAAATGAGAATGAACTCGATTGACAGCCGGCAGGTTCTCAATTCACCACACTTGCAGAAACAGAGCAAACGAGAATATCGTCATCGTGACGTCAGTTCGAAAAATCATGCGAGAAGGGTTATAGAAACGAGCTACTGCTTATGCAGATAAAACTAGAAAATTGCTTCTCCTGTAAAATTTTGTTGTTGTTGGTAGCACGTTTTCTGTGATTATGATTATGATTATTATAAAGAAATTAAAACGGAAGCCTTTTTTTAACATATATCAGTTTGTGAATTTTTACATTCTAATGAGTCCTGAATAAATTTTTTAAAGTATTATTTCTTTAATTTAAGAACAAACGCATTACGTTCTTCATTTTTCACAAATGAGCATTAAGGATGAATAGTTTATAGTGCCATAAAAAAAAAACAATAAAACGTGCATACTAGGGTGTTCCTGATTTTTCTACTTCAAGCTATAAAGCATAACTCCTCCTAGACATGTTCCTTTAGGTATAAAAACATTAAACATTTAAGAATCGGAAAACAGGAAGGCGAGGCGCCCAGCCCCCAAAGTTGGTCCATACCATTAATATGGAAAAAAGCGGTTTGTTTTATGAAAATAATAAAAATTATCATAATAATTTTTTTTTTAGCCAACAAAGTATTGAACATTTACATATTGAGCATAAAATTAACTTTCTAACGAGCTATCATTCGTCAAAATTGGTTAAGAAATATTATATCTATAAAATTTTTTGTCGAGCGAAAACAAACACATTAAAAAATTTTTTTGCGAAAATTTTAAAATTTCATTAATTAAGTTTTTTTTCCGTAATTAATTTAAGTTTATATTTAATATAAACGAATTAAATATAAAAATATTTGTTCAATAAGCTTTTTTTTAACTTCATTTTATCTAAATCGGTTAACGAACTACAAAACATTTAGTTATGCTATGAATTTGTCATTCTCAGTACGTCACTAACAATATATTAATAAAATGATTTTACTTTAAAAGACTTAACTTTTCGTCTGGGAAGTTCTTGCGATTGTCTGATACAATTTGCAATTTATTGTTTTTCGTTCCCGTTTTGTGACAAGACTTTTTTAAAATCGTCCATGAGCTTCAGTGCTCGTTTTGCTGAATCGTTAACAACATTTTATGTTTAAAAATATTAAGTTCAACATAATTACTTGATACATTTTTCTATTCCTCAGGATATTTTGTTAAAAAATCCGTTGGAATGGAAATTATTATAAAAAAAGTTTTAAGCTTTTAACCCATTTTGTACCAGCGGTATAGATCTCGGCCACAAACTTTTGTCGTTTATCATACAAATAATATAATAAAATTATTAAAAATAGTAGGTATTGGCATTTAATAAATTTTTTAATGATTTATTTAGTTTGGTGTTTTAGCTTTCCCGACGGTACAATTTTATTCCCTCTAACACCTTTTTTAAATCTCATCTGGGAGACAAAAAAATAGTTAAAAATAGCCTATTTTCAAAGTTAAGAGTATTGTAACTAATATTATATATAAAAAAAAGTAAAAAATTGTTATTGATTAAAACAGCCTAAGGTTCAAACAAATTATATATACAGAAACAAACTACTTTATTACAGCTATACTACCTGATCGCCAAACAGCGTGAAAGATGGCTGGTCGAGATCTTGACCTCTAAAATAATTAGTGCATAAAAACCTTTTCTAATATTTTTATACCCCACGTATACTGCGTAAGGGGTATATTAACTTTGTCACTCCGTTTGCAACTCTGATAAGTAATAGAAAAGTATATATATTCTTGATCAGCATCATTTCCTGAGTCGATTTAGCCATGTTCGTCTGTCCGTCTGTGATGACGATAACAGCCATAATTTTAGAGCTATCGTCACGAAATTCTATAAATATGGTTTTTATTAAAACTTAGAGGTTCAGTTAAAAAATTTGCCGAATCAGATGAAAACCACGCTTTACAAAGCTTTGAAATATTTAATAAATGAACATTAATAAAATTATTTACTCAATAGCTTTTTAGTATTTTTTTTTATTACCTGCTTTTTATTATTAAGCTTTCATATTTATTTTATATTTATTTTATTTCATATTATTCTACTCAGAAAATTTATTGCTGTAGCAATTCCAGCGGTCAAGATCTCGACCAGCAATTTTCTAGAAAATCAAGGGTATAAAAAAAGTCCAAAATTTGCCTATTTCTAGCCATGAAAATTTCATTAAGACATTTAAACATTTATGTAACCATATACAAAATAGTTTAAGGGTAAAAAGCGTTCTTTAAGTTTAAATATTATGGCGTAGATTTTGATTACTAGTAATTTTTGCATCCAAAAGTCGTCAAAAACTCAAATTTTTCTAGTAAAACACATCTAACAAAGTAGTAATAAAAATTTTACAGTTATCCCATTTTTTAACAGATTTCTATGGAAAGATAATTTTATGCTTAAAAGCAATTGAAAATTTAAAATAAATTTAAAAATAATTAATTCTGCACTTTAATTGAAAATATTTGCTTTTGATAATTAGTTGTGATCTAATCTTTTTGAATTTTTACATGATTTTAATTGTGAATATCAGGTAAGTTTAAAGAAGGCAACAACAATAACTCTGTACAGAGTCATTCACACAGAAAACTATATTGTTTTTGCTCGACAAAATGTGTTGTAGTTTTCCCATTTTCGATATAGACAAATAACAGCTTGTTAAACAGAAAATTTTATATTTAATACTTTTTAATTACGGAAAAACTTAATTACGTAACTTATAAAAATTACTGCCAAAAAATTTTATTAATATGTTTATTTTCGCAAGACAAAAAATTTTGTAGATTTCGAATTTTTAATCAATTTCGACGTATGAGAGCTCGTTAGAAAGTTAATTGTATGCTTAATATGATAACGTATTTAGTTCATTAAAAAAAATTAACTATGATAATTTTGAAAAAAAAAAACAATTTACCCATATAAATGGTATCGTCAAACTTTGGGGGCTGGGCGCCTCGCCTTCCTGTTATCCGATTGTTAAAATTTTTTGCAGAACATGTTTTTATACCTAAAGGAACATTTCTAGGGGGAGTTACGGTTCATGTCTCAAAAAAATTTCCTCCATACAGCTAAGGAACATCCTAGTGTATACAGTAAAGAAGTGATACTTCTTAACTTCTAAACGCACCTACGCTCTATCTACCACCCTTCTGGGGGTTCCCATACAACACACAAAAAATAGAAAATAAATTACTACATTTTATTTTAATACGACCAAAACCGTCCGAAATAAAGCATTTGTATGAATTTGTGGGCGGTGAAAGAGGTGCGGCAACACTTTTTTTCCTTAAACCATTTCGTACTCGAAACAAATCGACTGCCAACATTTCAGCTCAATTCAGGTTATACCTGGCGCACAAGCGCGTCGGAAGCGAATTTCATCTGGGGGGGCAGTACAAATGGGGGGCAGTACAAATAGTGGTGCAAAAAAAGTTCACCAAAATTTCTTCACATGAAACATGAAGAAGAGAGAAAGAAGAGGAAAATATATAATACAAAAATATTATCGTTGCAAAAAAACTGATATTTTGAATAACTTTTCCAATGCTGGCGCACTTTGCTTCACTCCATTCTTATCCTTTGAAAAGTGGGCGTAACTATACGGTGACCATGCTCAGTTTTAGTACAGTATCCGAGAGTAAGCATATAAACTGAATTACCAAATTTTAGTCCAATACGATCAAAACCCTCCGAAATATAGAATATTTATTGATTTGTGAGCTGTAAAAGGGGGTGTGGCAAAAAAATGGTCCTAAACTTCACCTTCACCTACACTCTATCTGTCAACCTTCTGGGGGTTCCAATACAAACATCACCAAAAATAGACGAGGCTCGAATCGTGACGAAATTTGAAGTTATAAGAGAAGACAATGAAAAATTAACATCTAAAACTTTACACCCTTTTTTTTTAAAAAAATATAAAAATTATATTGTTTTAATGAAACCTAAAAGCATATTTAAAATTTAATATAATTGCATACTTTGATTAGTAAACATTCGCTCAAAATAACGAATTGTGGTAAAATAAAAATTTATGTACAAACAGAGTTGCAATTTTTTAAAAATTTATTAGAATTTTACAATGCCTCACGATAACTTGAAATTGGCCCTTGCAATGGCACATGATTTGTATTTGTATTGTATGCATATGGTTTGTGTGTAAGAAAATAGAAAATTGTGTGTACAAAAATTAAACGTTTGCAAATTTGGATAAAATTTCCCGTTATACAAAAATAACTTTCATACAAATTTTGTAGAACAACATATTTTTATCTGGAAATATTAGTGAAGATTAGTGGAAAGTGGAGTAATTTCATCATTTTTAAAAATCGGCTAAAAAATTTATCCCGCAAAAAAAACAATGAATTATTATGAATAATTTCTAACTTCAACAACAATAACTGAAAAAAGGAGATTTATCCTTTTTTGTTTAGTTTTATTTGCAACAAATAATATGTTAACCACTCTATTGTTAATTGTGTAGTTAAAAAATTTGTTACTACAAACCTAAATGCATTTAAAAAATTATTTCAATGAACTCTTAGCAGATTTTTACAAATGATGCTGTTACTGTTTTGAAAATGCATTCAGAATCAATAATCTTGTCCGATAAGAATGTGTTGTTTAACAAAATTTATTGTAAATGATGAAAATTGATTTTGGAAACCAAAAAATCATATCAAAATTTGTACATTTTTCATTCTTTGAACTGAACAGTAACTCTGACATTTTTTAAAATATAAACAAAAGCCGTATACCATTGTAAGGCTAATTTTTGGTCCTTGGTTTTGGTTTTTGAAATTCAGATGGATATGTTTGAATAAATTAATTTCGATAATTAATTTTTATATTAACTAATTTTTAATTTCGATTGTTTCGTTAAAAAAGTTGTTAATTTGTTTTATTGTGCTAAATTATTTTCACAAGAAATGCTTCTTGAAAAAGTGTTTTCCCTAATATGCTCTTCAACCTATCCCTAATAAAAAAATACTGTTTTTAAAATCTCATTGGAAGTTCGTTTGGGCACGTCGTGTAATATGTAATGACCTCACACTGAACATGACTCTTTATCTTATTCTACGCTCACTGTAAACTTCAACATTAAACGCTGCTCGTTTAAGATTTTTTTGCATTAGGGGTATTCACTACATATTGTATATGTTTAAAATTACAATATTGAAGAGTTCTACTTAAATAAAATTCGTATTTTTGCAAGAAATGTGTAAAAGTATAGCCCAAACAATTTATAAATAATCGCTTCAATAGATTTCTTTTATAAAATTTTCGAAAATTACCTTTGTTTTGACAGTCGCTCTTAAGAAAAATTTCAATTCCTCCAACTATAATTCCCAAACTGCATCTAAAAACAATAGCATATTGATTAATAAGATAATTTCTTTACACTTGCCCAGATGCAAAGCCCGACAAAAGTTATTTAACAGATTTCAATCCAAATTAAATAAAATAAGCTCACCAAATATTTAGCTAGTTTTAGCACCTAGTTTGTTTTTGACAGCAAATGTCAGAAGATTTTGCAAGCGTTTATTATTTCAGTTTACGGTTTTTAAAAATTCTTTGCCTATTTTTTTATGTATACTCACCTTATTTATTTATACTCAAATCAATGACATGTTTTGGTTTCCGAAAAATTGGCAATACAAAGAATGTCATTTCCTGTTAATTGCATTTTCCTGCAGAAAAAATCAACATTCGCAAAATTTCGCAAAATAATGTCCAAGTAAAAACAACAAAAACAAAACAAATGTCACAAATGTGACATACAAATGTTATCAATAACATACCTTTATTTGGAGAGGGTATGAGTGTGGCTCAGATATCAAAAGAACTTCTTGGCAAATCTGTTAAAGAGCAGCAGTTTTTCTTTATCTCAAACGTAATATTCGACAGTTTCGAATCTTGAATTTGACACTGTAACGTATGCTCTTGAGGAAATAAATTCCTTTGTATATTAGTAACATGAGAAGAGTAAATTATTTTTGGGCAATATTAACCTTTTTACATTAAAAGTAGATACATAAAATTCGGCTCATTTAAATTCACTTTCTTTTTTTCTTTTTTTTTTTTTTTGTTGCGTGCCTACTTTGAAATATGAAGCCATAACTTTGGAACTAGAGTGGCAAATTAAAACCCTATTTATCCTGTTCTGTTTATGTGCGAATCTGCAACAAAATACTTGAGAGTTGTGTCGACTGATAATATGTCGACAACCCTAGAGGTTTTTTTTTCATATCAAGAGCACACTTTTCGATGCTAATCGGGTGTTTGTTTGCCTAAATAATGTTTCCGATATGATACTTGTCTCGAATGGCAAATGAAAATGTAATTGTTAGGCAGCTTTTTTTTTAATTTAATAAAGAACGCCTCTTTTAACAGCTCATTTTTCTCTTATATTAGTTGTTTGTTTTTTTTTTGCACACTTGCAGGGTTGTTAAGGCTCACTGGATAGAAACAACCTTTGTCAGTGGTAACAAATGGTATCAAGTAGGCAAGGACGAACGAAGGAAGAAATAATGTTGGAAAGTTATTTCACAACTACCCGATACTGTTATTAGTTTCGATACAATGCTTGTTATTTAATAAATATTTAATTATATTCTGATATATGCAAGGAGAGCAACACATTTGGCATGAGAGTCCTCCAAAAAAGGTAATTCTTTGCCTGAGGCTCTTCTATTGTTGTAGGTTTTATTTGACATGCTGGGTTTTTAATTTGCTATCAAACCTGATTATTACAGCAATATGTCAGATTTGGATGTTAAAAAAAAAACAGAAGCCATTAAACGAGCTGATGTCCTTGTGCATGAGGCTAATGCCCAGAAGGAGTTACTTAATATGTGGTAAATTTGCTTTGAAAATATTACAAAAAAGGCATAAAAACCAGCTGTGTCTTTTACTTAATTCAATTTAATAAAGGGAGTTTACAAAAAGTTACAAGTACGATTTTGCGAAAAATGTCCAAATGAAGTTTTCAAGAAGATTGTGCTTATTTGATCATTATCAAAATCGGTTCAAATGACCATTACGAAATTGTGTAAGCAAAAAAGTTAATTGCTTTCAAAGATTGCCACCATTTTTTTTTCTACACATACATAGTAACCACTGTTGCCAATTTGGTGATTTTTCTACCAGATTTGGTGCATTTTGAAAATTTTGGTGCAAGAAAAATAAGTTTTGGTTCTTTGAGTCACCAAATGTGCCTTCTTGTGCCAAATGTGTGTGCTTTCATAAGTTTTTAATGGAAAGTGATCTCAAGACGTGACTTAATGGTACAAGTTAGAAATGAGTAACTCAGTCGCGTTGCTGAGTTGAAGCACATAAATGCGTTATTGCGCTGATTCACTTATTTTAAAAAAGTAACGCAATAGCGCAGTAATATAAGCAACACGCTTAAAGAAAAAATTAGAAAATATTGGTGTGCGGCGCTTTATAGATTGAAAAGGAATTGCGGGAAGATGCTTTTAAAAGGCCGAATAAACGACACAAATTATTGGTGGATATTGGTGGATATTGGTGGAGGAGAAAGTTTGTGCAAATATCAAAATCAGTTTGATTTTATACACAGCCAGTTGCACAAACCGCACAAACCGGCCACATACGGCACAACTGAACTGCACAAACTCTGATTTGTGCAAATAATTTGTGTCGTTTATTCGGCCCATAAGCATGAGTGCTTAGAGTGCGTTTGATTGTTATGATGCTTTGCCGTTCACGGAATGGTTTTGTTATATTTTTGCGTAAAAGCTGAATATTACGTTGATAGTTAAAAAACTGCAGCAATGCAAAACCGCAGTAATACATTTGCTTTATGCTTCATGAAATATTTTTTGTTTCTTTAGATTTGCAAGTTTTTAGGTATATGTAATCAAACCAGCATCCAACTTCCAACTTATCTTGCGTACCAGACATGTTGGATTGCTAACATAAGCCCTGAACAGAATACATTTTGACTGCATGCTTGAAATATAAAATGGTTTGTAATGTGTCATGGTAATTAAAAGCGTATTGTTTAAGTTATTTTAAATCAATTAATGAGCAATGAGAGTTCTTTAGATCAGATATATTTTTTTACGATTTTTTATTTGATTCCATTTATTTTTACTAAGTAAAGACAATTTGCGCTTAGGACAACTTGCTACTCCATCACAAAACTCAGCGCATTCAACAAATTGACCACATAACGTAAAGCAAAATAACTGGCTGCTCAGAATATAAATTAATTTTTTAATTCAATTTTAAGTTTTATATTTTTAAAAACCTAATAAATCTGGTGCATTTTTGAGGAAAAAGCGCATTTTTTCGCCTTCTTGATTTCAGAATTGAAAACTGCAACACTGATCGTAAACTATTGGTTGTATGGAAGTTTTGCTGCTATCAATTTGTTAAGTAGCAAATTTTTTTACAAAAAAGTTTATGTAAAAAATTTTCCATGACAAAAAATTCGAGTAAACTTGCACAAAAGTGTTACAAATACATTTTGTTACCGTTATTTTGCAGTCAGCCTAACGTAAAAAACACTTTTTTATAGATCAAAAACAAGGTTAAAAAGGCACCAAATCGCACAAAAATTAAGCCTACTTCCTATAAAAAAATTATTTATCAAAATATTAACATCTCCTTTAATTCCACAAGAGTACATCTAATGACTTCAAGCTTTAATCTAAGTACAAAATTGGTGAAATCCTACCTCCCATACAAATTCGCTTTATGACAACTTTAAAGTCTCTTTAACCCTCTAGTTACCAAGTTTTTTATTTAAAAAAAAAACATACTAGAGATGGAGATTTTGAGGTGGAGAAGAAATGTTTTTTTCGAGAAAAAAATGTTCATGTTAGTAAGAGGCTCAGTGCATGGTGTAAAAGGAACAATGTAGAAGACCTAGAGGCCTGCTTGGGAGACAAAGCCTAAAGATCTTCATATTGAGTTTTGTTGTTAGTTTTAATTTAATTTTTATTTAACATAAACATAAGTAATGGGTAACAATTTCGATTCATAGGCTTAAATAAACAACTTACGTATAGTATATTTTATTGTATTTAATACTAATATGTATTATATGCCACCTCATATATATAGCCATATGTAGCTCTCTAGATAATAGCGTGATGCACTTTGCCTTTAAGCTTATGATCGCTTACTACTGTTAGAATGTATTGTGGCATACGACCACGGATATCTTTTGAACATCACTATGAATTAGTATTAAGGCTGTGTGCGAATTGATCTAAATGCGACCTAAACTAAATAGTGTCGATAAGGCAGTGTTTCCTAATTTAGGAAGCATTTAGGTAGCTCGAGAATTTTCTAAATTATTTTTGAAGCCTTGCTATATCGACAAAATTTATTTTTGGGCGCATGTAGATCAATTCGCACACAGCCTTAATACAATAGGTGTATTCACGGTTTGTTGCGAATTGCAAGAGTGTGAAAATGCAAGATAATTTGCGCATTGATGCGTGAACATCAATATTGCAACTTAATTATGCAATAAAATTAAATGTCGAATAATCAGCAAATATATTGCCACCTTATTTCGAAATCATAAAAAGAGTATTAAAATCTACGTACAAACATAATCTTTTTAAAGTTTTACCCAGGTGGCAACTACGTTCGAAAACAACCAAAACATGAATCATCTGTTTAGCATCACTGCTTGTGCGTTCTCGCAATTGGTTTGAGCAGTGCGTAATTCAAGAAGAGTTGCAAAATTGCTTCCAACGTATTTGTTGCTGGAATGATGCGAAAGTTCGCAATCATGCATTTTCGCATCGTCGCAACTGCGTTTCGCATTAATCCGTGAATACCCCTTATAAAATATTCCATGTGCTTAGAAGAGTTTATTTAAAAGACGAAAAATATTGAATAGTTTGTACATAGCATTTTCTGATGAGAATGTTTTCTTCTTCCATACTTTTTAGAGCGTACTCTTTAGAGCGCAGTCGGATTTTAGTTTTTTGAACTAATTTTTTATTCAAAATATTTTGGGGATATTATTTCTATATAACTGAAAGTAATTGCCACTAATTGTTTGACGATCCAATTCTAAACAAAGATGTTCATTATGTCACTGTTATGTGTTCATGACTTTGTGTCCTATAGAGGGCGCCTCTTATCTATATCTGCGCAATTTTATATGACGTCACATAGCCTATATTCAGCTGACGAGGAAAACGTTTCCAACGATACCTCATTCGAAAAATTATGATAAGTAGTTTAGAAGTAAAGGGTTTATTTGACTTTCTGTCCTCTAGAAGACGCCATATTCAATTTTATGTGACTTCACATAACCTATAACTAGTGGATGATCAAAATGTTATCAACGATACCTCTTTTGTAAGATCATAATAATTAGTTTAGAAGCAAGGGTTTATTTGACTTTTTGTTCTCAAGAGGGTGCCACATTCAATTTTATGTGACGTCACATTACTTTAAGCCAGCGCACGATCAAAACGCTTCCAACGATATCTCATTTGTCAAATTATTATAAGTAGTTTAGAAGTAAGGGATTTATTTGTCTTTCTGTTCTCTAGAGGGCGCCGGGTTAAATTTTATGTGGCTTCAAATAAATTTTCTTCAGCGGACGCTTCTAAAGATACCTCATTTGCTTATATCACTTAAAAAATTTTTCTATAGTTAGAATTTTTCTATAGTTAGAAAAAAAATTTTTCTATATTAGATCGATATTAGATCATATTAATCGTATTCAATGCCTTCGCTATCTTGTGCACAATAACTCTAATTAAAATCTACTTTTATACTATTGGAATTTTTTGTGTCTGGTAACAATATTCATAATATAAAAAAATGCAACACTGCAGTTAATATGGGCTTGTTCGAGACACTCAATAATCAATTGCAGCAATACTGCAAAACTGTTACTCATTGGCAGCTCTGTTGCAGATGCTCAGCCGATACTTTACCTAAATATTGCAAATTTTTTGAGCTGCTTCTGTGATCGAAAGTGAGACCTTCAAAATAGTTTTTTTTAAAAATTTAGAGATTGATAACTTTGCAGACAACGGAAGTAACTTGTTATAAAAATATAGGAAATCAAGAAAACAAAGGAAAAGGAAGTTGTTTTTGACCGAAATTTTAAAGAAGAGAACAGTGACGAAAACTGCAAAGTGTTTTCAATTCTTCGCTGAAAAATTTAATAAATGAAATATAAATTAATATTTGTATATGAATATGTTGAAAAGTTACCATTTAATATAAAATATAATTCATGTTGCCGGGTTCTTGCATTTTGCGCGCGCCAAATGACAAATTTCTACTCACTAGAGCATTTGCCTTTTGCAATAGTTGCAGGATTTTTGTATCGAACGTTATATTTGGATAGGATGCGCAATATTGCTGCAATTATTGAGACTCAAACAAGCCCTATATTTCTTTTGTGCGAATGAGCATAAAATCATGAATTTTCGTTGCTTTTGGCGATTGTTACTCATGTTTTGCCTTTTTTTTCCTGCTGTGTGAATTTTGATAGCTCATCAAATATCCATTTGATTTTAAGAGATTTTGACTGGAATATTTATTTTGATACGTCAGAAAATAAATTACTTTATTTAAGCTTATATTCGATGTGCACTATCAGTGGCAGCGATTTTCTTAATCCCCTCCGAATACCTAGCTAAAAAAGGGCTTCCAAAAGAAGGTAAAGTGGAAGGGAAAGTCTTTAATTTCATCCCTTCCACTTTCATGCCCAGAAGGCATTCTTTTAACATATGCATGTCATTGGGAGGCATGGTTTTCTTAGTCTTCTCTAGAAGTGCTTCCAGAATTTGTTCAATGGAAGATTTCTTTGAGCCCTTAAATGAAAGGATTCTAGTAGTTGTTTTTTTAGCAGAACTTTAAGAAGACATTCCATGGAATGAAATGGTTTTTGTTGTTAGGAGGGCTTACAAAATTCCATGGAAAATATCCTTCTTCCCGATTTTCTCGCGATTTTAGTGTTGGAAATGAGAAGTGTTTGGGTTTTGTTGGGGGTTTAAAAAAAAATCCACGTAAAATATCCCCTTTCCCGATTTTCACGGCATGTTGGTTTTTGAAGTAGGAAGTGGTTGCGTTATGTTGGAGGCTTGAAAAATTCCACGGAAAATGAATAAATACATCAAAAAATAATTCAAATTAAATGCTTTTTGAATGTCTTTGAGAAGTGGTTTATGAGAATGCTTCTTGAAAACACTTCTTGATAAGGCTTAAAAGCAGCACAATTGGATCTATAGAATGTCTTCTAGAAGCAGTGTCCCTAAGAATGCATGTTATATTTGTAACAAAAATTTTGCTGGGTATGAGTATATTTTTTTTTATCCGTGTTCATAGTACGTACCGGCCAAACACATATACCGCTCCTTTTGCTTCGCCGTAGTCGGGTAAGAAGCGAACTATCACAAAACTTAGATTTTCCAAGCCGTAGTTATATCTGAAGAATTATTGTTTCTACAGTAAATTTCTACATGAGCTTTTTTGTAAAATATTTGCTTTAAAACAATTTCATAGCAGCTAAATTATCGCAAACCTTGACCACAAATTACCTTTTTTTTTACACGATTTCATAATAGACTTTCGTGAAAACAAACACAATCCCATTAAAAAAAACACTCTTTGTTGTTTTTCATCTTGCTTTGCTAGGCTAAAAATTGAAAAATTTATAAAGTTTGTGGATGTTCTCCTTGTTTGAGATTTCATTCATGAAATGAAGCCATTTACCAGATTTATGAAACATTTCTTATCAATATTTTTAATTTATTTTCCTTGCATTTCAAAAGTTACAACCATTCAACTCATCTGTGAAAATATGATATTTTTTTTCTGTCCAAAGTTAATCGTAATTAAGTTTATAAAAAAATTTATTGATTTTTTTCTCCCGTTTTTATTACCTTACTGCCTGCCGCTCACTTGTGTTCGCATACTCATATAAAATGTATCTATTTTGTACATTTTTTTAATTTGTTTTGTTTAACTGTGAGAATGTCGAGCTCATGCATTTATCTCTTAGATAAGCATTTTATTGCGCAATTGAAATTGTTACTTCTATCTGTTTTGTTTTTTTCCTCTCCTTCCATTACTTGTTGTTCGAACTCATGTGGTTTTATTGTAATTGCCACTGTAAATGATCCTTTGATAACATCTCGTATAACCAACCCCCTCAAATTTTTATAACCACTGATATCGGCAAACCTTACAGGATCAATTCACTTTGTTTTATTTGCACTTTTATTTTTCAGTATTTGTTTGCGGTTCCTAGATAAATATCGGAGGAGTAAGTTGTTTGCTCAGACTACACCTGTACGTTCTCCAGAGATTGAATATTGTGAGTGGTCCTTCTATAGATGCCGAGCGCTGCATTAGTATCGTGGGAATATTTACTCAATTTGACTTATATCTTGTTACACCGAGTATCCGAAAACGTTTCAAAAAGGTATCTTGAATCTACGAAATGCAACGCAATAACAAAAGTTCAGTTCATGACGGTTTGAAATGTTATCAGAACTTGGATCGCGGTGAAAACCAGGAAAAGGGGTGAATCAAATGTTATTTGATGATTTCTGTTTAAAATTTAACAAGAATGCTGATTTCTTAGGTAGTGAATTTCCAATCGACCATTAAATAGCCAATATGTTTTAACTGGAAATTTTGATTTTTACCGACAAGTTGAAAACTTAACCTACATTTGCTCCTCAAAAACACTTACGTTCAAGACACTTGCGTGTCAATTTCGACACATATGGAGTTTCACTGCATTTTTGTGAAAAATCTCAAAATTTTTGTAGGCAAAAATAGTTTTTATTATCATTGGACATTTTTTTGGCTTGGACATTTTTCTCTTTCACTATCAAGGATTTCACTATTTTGTTCTTATTGCACTGAGACGCGATGTAGATGTCAGTTTTCCCACCAAAAAGCCAACAACATGTGGGATTACCATTTACTTTTCAAATAAAATCCATAAAATACATTTTTTTTTAACGTGAAATCGTTTTTATTTCTAAAAACTCTAAAAAATCAAAAATATTGTAGCTTGGATGGAACATTGATGGTTATTGAAAAAAAACTTTAAATAAAAATAATTGAAAATGACACAAGGTGCAGGTTAAGGTTAAGGAAGGTTAAGCAACCATATATGTAATTCAGGTCAAGTGAACAGTGCCAGAAAAGTGAGAGGGATTGAGATTGATTAATTAATAATGTTATAAGCAGGGCTAGGATTTCGATGACATGTCATCTTTTTCTGCTGCTTCTATGACATTTCCTGGTTGTCTAGAACGGTTTTAGTTTTTAGGTCATTTTTACTAGGCGTAGGTCATTTTTTTGGTAATTTTTATCTATTTTTAAGTTATTTTATTGTAGTTTTTGGACATTTTAATGAAATTTTAATTGCATTTTTTTCGTATTAAAAATGTAAAAATTTACATTTTTAAGCATATTCTTTTAACAATAGATTATTTTCAATCAAAAACATTACCTATCGAAAAAAGAGTAGCTTTGTTTATCGACCTCGATGAAAAAAAACTCAGCGCGTTGTGAAACTGACGAAAGGGTATGTAGAAAGATGAAAGAAGTGCTAGATAAAGGCTCAGGATATGCTAGTTTTAATTAACTCTATTTTTATTGAAAATTTTAATTCTATGAAATTTAAAAAGAAACTTTCATCCTATGACATATCGTCTTTTAAATATTTTCCTGTCATTAGTGCAGAAGTAGAAAGAAGTTTTTCTGTTTACAAAAAAAATTTTCCAAACAATCGATGTTCCTTCAATTTTAATAACTTAAAAATGTACTTTGTAATATACTGTATTGCTATGCATAAAAATGTTATACAATAAATTATAAATGTAGTAATGTTTTATTTTTAAGCGTTTTTTTTTTTATTTTTTTATCATTTTCTTTTTGTCATTTTCTGCAGTTTATAGGTTATTTTTTTCATTTTTTTAGGTCATTTTTTGCAGTTTTTTAGGTCATAAAAATCCGAGCCCTGGTTATAAGACATGCTCGCGTGTCGGAAGGGATTTAGTTACAGCAGAAAAGAAAATGTAATCAGAACATTTTAAGAAGTTTTGCTTTATTATTTTATTGTAATTAAGCACAAAGTCATCAAACAAGAAGTCAATTAAATACACAACATAAATTCACTTCGACACACTTTAGTACAACTTCTGTGAAGATTGTTCAAAATCTTTAGCTCAAGTTTTTTCACCGGAACTTATATCTAAATTAAGGATTCACCGCAGTTACAAAATTAATTTCTAAATAAATTTTTCACAAAAGCATTAAATTAATTTACCAAATTCGTAACTTCATCCCAAAATTGCTATCAATCGCCCTTCACATCTATGGATTAGTAAAAAACTCAGTTCAGGAAATTGTCAATGATGTAAGAGTTGATGGTGTATGATGTATTGATGCTTGACTGAATTTAAAAAAGATTGATTGCATTAAAGAACTACAATTGAAGGGCTTATTGCAAAATCATGATAAGCCACATAAAAAATATTTTGAAATAATCGACTGTAAAGTTTTGAAAAATTTATTTTGTATGTAGAAATTGAATTGAAAACGGAAACTTTTAAAAATAGGTTCGAAATTTTATAAGAAATAGCCAAAATCTATTCAGTGGTTGTTGACAATGCATTGAGTAATATATCGAGCATAAAAAAAAATCGATTTTTTAGATCATGTTGCTTATCACCTTATTGCCCTTTAATCGTAGCATATTATAGTTTGCTAAAACAATTCTAAGTAAAATTACATTGTAAAATAGCCATAGCCAATGCACAGTGGTTGAAAACACTGATCTAGCGGCACTTAAGTCAAATTTCGCAACTTTTAAATCGAATAATTTTTTTGCATTTCATCGATTACCAACACTCCACTGAGTAAATTGACGTTTTCACTTTTGTTTTGCTTTCAATATTCGCATAGCTGTAAGCTTTCAAATGTAACATATATTGCAGCAAGTGCATTGAAAGATTTTGGCGCACGCTCAAAAATCTTCGACTAAATTCTAATAAATCCTGTATTGTATATATGACGACACCGAAACTGTACTAAAATTTAATCAACGGTATATATTACAATAGATTTTTATTCTCACATGGGACTTAATTTTAATACATGCTTGCATTAAAATATTTTTTACAAAAATAAAAATTAACGAAACATGTGGGATTCGAACCCACTACGTTTAGGTTATAAGTTTTTGGCTCTACCAACTGCTCTATGAAGCCACATATATAATGAAATGATACACATGCATAAGAACCGAACCGAGCCGAACCGAACCGAGCCGAACGCTGTTTTTAAAGACTTATCCAACCTGTATTAAATATTATTCCAGGTTTTATTAAAATATGTCTAGTATTTTGAAGAGTTTGAATTCTAATAGAAAGGGTATTAAAAACTGCATGATTCCAACGATTGTATTAAAAATTAGTCCAAGATTTTTGACCGTGCGCTTAATTAGTCAGTGCGTGCATTTTGTCAACATTAACGCAGTTGATTGAAATTTTTTTATAAAATGGATGGTATGTATTTACTAAAACATTAATGTTTGTAGCCTGTGTTTATCTAGTTTAATATAAATGTATTGCAGTAGGTAACATTTGTGATAACATGTTTTAAGTGGTATATACTATAGTTTTGTGGAGCACAAATAATTGGATTCGATCTGATTCGGTGTGGTTCGTGTCTTTTTTATTTATTTGTTTTATTGTTGTTTTGAAACGTCCAAAATGTTCTGCCAGTTCTTGCCAGTTTATTTGTTGCTGTCTTTTTTAGGAATGTTTCCAAACGCAGCCTTTTTTAATTTTGCACAATGAAAACGTCCCTACTAAGAAATTTTCGAATATGGAAGCCCACGTGTTTGATAATATAATAGACAAAACAAAGTTTAATGAGGAGCAGTACTGAGAAATACAAAAAAATTGAGGAACTTCTTAGGCAAAATAGTAGAAAAGTGGAAGAAGTGCAACAGGACGTTATCAGTTTTTGAAGAACGTAATAAAGATTGGTTATACAGTGAGATTATATTAGTTGAGCCAAGTAATAGCATTAATATTGGACGACCTGCAAAAGAGTACTCAGAATGTACTTTTAAGACCCAAGTGAATAAAGTTGCAGAGCTTGTGAATAAAACTTCATGCGATGAACTTGTAGTGGCCACGCGCGTTAGATTACACAATGTAGGTAAAAGAAACGCATCAGAAGTGGTATCAACGGCCGCATTCAGCACAGACAACAGTTGGCAACTGTTGTGTGAAAATTCGCTGAATGGTCAAATTTTGGGAGCGCTAACTAAAACTGATCAGGCAGCGGACGCCATTTAATCGAGCGAACAAATTTTATGCTACATGAACATAACTGTTTGGTTAACTGTCAGATGCTGCTACTGACGTTATTAAATTAATAAACACAGAAAGAACGCAGCAAATTTAAGTGAGAAACCTTTGCAATTGAATTAAATTTACATAAAAATTAAATATAATTAAATTGAATCTAACTTCATACGTGTAGAGTAGTAACACTTTCAGAGAAAAACATCGTGAACTAAGGTAGCGCTACCATTACAGTTCACAACAGTTGTCTGCGCTGAATGCGGCCAATGCTTTATTCTGATATTAAGATGGCAGCAAGGCTTAAAAAAGCTATTGCTTCTGAGGCCAATAATGCTATTGCGTACACTCCTGATGACGCTTTATCTCTTTACGTGGACGGGGATTTTACAAAGCACTCGTACAAATTAATGCAATCTGGTGCAAAAATAAGAAATGCAAACATATGTCCAACGTATGATGCATTATTATTAGCAAAAAAGAAGTGCTATCCGGTCGGAGTTCAAATTACTGATACGTCTGCTGAAGTCTCCTTACAGAGCTTGGTTGATCATACTGCAAGAAGGATCGTTGAATCGCAGAAGGAATTTTTCGTCAACCTTACTGAAAATAGCATTACTGCAATATACAAATGGGGTTGTGATGGTAGTAGTGGTCATTCTACATACCGACAAAGCTTTTCCGACTCGGAATCAAACAGAATCGATGAAAACTTATTTGCCGTATGCATTGTACCCTTGCAAGTGAAAATGGTAAGTGTTATGTTATGTTATGGGAGAATTCTCGACCTTCTTCAACTCGATTTTGTAGGCCAATTAAATTGGTTTATGAAAGAGAAAGTTCTGTTTTGGTTACTATTGAAGCTGAGAAAGTAAAACAACAAATATCTGAAATTATTCCAACACAGTTCGATTCCTTTCAAATTCATCACAAATTTCATATGACAACGATCGATGGCAAAATTTTTAGTATAATTTCAGAATCCTCTTCACAAACATGTGGAATTTGCTGGGCAACACCAAAAATGATGAATGGCTTTTATGCTAGTAAAAATCAAGCACCTAATACAAATATGTATGAGCGTGGCTTGTCAACACTTCATGCTTGGGTAAGATGTTTTGAGTGCATTCTACATATTGCGTACCGATTACCAATTAAAAAGTGGCAAATTCGTAGTTCCGATGATAAATCTATTGTACAGCAAACTAAGCTGAATATACAAGCAAAATTAAGAAAGGACATGTGTTTATTAGTAGATATTCCGAAGCCTGGGTCGGGAAATAGTAATAACGAAAATACTGCCAGAAAATTTTTTTAACAACCCAAATTAGCTGTACTTTTAACCAGAGTCAGTGAGGAAATAATTGGTAGATTTAGTATTATCTTGTGAACTATGGCTTCTGGGTACAAAGTTGATACTAATGCATTTAAAATATATTGCTGGCAAACAGCGAAAGTCTTTGTAAGCAAGTAGCCATGGTTCTATATGCCATCTTCCGTGCACAAAACATTAATTCACGGTGCAGAAATCATAGATAATGTCTCCCTTCCAATTGGCATGATGTGAGAAGAGGCACAGGAATCCCAAAATAAGGATTTAAGGAACTTTAGGCAGCATCATAATCGGAAAAATTCAAGAAAAAACGCAATGGAGGATTTAATGCACTCGCTTCTTTTCTCTTCTGATCCAGTTATATACTCACTCTCCAAACGACCTTCTATCTACTCCCAAAATAGTACAGTACAACTCCGATAGTCCGGACACATATAGTTTTAGGGTCATTCGGATTATCGAGGTTGTCCGGTCTATAGAAGTAACAATTTTTGAAGCAATATTGATTTATTCAAAAACAAAAAGAATTTGTATTAAAATGGAAATAAACACATTTTCATTTGTAAAACTACATGCCTACTATGAATTATATACTAAAAAATTAACTTATTATGGGGGTTGGATAATTTTATTGATGTAGTTTGTTCGTGCTTTTTCTTGCAGTCTCTTCAATAATACAATATCTTGCATGTCCAAATCATTCTTCTCTACCCAGTGAACGCAAACTGCAAATGATTTCTTGGCATCTGCATGAGAGATCTTGGTTTTTACATCTATCGCTTCAATATCTTCCTTAGAGTTTTCAAGATGTCATGCCAATTCATTTTAATTTGAAAGTCGAATGGCAGTTCATCTACGCCAGTTGCCCAATCATTGATATCCTCTTCAGTGATGTCTTCATTAAGAGTTAAAGTACCGATCATGTTTTGGATAGATTTTAAGTTAGCATTGAAGGAAGTGGACTGCAGTTCAAGGCGTAATTCTTGAAGCGGTATTAAGTCTTCATCGTCCTAGTGAGATGCAAGCCTTGGCCGTAATGCAGAGTAGCTTTTTGGATATTTTGTTCACTTATGTTTTGCCAAGCTAGACGCGAAGTTGCGTAAAAAGAGAACCCCTTTTGATACTTTCTACTTGATAACTTCCATGCATACGTATGCACAATGTACATTATTAAGTGTGATAATTCAAAAACGATAAAATCAGTACTTTTTTTGCATAAAAAAGAAATTTGTCCTAATTGTAAAGGTAAAAATTTGAAATTGTCCGAACTATGGCAGTGTTTGGATTATTGGAGTGTCCGAATTGGCGCATGTCCGGACAATCGAAATTGTACTGTATAAAAATAGATAGAGATGTGCTTAATTTGCTTTCAGAGCCAAATATTCAAGAAGACGCTGATGGTTCTGATTCTTCTGATTCTGATTAGAAACAGATATATTTACGTTAAACTATTTGCATTAACTATATTATTTTTTATATTTTAAACATTAAAATAAATAAAAATCAGACTCGGCATAATTGTTTAATAATTTATTATTATAATTAATTACTAAATTAAAAAAAAATGGTTAAAAGTACAAAAATACAAATAAACAAAAAAACCAAAATTAAAAATTTAATTGAATAATGGTGCTCTCTATAGTGGGTTGTATGGGAAGTGAACGCATCCCTTTGGGGACTCCAAAAAAGTTTAATACTGCACATTCTTGGGTATAAACAAATATCAGTACTAAGTTTCATCCAATTATCTAAACCTGCTAATGTACCCTGACTTGTTCAGGTGTAGGGTCTAAAAAGTGTCAACTTAAAACCTATATTTAATACTTACTTAGATGTCAACTTTTAAAACGCCGATACCCGTTTAATTTTTTTTTTGTCTCTTCTACCATCATATTTTTAAAAAATCTCATAATTTTGGAAAAATTGCAAAATTTTCATACCTTGTTTCTTGGTTGTATAGGCGAGAAGAAATAGTGGCACAAAAACAAAAATTCTAGTAATGTATAACTTCACAAATTTGTGTATAATATTTTCATTAACCCCCATGCCCAATTTCCTTTCTTTATTTATTTTGGAGCTATTAATTTAATACCGCTAAATTAGCCATTTCGTCCACTGTGCAATGGTCCTTAGAAATAGATTCGAAATACACCACTAAAACTGTGCTTTAACTTCAAAACTATCCAAGACAATGTAGAAATTTGATGTAGAAATCATCAAACAAATTTGCCTTGAAAAATGAAGATAAATTTCCATACGTAAGTACTTATAAGAAACAATCAATGTTTGCACTTCGTCCACAGGAATGTCCATTAAAAATTACACACTAGGTGGCATCCACTTGTGAGTTGAAAAGATCGCAAGTAATATGGTAGCAGGTATTCGTATGTAAATTAGTTGAGGCGACAATATTTCCAAGTGGTAACGTTAATGACTTGATGTATTTTTTTCATCCTTTACTGACAACAACTTAATGTTGGACGTCGGCGGCTACAATAACGAAATATTAAAAAAAAACAAACAGTTGACAGCCACAATAACAACAGCAACAACAACAACAACATCAACATCTGCAAGCGGTTTTATACAAAATTAATACAACTGAGTAAACATGTACTTAAAATAAAAAGTACACAGTACAGTAAAAAACACGATAAAACAGCATCAAGTTAAAAAAAGCACATAGATACATACATTTAATGCCAAACGTGATGATTTTGAAAGAACTAATGGAATTGAAAGGATTAATCTTATATTATATTCCACTGTCACCAAAAAATAATTGAAAAATTACCTTTTCCCTCAGGAATCTATTTTCGTTTTACATAAAAAACAACATTCTAGTTTTTGTTTTATTTAACACGAATAAAAAGGTTTTGAAAGATTTGCAATTTTCTAAAATCATGTTTTAAAATAAGCATTGATACATTTTTTGTCAATATATGGTCAACAAAAGCTTTTGTCAATTAGATTTAAGGTGGTAAGTTGAAATCATATTGACAAATTTGTTTTGTCAATATGATATGTGATAAATGAATGTTTCAATTTGATATCAGCTATTATCACGAATATCGTGTTTTTATTGTTAATTTAATAAAACAGAATATTTCAACATGAAATAATAGTTTGTTGAATAGAAAAATGGTTTTCTGTCGTAAACATATATTTTATCAATAACTAGCTGAAACCCGGCGCGTTGCTGCCACTCTCCCTATTCAAACGCCCATAAAATGTTATCAGTTAAACAGCATGTCTAAATTGAGGTCAAATACTGAATTTGAAAGACTGTGCGACCTATATCCACAAAGCTTTTCGATATAACAAATTTAGGTTGTATAGGATGTGCCACTCTCTCTTCATCACCGCTAATAGAATGTAATCAATTAAACTGGATGTCTACATGGAGGTCGAATACCGAATTCCAAAACTGTGCAACATATAACTCCAAAACTATTCGATAGCACAAATTTTGATTGTATGGGAGGTGCCATTCTCCTTTTCCCTACGCCCATAAAATTTTAGCAATGAAACTGCATGAGTACATTGAGGTCGAATACTGAATTTTGAGGCTGAGTTACCTATAACTCCTAATCTATTCGATATCGCAAATTTGGGTTAAATTGGAGGTGTCACGCCCCTCTTACCAATGAACATACATTGAATCAATGAAACTGAATGTTTATATTGAGGTCGAATACTAAATTTCGGCGTTGTACGACTTATAACTCTAAAACTATTTGATAGCACAAAGTTGGGTTGTATGGGAAGTGCCACTCCCCTTTGCCCTACGACGACAAAATGTAAGTATTGAAAATGCATGTATAAATTTAGGTCGAATACCGAATTCTTACGCTGTCAACCTATAACTTCAAAGCAATACGATATCGCAAATTTGGGTTGTAAGGGAGATTTCACGCCTCCCTGTCCAACGCCCATAAAATAAAACCATTGAAACTGCATGTATAAATTGAGGTCAAAAACTGAATTCCAAAGATGAATTCCTATAACTTCAAAGCTATTCGATATCACAAATTTGGGTTGTATGGGAGGTGCCCCTCCCCCTTGTCCACTCCCATAAAATTTCATCACAGAAACGGTACGTCTTAATTGTGGTCGAATACCGAATTTCTAAGCTGTGCTACCCATAACTCTAAAGCTATTCGATAACAACAATTTCTTATTTATATGTGGGAGGTAAAAGGGGGTGTGGCATTGCCCCTTAAACCATCTCGTACTCAAAGCAAAGCGTACTTACAAAATTTGAGCTCAATCGGACCAATGGTTTCGAAGTATTTTGATATTTTCTTAAAAGTAGGCGTTGATAAAGTGTGACCACGCCCATTTTTTTCAAAGTTAATTATAGTTATCATACGAACTTATTTACCAAATTTTAATTTAATACGACCAAAACCGTCTTAAATACAGTATTTTTATTGATATGTGGGCGACAAAAGGGGGTGTGGCACAAAACGTGCAAAGATACACACATGCAATTTCTTATGTGCACCCTCCACACAGACCCCAATCACCCCTGAAAATTTCATTGAAATCGGGCAAGCCGTCTAGGAGGAGTATGCGAACAGGAAGTTTTGCCACTTAATTTTATATATATAGATATCAAAACAGTGGGCGCAAAAGTGGGCGTGGTCAATTTTTCTTTCAGTAAACACTTAAATTGGATTACTACGAACATTTGAAAAAAAAATTATCCAAATCGGTCCAGCCGTTTTCCGATTTTAGATAAATCAAAAAAAGTGGGCGCAAAAGTGGGCGTGGTCAATTTTTCTTTCCTTAAAAACCTAACTTAGACTAAAACGAACATTTAAGAAAAAAATTATCCAAATCGGTTCGGCCGATCTCGAGTTATGGGATTACATCGCATTCGGACACTTTCTTTTATACATATATATAGAAGACTAAAATGTTTTGTTGTTCTGATAAAAAGATTTTATTACAATTTATATATAATAAACATATTACTTATAAATATAACTATGGAATTCACAAACGTTGATATTATTCATGATATTCGTTATTGGCGCTGCTTACATTATTATAAATCACAGTAGGTATTGGTCACATTGCTAATAATGGCGTCACAGCGCTATTAACGAATGTCACGAATAACATAAACACATAATGGAAATGAATAAATAACAAACACTCCTGTCAAATTCACTGAAGAAGAAACTCAATTTGTAGTCAGCGGTAATGATAAATGCATTTACACAGAAACTCAAAAATGTCAAAGGCAAATTTGTGGGTCTTATTAGAGAGCAAGAATATTTTATTTCACAAGATCACAAGATCACATAATATAATAAACTGGCCAGCCATTTCAGCCCTTGGAAGGACTTTGATCAAGCTTCTATTGATCAATTTGTGTTGTGCTTGTTATTAAATGTTTGATCACAAATGACCGAGAACTGGACCTACGTGTTTTATGCCGACTCCGAACGGCTTATGTTCTCAAGAAGCCGTACATGGCAATTTTTACTCTCTGAGGTTTGCCATTGTCTGCAGAGAGGTGACGACCGAACAGAAAAACTAATTCAATTGAAAAAACTTTCTGTCTGAGCTGGAATTGATTCCGGGCTACAGCGGTACTTTAGCTTAGGTGCCACGCACGCTACCCACTAGGCTACGGCCGCCACTATAGTAGTAGGTTTAATAATCACTATAGGATCACATTTATAGTAGGTTTAATAATGTAAAAAAAAGAATTAGCTTCCACACACTTAACAAATTGCACTGCATTTTCAAGCTTTCGCGAATTTTATGTCCTTTACTTTATTCTATACTTGATTCTAAAAAGCAAATGACGCCACCTGAAGATTTTTGAAATTGATAATCTATTTTATAGTTATGAAATTTAAATTTTGTCCACTTGACTCAATCGAGTATCAATAACATTATTTATTTCTTCACTACAACAAATCTATTTATCAAGCCAACAAAGTAGTTTGTTAAAGTTATTTATCAAAATTATGAAATTTTATTCCGATTATTTGACGAGTCTTTCAGCGTGAATAAGCTTAAATCAAGTTAACAAACTGATATTTCAAGCTAGTAAAACAATTTCTTCAAAACAACGCATTAACTTTGTTGCTGTTTTTTATCAAATGGATAAAGTTTATTTTGAATTGACGAAAAAATTAAGCATTTTTGATAAAATTGAATTGATTAGACGATTTGGTTTTGTTAAGGATTAATAAAAGTTATATATCAATTTCACCAAGAATATTTCTTTGAGTGTACTTCCTTAACAAGTAACTTGCTTTAGCTCGTATCTATGAGAGCTGCAAAAGAATGAATTCATTTGTGATTTAAAATCATTTAATTCCCTATCAATGATTTTAAAAAGTGATTGCATTCATTTTTTCAAAACATTGGATTGAAATTTGATTTGAAATTTCAAGTGTATATTGAAAATATGAATACACAATCACTTTTAAATCATTGAGTGGAAATTATTGACTGCATTCACGTGATTGCATTCATTGATTTAAATCACTTTTTTTATATTATTTAAACTATTTTGTTAAAAGTGATTAAATCCAAATTTATATATTCGTTTTATTCGAAATATAGCTGATATTTTGGCATATATTTTACTTTTGTATATTGAATACTAAAGGACCAATAGAATTTGCTACAGAAGTCTTCATTTTTTTTCCAATGAACCAATATTGTCCATTAAAGTCTCAACAACGCAATTAGGAGCTGAACGAAGCCCAGTTGAACCTGTTTGTCACAACAACTACATTTATGTCTCAGGAATATAGTGAGCCGGACACATCTCAAATTGTCTAAAAAAATTATTCGTTATTGTCAAAGCAACCTATTTGAGTGGAATTAATAAATGGTGTACATAAGTTATTAACCTTTCAATAAGTTTGTATACTTAAGAATAAAACAAAAAAACGCGTGTTACCAGTAGCGTAATTATATTTTGTGCGCCCGCCCGCGGGTTTCTAAAAGCGCCCTGCTATTTACTTTTAGACCAAAGCTATGTTATTAGTAGGTTACTAGAAGCGTAAGAGAAAACAAGAGAACTCCTGACAAAAAAAAAGAGAACAAGAAGAGACTTTTTTTAATTCAATAGTCATCATTGTAATACAACAGTTATATTATATTATATTGTTATATTATAACAGTTATATACAACAGTTATATTTCAAAAATATTTTATTTCATAAATAAATGCATTATTTATTTTAATAGAATTTTTTTAAAAACAGCAATGGCGTAAAAAATACTTCTTTTAATATCAAATATAATAAACTTTTTAAATAAATATTATAAGATTTTATCACAAAGTTGACAAAAAGAAAACATATATTAATTTTTATTGTTGTGTATTTTATGATCTTTTGATTTTATTATTATACTAGCTGATATACCCGGTGTTACTCGAGAGTCATTTATATAAACATTTTAATATACACTTCTCGATAAAATGTTTTTGTAAATTTTGGAATTTTGTAAAAACGTGTTGAATTTAAGTTTGAGACCACTATAAAAATATTAGTTAAAAAATTTACCATGCTTTTTTAACGAAGAAATAATTTTTATCACTGTTTTTTACAATCAAAAACTGTTTTTTAGTTCTAAACTGAATTTACTGGTTACTGGTAAGCATGTTACTTGCACTTCGCTAATGAAAATCAAATTTATAAAAATCTTCCTAAAATTTTTAGTAGTTTTTTCAGTTGGAAAATAGCAATTGGATTGTCTCTTAATAAAAAATTAATATAAATTGAGTCTGATAGTTGATGCAATTTCTTAAATCTTCTGAATTCCTATTTTATACGAAAAATTGTACAGTCGTTTTTTAATGTAAATTAGCAAAAAGGTGTAAGTTAAGAAAGCAGTCGATTTTTAATTTTTATTATAAAATATACAGCAACCTGTAGCAATATTATCGACGTTAACAGATCGACATAAATCCAGCTGAAAAATTTGCAAGAACAGTGCAAAAAGTGCTATTATGTTATTTGCTGCAAGTTTACGCTGTGTGCGAAAAAAACTAAATTAGATAACAGTTACCGACTTTTCTAATATATTGGAATCGTGTCGGTAGTGCAGTACATATTCCTAATTTATAATATTTTCCAGCATACTTTTCAGCATATTTTCGGTTAGTATGCAATTGAACCGAAAAATTTGTTCAATGCAGCCAAGCTTACAACCATGATTGGAGAGTTAAATTGTCAAAATTTTGCTGTCTTTAATATGTCGGTACATTTAATTGGCGTGGAAATTTGACTTTCAACAATATAGTTCAAATAACACATTAAACATGAAAAAATTACCTTTTACAGCATTCTTATTCACAGTCATCTTTTCGATGATACAGTGATATATATAGAACATTTAAAGTACCAATGATAAACAACTGAGTGACAACGGTGAAGCAATAGTGAGAAAAATGACAAATCACAACAAAACAAATTTAACAGGAGGGGGGTGGGGGGGCAAAAAGTAAGATTTTATATACACATATGAACCCAATATCTAGGTACACATGTAGAGCTATTGGGGTAATTTTTTCACATAAATTATTTTTGAGACTTGACTTT
Organism: Dichetophora obliterata; assembly: GCA_963920525.1. Lineage (NCBI taxonomy): Eukaryota > Metazoa > Arthropoda > Insecta > Diptera > Sciomyzidae > Dichetophora > Dichetophora obliterata. The sequence goes on from OY986435.1 coordinate 309,937,592, forward strand.
TTTGTAAAAAATATAAAAACAACATTTTGGAAAAAATAAATTTCGCGAAAAAAATCAAAGGGGGTACCCTTGTTGTTTTGATGACAAAAACAGTAAAATAATTTTTGCGCTTAGCTGGAAGAATTTTTGCAAATAAATGCTATGTCATATGAAAGGTAGCCAGATGTGCAATTTTTAATTGATTTCATTTTTACAACAACAACAATTTTTGAGTCATTTTTTGAGTAAAAAGTCAATATTTTGGACCTTTTTTGACATAATCATAAAACATATATACACTGACTTAACGGTACAGTTCAACCTATTTTTGTGAAGTAATTTTATTGAACTTTTGAACAAAAAAATTTGAATGAAATATTTTAATGGACAGCGGAGATATTTGCATCGAAAGACCAAACTTTGATTTTCATGTCGTTTTTTTCTCATTCTTAGGCAACGATGTTTTATGAAAAAGTCGTTGTACTGAAAATTTCTCCAATTTTAAAGATATGTCAGTTTTTTTGATGTCAAAATAACAAAAAAAATTTAAAATTAAATACACAAAAATCTCCGATGCTAAAAAGTTTTATAATAACAAAATTACCGTTAGTTGAAAAATTTCAGAGGGGGCGTGGCAAAAACTAAGTATGTAACATTTTAAGTTGGGATAAGCTTAATATGTGTACCTAGTTTGAGCAAAATCCGTTGAGCCGTTTAGATTTGTATAAAGGCCAAACAAACAAACAAACAGAAAATGAGTTTTATTACTATAGATAGTTAGTTGTATGAAAAAATAGATTTTTAGCCATAACTTTTGATTGGAAAGAGATATTGGGGTAATTTTTTCACATAAATTATTTTTGAGACTTGACTTTTTTGTAAAAAATATAAAAACAACATTTTGGAAAAAATAAATTTCGCGAAAAAAATCAAAGGGGGTACCCTTGTTGTTTTAATGACAAAAACAGTAAAATAATTTTTGCGCTTAGCTGGAAGAATTTTTGCAAATAAATGCTATGTCATATGAAAGGTAGCCAGATGTGCAATTTTTAATTGATTTCATTTTTACAACAACAACAATTTTTGAGTCATTTTTTGAGTAAAAAGTCAATATTTTGGACCTTTTTTGACATAATCATAAAACATATATACACTGACTTAACGGTACAGTTCAACCTATTTTTGTGAAGTAATTTTATTGAACTTTTCAACAAAAAAATTTGAATGAAATATTTTAATGGACAGCGGAGATATTTGCATCGAAAGACCAAACTTTGATTTTCATGTCGTTTTTTTCTCATTCTTAGGCAACGATGTTTTATGAAAAAGTCGTTGTACTGAAAATTTCTCCAATTTTAAAGATATGTCAGTTTTTTTGATGTCAAAATAACAAAAAAAATTTAAAATTAAATACACAAAAATCTCCGATGCTAAAAAGTTTTATAATAACAAAATTACCGTTAGTTGAAAAATTTCAGAGGGGGCGTGGCAAAAACTAAGTATGTAACATTTTAAGTTGGGATAAGCTTAATATGTGTACCTAGTTTGAGCAAAATCCGTTGAGCCGTTTAGATTTGTATAAAGGCCAAACAAACAAACAAACAGAAAATGAGTTTTATTACTATAGATAGTTAGTTGTATGAAAAAATAGATTTTTAGCCATAACTTTTGATTGGAAAGAGATATTAGGGTAATTTTTTCAAATAAATTATTTTTGAGACTTGACTTTTTGTAAAAAATATAAAAACAACATTTTGGAAAAAATAAATTTCGCGAAAAAAATCAAAGGGGGTACCCTTGTTGTTTTGATGACAAAAACAGTAAAATAATTTTTGCGCTTAGCTGGAAGAATTTTTGCAAATAAATGCTATGTCATATGAAAGGTAGCCAGATGTGCAATTTTTAATTGATTTCATTTTTACAACAACAACAATTTTTGAGTCATTTTTTGAGTAAAAAGTCAATATTTTGGACCTTTTTTGACATAATCATAAAACATATATACACTGACTTAACGGTACAGTTCAACCTATTTTTGTGAAGTAATTTTATTGAACTTTTGAACAAAAAAATTTGAATGAAATATTTTAATGGACAGCGGAGATATTTGCATCGAAAGACCAAACTTTGATTTTCATGTCGTTTTTTTCTCATTATTAGGCAACGATGTTTTATGAAAAAGTCGTTGTACTGAAAATTTCTCCAATTTTAAAGATATGTCAGTTTTTTTGATGTCAAAATAACAAAAAAAATTTAAAATTAAATACACAAAAATCTCCGATGCTAAAAAGTTTTATAATAACAAAATTACCGTTAGTTGAAAAATTTCAGAGGGGGCGTGGCAAAAACTAAGTATGTCACATTTTAAGTTGGGATAAGCTTAATATGTGTACCTAGTTTGAGCAAAATCCGTTGAGCCGTTTAGATTTGTATAAAGGCCAAACAAACAAACAAACAGAAAATTAGTTTTATTACTATAGATAGTCAGTTGTATGAAAAAATAGATTTTTAGCCATAACTTTTGATTGGAAAGAGATATTGGGGTAATTTTTTCACATAAATTATTTTTGAGACTTGACTTTTTTGTAAAAAATATAAAAACAACATTTTGGAAAAAATAAATTTCGCGAAAAAAATCAAAGGGGGTACCTTGTTGTTTTGATGACAAAAACAGTAAAATAATTTTTGCGCTTAGCTGGAAGAATTTTTGCAAATAAATGCTATGTCATATGAAAGGTAGCCAGATGTGCAATTTTTAATTGATTTCATTTTTACAACAACAACAATTTTTGAGTCATTTTTTGAGTAAAAAGTCAATATTTTGGACCTTTTTTGACATAATCATAAAACATATATACACTGACTTAACGGTACAGTTCAACCTATTTTTGTGAAGTAATTTTATTGAACTTTTGAACAAAAAAATTTGAATGAAATATATTAATGGACAGCGGAGATATTTGCATCGAAAGACCAAACTTTGATTTTCATGTCGTTTTTTTCTCATTCTTAGGCAACGATGTTTTATGAAAAAGTCGTTGTACTGAAAATTTCTCCAATTTTAAAGATATGTCAGTTTTTTTGATGTCAAAATAACAAAAAAAATTTAAAATTAAATACACAAAAATCTCCGATGCTAAAAAGTTTTATAATAACAAAATTACCGTTAGTTGAAAAATTTCAGAGGGGGCGTGGCAAAAACTAAGTATGTAACATTTTAAGTTGGGATAAGCTTAATATGTGTACCTAGTTTGAGCAAAATCCGTTGAGCCGTTTAGATTTGTATAAAGGCCAAACAAACAAACAAACAGAAAATGAGTTTTATTACTATAGATAGTCAGTTGTATGAAAAAATAGATTTTTAGCCATAACTTTTGATTGGAAAGAGATATTGGGGTAATTTTTTCACATAAATTATTTTTGAGACTTGACTTTTTTGTAAAAAATATAAAAACAACATTTTGGAAAAAATAAATTTCGCGAAAAAAATCAAAGGGGGTACCCTTGTTGTTTTGATGACAAAAACAGTAAAATAATTTTTGCGCTTAGCTGGAAGAATTTTTGCAAATAAATGCTATGTCATATGAAAGGTAGCCAGATGTGCAATTTTTAATTGATTTCATTTTTACAACAACAACAATTTTTGAGTCATTTTTTGAGTAAAAAGTCAATATTTTGGACCTTTTTTGACATAATCATAAAACATATATACACTGACTTAACGGTACAGTTCAACCTATTTTTGTGAAGTAATTTTATTGAACTTTTCAACAAAAAAATTTGAATGAAATATTTTAATGGACAGCGGAGATATTTGCATCGAAAGACCAAACTTTGATTTTCATGTCGTTTTTTTCTCATTCTTAGGCAACGATGTTTTATGAAAAAGTCGTTGTACTGAAAATTTCTCCAATTTTAAAGATATGTCAGTTTTTTTGATGTCAAAATAACAAAAAAAATTTAAAATTAAATACACAAAAATCTCCGTTGCTAAAAAGTTTTATAATAACAAAATTACCGTTAGTTGAAAAATTTCAGAGGGGGCGTGGCAAAAACTTAGTATGTAACATTTTAAGTTGGGATAAGCTTAATATGTGTACCTAGTTTGAGCAAAATCCGTTGAGCCGTTTAGATTTGTATAAAGGCCAAACAAACAAACAAACAGAAAATGAGTTTTATTACTATAGATAAACAAATACGCAGGCTTTAGGTCAGTTAATTGTTTATTAATTATTTCCAATATATCGAACTCATTCCGAGTACATTATCAAGGACTAAAAACAATTAAAAATACTTATAATAAAACAATTTTGCACTAAGACAATTGAAAAAGCACTTACAATTATATAAATAATTTTTTTTACATTCACTGGGTTAACAACATTGACATCAAATATTGGAAATAATTAATAAATAATAAAAACAGACCTAAAGCCGGCGTATTTGCGTATTTATATCAATTTTTTTAAAAAGTGAAAAAAACTGAAAGTTTGAATAAATGACATCAATAAATTTCTTGATGAAATTTATGAAATGATAACTAAAATGATAAGTTTAAGATGTTAAGTTTAAATATTTTGTATTTGATGTTAACTGTTAACTGAAGAATTTGCTAACGTCACCAAATATGACCAACTGATTGATTAAAATAAAAACAGTAGCTGACTTGCTGAAAATATGAAAGCAAACAAAGACGACTTTTGCTCTGAATAGTCGGCTTTTTTGACGTCGAATATAGTAATATCGAAATTAACGGCCATTGATAATATTTGGAGAAGGAAAAATATGGATTATTTTCTTTCTAACATATGTGCGTTTATAACTTAATATTAAAAAAGAGTTATTTTAACGTTTTTGATTTCTTATGAATTATAAGATAAAAAAAGTTTAAATTTTGCATAAAAAAATGTTTTTTTTAAAAAAAACTTTCTGAATATTTCCGAAACTATTAAGCTAATTAAAAATTAATGTAGATGTAACTTAGAGGTAATTTAGCTGCAAATTTTTGGATTTTTTATTTTACCAAATCAGACTAACTATTCTGGAGTCATGTTAAGATCTGTGATGAAACATCCTTAATTTTTAAAATAGTGGTTTATCGCGAGAACCAGAGTCAATTCGAATAATCTTAATAATAGGCTAAGATCTTCATCAATGTATATACTAAAATTGACTACCAAATCCCATGCCGCAGAATCTGTGTTGCTCTGTGTTATAAATAAATGAAAAATTTCATAGGTGAATGTCACGGCCATTAATAATATTTTAGTAACTCAGCCTTGGTAACTACCAACACAAGCTAACTACGTTTTTGCTTATATTTGTTAGCTTTTTCGATTACAGCAAGAAAATTTTAAAAATTGAGTTGTTCTGTGCTTGTAAACAAGATGAAATTTTGAAAAATAATCAGCTGCCATACATCAATTTTCATACATCTCACATTTTAACTAAACAGGTCACCATAAAAAATGTATATCTTCCGTATTTGCAAGTATCAGCAATAAATTTTTTTGGATTTCGTGTAACGCAGTTCTAATGTTGTTTTCGTTAAAAACTTATAGTCAATCTTTCTCAAAATTATTTTTTAAACACTTTTAAAAATTGAATATTAAAAAATTTGTATCCCGCTCTTTGTGTTTACTTTTATGATAAGATTTAAACCATATGTTCAAAATGTAAAAAAATTTATATTGCCAGATATAAGAAATTTAAAACTTTTTTTAAAATATAAAAAAAATTAAATAAAATATAAATAACAAAAAAAAAATATTATTAAAAAATGCAACTTTGACTGCTAGTCGTAACGAAACGGTTGCTACTATTAAAAAAATTAATTTTGATTTTTTCACCCACGATATTTTCTATTGAAAGCCATACAAGTTTAAGATAAATTCAAACATCGATATATTAGATTTTTGACCGCTTATTTTACACTGTGCGTCGTTGTCCACTTCATTTGTCATTTTCATAAAAGGACTTGAGGGCGCCCCTGTTTTAGTTGCGCCCGCCCGCAATGCGTGCTCTGCGGGCCTGCTTTTTACGCCACTGCGTATTACGATATTATAAGTAATTATACAAAGAAAATTAAAACAGCTTTAACACAATAATGTGGTTAAATATGCCAAGTATTTCACAGAATAAATTATTTTATTTTTATTTTTTATTATTGCTAATTAAATTAATTCATTGATTTTCAGTAGCAGCAATTTCTGGAAGTTACTTTCTAAAAGTGAGCCCCGGCGTGGAGTATTAATTAAAGATGCATATAAAAAAAGCCTTTCTACTTTCTAAACACACTGTCTAATAAAAAATAGATTTCTCAATTCAATATAAATGTGTGGCAGTGGCAGTGGCGGATCTATAAATTGCTCGTGGGAGGGGGAAATTAGCAAATTAGTTTTTTTTTAATTCATTGTGTTTATTGATGTATTACATAGTAAACTTTTTTATAAATTATTTTTACGTTTTAAATATCATGAGTATATAATTCCAAAGCATTTCAAAAGTTTAAAATTTATATAATTTGTAAGAATTGAAAGAAAAGAAGTAGCTAATGATTATATTCAACTTAAAATTCTTAAAGTGCGTGAAGATAAATTCGTCAATCTGACGCTAGCTTAGCGAAGACTCAGACAAAAGTTAAGTTCGTACTTTTTGCGTTCTTTTTGCACAGTACGAATTTAACTTTTGGGAGGAAATTAAATTCGTTTTTTTTTAAAGTATTTTTGGGAGGAACTTAAATTCGTTTTATATGCAAAGTACGTGTTTAACTTTTGAGTCAAGTTCAGCTTTTGGCACAATTTTGAGTGCACATTTAAGACCTTTGCCATACATTTTTTTTAAAAAAGTAGTGGAACTGGCGTTCATGGTATTAAGTTTCAATGCGAAAATTCTCAAAATTTGAGCGAAGAACGTTTTTGAAATTCTTATCATTGGACAGGTGATTAAACCACCTTTTTAATAATGTATAGGTTATTATGACTTTTGCCATAAATATTTTAAAAAAGTAGTGAAACTGGCGTTTATGGTACTAAGTTTTAGTAAAAAAATGCAAATATATGGGAGGAAATTTCCACCTAAAATTAAATTCGCACTTAGCAAAAAGTACGAATTTAACTTTTTGCGGATCAAAAGTATTGGTTTGAGACTTCGCTAAGTTAGCGTTGGATTGACGAATTTATCTTCACGCACTTAAATGCTTATTTTTTTTTATAACTTTCTTTATTTAGCTATTTGCTATTTGTATAAAATAAAGTTATTATATGGAAGCTTATGGATCTTCAACATCCCAATTCGCATTACTCATGCATTAATTTTTTAATTTACAAAAAATTTCAGCGATTTGCTCTGGGTTTATATCAATTTCTTTGTGAATGTTTGATAGGGCTAAGCCATTTAGCCGATTTTGTGCCATTTTTGTTTTGTTTTTGTTTTTTGTATGCTAAATTTTTTGTAAGTGAATTGAAATAATAACTAATTGAAAAAACAAATCAATAAAAATTTGTGTCAATAATCTATGATTTTTTATAATTTTATCGCGTAAGAATTAGTGCATCGATCACATTGAAAGAAGGATTAAGGGTGGTTATTTGGAAACACTGACTACATGAGCTGAATGACTGGAGATATTTTTTCTTCAATTCAATTAAAGAAAAATGCCAACAACCGAATATAAGCAGACATACATACTCAACGTTATCGAAATTTAAGAGTCAACCGAGAAAATCAAGCACCTTCATAACATTTTGGACAAAATTACTTTTGTTTTTATGAAAAAGAGAGACCTTCAAAAATAATTTGCTTATTTATATTTTAATATTTTATAGCACACACTTATTTATGAGCCACTTACTATTTTTACAATTTTAAGCTTTTCGTTCCTTCTTGCTCCTTTCAAAAAATATAAATGCTGAAATGACTCGAACCTACAAAGCCGCGGGTTATTTAAAAAATTAAATTAAGCGTCTGGGGGCTTCAGCCCCCCCTCGATCCGCGCCTACCTAGTGAATAGAGTGCGTGGCTCCTAAGATCCGCGGTAGCTCGGGTTCAATGTCCAGCTCAGACAGAATTTATTTCAATTGAACTAATTTTCTGTTCGGTCGTCACTTCTCTACAAACAATGGAAAAGCTCAGAGAGTTAAACTGCCATGTGAAGCTTCTTGAGGATATAAGTCGTTCGGAGTTGGAATAAAACTCATAGATCCATTTGTGTGCAAACATTTAATAACACGCACAAGACAGTTGATCAATAGAAGCTCGGGTCAGAGTCCTTTATAGGGCTGAAATGGCCAATTAATTTTATTTTTTTATATTACCCAATTCACACTGATATTTTAAAAAATCATATTATTGAGATTAAAATTACTGTTTTCAATGATTTAAATGAATGAATCAAATCACGTGGATGCAATCAATAATTTCAAATGAATGACTTAAATTTGTTTCATTTGCAACATTTCCAATCCAAATCACAATCAATGATTTAAAAAAATGAATGCAATGTTATTGCATATAACAAAAATTTAAAGTGTGTAAAGTTTTATGTATGGGCATTTCCACTGAAAAGTCTACCGTGATCAAAAAATTTAGGCTTATTATTAATTTAAGCAATTTATACATAATTCATTTACGATGATGATGAAATCATCTGCACTGTTTCACAAATGTAAATTTCTTTTTAGTAAACATTTAGTAAATGTTTCGTAGACTTTTTTGTTTTATTATATTTTATTTGGAAGATAATGAAAGATAAAGATAATAAAAAAATGGTTGAGGCAAAGAAAGGATAATATACTAAATTTGTTTTTTTATTACTTAATTACATACTAACTTAGCTCCCTAATTACCTAATTGAACTATAATGGATATTCCAGTAACGTAACGCCAGATTAAAACGCCTAATAAAAAAAAAGCAGAGAAGATTTTTAAATTTAATCACTTTTGAAATACACTTATATTATTTTAAACCCTTCTAAAAAAAATTGTATACAAAAAATCTTGCAAAATTCAGAGAGTTTATCACATATTTTAATTCAAGGCAAAAAACACTGGCGTTTTTTGTAACGTACCGCCAGCACATATTTTTGCTTATATCTTTAAATTATTTTTATTGTCATTGTTTTTATCTAATATTGTGCTACTTTATAACGCAAATATAAAAACAAATTTTTTTAAAAATTAGAGATTTTTAATTTTTTTTTAATATTATTTCATACAAATCGTCCGTGAGGTCTTCTCGGGACAAACATTTTTAGGCTGAGAATCGGGACAACCCGCGTGGAGATCGGGACCTGACAGCCCTACCTCGTATGCTGGTATGACGATGTTCGGTGTGCGGTGGAGTGCGATGACTCGAAGAAATTCGGTGATATTCGGTGTTCGGTAAAGTTCGGTGACGGTTGGTGTGACAACAACAAATATAATTTTATTTAAGGCATGCATCGCCTTACTCTAACGATAAGTTAAAAAAAAAAAATAAAAGAGAAGAAACACTTCAGGTTTCCGACCGACCGAAGCCGACATAAAAAGTCCGAACAAAAGAAACTGCTTCGGATTTCCGACCAGACGAAGTCGACGTAAGAAGTCCAAACAAAAGAAACTGCTTCGGATTTCCGACCGACCGAAGCCGACGTAAAAGTCCGAACAAAAAGAAATTTGGATTTCCGACCGACCGAGGCCGACGTAAAAAGTCCGAATTAAAAAAAAGAAACACTTCGTATTTCCGACCGACCGAAGCCAACGTAAAACGTTTGACCAAAGAGAAACTTCTTCGGATTTCCAACCGGCCGAAGCCGACGTAAAAAGTTCAAGCATAAAAAAAACTAATTTGAATTTCCGACCGACCGAAGCCGACGTAAAAAGTCCGAGCTTAAAATAAACTATTTCTTGTTTCTGACCAACCGAAGCCGACGTAGAAAGTCCAAATAAATACTAAAAATAAAACTTAGATAAAACTACAACTACATGTATTAGTAACGATGTGTAGAAATGAGATCGTCGGTAAATGGCGTCAACTTGTTACCAAATAGCGGACGGACTAAGCACTACGCTTTCGTACCGTGCCTAAGTCTGCCAAACTGCTTATTCTTATTCACCCTCTGCTAAAAACCTGATGGGAATTATAACATGCTGAGTTGGCTGTTGGCTACGTTGACTTGCTGTGTTTGTGTGGTTGTTGTATGCCTTTCTGTTGACTACGTTGACTTGCTGTGTTTGTGTGGTTGTTGTATGCCTAACTGTTGGCTATGTTATAGGTGCACAGTGGCTTAGAGAGCGAGGTGCAACTTTGTAGCGTATCACCGTTACACATTGTTATGAAAAAATATCTTTAAGGCCTGAAAAAAATATAGATGATTGAGTGGAAGAATTTCTAGACATTTAATAGATATATGTGATAATATTTTTATAGCAGTTCTTGGAGATTCTTTTATCATTTTTGGAGTAATAAGATCATATGGTACTTCCTTAGTATTAAGTTGTGTTCTAGTAATTCCATCAATATTTTCGACTTTCACTTTTAGTGGGCTTTCCCACGCTAGAGTAGGCAAGTTAGGAATCTAAAAATTGTAACTGGTTAGATTCGGCTGAAATACAGATTTTAAGTGCTCAGCAAAGGCAAATGCTTTTTCTTCATTTCCCATCTCCCATTTTTTGCTCGTAAAATGGGCGCTTCATATTTTTTTGGAATTTTCACGTTTTTATTTTCCTTCTATAAGGCATAGTTGGTTGCTTCTGTTAGAGTTAACTATTGCGTAAATAGCTTTAAATTTTATTCTAGCTCAGTATTTTGTAATTATTTTTGTCGCCTGACAGCTGAAAGGAGTTTTTGCTAAGCTCGTTTTTCTCTGAGAAGTTCTTCAATTTCTTTTGAGGTCCTCCTTTGGCTTTGTGGTTGAGTTGCTTTATTGACAGGAGTTGCATATTCAGTCGCTGAGATTAGTATATTACTAAAGCTATCAATGCCCGCTTGTAAAAATTTATCGGTGATGATATTGCAATGCAGACCTGAAAACGGAAATCCGACACTTCTTTTTTGTGCTCACGTTATTATCCTTTCAATGTTTAAACAACAGTTTAACTTTATTCGTCTGTGTAAACAGTTTATTCGTGTTTTCTAACAGAAAATTTTGTAGTGAAATGTGTTTGTGAAAATTATTTATTTTTATCTTTAAACCAGAACAAAGTTTTATGTATAAAATAACTTCGTGTTATTAAACACTAATTCTGAAATGCTCTATAAAAGTTAGAAAATTCGTTCATTAAATTGTAAAAACTATGTTAAAATAATTTATGGCGTCATTTGCTTTTGTTTGTTTCATTTCGGTGTATTCTCTCTCCTATTCGTTGTTTTTTAAGCATAGAGAGGATTTTCGTAAAATTTTGTATTTTTCTCTCAAACATTATGAGTTTTTTTTATATCTACCTTGTGCATACAAGGTCTCATAGTCGCTTACTGTGTAATGTAGATGTCATTAGTGTCTTAGCGGCTATGTTCGAACAAATGTAATTCAGAATTGTATATAGGTGTTGGAGGCCTCGCAGCTACATTGTATATAAGAAATAATTTCGGTTACGTCATGTGTCCATTCACCACTGGGTGGCTGAGTCAACGTCATCTCCACTTTTTAACGAGTGTTTGAGCTCTAAATTACTACTAATGTATTGTCGGTACTTCAGTACTTCAGTTTGTTTGTTTTGAAGTTAGTCTGCATGATTTCAATATGTATACATTTTTGGGCTTACACAAAAATATTTGTACTTTTATTTATAATTCTTTAACAGACAGATTTTTACAGTATTTCGAAAAGATTTTTAAAGCTTTATTTTGATTTGATAGTTTTTTGGTCAATTTGGAAGATTTTTTAGATGAGATTGGTGGCTTACAATTTTTTTTTTAGTGGCAACCCTGGTTCAAGGTACCAAAAGGCCAAAATTTTATTATCTGGTTTTTTCCGGAAACTAAAGACTGTTCCGAATATTTTATTTTAAGTAATCTCTTATTAGATCATGAAATAGATAAAATATGAAATTTCAAGCATCTAGCTCAACTGGAATAGGTATTGGCCGAAATTGGGTTAAAAGCGCGAGTATCGGAGAAACGATAAAATTTCCCGATTCTCCGGGCGAAAACTCTGTGTGTCTTATGCTTAAACGACTAAAGAAAATGAGGCAACAAGAGACAAATTTCAGTTTCAAAATCTTAAAACAATCTTCTGTGAAATGTAGACAAATATTTACTTTCCTCAATGGCTGAAAAAATATTTGCTCAAAAGTCCAAAAATCTTAACAAGCTATTGATTATACGTATACACGTAAATGTATAAATCTTTCGATAAATTCGTTTTTTGTTGTCAACATTTGCTGTTTTCGGGCTACTTTTTTTGGTTAACTTTTAATGTGTTGTGTATTTTATTTGTTTTATTACTCAATGAAATAAAATTGCTTAGCAAATAGTTTGGTTGTCACCAATTAACAGCAAATTGGCTAAAGTCTGAAGCTTCTTTTTTGTTTAATGATGTCAGTTTGGAAAATTTAGTCAAAGCTATATTTGCATTGCTTTTTTATATTTCGATTTTTATTTTTCCAGTGTTTCAAATGTTTTGTTGTCAAATGGCTTGTTACGAGTATCGCGTGGTATCATGGTATATTTCTTTCCGTTGCTTCTCTTGCTCTTTGCGGAAGCCCCAAATTGAATCACTCTTAATTTGTATAACAACGAATATTATAGCTCTGCAACTGTCAGATACACTGTCAACGACTCTCAAATTCACACAAAAAAAAAACAAAATTAATTTACTCTCAAGTGCAGCTGCGTCAGTGAAAATATCATTTTGGCTGAAGTGTGCAAACACTGCAATTTTCTTTTTGTATCCTGTCACAAATAAAGTTAATCGAATTTAATTACAAATTATTTTTCTTATGTTAAATTAACTTTTTAAATTTTTATCTTAATTGTTCTAACAAAATAAGCACAATCACATTAATAAAGAACGATATTTTTATGCAGGACTCGCGACAAAGCCTTCACATAGGACACAATTAAATGTTTGTCCACCCGAACGACCCTCCCTGCAACTCAACCATAAAATCGACAACCTCACCCTGTGTTCTTGGCAGCCCAGCAGCAAAGTTTTACTTTTTCGTCTCTGTTTCGTTTGTTGTTGCTGTTGGTTGCTGCTTCTGCTGCTACTTCAAAAGGACAAAAAAAGTGAAAGAAAACAAATAAATAAATAAATTGTATTTGTTAAACATGGCGTGAAATTGTATTTTACTTTGCAAAACTTATTTCTTTACAGTTCTTGTTCAACTTGTTTTTCCTACAAAAGCGGAAGCGGAAGCTGTCGCCATTCATGTAGTTTGATGTTTGGTTGTGTGAGAGCGTGGTATAAAATTACTTTTCTTCTTCTGTTTCAACATTTGAAATTCTTTTTAAGTTTTTCCTCTTTACTTCCAAGGATATCCATCCAATTTCGTCCTTCGTCTACTCTGTGTTTGTTGCAGTTTTAGCTGTATTTGTTGTGGTTGTTGTGAGTTTGCTTCAGTTGCCTGGTCTCCTTCTATATTTTGTCTTGAATGTTGGCCTGGTATTTGATATAAGTCTGTCCTGCTTTCTTCCGGTCGTTCGTACACGTACTTCACAATTTTACACTGTCAAATGCAGATCTTTTTTCTTAAAGACTAGCTTTATGAATAACGCAAATACGAGTACCTACGTTGGGAGAGTAGAAGATGAAGAATAAGAAATAGCTATTGTTAAGAAGCAAACCGGCATAAAAAGTTCTTGTAGAGGATGGCGAATAGTATATTCAATCCGATAGTATATTAAAAATTAGATAAGACAATGTTTATCCAGTTTTTACAGTTGGTAACAGTCACAGAAGAAAAAATGGTGGGGAGAGCCAAAATACTGACTTACTGACAATGCTAATGATTTTATCGGAACGCTTAACAACGTCACTGCGACAAAAAAGTGCTCTAAGCTAAAACTGTAAGGATGTTTCTGAAGACAATCTCGACAAAAGTTATTTAAATATCAGTATTATGAAGCTGAAAATTTCGAGGAAAAAGCTTTTTTAAAACTTGCATGTCTTTAGGCAAAAAGGATATATTTGAAGACATGAGTGGAAGAAGCTGATATGTCGCATTTTCAGATTTTCGCTATTCTATGCATAGATGAAGATGTTATGTACATTCAAACAATTTTAAACCTTAAAACAACCATGTTTGTGCCTATTTTAGAAACTGACTTCTTCACAAAGTTTGACTTATACCCCTTTACCACACGGCAATTTTTCTTGCCAGCAAGTCGAAAATACAAAGGAAAGAAGAGCACAGCATCAAAGAAAGAACAGCACAGAAGAAAAACTTGCCAGTACAGACTTGCTTGTACCGCAGAATTGCCGGCAATAAAACTTTCCGTGTGGAAAAGGGGTAATAGTATAGATTTCAGTACAAATGCGAAACTTTTTCGAAATTAGAATTTTGCGACACATCACCTTCATCAATTCATGTCTTCATTTATTAAGCAGAATAACAAAATGTTATGTTTTTATCGCTTTACAAGAAATATAAATTTTTCCGTAATAACTAAATTTCAGTACCAAAAAAAGTCATATTAAAAAATAAAAAATTAGAGTATAGCATGTATACAGAACAGAAGTGAAACCTGTTAAAAATAAGAGCAAGAGAGATTTTTATGAAAGAGACAAAGAGAGAAGAACATCTCAAATGAAGTAAAGAGTGTTTTGTATAGAGTGATACAACTTTGAGTTAATATCACTGCTTTATTTGATCACATGTTTAACAGTTGGTAGTTGCCTTTTATTAAATTTGCTTTGACATTTTATTGTAGATCGACTTACACTAGAGCAACGCGTGCTAATTGTAGAAATTTTTAATCAAAATAATGGTTCTGTCCGTCAAACTTATCGTGCACTTCAGCCTTTTTATGCTGATTCGAAGAACAATAGATCGTTTTCGGACATAAAACGCCGAACAGTGCGCACTGAAGAATCTGTAGCCGCTGTACAGGAAAGCATTGAAGATGATCCTAATCAATCAATTCGTCGCCGTTCTCAACAACTGGTTTTGTGTCCTTCTACTTTATGGAAGATTTTACGAAAAGATCTTGGCTTTAAACCAGTGTCGGGCAGCTTTGCACACTTGAGATTGTGTTTGTGCAGTAAAATATGTATTTATCTCACCTACAGAACGATCAAAGCTTCAGTTGTTCAAGCGAATGTTAAACAGATAAGATCTGCGCTTGCGTGTTCCTTGAATATATTATATCTGTGTCGATAAGCAAAAATAGCTTAAGTCGATTTAAGACAGAACTGAGTTATTGATATAGTTGTGTTTCACGTATATATCATTATGAATACACAAAATCTTGAATTTCTAGCATTACCTTAGCCAAAGATATGAGGCAAAAACAAAAGAACCTTTCATATAACTTATATAACTTAAGCTGTTATTGCGCATTGACACAGATATAACGAAAGATTACACTGTATAAAATTGTATGCATGCAAAATTTTTGGATGGAAAAATAAAAAATTTTTTTATTTTTAAAAAATAATGGCATGGCGTGGCAACAAAGAGGTAAAATTAAAAAAATTATGCATAACAAGGCATTACGATAATTTGCATGGCCAATATAAGGTAGTTGTGGGGCATGGAGAAATTAATTAATTATTTAAAAGCGGCATGTCTACATATATTTCATATAGTGATCTGTTCCAAATGCGTATAATAAAAGCATCTTACGCCGTCAGTTTAGCCTTGGCAAAACACAATAAGCAGCATAAGCACACAAAAATACATATTTGTTTTTTACTATTAGTAGGCCTCTTTACATTTCCGTCTGCTTATCTGTATTTCACATTATCGGTCTGTCGGTCTGTTTCCTTTTGACAATCCGTCCACTACTTATTAATTTAATTTCGCAATACAAATCCGAGCAAAAAAACATTCCATAAAGCCGAGAAAGATTTCTGCAAAAAGCGCTTTAGCACTACTTTGTTTTCAGTGTGAGCTTTAAAGTTCTCATTAATACATTCTCAAGATGAGAAAGTATAGGTGTGCATAGCTGCCCGACACTGCTTTAAACCTTTCAAGATTCAACTTGTGCAGGAATTAAAGCCAAACGACCATCGTATGCGCCGCCAATTCGGCGAATGGGCTAAAGCACAAATTGATATTGATTTTGAATTTCCATGTAAAATTTTATTATCCGATGAAGCCCATTTTTGGTTGAATGGGTACGTAAATAAACAGAATTGTCTTTTTTGGAGTAAGAAGAATCCACAAGCTTTTGTCGAAACACCATGACATCAACAGAAATTTACTGTTTGGTGTGCTTTATGGGCTGGCGGAGTCATTGGCCCATATGTCTTCAAAAACGATGATGGTCAAAATGTTACTGTCAATGGTGAACGGTATAGGAACATGATTCGAAGTTTTTTCGTTCCTCAATTAGCTGGCATTAATCTTGCTGATATGTGGTTCCAACAGGACGGAGCCATATGCCACACAGCGGGCGCTACAATTGATTTACTCAAGGAAACTTTTGACGAAAAAATAATTTCATGAAATGGCCCAATTAATTGGCCCCCAAGATCGTGTGATTTGACCCCATTGGATTATTTTCTTTGGGGTTATGTAAAGTCACTTGTCTACGTCGATAAGCCACAAACAATTGAACACCTGGAAATCAACATTCGAAGAGTTATCGGCGAGATACGGCCGCAAATGCTGCGAAAAGTTTGTGAAAATTGGTGTACCAGATTGCGCCTTGTATGCGCCAGCCATGGCAGCCACGTGGCCGAATTCATATTTAAACATTAATGTCATAAAATTTTCTATCTACAATAATAAAGAGCGTTTCATTGAATTTTTAATATACTACTATGTTTTATAAACATTTAAACTTGTATTACTCTATAAAAAACATCCTTTACAATACAAAATTTGCATAAATATTATATTTATTTAATACTAGTACGCCACTGTTGTCCATTTTTTTTTTATAAATCTATTTAACCGTAGTCCTACGTTCAGAAAAATATAATAATTCCACTTTGAGGTATATTTAAGGTATATTGAGGTATATTGAGGTATATATAGATAAGGAATTGAAGAAAAATTATTATAATTGCGATACTACAAGGAAAGTGATTTTTGTTCACACTTAGCATACAATTAAAATCATGTAAGATTGGATCCCAAAACTAAACGGTTTTGGAAATATATAATAATTAAAAAAAAAAAATTTAGTTTTCTACACCAACGTAGGATTACGGTTAAGACAGTACATGTAAAACAAATAAAAAATATCTTTATACACAAAAACGTGACGAAACTCGAACTATTTTTTGTAACAATACGAGAATAAATTTTTCGTGTCTCGTCAAAAAGAGAATTTTCACGTGAAAACGTGACGGCACATGCAACCAGCTCTATGGGATGAGGGACAAAAATAGATGGAATCATCTGTACCTAGGATTAAATTAATCATGTGTCGATATTAATATTATAAAAGCGCAAAATATTCAGGTGTGTAGAAAGTGTAAGGAACAAAATTAATTAACTTTTTATTAACTTAATTTAAATAATTAACGTATAAAAATATCCTCAACATCGGCCACCTCCTTCGCCCACCTCCCATAGATTAGTTTGATTAAGTTAGGTGCAGATGGCGACAGGTCTTAAGACCAGCCCACTTAGACCATATTATTGGTCCGTTGTGATACCACAGATTGGAAGAAGGTAGTAAATCTTTTTGTGTAGAATGTTCTTTAATGTGCCGGAAGCTGTAGAAACATGTGATATTAAATGTGAAGCAAGTGTTATGCCTTGACCTCAGTCAAATCAAGTTACTAAGCGTTCCTCTCCACAAACTTTTCTTACCACCATCAACTAAAACTTTTCATCGTGAGCTGATGTGTTTTAAAGTTCCTTTGATTGTAAATAAGGAAAGAAAGGTTATAGCGTAGGGCCAACATGGCCCGGTCAGGATTTGAACCTGGGACCCCTGAGCGATAGTCAAGTGCGCTACCACTAGACTGTCGAGGCCGCCTGCCCTTCTCCCAAACAAAACGTTCAACTCTATCTATCGCGACCTACCGGACTCTTAGAAGACTTGACTCATAGACTGAACTATGACTTGACCTCGCTGAATAATTGGGCTAATAAAAACTTGCTTCTTATTAACCGCTTAAAATCTAAAGTACTTCCTATTGCTAGGAGTAACTCATGCTTCATTGATATCCCTCCCCTGTTTATTGGAGCTCAGCAACTTGAATTTGTGTTTAAACCAAAAAATCTAGGAGTCATAATTAACTCTAACCTTACTTGTATAGACCACATAAACAATACTATAGGGAAAATTTATGGGACTTTACGTTACCGACGCACTTCTTCAAACTTCACACCTCTTGAAACTCGTCGCAGACTAGTGGTACAATTAATAATGCCCCATATTACATTTGGCTTGACTCAAACTCACAGCATACACTTCTTCTGGCATTTAATAACGCGGCTAGGTATGTATATGGAGTCAACCGATATGATCACATTTCTTTAAGAAGTAAAGACATTCTTGGCTGTGGTTTGAGTATTCGAAACACTTCATTTTTACACAAAATTATCCACACCCATAGCACAGAATATCTTTTTTTAAAACTCCAATTTTTTCAGTCTGAGCGGTCAACTAACCTATTTGTTCCTAGACATAACTACCTAAATAGTAGCAGATTCTTCTTCATCAGCACCATTCGAACTTGGAATGCACTACCTACCTCTCTTAAACAAATAATCTCTCGAACCACCTTTAAACATGCCATTTTTTATTATTACAAAACTTTAAATCAATAAACCCATAATTCTATTCTATGCTATTTTTCTAATCTCAACTATGCTTTAATCTTAGCTATCTCCCTCTTTATAATTTACTTATTTTTAATTGCCGTTTGTATTACTTGAAAGTCAATAAGACCCTTAATTGTAATCAAATATTTGTTTAATTTTTAACGTTTCATATTGTATTTTTATATTTTTTGCATTTCCTTTAAAGTTTTATTGTTAATTTAAATATTTTTAATGTAATGTTAGTTTTAAGTTACTCTTTATAAACTCAATGTTCATGTTTAATGTAGTACTATAAAAGACTTAGTCTTAATGTACACCATAATAAATAATAAAAATATTAATAATAATAATAATAAAAACGGAGAATAAAAGTGCAATATATCAAGCTGTAGAAAGTATAAGAAAGAAAATTAACTTGGTTATTTTAAACTGGTTTCACCTAATTATCATATACTCAGTAGAGGAAGTAATCATTTGTGAACTATTTATATAATGATTACTTGATAATGGGACGTAGTTTCCTGCTGGATTACAGCACACACAAATAAAGCATTATTTTAACATGGGCTTTTCATAGGCTGTAATGTGTGGTGCTTACATCCAGCATTACTTATAAGTCAAGGTGAACTAATTACATCCAGTATTACCAATAAGTCCGAGTATTACTATTTACCACCTCCATTACCCATAAGTCAAAGGTCAATTACTTACCTCCAGTATTACCTTTAACTCAGACAGTAAATAATTGCCTCTCGTTACTATTTGCCCTATTACTTGTAAGTCAGAATGTAACCCATTACCTCCAGTATAACTTATTACTCAATGAGAAACTGCTTAGCTTTGTTACTACCAAAAAGATTACTCGTTGTTTTGTTTCAGTTTAAATTAATTTTTTATAAATAAACTAGCTGAACCCGGTGTGCTTCGCTGCCCCCCTCGTTATAAAATAAAATTAAAAGTATTTATATATTTACAAAAATTTATTTATTTAATTTTAATTTAATTATTGCAATGCTTCTCCCCTTTTTTTGTAGTAAACCAATTAGAATTCAGCAATGAAACGCATGTAATTTGCTTCATGCTCCCCCTTTTTATTTTTAGACCAATCAAAAAGTAGCAGTTACACAATCAGCTGTTTCGCAGTCAGTTGTGAGAGAATGAGAATGGGGTTACCCCACTCTCTATTTTAATTAACACATATTACAAAATCAGCTGTTTTGCAGACAGTTGTGGGAGAAAGAGTATGGGGCTACCCCACTATTTTAATTAATATTTATTTTAAATTTGAGGTAAAGCCGTTAATAAACGTAGTAAAAAAGGAGGTGCAGAAGTATGCATGGTCGAAAAATATTATCATGTAATAAGTATTCCTGAGTCAAAGCTGCATGCTGTGAAAATTTAAGATCGGTTAACAGGTCCAGCCTCCAATATATCGCAAACAAAGAGGCGTGCTCCGCCCACTTTTCTTTTGGTACGTATCCATGCCAATACCATATATAGCAAATACATTCGCCGTTAGTCAAAAAATGCCCAAGATATGACGATTTTAAATTTTAGGTTATATGGGCGAGGCCACGCCCCTTTGTTCACTCGCAACTTTATATAGTCAAGAATTTATTATTTCGTAAGAATATCCTATTGTGAAAATTTAATGACGATCGGTCCAGTAGTTAAGACTATATTACGATTTTTAATTTTCCTTAAAAGGGGCGTGGTCCCACCCACTTTTCTCCTGGTACGTATTCCTAACTATGGCAATACCATGTGTACCAAATATCATCGACGTAGTTAAAAAAATGCCCAAAATATGGCGATTTAAATTTTTGGGTTATTTGGGCGATGCCACGCCCCTTTGTCCAATGAAACTTCATATAGCCTATTATTCCTTCCAGAGTCATAGTAACATGCTGTGAAAGTTTCAAGAAGATCGGTCTAAGGGTTTGGCCTCCTATAAAGCACAAACAAACAAACAGGCAGACAGACATTAATTTTTATATATATAGATTGAAAGCAGATTAATTATAATTAAAGTAAAATGGGGCGAAAAAGGGGGATTTGGTAATAAAAAAATCTATGGCTACCTTACCTGTAGATAAAAAGTATATAAAACTTTAGGTCAATACATATTACAAAAAAGTATTTTGTATAGCAAACATTGTTAGTGGTATAAGTATCTGAATTAAAAAAAGGGGGCGGTGAAGTGAGCGTGGTTCAAAGCAATATGGCGACGTTAACAGTATTAAGAGCAATATACTACCAAATAAAAAATAATCCGTTGGAAGGAACAAATTTGTACAGAGAACAAAAAGTTTAAAACTGAAATTTGGCGTGAAAAGATGCGTGAAAGGGGGCATTGCGTAAGAAATGTTTATTTCTACCTCGCCTGGAGTATAATGTGTATACAATTTGAAGTAAATCTGTTAAAAACTATATGGGAGCAATTACATAATTTTAAAAAAGTGGGCGTAAAAGTGGGCGTGGTCGAAAAAAGTACCCTATTAATCATGCTAGAGTCCCAGTTAAATGCTGTGAAAATTTCAGGAAGATCGGTCCAGAGGTTTGGTCTCCTATAAGGTACAAACAAACAAATAAACAAACACACATTCCATTTTTATATATATAGATTATACCTATGTATAAGGCGCCTTACGAAAAAGAGTTGTTCGGCACAGTTGCTCATGATAATCCTTGGTTTATGATAACGTAATTATATTTTAATAGTAGTATTTTGTGTTTTGACCATTAGCAATTATAATGGTTTGCAGCTTTTTTGGCATTGATAGAGACCAAGGTTGTGTGATGTAAGGGGTAATTGACGCCCATATGTTTTTAAGTGCAACTTGCGAGTGCAAGTTTTTTCTGTTAGTATGTTTTCCATATGGGCCTACAAATATTCGACTGGGTACTTTTGGTACTTTTTTGGACATCGGTACTTTTGGTAAATGGAGAAGCATTGTTTTACAGTTATACAGCAGCTATTCTTCAACCACAAGTGCACGAAGATTTGATTGTCGACGATTTCTAGGCATTCAACAAACTGAAAGTTTCCAACCCCATTAGCTCTCATTGCACCCCAAATCATAACATCTTTAGGGATCATAATTTACTCTTCTTTCTGTCCTTAAAACATAGTTGATTCGATGCAAATATGTTAGCTTTTGACTTTTCTATAAATGTCACTGAGTTCCAAAATTTTACTGGCTCCCTGACATACTCTTTTGCATACTCCAGCCGCTTCTTTATATTATTTGCTAACAACAGTGGCTTGTTTCGGGGTGTATACTCTTTTAAGAATTTCGAATGCAAAAAATTTTGTACGGATTCTGAGTGTACTGTGTTCCTTAAAGTCTTGCGCTATTTCATCTTCGGATGTTTTGGGATTTTCGTTAATTATTCGACCTATTTTCCTTTGCGTTTGAAGAGATAACATTTTTTTTTTAATTTGCACTTCAACTTGGTCTACTTAAAAACGCATTTTTCTAGTACAAATCAGTAAAATATTTATAATAAAGTTTGCTTTGAATCCATTTTGTTTTTTCTTTCACTTAAACTGTTTGTGGCGGCGTCAGTAAATTTATTTTAAATATATTTATTTATTGAAAGACAATTAATTAACGATGAGAAAGAGTTTTTAAATTGGTGTTTGCTTGTCGCCGGTTCTTCTAATACTATTAAAATGGCGATGGCGAAATTGAAGTGCGTGCTAATTTGCAGAGTTGCATGTTACGTTGTTGGAGTTGCCATCGTGCAACGACATTCCACCCCCTGGTAAATCTTGGCAAGGATTTACAAACAAAAGAGCGGCTAGCTTCGACGCTGGACGTCTTATAATTCCATGTGAAGTTTGCAGTTCTGCACTCCTAACTTGCCCATCTTTTGCAGGAAATACTTTAAGAATTCTGCCTTTTTTCCATTGACTTCTCGGCTGACTAGGATCACAGACGATAACTAGTTGTCCTGGCTGAAGTGGCGTTACTTTTTCTTTCCACTTTGGTCGTTGAAGTAGTTGCGGCAAATATTCGACTGTCCATCTTTTCCATATTCGGTCTTTGAGATTTTGAGCAATTCTCCATTGTTTGCGTACACATAATTTTGTTTCTTCAGGATGTGGTGTTTGTGTGGAATTAAGACATCCCATCAAAAAATGATTCGGCGTCAATGGTTCCTCCTGATTTGGCTCAATCGGTAAATCGGTCAAAGGTCGACTATTTACAATGTTTTCCGCTTCGATTAAAGCACTTCTGAAAGTTTCTAATCGTGGCGCTTCAGTGTGTAGACATCGTGCTAGTAGGCGTTTGACACATTGAATAAGCCTCTCCCAGCAGCCTCCGGCATTCGGGTTAGACGGACAATTGAAAACCCAATCGATGTTATTTTTTGAAAGTTCTCTGCTAATTTCTTCAAAGTCGAAAATGCGGTTTTCGATCTTCAATTCTCGTTGTGCACCAATAAAATTGGTGCCGTTGTCGCTTCTGATACGGATTGGCACACCGCGTCGATTGACGAAATTCCTCAAGCAGAGTATGAATGCATCAGTAGAAAGATCTTCTGCGATTTCTACGTGTATTGCTCGCGTAGTCATACAAGTGAATAAAGACACCCATCGCTTTTCCCTTCTACGACCTACTGTAATAAAAAACGGTCCACAATAATCGACACCACAATAACTGAATGGACGGACGAATGGCGTGACTCGATCAATAGGCAATTGACCCATTAGTGGTACGCTCGGTTGCGCTTTTTTAATTATGCAAGTTGGACACACTTTTTTTATAGCCTGAAGTAATGATCGTGCGCTTGACACCCAATATTTTTGTCTCATTTCATTAATAATTATCTTGTCGTTTTGATGATGTGCTTTACAGTGGTAATGCCGCATGATCAGGTGCGTAACATAATGATCATGGGGTATGATAATGGGGCGCCTGGCTTCAGCAGGAAGACAGTAAGCGGCGTCTATTCTTCCATTTAACTTTAGTAATCCATCATCATCTAAAACCGGTGTCAATGAGTATATATGACTTGTTTTCGGTAGGCACTCCCTACGACGTAAAATATCGATCTCTGTAGCAAACGAATCTTTTTGAATTTGACGGCAAAGTAACTTTTCGGCAGCATAAAGTTCCCTAGCTGACAATTCCTTGAACTGAGAAGCTTCGCACTTTATCTTCTTGGCATTTGAAATAAACCTCATAATCCATCCCAGTACCCGGATAATCTTAAAAAATGTTGAGAATTTAGTAAAGTCTATAATAAACTTACCATCATCTCTAATGATTAGAACACGGTTTGGTAGTTCTTCTGCAGCACATTGTTCTGATGACATATCTTGAGGTTCTTGAGGCCAGTAGTTTTCATCTAGGCGTAAGAAATCTGGACCCGACATCCATCTCGATGGAAACTTATACGATGACGGTGGCTTAGCTCTTGTTGCATCATCCGCGACATTAAGTGCTGTTGGCAACCAACGCCATTGCTCAGGAATTGAAACAGCAAGTATTTCAGAGATTCTAAATTGGACGAATTGTTTATACTGCCTCTTTGTTGACCGAATCCAGTGAAGTGTTGTCTTTGAATCAGTCCAAAAAATAGTGTTGTTTATTTTAATATCATGACTTTCTTCAGTGTATGTTTTGAGACGGCTGGCTAACACTGCGGCTTGAAGTTCCAAACGTGGAATGGACATTCCTTTTGGCGGGGCACATCGGGTTTTGGCGACTACAAATGCAATATCTCGCCAATCCTTCTTTTTTATAACAAAATATGCGACAGCAGCATATGCGCTCGAACTAGCGTCTGCAAAAATATGCAACTGAACTTCATCGGCTGCCGTTAAGTGAGGTGAATAACAACGCTGGATACGAAATTGTGAAATCAGATGGAATTCATTCCACCAGAGATACCACTGTTCAGTAAGATTTTGAGGTAATGGATCATCCCACATCACTTGTTCTTTCCATGTGGCTTGCAGCAAAATTTTTATGTATATCATTACATGGGCCAAAAGGCCAAACGGATCAAAAATAGACATTGCTGTAGCTAACATTTCACGTTTTGTTGGTGCTCGTTTACCATCCAGGACATCTCTTGGTATTTTAAAAAATTGGAAATGAAACTCAAAGGTGTCATTTTCTGCATTCCAAAACATACCTAAAATTTTTTCAGTGCTGGCTTGTCGTTCCATGTTCAACACGTTATTGGATATCTCGTTTTGACTGTTAAGTTTGCTTTGAATCTCTTTGCTGTTTGAAATAAAACTGCGCAGCTCAAAACCAGCTCTTGCATTTATAATAACAGCTTCGCTTGTTGATTGATACGCCTCGTCTTTGCTATCAAAACTTACGACCAGATCATCTACGTACATATTTTCTGTGATTATCTTTGCACCCTTTGGCATGTTGCTTTGGAACTGAATGGCATTAATATTTTTAACATATTCAGCTGAACAAGGTGAGCAACTAGCTCCGAATATCATTGATTTCATGGCGTACACTCTTATAGGACTCGATGTGTCGCCATCTCTCCACAAAAATCTTTGTGCGTCCTGGTCCGATGCTCTGATTTGTACCTGCAGAAACATTTCTTTAATGTCGGCCGCAACTGCAATTATACCTTGACGAAATTTATGTAAAATGGTAAGTAAGGGCTTGGAATGCTCCGGTCCTTTCAATAAAGCTGAGTTGAGTGATATTTTTCCCACAGCAGCGGCTGCATCAAAGACTACTCTCAGCTTTTCCGGTTTGTTGCGATTAGTTACACCAAAATGTGGAAGATACCATACGGTTGAGTTGGATCTATTGATATGGTTTGACGGAATTAGTTCTGCATATCCACTTTTTATATATTTTTCTATTTCCTTGATATATCTTTCGGCATACACTGAATCACGGCTCATTCTTCTTTCCACATTCAATAAACGAGCTTTGGCCATTGATAGGCTCGATGGTAGCACTGTGTTGTCTTCTTTCCAGATTAAGCCGGTTTCAAAACGTTTACCAATGTACCTTGTTGTATTTGTTAAAATAGCTCTAGCTCTTATATTTTCTTCACTTTCTATAACAGAGGTGCTTCTTACGCCAAAGTTTTCTATTTCAAAGTACTCTTGCACTAATTTGTCTAATACCTTTAAAGACGTTTCTTGTACGTGAAATACGCTGGGTTTTGAAGGTGAATCGGCGTAAAATGGGCCATAAACTACCCAACCTATTTTTGTAGCTGCAGCAATCGGCTCATGACGTCCGGCCTCTACCACTTTTTCAGTTGCACCTAAAAAACAATTATCTAATCCAATTAGCAAAACTGGTTTGGCATCTGTATAGTTTTTTACTGGCAAATTAATGAGATGGCTAAAACTCTCCTTGGAAAACGATTGCACTGGTAAATTCAAATTCTTTACGGTGTGTATGTTCTTTAAATCAAAACAGACTTTGCTATCATCTAGACTACTGACAGTTATCGTTACCTTTTTGGACATTTCTGTCACCTTTTTGTCGTCATACCATTGAAGAGTTAGCGGCGTTTTTTGTCCCTTCAGCCCTAATTTGTCTGCAACGTTCTCTTCTATCAGAGATACCGACGATCCCTCATCCATCATGGCATAGGCCTCTAAGCTACCAAGTGGTCCAGTTAATATTAAAGGGAAAACTTTATAAAGGTGCGATTTATAGCTATGGCGGCAATTAAATATTCTATTTGGCTCATCAATTTCATGTAATACTTGATTATGCATGCGGGTGCACCCATTCATACCGCAGTAAGCTTTCTTGTCACAATTGTTTATGTTGTGACCCTTTTCAAGACAAGCAAAACATAGGCCATAACGCTTTACTTGCTCCCATTTTTTACTTATTTCAAATGCGTTAAAAATTTCACACTCACCCAGTGTATGATTGCCATAACATTGAATACATCTTTGTTTCGGATTGATATCTTCATTATGATAGTTATGTAAAACACGACCACTGTAAAACGCTGATGGTTGTCGATTTACATTTTGACCCCTTATGGCTGGCTGCATGTTTACATTGTTGCGTGGTGGCATAGTCGGCTGTGTGTTAGACGGGCTACGTAAACGAAAATGTGGATAAGTTGGTGTGGTTGTGTTAACACGATGCATAGAAGGCATATGAGCCACGACCCTTGCCAACTCACTTAGCCAATTTGAAAAGGTTTCCACTGTTGGAAAAGACTCAGCACCTGCTGCAGTTCGACTCCACTCATATTGCTTAGAAGGCGGCAGTTTTATGACGAGTTGTTCAAGAAGCGTAGGATTTATAAGATGATGTTCGCATTGCGCCGACTTAAAAAAGGCAACTATGTTACGCACACGGTTAGAAAAGGCGATCACATTTTCAAGGCGATTTTCATATATTATAGGAAATTGTTGAACTTTATCTATTTGGCTTTTAATGAGCAAATCTGATCTGCCGAAAATAAATTCCAATTCGGCAATAATTGTAGGTACTTCGTCAGGAAAAATTAGCATTGAAGATACGGCTTGTCTTGCTTCACCCTGCAGAGCGGTATGCAGACGCATTAAATTTTGCCTGTTGTTGTAGCGAAATTCTTCAGTGGTGTCCTTATAATTTGCAATAAAAAGTGGCCAGTCCTCGGCATTACCATTGAATGGTGGTAGTGGGTACAATTTCCCGGTAAAATCGTCAGAATTTGAAAAGGTTGCTCTATTGTTGGATGGTAGCGACGGCAATGGTTGGTGATAGAAAGGCGATGATGAGGCGGTTGTTGGTGGCGGCGGCATTGAAAAATGTGTTGTCATCTCGTTGGATATAAATTGTTCGCTATTAACAGCGCCTGTTGCTCTATTGGCCAGGCTAGTGTTATTTAAAATATTGTTGGCAGTTGAAGCTGGAGTACTGGATCCTCCGCTAGTGGCTTCAAAACTTGTGGTGGTATTTTTGGTAGCAGTGTCGGCTTCGACACGGCTTCGAAGTTGGCGCACTTGTTCTTGGCCTCGAGCCGTTTCCAATCGAAGTTGCTCAACTGTTTCCCGCAACGCTGTTACTCCAGTTAAGAACGCCGAGAGTTCTTCAGTGGTGATTGGCGCACGCGGAGGTTGCTGATCGTTAATTTCGCCAGCTGCATCTTGATCCCCAGTGGACATGCTTTGATTTCTTTTTCTTCCACTTCTTGTTAGCATGTAATGTTAATAGCTTCAATTTTTCGAAATGATGATGCAATTTATATTGCAAGAATTCTGGAATATTCTATAAGAAAATGGCTACGTGACTGGCAACTGCGTTGATATATTTCCCCTCTTTTTTAAGGCTGAAATATATTCAAAATGGCGGAAGCAAACTTTGTGCACTTGACAATTGTTTAATTGTTGACTTATTTCGCTACAGCAGACAACGACAAAGCAAACAATTTAAAAAACAATGTGGCGGCGTCAGTAAATAATAAGATATATTGTTGTGAATTTATTTTAAATATATTTATTTATTGAAAGACAATTAATTAACGATGAGAAAGAGTTTTTAAATTGGTGTTTGCTTGTCGCCGGTTCTTCTAATACTATTAAAATGGCGATGGCGAAATTGAAGTGCGTGCTAATTTGCAGAGTTGCATGTTACGTTGTTGGAGTTGCCATCGTGCAACGACACTGTTATTAAATTATTTTAAATTACATTGCATTTAAAATATTAAGAGGAAACTGCATGCAACGTCGACGAATGAAAAAAAATTGATTTGGCCGGCCAGTTATTGTTTCATGTAGCTAATAAATAAAATAAATTTTTCTATTCATTGGATTTATTAAGAAAAAAATATAAAATTAAATTCGAAATGTGATTTAATAAAAACGGAAGTAAAGTATTATGCTTCAGCAAAGCGGTTTAAAATTCCAATATTCGCTAATCTTTTTTCTCTTGCATAAAATTTCTGTGCACACTTAAAAGGCATAAAAACGCTGTTGTAAGGATGATTCTAATGAGTCGAGATATGGTATGAGCAGCAATACCTTCCAATATTCGAAAGGTCATGACGCTGGATTATTCGTAAGCTGATTTTAATTTTTGCGCGAAGAAGTATATTAAATAAACAGGACGATTGGAGGATTGATATTTTCTAAAGGCTTTATAACGAGAGATCCTAAAACGGCTTGAACATTTTAAGGTGGAAAGAGGACACAGTACAAGAAAAGTGCACCTTTTAATTTTTTTAATGTATAATAACAACGACGCATAGGTTTGTAGCCAATTGTGATAAAATTTAAGTTTATGTTCAATCACGTCCTCCTTGCAAGCAAGTCATTTGCGCACAAACTATCACTATTACATGTACTGGATGTAGATAGATCCTTTTGTAATTAAAAGTCTAGAAACAGGTGCCACCAATTCATCTTCCATTCTGCTCTCCTCAACGCCGTAGATAGGTGTTTCATAAGGGGGGGCTTTAGGTTTGGTTAAAGTGGCTGTCACTTTTCAGAGACACACTTAAGCCAATGAGGACCATTGTGATACCATGGGGTTAATTTCTATTCAAACTAATGTGAGCTGTTTACAAAGCTGTGGATTCTGATGGGTGATGGCTCACGAAAAAGTTGTTCGGGGCAGTTCCTCAAAATAGTCCTTGGCTTACATTATGATGATTCCCCAAATATTTCGACTTTATCGATAGCCATAGAAGTTCTATAAGTTTATAAATATAAGTTATTTAAATTTTTAGAGTTTTTGTATAGAAACAAAATAAAATATTTCAAAAACTTTTTGATGCAGATAGGAAGATATTTAGCCAATATATTTACACAAAAATCGATTTTTAGAGGTTATTTCAAACCATTCCAGCTCACGGATGGCTATCTGTAGAGTCGAAATATTTAGGGAATCATCATAACATGAGCCAAGGTTTTTTTTTAAAGAAAAGACTTTATCAACTTCTTTCTTTTCTATGAAGCATTAGGCGCCTTAATAATGCTTAATAAAAAGTATAAAAAATATTCCAAAGTGTACATAGTTGTAGATACTTACATAGTTAGTTCATTAATTTTTTTAGAAAGCGAAGCCAATTTATTGATGACAGTTTCCTCGTCCACAGAAATATCCTTTTGAATATTTAATAGCGCTAAACCATAACATCATTCTATTAGATCTTTATCGAGTTTTTACAACAGTAAACTATATATAGTCACAGCTGATATAAATTAATTTTTTTTATGTATTAAATACATTGCAACGAAATATTCTGGACTCGTAACTGCATACATTAATTGGTGTGCTTGAGGCGAAGTGTCATCGCTAAAATTTGAGGAGAACATGGTTTTAAAACCACTTTGCGATACTCACACACAGCTTACAAAATCGTAAAACTGACAAATGTTCAAATTAAATTCACTTTTTCTTTCATTTAATAACACGTATTGACGTCAAAAAAACACACAAAGATGCCGAAAACGTAACCTTATTTTTTGGTCGTAGAATTTAGTGGCATACTCAGTTTTTCCCAGTCAGATCAAAATCTCGAGATATATGCGATTGAAATTATTATTAGTCACTTTTATACCCATTTTTAGTTATACTTTCCTTATTTTTGAAGAACAAAAATTTTTACCACCTCCGGTTTTGCCTAAACTTTCAGAATTTAATCTATTTATAAAAATACTAATTTGAGTAAAAAAATTTTAAGACTTTTTTAAAGATTTTAAATAAGATGGTGATAAAAAAGATGGTCAAATAACAAAAATCTGAATATCTCGAGAATCTGTCTCGGCGTATTGCTTATCATCGCATCGTCAGCATGTACGTTAGCAACAATACATAGGCACCAAAAAAATTCCCCCCCCCCAAGATTCATGCCTGCCTCCTCTGTCTTATTGATCTGTCTACAGGCCTGTATTAAAGAGAAATAATATGTGTACACAATTTTGACAGTCGATGGAGATAGTGACTACGAATAGTTTCTTGTTTTTATAGTGATATTTTAAAGGCGCTTCTTGAAAAAGCTTCTTATCGACATTTTTAATAAACCATTTTTAAGCTTGGAGTTTCTAGTTTAAAGACGATAAAATTTTGACATTTCTGGTTCTTTAATGCAAAATTTAAAAAAAAACAAAATAAGAATTGTATTCTTCAATTATCAATAATTGATGTTTAAGAAGCAATACGCATGCTCCCAGTTCAAAGTTTGACGATTCAGACCGAAAAAACGGCTAAGCCGATCCGGACTAAAACTAGTCAGGCCATTTAGGGTGTGGAAAAAGCTAAAAAAACCTATAACCATTAAGACTTTTGGGCAATAATTGCATAATTAGGGTTGGTTTCTTAAAACACCAGAAAAAATTACTTTTTTGCACTTTTTCCAAACTGAAATCAAGGATTTAAAAATGAAAAATAAAAAAACAATGAATAGCTTTTGTAGGAAATTTACTTCGATCTTAAAAACCGTACTTTAATTTTATGTGCGATCATTAGTTGCTGATATATCGATAATCAAAAGCAAAGTTATCCTTTTCCATTCAAAGTCGGATATTTCAGCAAAAAATTGACTTAGAAAAATACAAAATAAACCAAATTTAAGCTAAATTAAGAAGCTAACTATATTTGTTCTGTGCTTTCTCTTATAATTGTGCCATAATCGTAGCTAATGAAATTATTTGGTCAAATGACCGTCAAACTAGAAACTTCAAGCTTTAAAATAATTCTTGTTTAAATCCCGTAACAATAATTTTTTAAAAAGTTACAGCTTTTCAAAATGAACTAAAAAAAATTACAAATTTTTTTGCTTCCTTAATTTTTTTGCTGAGTTTATTAAAATTTGTTTAGATTTTTTCTTTATTTGAAGTACTGTGTGGCTCTTTGAAAGGTATTGAAAATCTTAATGTGGCTCTTATTGGTCTCACTCATGCCCACCCCTGTTATATACATTCATCTCGCGTAGTGCTTCGCACTTGCCAGCAGGGGGTATACTACCCTCCCTACTTTTTTAGAGTCGGCGTAATTGTAATTTTTTAGCAACATTTTTTAAAATATTGATATTTATAAACATTAATTATGAACGCATCAAAGCCAGTCGTACCTTTTATTGCCATTTTCATAACAAAAACCAATTTTAGTAGGCTATTTCATTTTAATTCATACCCAAAACTATCTTTAGTCGGCTAATTCACTTATAGTCGTACCTTAAACAAACTTCACTCGGCTAACTCACTTTCAGTCGTACCTTAAACGAACTTCAGTCGGCCAACTAATTCTAAGTCGTATTTTAAACAAACTTCATTAGGACAACTCACGTTGAGTCGTACCTTAAACAAACTTCAGTCGGCCAACTTATTTTAAGTCGTATCAGCGTTGAATTGTTGTAAACGAATCCAGTGTTCCTTTGTGACAAAATGCAGAAAAAGTTCAGATAAGCAGTATAAATTTTGTTAAAAAAGTACGGAAATAGTATTGCATAGTAATGTAAAAGAATGTTGGACCATTTTTTAAATAATCAAAAAAATATTAATGATTTTTATTTAAGATTTAAAAGATACAATAAGATTACTATTTTTTATCTGAGCAAAAACTTGAAAATCATAAAATAATGATGAATGCTTAAGTTTTTGGTTATAGATATAGTAATGATAACAGTCCCTGATACAAATACCTTGTCAAAAAATTGAAAAAATAAGTGGAATAAAACAAGCCCAAACGAACAAAGATTTACTCAGTCGCAACACATATTCCCCTTTTTAAAACCTTATTAATACATTTTTGTAGAACTATCTGAGATTGAAATTTTTATTCAGAAATACCCAAGATTTGTAATAAAAAATTTAATGATCGAAATGATCTCGAGATGATTGCAAAAAGACCACCATTTTTAAATCTGCATTAAAAAATCATTTATTATAAAAGCATCGCTTTAAATCATTGTAGATGTTCTTAACGAAATTTCCCAAAGCTCTAAGAAAATTGACAAGTGGACTCGAAATACTGCATATTCGCTATCAAACCAACTCATTTCTGTGGACTTTATTATAAGTCTTGTTTTTATGAAAAATGTGCAAGTATATATGAAATTCCTGACTGAATCTCTGTAAATCGTTGAACTGAATATTTTAGATGCTATGAAATTTATTTCTTGTACCCTTAAATCATTAGAAAAAATAAATTCCGACTCTGAAGGTACGAATAGCCTAATTAGTAGTGCTTTTGCATTGTTGAAATCTTTTAATGTTGATGCTGGAAAGGAATTCTCAATTCGCCATAGCCGTGGTCTTGCGTTGAAACGTTTGGATGATAACAATGCCAACGTGGATTATTTTTCGATGAACTGTTTTTATAGAAGAGAATTTAAACTTGTATTGGATAAGATAACCTCGCTGATGCGAGATAATTTAAGCAGTTGCTTAGAAACAATAAAACCTCTGTATGGACTCTTTAATCCAATTCTATCTTCTACTAACTTAACCCAAAAGTGAATTGTTGAATCAATAAAATTGTTACCAAAAAATTGTTTGTTGGATTCACTTCAACTGAAAGCGGAATTTGAAGTATTCTATGATCTATGCGGAGGCGTAGAAACTCTATCGGGTACAGCTAATGTTTCAGAATGCAATAAAAAAACTCTTCCTGCAGTTAACAAAATATCGCGTTTGCTGTGCACAGTGCCTGTTACTGTTTCAGGAAATAAGAAAATGTTCAGCAAATCAAAATAAGTTAAAAATTATTTAAGAATCACGTAAAGTGACTCACGTCTTAATAACTCATTAATACTTTCATCGTAAAAGGACATAGTTGATCTCATTAACTTAGATACTACTGCGCAGCAATGGGCTACCTTAAAATAAAAAGAAGAATTAATATTTAAATGTTATACTTAAAAATTAAGTTTGTATTTTTATTCAAAACACTATTTTCTTAATTAATTTAAAAGAAAAAATCTTAAAGAAATGGAAAACCCTGTATATTTTTTAACTCATATAAACTATGAATTTTAAAACAAAAACGAAAATAAATTTTTAAATGCTGAATAGATAATGTTGAAATACTTTTATTTTCTTTGATAGAGGGAACGATATGAAAACTGCCTTTAAGCGATCTTCTTCACTTGAAAAAGTTTGAAAAGTGTTACTATAAGTGTTTCCATAAAAATATCAGGATTTCTTAAAACGGTACGAAAGACTAACGAAAAAGGCCATTTGAGCTGAAACTATTTTGCAGTATATTTATTATTGTAAAATCTCTAAGATTACCTACGATCACACTTAACTCATGTCTGATTCAAAAGATAATTAGTTTTATTCTTCCGCTAAACGAATATGCATGTGTATACGCTTGAACAACGCTGAAAATATTGCGACCTTACTGTGAAAATCATGATGCCGATTTTGCCAAAAAAATCATCTTTTCAGATGAAGCTCATTTTGATCTTGGCGGGTATGTAAACAAGCAAAATTGTCGCATTTGGGGCACAGAAAACCCGCACGCATACATTGAAAGCCGCTGCACCCAAAACGAGTCACTGTTTGGTGCGGATTTTGGTCCAGAGGCATAATTGAGCCATTTTTCTTCGAAAATGAGCAAGGAGTGGCCGTTACAGTCAATGGCGATCGTTATCGGGCCATGTTGAACGAATTTTTGTTCACAAAAATCGAATATGAGGATATTGGCAACATTTGAATAGTTTATTTAAGAAACAGTACAAGTCCAAAAATGTAAATTTTTCAGGAGACACAAAAAACTGTTTATCTGGTCACATGGTCATTTAAAGAATTTGAAAAAAATTATGTAGGCACGTTCTGGTATCCCCAAGATGATGCAATGACTAAATTTTTCCAATTTCAACTGCCACTCGTGTAATTGCAAAATATATGCGCTGGACTTATACTGTTTCAAAAAAAAATCAAAAATTAACTCATTTTATTTAAGAAACCATACAAGTCCAGGACTTGTATTGTTTCAAAAAAAACAAATACACGTAAAATCAAAACAAACTGAAATCGGATTATCGTAAGATTAATCGCTCGATTTGTGCTCGTATTAGGAGTGCCCTGAAAATTTCCTAGAGGGATTGTACAAACTGAAAAGCTATATCAGCTGGTATAGATTTTTCTAGAAACTTAAAATGTAAACAAACTACAATGTAGTAGATTGTAAATTTGCGAAACGAAGATAACATAAAAAAAAGTTTTTGCTGCCACGCTGTATTACTGCATTGAATAATAATTTAATATTATGGATGAATTTGAAGGAGCCCCTAAAAGAAATAAAAGAGGAGTGGTGAATGTTCACAATTACAAATCAAATGTAATAAAAAGATGCAGAGTTGAAGGGAAAAGTTACACTACCTACAGTGGCAAGGAGCGGTCTCAAAGGAAGACTGGAAATTCTTGCAGGTAATCAGGATAACCCTTCTTTTGATAATTACTTATTTGAGTATCGTTACTGTTTATATTGGAGATGTATTAAGAAGTGCTTTTCGAAGATAGATGAAGAACAAAGAAATGAAATCTTAAAGTCGTTGCTCTCATTGAAAAACAAAAATGAGCAAGATTTGTATATTCAGTCCCACATTAAGGCATTTGATGTTCAGAGAAGGAGACCAAGAAAATTAGATGTGAATAGAAAGAAGGAAATACAAGTAAGGCGAAAAGCCTTTAAATTTTTTATTAGCGTTAACACTGAAAAAATTGAAGTTTGCAAAGCTGCTTTTATGAGTATGTTTGACGTAACTAATGTTCAAATTCAACGTCTTCAAAACCTAATTGTAATGGGTAAATTACCTCAAGATATGCGAGGTCAACAACCAAATCAGAAAACAGTTCCGGTAGATCTTGTTTGTAAAGTGGTCGACCACATTAATTCTTTTCCTAGGAATTCATCTCATTATGGTCCCACTGACATTGAATACTTCAGCTCGAAGCTCAATATTACTATAATGCACCGAATGTTTTTATTGAAATATCCGAACCTGAAGGTCAATTATTCATTTTATTATAAAATATTCAAAACTAGGTTTAATCTCAAATTTGGGAGGTTGCAAGTGGACGCTTGCTGTGAATGCGAAAGGTTGGGTACACGATTGAAGAACTATTGCTTAAATCCCGAAGTGAAAAGACTTGCTGCCACAGAAATGTTGATTCATAAACGCAGGGCAAACAAATTTTATAAATCACTTAAAGCAACTTCAGAGCTCTGTAGGCAGAGTGGTGGCACATCGGTTTGTCTCACTATGGATTACATGCAAAACATTTCGCTTCCGACAATTCCAGTGCAATACATGTTCTATTATCGTCAGTTATCCGTTTTTCCGTTCGGGATTCATAACACAAACGATGAAAAAAGTACTATGTACCTGTACCATGAGGGAATAGCTAAGAAGGGTCCAAATGAGGTATGCTCATTCCTTGGACAGTACATAAAAAATATGTCCTCGGAGGTAACTGAGTTATATCTGTATTCAGATAATTGCGCGGGACAAAATAAGAATCACACTTTGCTTCGATTCCTACTTTCTTTAACAGACACTAAGCAGTTCAATAAGATTGTGTACCGTCTACCAATAAGGGGACACTCATTTCTCCCAAATGATAGAGATTTCGGGCTAATTAAACGATGCCTTAGACGTACTGATAGATATTATGATATTGACGATGTGGCCAAAATGATTTTGGAGTCAAGCAATAAAAGCAAATTTTCCGTGAATTTTGTAAAAACTGGGGATGTCCTCGACTTCAAAAATTGGTGGCCGCTTTACTACAAAAAAACAGCAGAGTCTGAAGAGAGCAAAATCCTCAATCATAACAAAAAACTCTGCAACAAAAGGTTAATGAAGTCGAAAAAATGCAGCACAAGCCAGTCCTACAGAAAGCTTGATCATGAAATGTTTAAAATTTCTACTTACCATGAATTTCAATTTGACTCAGAAAATCCAGGAGTGGTGACAGCTTGCGAGTTTATTGATGGATTCACAAGCCGACGGTATACATTCGGCCATGCGAAACGTTCAAAAGTTAACCCACCGACAAACAAAGCGTACAACAGTCGCATACCTATTCTTGCCTCAAAAATGGATGATTTAAAAAAAACATTGCAATACATTCCAGACAGTAATAAAGAATTTTTGAGTAAAATAATTACTAAGTGGCCAACAAGATTGGATACCCAACAAGATACAGATAATCTTTAAATTTAAACTTAATAATTTAACTTATAATTTACATTTTTGGACTTGTACTGTTTCTTAAATAAAGTACCCATTTATAATTTTTTTTTTTTTTTGAAACGATACAAGTCCTGGACTTATATTGTTTCTTAAATAAACCAAATATTGAAGGCTCTCTAATGTCACTAAAAACTGTTATTAAATAAAATTTTGTATTGTTTTATAAAGAACACTTGTGGGTCTTGGACCAAAGATGGCGAAACTTCAAAAAACCGAAAATCGAAAAATATGGACTTGTACTGTTTCTTAAATAAACTATTCATTTGGTTTCAACAGGACGGCGCTACATGCCACACAGCCGAAGCTACACTGGATGCTTTGCGCCCTGTTTTTGAAGATCGCATTATCAGCCGCAGAGCTGATGTCGTTTGGCCACCTCGGAGCTGCGATTTGACACCGTTGGACTATTATTTGTGGGTTGCCCTCAAAGATAAGTGTTACGCCGACAAGCCAGAGGCAATTGACGCTTTAAAGGACAATATTCGTGAAGCCATTGGTGAAATACAGCTGCACACAATCGATAATGTGCTTGAAAATTGGACCGATCGTGTAGGCTACTGCATGGCCAGCCGAGGCAGCCATTTGAATAAAATTATTTTTCATTATTAACCGGAAAGATTGCACATTAAATAAAAAAAGAAATTTGAGAAAATATGTAGTAGTTTTTTTTTAATAGAATTTTCAAAAAAAAAAGTTATTTGGCGGACCCTGTATATTAGTTTTAAGTATTATCGTTTAGATGAACTAAAAAATTTTCAGTTACCTGTTGTAAAAGCTGAGAAATCGTTGCCACCTTTTTGGATTTGAAAAATGATGTCCAAATTGCGAAAAGCTTAAGAGAGCAGATAAAAGGCCAAACCAAAAAAATATCAAAACATACTTAATTATATGTATTTTGATTAACGCAAGTTTTTTTTGTCATTATTAAAAAGTTTTTAGTGAAAATAGTTACAAAGGGTTTTTCTTAGCCGTTCAAATGAAAAAGACCCCTTAAGATTTATTTATATTGATCGAACGGATGAGTAACTTTATATAATTCAACAATGTTGTATTGAAAAAAAAGTCGGGACTTAAGGGTATCCAGTCGGCCGAAAGACATTGATACCCTTCTCCCCAATAAAAATGGCCTCGGTACGCCCCTGCTTCTATGAGAACATTATGGCAAAAAATCTGACACCCATAATTTTTTTCTTTTGTGGTCCACTTCACGTATAATCCCTCATAAACGAGAACAATTTAAATATCAGAAGTATTGATTTCTGTGTAACAAACCAAATCTTCTCTTCATTATTGAATCATACTCAATTTCTTCTTTTCTAAAAAGAAAGCCTAGTTATTTTAACGCCTTACAATTTATTTGAGGTTATTGAAACATATAGATGTATATAGTATTTATCAAAATTCCTAAAAATTATTTACTTTCGCTTAATTCAAAATTAAGACAAAAAATAGCTTTTTCACGTATAATAAATTAAAGTACTTTGCAATTTTCCATTAATTTTTGTATCCATCCCAACGAGTTTTTATACAGAAATTTTAGTAGGTACTGTGTCGAAAATTCTGCAAATACAGCACTAGCCTCTTTGCTGCTCAATTGAGCACATCAACTAGACCCAACTGAAAATAAATGTCTACCTTAACAGAGTTGCCAATGCTAACTATCACAACAAACTGATAGCTGTGTTAAGATTAAAACGAGTTTCATTTTAAATAATCCTTTATCTCTCTTTTTTTAAACCAATTTGTTTTTTGAGCGCGCATGTTTTAAGCCCCTCCTGCCATTGCAGTAGGCGGAGTTTCACTCACCAACACAGGCTAACTTATTTTTATATATGTATAGTATATTGTGAAATGTTCACATAAACGCGATGTGCTCTGCTCCTTGATATGGCGAGTGTTTCAATTATTTTGTAACATTATAACAGGCCAGCGTTACTGCATCCATCCAACCCCAGCTCCATTTACTCCATGTGGTATATACACAAGTAATACGAGTTGTTTTCCCTTTTGTTCCTTTGTTGGAATTGTAAGCATTTTTAATTCGTTGCGTGCTGTTTATAGTTTTATTTAAAGGTTTTCTGAATGTTGGTATTGTATGCATTGCCAAGGAGGCAGGATGTTGAGTAACAGTGGGAGAACAATTATATGAAAAAAAACACACTCAATTATTTATTATCACAGTCACTGCACAGGAAATATAAAATAGCAGTAACTTAGTATCAGAGGAGAACGAGTAAAAAATTTTAAATTTTTTGTAAACCGTTAAAGAACTCTAAGTTTTAGTTTTTTTTTGTTAGGTAAAAAATTGTTTATTTCAAGTTTATGTACCACAAAAAAAATATCAAATTTATATGGTCATTATGTCACATTGCCACGATTTTGAACTTTACTGATTGTATCTATGTACAATTTTGAAAAAAAGAACTATTAAGGTTTTTTTCACGATACATTAAACAAAGTGATTACAGTTACCAATGTGTTTTTGTTTTTTGCTTTGACAGGATTCAAGCGCGTCGGAAGCGAATTTCATCTGGGGGGGCAGTACAAATGCTGGTGCAAAAAAAGTTCACCAAAATTCCTTCAAAGAAACATGAATGTAAATCAACAAATTTTTTATTTTAGTTTAAAATAAAAAAAAAATATAAAAATATATAAAAAATATTTAAATTTCATTATTTTTAAAAGTTCTTCCAATTTCAATATTAGAGATCATTCTTTAATGGATCTTTCATATGGTAATATGAAAATATAAGAAATAATGGTTGCTTTTATAAAGCAAGACTAGGTATATCTTTACATGGTTTAAATGCAATAAGGTACAAAAAGTTATATCAATTTAAATTATTCCAAAATGTTTCTTTCTGTCCTTGCGAGAAACAAACTCTTTCACCACCTCCATCGAATTCAATTTTTCGGTTTTATCTTTGTGAATGTGTATAAGTGCCGCATGAGTGAGTCGTTTCTGTGTCATAGTTGCTCGAAGATACGTTTAAAGTCGTCTTAGTGCACTAAAAAAACGCTCATGTGAAGCTGCTGATGCAGGCACAGTCAAAAGCAAAGCAATAAGTTTTTCAACTTAATTTAATAGTTTTTTACAGTATCCGAATTTTTTGCAAATTGGGATACAATGCCACTATAATTTGAAGGTGTTTGGCCAGGCAATTGCTTCAGCATTTTAAGTTACGCGTGGAGGTCGCTCCCATCAAAGTCATCTGTATAAAGATCTAGTTTTGTTTTTAGATTTTGTTCAGAAGGCACTTTTCCGTTGAAGGCTTCGATTACAATATTACAATATCTTTTTGCAATGGTTATCCGCAAGCATGCTTATGAAGAAGAAAGAAAGAGGAGGAAAATATATAATACAAAAATATTATCGCTGTAAAAAAAACTGATATTTTGAAAAACTTTTGAAGTTTTCTTTTTAAATTGTTTATCTAGCTAAAAAAGTGGGGGGCAACTGCCCCCTTCCCCCGCTTCCGACGCCAATGACAGGATTTGTTTTCAATGGACTTCTATAAAGAAAAATAGAAAGATTTAAGTACAAGTTGGTTGAAAAGTATTAAAAGCAAATATTAAAGATTGTTAGATGAAATTTTTAATTTTTTTAAAACTAATCTCCCTCCACTTCAATACACTTTTCCAATGATCCTTCAATAATTTTATATCATCTTCATTTTCCGGAAAACCTGCAAAATCCATTCCACGGCTGCAAAGCTCTTTCATTTGACGAAGAAATTGGAGGATCATTGGAATACATGTACTGAAGTGGAGGAAGATTATTGTTTTAAAAATAAATATTTCATTTAGAAATTCTAATTCTTTTAGTTCTTTCTTCTGTAGCGCAGGTTTATTCTCACGAATTTTTTTGTTCAGCTCACAGCTCAAAGGTTGCAATAATATTCGAAGTTAATTGTTTTACCTTTCTCAAGATAATTTACCTTTCTTTCAATAATATTCGAAGTTACTTGTTTTACCTTTCCCAAGATAACATGGTGCGACAAAATTAACTAAACTTCATGCATTTTTGAAATGACCTAGTGTAAGTTGTAGGGCTGGTCTCTTAGGCGCTGTTTCGTGATGTACTCGATCAGACATACAACCTACTATACACAAGGTCATTTCAAAAGTGGAAAATGACTTACACACTGTGTAATTAATCAACAAAATCCCTTTTGCTCCCCCAAACCTTTTTTGGCGATCGTTCTGACTTCACCTGTTTTGAAGTTGAACAATCAGCTTAAGTCCACTGTGAATTTTTTTTAGTTTTAGTTAAAGATCACGGTGGTAAGTCCCAGCGTCATCCATAAGACTTGGATATGTGCTAAAACAACGCACAAAATCTATTTTATCTGCTTAAAGCGCGACAAATTACGCGGAGAAATCTTTTTTCCATTCTGATTTTGTTGAATTGCTAATAAATACGACACCTACTTTCCGAACAGCTTTTTCATATGTAATGCTTCATGTAAAAATATGGAGTACTCGTAAGTCTGAGATGCCTTGGTATAAGAAATTTCACGCTTGGTCAAACTTCGTTCTTCACTAACAATATCATATACTGGCTCAATGATTTCTGGTGTTGTTGCATTTTTTGTGTTACTTTGCACGCTTGTACGGTCATGTTTAAACTCTACTAGTAAAACAGATTAATGATCAGTTGGAGATGAAGGAGCAGATTCCTTTAACACTTTCATCATTTTTGTATGCAATTTGTTGCAGATAAACCTTCAAGAACAAATTATTTCATCACTGCACGATATTCGGTTACTTCCGTTGCAAACAAATCTGTGTCGGCAAGGAATAACAGCTAATTTATTATTTTATTATTATTATTATTGACAAAGTTCTTACAATTTATACAAGCCATAGAGAATAATTAAACTTAAAATGAACAGGATTGCATGTCTGTAGCTATGAGGGCTAGTGTCTACATGCTATCCAATAGTAAGAACAACTGAATAGAAATTGATATGAAAACTTAAACCACAGCAACAACTCGGGATCAGTGGGATCGTCACACCCGACACTCCATAAGGGAATGCCCTGCAGATGTAATTTCAATGTGTAATTTCAATGTTTCCATAAATTTTGCTTTAAAGTTTTCGATATCCATATAAGTTCTATGAAAGGCAGTTTGTTATAACGCTATAATCTCCCGACTTTGTGTTTGTACGGAACTATATGCGTGGAACGCAACTGCATCATTAGCTCAACTTTGACTTATCTCGACTTTAGCGGTTATTCCTTATCGGCACAGAAATATACTGACACGTCAACTCAAATGGTTTGTCAACAAAAAATAAATTGACAGATAAAAATAAATTTTTTTGTGCATTCAAATGAAAAATGAAATATTAAAATCGCGTGTAAATTTACATTCTTTTACTGGATAACGGGTATTGCTTTCGATACTTTTATACGAACCTATAACTGACAGCTCTATTCTAACAAAATCACAAAATCCACCTCAATATCAATTGAAAGCAGAAGTCACAATTGATACAAATTCGTATTCTGAGCACTTTGAAAAAGCTCTTTTTATATCAACAGTGATCAAAATAGTGACGAATAGCTAAGAATGTCACAAACACATAAAGAGCCAAAATAAGGATAATATCTAAAACTTATATCAATTTTACAGAATCTGGAGCCGAGAATTGATTTATTTAATGTGTTAAAAAGTAATTTTGTTACGATTTATCGCTAAACATATCTGATTGCAATACCATAACAGTACAGAAGCCATTAACATAAACAAAGTCAGTGCTTCATAACATCGTTTTAACATTTGGGCACAAACATAACTCTTTTAAGCACCCAACTGAACATTTGACTATTTAGCATGCATTTATGCATACAAATCTATGCTCATTGCACAGAACAGCTTTTCACCTTGCTGTAGAGAGTTATAAAAGCTTTTCGATTGAGACAGCTTAGATAGAATACGGATCAATGGAGACCAGTAGCTCGTTCCTGTAACTCGTAGCGATCGTAGTTACCGCCTCATATTACCCATTTGACGTCACTCTGATGTCACTCTCACCTGCAATGTTTCTGTACGTGTCTGAATCGATTTCTGTTCGATTCGTTCGTTCCAAATCGATAAGCTATCACATATTCCGATTTCATTTCAATGAAATTTTTAAAAAAGTGTTTCTGTACGTAAAGTGAATCGATAACAATGTGTCACTTTTCTCACTGGCTTTGCGGCATGTGAGAATTCCACCGATTTATCTAATGTCAGTAATGTTGTGTATTATTAAGTTATAAGTACTCGAAATATACCGTAAAAAATGGTTATTTTCCTATAAGTTGAATCTTTTACGGATTGAAATATATCAATGTTCTTAAAAAACGTTTTAATTTTAAAGGTAATGCAATTTATAAATAATGCCTAT
Organism: Dichetophora obliterata; assembly: GCA_963920525.1. Taxonomy (NCBI): domain Eukaryota; kingdom Metazoa; phylum Arthropoda; class Insecta; order Diptera; family Sciomyzidae; genus Dichetophora; species Dichetophora obliterata. Next base: position 309,980,998 of record OY986435.1, read on the forward strand.
TTACATAAAAGTTAAAAATTTTAGCAAAAGCAGTATATGCTTGAGTTATGAAAAAGTACCCGGTTGCATACATTTGCTAAGTTTTTGCTGAAAACCATTAAGTGTAAGATTATTTACATTCATAATCGTTGATTATTTCCGCAACCATTAATACACATCTTTATAACATAATTAATTTTCTTAAACTGCAAATATTCACTTTTTATTAACAAGACAAGCACCTATTTATATACTCGAGTAAACAGCTGCTTGTCATTTGACTCAATTTCGCAACTTTTCTTCTCGATTTGTGTTCTTTTTCATCACGGTCCGAGTTTTTACCGATTTAAACGTACAGAATCATTAGTTTTCAGGAAATCGGTAACTAGGGATCGATAACGGCTGACGTCACACAAATCGGTAACTTGCCGATTTTGTTACAGGAACGAGCTACAGATCAAAATTATTACAATTTTTCAGTATCAATTGATTGTGACGATGATGCCAGAATAGAGCTGTTAGTGTAAAAGTCCATCATGAGCAGAAAAGTCGACTCTGCGTCGAAGTATTACATTCATTCTGCAGTATTCAGAAAAGGTGTGAATTTTTTATCAAATAAATTTTCATAAATTAAAATTTCATAAATTTTTTATCAAATAAAATATGTAAATGTTTTTTATGTTCTATAATGTTTATAAAAACTAAAAAGGAATTATCTCTGACTGAGCCGAAGTTAAGGGAGGTTTTAAGCCAGTGGTTATCAACGCAGTGCTCAAGGTCCCAGTAAAAAACATGCGATCGTTCTTTTTGAATGACAACAGAGCGCTCTTTTGCTGTTTTATTCTATCAAAAAGTGAGCACTTGTGCTCTTGTGCTCCTTTACTGTTTTAAAAAATCAATAGGCGAGCAATCAATGAAAAAAAAGCACATAAAGTGAGTCATGTGCTTTGTAAGAAACTCGATCATTATTTGCTGTGATAAATCGGCCATTGTAGTCTAGTGGAGAGTGCGCTAGACTAGCAATCCAGAGGTCCCCGGTTCGACTCCAGGTTCGGGCATGGTTCTTTTCACTTTCTTTGTTCGTTCCTACATTTAACAATTATGGAAAACTAAAAATCCACAACTAAATTGTGGGAAAATGTGGTATTAAAGGACAGGAACAACTAAGGGCTGAAAATGCTTGCCGAGGTTAAGGCATAACACACACTCGGTTAAAAGTGATTGAAAGCATTATCTTTCACGTCTGTTTCGTCTAATCAATAATTTACGTATGGTTCTAATCAATTCCTCTAGCTAATCTATCCCTTTCCTTTCACGTCAAAGACCAAACCTTGTTTGTATAAGGCGCATGTTGGTTCTTTGATCTTTTAAAAAAAAAAACAAAAAAAATATTTTAAATATTCCTTTGCTTATCCATTTGAATCATTTATTGATCGCTCCTTTTGAGCTCCTCTGGGATGTTAAAGGGAGCGCTACCCTTGCAATGTTAAAAGAGAACACAAAATACACCTAGCTTGGATCAATGAGGAGCACTCCACTGCTCCTCAGGGAGCACTCCCAGATCGCTCACAGGATGATCCACTTTTTTGCTGGGGTACAACAAAGAGAGCTTTCCGAGTGCACAGCTTTACACTGAAACAAGAAGTTGTTAAAAGCTCTCGCATCATTTGATGCAAGGAAATATTGTCGAGTGTTGGTTTTTCAATACAACGTTTTCTTTTTTGTTTTTGTGTTTTTTACTACAGAGTTAAATATTTAAATTTTTAATGTTTTATATTGTTTTGTTTTAGTTTTAATGACAGATTTGAATTAGAAACATTGTAAAATATTAAAGTACATCCATAAATAATACAGCATGCAACACCCTTACCGCATGAACGCTTAAAGCACAGATAACCAGATAGGAAACTTCGATTTTTCAGTCAGAAATCAGCTGATCTGAGATTGGTTTTGCAATTTGTGAAACTCACGTATTGTGTACGTGAGTTCACCTTTTTTCACCTCATAGCTGTCAATGTTGTTTAATGTCGGATGCTAAAAATCGAAGTTTCCTAAATTGTAAACTTTTGTGTTTATCAGTTAAATCGTTTCATTATTAAAGAAACTTGTGTGAAAAATAACAGAAAATCTAATAATTAATCATTAATAAAGAAATGGCAAACAGAAAATTGATGTGTGTGCTGTTGTTGGCTTTGGCAACTTTGCCAGCGCAGATCCTTTGTGATGCTGGTAAAAAGGAGGAAGACTGCAGTGGATCTACACTTTCTGATGAATATCTATGAGCGCCTAACAAATTATATCCTAGATGCATCGCACAATCAAACAAATGTTTTGGCGACCATCTATCAACGTAGCACTGAGATCTGTAAGAAGCGCTATGTTAAACCTACTATTGGGCCGGATACTTATTTGGAGCTGTTTCGTAAGTCAAAGCGTGTATTTGATAATCGTCAAATGTTAGCGCTGCGCCAGATTTTTGCGTTCCGCGATAATGTTGCTCGTCTGGAAAATAAAAGTTACGGCTACGTGCCAATCATATGATGCAGATCTAAGAGTTTTCCAAGTGAAATGCAAGGTATTTAGTCATGATGCAGTGCGATACCTCCATTGGTGCGTCAGAATCTGCATACGTTGCATCAGACTGTGCTGCGTGCTCGAGAGCAGCCCTTGGTGAAGGTAGGATAGTAAAAAGACAATTTAAATATAAGTTGGTTTAACTTTGATATATTTCTTAGCCAATTCTTGCAACAGCCGAAGTCGTCAAGGGAAATTTTAAAAAGATAGAGCAAATTCAATTCATCAGTCCGTATGAACGCTACTTGGCTATGTTGCTGCCCATTGCGGACAAGGAAAAACGAGAAGAGGCTGCACGCATAGAGGCGGAGAATAAGAAACGACAGTTGTGTCCAAATGAACCTACGCTGATGATCAAACAAGAGGTATTTTTATGAAACATTTTTATTAGTTTAAATATAATTGTGTGCTATGTACTTTACAGCTTCCCGAATCTATGAACACAGACGAAACTGATGAGCTATATAGCTTGCCAATTAAGGAGATGCTTAGGCGAAAATATGAAGATATTTGTGGCAAAGAACGGTTTATCAACAAATCAGCATTAAAAATTTTAAAATGTTTTTGAGCTTTTATTAGAAAATTATTCATAATAATGGTGATTATCTAACTATCTTATTTTTGTATAATTTTACATAAAACACAAAAGAATCATGTCTAAGTTTTTTTAACGAGGATTTTTATCAGGTATATCAGTGCATTGCTAGAGTTTGTGTACAAGACATCAAAAAATAAGATATGTTGTGAGAGTTACTTGCTCTCACCAACAAAAAAAAAACAATTCAACGCAAGTTACTTTTACAGTGAATGAATGAACCGAAAAGCCCTTAAAAAATTACTAAGTGAGAAACATATCGCACACCCACTTCAAAAGTGCACAACTCAAAATTTATACATATTCAGGAGGAGCAAAAAACAATTTTTTCTTCAAGTGACTTCATACAAAACAAAAAGAGACAAAACGATTTTTTTTAATTAAAGACTTACTGCATTATTCTGTATCACGAACAAGCACACCAACGATGAGAAAGACACAAGAAGTAATACAATTTTGTATGGAAGAGAATATTGCTTCTCGTGTCTTTCTCCTCGTTGGTGAGCATCTTCGTGATACAGAATAATGCAGTAAGAACATGTGTACAAAATTAAGACTGCCAATGTAGATGATCACTACAAACAGTTTTACACGAAAAGGTCGAAATTTCGAAATTTTGAGCTGTGCACTTCTGAAGTGGGTGTGCGATATGTTTGTCACTTATTAATTTTTTAAGGGTTTTTCGGTTCATTCATTTACTGAAAAAGTAACTTCCGTCGTATTGTTGTTAATTTTGACGTCTTGTACAGAAACTCCAGCAATGCATTGGTATACACAAAAATCCTCGTTAAAATAACTTAGATATGATTCTTTTATATTTTATGTAAAATGATACAAAAAGAAAATAATTAAATACTTTCACTTTTGAAGTGGGTGTGCGATATGTGTTTATGTATATAGAAGAAATATTTTTAATCTTAGTATTTAGTATTATTGATCTAGATTCTGGACTACTCAGCATAAAATAAAAAATATTATTTTGTATTTTAAAAAATATAAGTTTTTCAATCAATATATTAACAACTATCGAGTCATGTGCTGTAGCAGAGCTAAAATTTTCAGTTTATCCAACGAAATATTAACAATTTTTGTATCTTTTGTTTTAGCAGAGCTGTAATCGTCCAAAGTTAGAATTTAGAAAACAACTGTTGATTAAGTGTATTTTTACATGAAAAACACATTTTAAATTTGGACGAATTTAATATTCTTATTATTAAAATTTTGAAAGAAAAATAACTCTCAATAAATCTGTAGCACAACTATATTTTAAAAAACTTTTAATAAAAATCGGACCAGTAGCTTTGCAGTAAAGTCGTAACTTTTAATTTTCACTTCAATTTTATATAATAGTATAGATAAACATTAAAGACCACTCCCACGAATTAAGCCTCAGCTTCGGTCTTAAGCTTGGTGATGTAGGCGGCCTTGTGCTCTGCTTAGACTTCCTTTCAGGGTTGGTAAGTTTCTTAGGGCTAATTTTTCAGTACGAGTTTAAACTCTAGTCAAATTAAACCTAGCTTAACTCACCAAAAATGGACGTTTAAACTCGGTTTATCTAGACATTTTAGCATTCGTTAATGTTAAATTGACTTAAAATATCATAGGTATAATGTGTTTCTTTTTTGCCTAAACGGAGTTCAAACGTCCAATTTTGGTGAGTTAAGCTAGGTTTAATTTGACTAGAGTTTAAACTCGTACTGACAAATTGGCCCTTAGTATTTCACCGTTTCTTGGAAACTCCTGTCCGTCTACTCCTGCTGCCTTTTGAGTAGGATCGGCACGAATTTGTTGATGAGCCTTTTTGTAAATTTCTTCAATCATTATCATCAGCGCGGATTCCCAACTTGATGTAACGGCTGAATTGGCGTTTGAAGGCTTCTTCCTCAAGAGTGCGCATATAATCGGCAACATGTTGACCAAAGATATGTGAACGATGAACATCGGCATTGAAGCTTTTGGTCTCTGCAGAGTAGCCAGGGAAACGCTGGACGGAGTGTGGAATATTGAAACCACCATCGACAGCACCTTTCATGGCACCGAATACACGGCACCAGTAGTGGTACGTGCTAAACCGACATCCAAGTAACAACGGAATGCACCTGGTCCATCATCGACAGGTTCAACATTCAAGCCAGTGCAGTAGGCGGCAGCGTAGTTGGCAAGACCGACCTTAATGCCGTATTTGGAAAGCTCATGCGAGTAGGATATGCAGACAAAACGGTCTCCTTCAATTCTGGCATAATTCTGTTGAGAGACAAATGAATTAAACAATTAATAATACAATTCTTCGCATACATTATTTACAACTTACATGAAATTCATTTATTTATTTTCTTTGTTTGACACAAAACATTTTAAGTGGTGAATTTTATAAACAGTGAAGTCGAACAGTGTTGCCGCTACGAAGTTAAAAAAGTACCCTTGAAAAGGTCCCAAATGTATCCACTTTAGAAAAAAGAGCATCCACGTATCAAATTCGAAAAAGAAATAATATATTCATTTTTTTTTAACACAAAAATAAAAACAAAAATTTTTCAAACAATTTTTGATGCTTTAATACCAATTGCACTAGAAAAAACGGCATATTTAACCTTTAGCTAAAATACCTTTTTTTCACTTTTTATTCGTGGAACATATGTATTAAGGCCTTCTAATTACAAATCTGAAAAATTAATGGTCGCTCTCATCTGGTTTAGAAGTTATATGGATCCAAAGTTGAAAAATGGCCTAAAAAACTTGCTATATATAAACAAAACTAAGCAAAATGGGCATTAAAAGAAAGGTAGTCCATTACCTATTCAATAAGCTATTAACAATAAATTTCCATTAATTACTTTCAAAGAAATAACTCTTTTTATGTACCAACTATTTTGCATCAAAAATTTTATCAGGTAGCCTTGACAATAACCATTTTCTTACGAGCTGCAAACAAAAGAAAACGAGCGTTCAATAACTGTTTTTTCAATACTTTTTTAAAGCAACACCTCCTCCGCTGACGTCGTATCGTGGAGTTTCAGTTTCTATCAACAAAGACAAAGATTAATTATGGAAATTATTAATTTGCATACATTATTTACAAATGAAATTTATTGATTTATTTTATTTATGTGACACAAAACATTTTTGATATCTCCATAGCAACCATAGCACGCTTTCGTTTTGATTTTATTTTGTATGACATACAGTTATCGCAGCAAAAACTGCCGCTCCTACTTTATAAAAATTATACTATGGTATATTGCAACACTCCACATAAAAACCATTTTTTTTATTTTGTTAAATTTTCAAAGAAAGATCTTGGACGGTGTTCTAGATTTTTCACTCTGCTATTTGTATTCAAAATAAAAACAAAGATTATTAATGGTATTCATTACATCATTTAAGCCCTGCAATTTGCTAAACTTAACAAATTTGTTAAGTCCTGTCAAAATTTTGTATGGGAAAAGATTCAGCAAGTTAACAAGCTCAGCTCCGTGCTTTTGCTTAGCCGATACCATTTCTTAAGTTGGAAATGTCAACCTTATTGAGTGAAGTGATAAATCGTTTTTGGATTGAGTTCTAATAAGTACTATATTATTTTTGATTTGTAGCTTTAAATTCTAAAAACTGCTCCTTATTAATAAAAAAATAAAAACTTTGCTATGGGGTTGGTAGAGATGCAAAACATTTCAAAGATTCTGAGTGACAAATAAGGGTTAACGAACTGTAATATTAAAATTTAAATACATTTTTTGTTACAGAGTACTGGTTACACGAGTTATTAAAACAACATATTTTTAGTTGTAGAAGTCTGTCTTTTCATTTTGACATATTAGTTTAGCACTTTATTGTAAAATGTCTTAGCAGGTTCATTCATATCCACAGCTGCTAACTTCAACAATTTAGCAGAACTTAACAAATTTTACTGAATTCCATTATTATTAAATAATAACAGAAGGACATGCTTTTGAAATTTAAGTTTTAAAAACAGGGTTTTAACCGGTTTTAAGTGTAACATATACGATTTTTTTAAATAAAACTTTGCTAGCGATAGCCACTGATGCTGTGAATTACATATTTCAGATGTTTAGGTAGAATAGCTTTTGTTTTTCTACAACACATAGCCGAAAAAAGGTTGTTTTGAGATAAATAAGTGTTAAAACAGTAAGTATGGATATTTTTACCAAAAGAGTCTCAATGTCATAATTTGTCTTAACGTTTTTATCCAATTTAAGGAACTACCAACTTTTTTATATATTTGCATATAAAAACCATGATACAAAGAGTTGCAGGTAAAGTATTCCCGGCGCAACAAACAAAATTTACTGCGCACCTCGTCATCGGTGCTCGTCAAATGTGACACTTGATGAATACATTCAAAAGAAAATGTCAAAAGGGACGAAGATATCAAAATGAAAACGAACAAACAGTCAAAATTCTGTCAAGCACATCAAGCAACGTAGCCGCTTTTTGTGTAAATCGGTAAAAAGGGGAAAAGCACCCCTACAAAATATGCAAATTTTTCTTCACAAACAGTACTAAAAAATATATTTACTTTATTTTGGACATGTGCTTTATATAACAAAATTTATTTCATATCAGTAAACAAGTTTTCATAAGAAAATGTAGGCATTTTAAAATCTTTGTACCCTATGAATAAATTGTGACTACGTTTTAACCAAGAAGCACCTTGCACGTCACAGCAAAGATGGCGGACATGCGCAATACTTTATCTGTAGTTCTTTGTATCATGTATAAAAACATATATTCATATTAAAAAAATATCCTTACAGAAGCTTAAATAAAAGTATCCATCCATTTTTAAAAGAGAAAAGTATCCAAATTGATTTGCAGCCAAACGGCAACACTGAAGTCGAAGATTTTCAACATGGCTTATTCACCACTAAAAAACCAGGGAAGTTTTCCTGTGCACTTCTGATTTCTTTTTTGTCATACCTTTTATTACCCATTTTGTTCCAATAATGTAACTTTTTAAAGTATGCGGTTGTAACCTATTATAGGTGAGATTCTCTTCGATTACCAAAAACCAGGGAAGTTTTCCGGTTACAATTACGACCACAGTCAAACATTTTGCGATAGTATTGGGGCAATTTGACGTAAAATCGTACATCGTGCCATCCCTTTCTACAAGTCGCCCATCGAAGTTTCCTATCTGGTTATCTGTGGCTTAAAGCATACTGACTTAAAATTTAAAGCACAATGTTTAGAAACAAACTTTTACGCTGTGTACAAACCAGTGATGTGATTTGGTGGGATTTCGCCCTTTTTTCGCATTTTTAAACCAAAAAATGGCGAGAGGGCGTTAGAGTTTTTTGGCGGGATTTTTTACTGTGTTCAAATTTTAAAATATTGAAATCCTTTTAAATAACTGATTGACATCGCTTTGCCTAAAATCTTGTACAATTGCCGGTTCAATGTTGTGTTTAAGTGAGTTTTCGTTTGAATTGGTCAAAAAAACTCTCAATACATTTGAATTAAATTGATTTGATACTTGATTTTTGCTTAATTTTGGATTCAAATTTTATTCATACCTCGGCTTGAATAAATACAATATTTTTATCTGTGTAATAATAATAATTTATATGCATTGATAATAATAATAATTTATATCTATATGTACCCCCTAAAAATGAGCCATGGTCAATTTTATGATATTCCAAAATATTGGATTTTAGAATAAACGTCAGTGAGCTAAAACTTTTTGCAAAAACCTCAAAAAACAATTCGTAAATATATTTTAGTTTTAAGATAATAATTTTTTTTTTATTTCCATACTAAAACCTTAAAAATTTAAACACCATCATTACTTTTATTTTTCTTTTAATTTCTTACATTATTTTTTTATTAGATGTTTATTTTATAATACATATTTTAGCTTTAATATGTATCAATTTAAGCAATTCTAACCAAGAAACAATGCAAGCACTTAAAACCTTTCCTACGAAATTTTGAAAGTGACGATCGCATTAGAAAATTATGAAGGTAATAATTGATATTTATTGAAAAAAACTTGAAAGAAGGTCCAAAAAAATGCAATAAAACCAGCATTATCCTTAATCCGATTGCAAAAATTTAAAATTGTTTGATGCAGATTGGAAGAGCTTTTTCCAGTGTTTAATTTCTGACTGCGTATTTTTTTTTCAACAATTACAGCAGCAGAATTTTGCAAAAAGTTGTAGCTCGCTGACGTCTTTTTTACAGCCAAAATATTTTGGGAATTATTATAAAATAGATCAAGGTTAATTTTTAGAGGGTTACAAATGGAACTATATGTAGGAAAATATACGTAAAAGTTATTTTTTTGATCTCAATGAGTTTTATGAGTTTTATCTCAATATTGTTAAAATTAATTATCGTTTTGAAAAGGTAACCAAAACACAATGAAAACAAAAAAGCTTATGCACAGAACGAAAAAAGAAACCTATTTTCTAGAGTGCATGAAGTTTAATATAACATTGTTTTCCGAACAATTTTTTTTAATTTATTATTATTTCAAATAGTTAATTAATTTTTTTTATATGAATTAAATTGCGAGCTTTAGATCAACTAAGTTTCTAAGAAGGCAACAACAACAAGAACAACTCTGTATAAAATCAATCACTTAGCTGTCTAGACAGTCTGTTTCGGAAATCGCTACATATTCCTTCAGACTTCAGTAGTCTTTGACTGTTTAAGCTGTGATCAACTTCACTGTTTAAATTAGTATATGACTTCGCAGATTTTGGAATTCATTCTTTTGAATTGTATGGCTGCTAATCATATGACATTTCAAAGCAGTAGGCTATTTATAGATCACCGCCATCAATTCTTCCAAGGTTGCCATCTGTTCTAGTTGCTTCTTTATTTATTTCAATATTCATTGGTGTTCGACAGTTTGTCGAATTGCTTCACCAAAAGCTAGTGCTCTAACTGAAAGGTGGCTATTTTCACAACCAAATGTATTATCGCAATTTAATTCATGTAATGATTTTAATAGATCATAAAACTAATTAACTAATTTTTTTTAATTTTTTGATCCTCATGGGATATATCAAATGAATAGATGTACTAAAGAATCAATAAATTTTTTTGCTCGAGCTTTTTTCTTTCTCATTTTGTTGTAATCCGTAAAATGTCTTGAAATCATTTTTCGATGCCGTCTTTTCTTTTTGTTGGAATTTCGAAGGCCTTATACACTTTCAATAATTCGTTTGTGACAATAGAAACATCTTCCTTAACACTCTTATTTTCATCTTGTATCAAATACAGTATTCAAGCGAAAACGTCTATTTTACAAGGGAGCATCTGTTCGTTGGAGCATATTTTTTTTCTGCCTACAATAAATAAAATTATATGAAAATTGGAATTCTTTTATTTTATGAAACGAGCAATATATGGGGCGGTCCAAGTGAAAAAACCGATTTGATGAGGCTCATGTCTCCGATTTTGATAAAATTTGGTGGAAAGGAAGCTTATGCTAAAAGAAACTTAACCCCAAAATTTGAGCTTTTTCGGAGCTTTTTTGTGGGTTTTGTAAGCTTAAAAGTGCGAAATAGTAGATTCATTCATTTTCAAATATCTCGAAAATGGAAAATGATCAAGTTTTGAAATTTTCCACGAATATTTAGAACTAAATTGTCTTTTTAAAAAAATTTTTGAAAGAAAAAAAATTCGAAAGTTTTTTAAAAAAAAAATGATTTTTTTGAAAAAACTTATTGTAGCAAAAAACACCCATCCCTCGATTTTTTTTAAAAAAATATATGTTAAAGCAGCATCTTTTCCAAACATTTTGCGGGGTGGAGCTTGTCGATAGAGTGAAATATGAGGAAGTTATAGCCATTTATGTGAGGCAACCTCCAAAATATCAATATGAAAAAGTACGGCAAATTGCAAAAAAAAACATATTTTTGCTTTAAATTTAACAAAATAACTTTCTTCAGTTATTAAATGAAGTTCTAGAATTATTCAAAGACGTATTTTTAAAAATATTTGCATACTTTTAATTTTATTCAATCAATATATAACAAAAAAAAATAATTCATTTATTATTAAATTTAAAAGAAAAAAACCATCGAATGGGTAACATTTTAATTATTCTTAAAATAAAAAACTAAATAAACTAAACTTTGACGCTTTTTGAAATTGAATTTAAAGAAGTTGCTTTCACTTTGAGTTCTGAATCATTAATAGGAACTGCATAATGAAGTCCAAGTGTCCCTTTAATAGTTTTACACGTTTCAAATCTAGTCTTTAAATACTGTGCAGACAATTCATAATCTTCTGACGAGCAAAAAAAAACATTTACGTTTTTTAAATTCTCGTTTGCCCATTCATAAAGCTTTTCAGCCGTTAATATTTCATTTTTACTGCCTTGTTGCAGGCAGTATTGCCTTGCTAGCCGTTTGAGAGTGCCTCCTACAAATCAAAGATTTTATCCTCTTCACCTTCCGAACTATTTGGCTTATATTCGCTAATCTCAATTCGACAATTCAAACAAACTACTGAATTCTCAGGAACAAATTTAAATTTCTTTTTATTTTCTGCAGAAATACTTCTAAATTCTTTAGTACCTTTAGAAGTATAAAAATATTAGAAGGTTAGCTCTGTAGATTTTAGACAAAAATTGCAAACATACGATTACTGCAAGTGCCAAAAGGATTCCAACAGGTTTTTTTCTTTGAATTACTCATTTTTGCCTCGGAATTGTACAACGCTAATCAAAAAACAAGCTTAAAATGGACTATTTTTGTTTTTTTTTTCACTTTTTTTCACACGAAACAGTTAACTTTCACCACACATTTGTTGCACATTTTGACAGAACTTTGCCAGATACACAAATTAACAAATGAAAAAACCAAAACAAAAACAATAAATTTGTCACTCGTTGGTGTGAAAGCACAAAGCTCTTTTGTAAAAGCTGTACATTGTGCATGTGGCTTGGACATACCTCATTTAATAAAGTACTTTTTCATATTGATATTTTGGAGGTTGCCTCACATAAATGGCTATAACTTCCTCATATTTCACTCTATCGACAAGCTCCACCCCGCAAAATGTTTGGAAAAGATGCTGCTTTAACATATATTTTTTTAAAAAAAATCGAGGGATGGGTGTTTTTTGCTACAATAAGTTTTTTCAAAAAAATCATTTTTTTTTTAAAAAACTTTCGAATTTTTTTTCTTTCAAAAATTTTTTTAAAAAGACAATTTAGTTCTAAATATTCGTGGAAAATTTCAAAACTTGATCATTTTCCATTTTCGAGATATTTGAAAATGAATGAATCTACTATTTCGCACTTTTAAGCTTACAAAACCCACAAAAAAGCTCCGAAAAAGCTCAAATTTTGGGATTAAGTTTCTTTTAGCATAAGCTTCCTTTCCACCAAATTTTATCAAAATCGGAGACATGAGCCTCATCAAATCGGTTTTTTCACTTGGACCGCCCCATATATTTGTATATTTGTTTGTTTGTGAATGAGTTCTCGAAAACGGCCCAAGCGATTTCGATGAAACTTTCAGTATAAGAGTTTTCGGGAGCGAAAAATCGATCTAACTGGGTTTCATTTCTGAGAAAATTCGTTTAGCAGCGCACCCAATGTGCGAGTGACGAATGACCGATTTACGAAGCCAACATTATTTATTCGGAAAATAGTTTATATTGAAGTATATATTTGATTTTAACACTGTACGACCATTGTAACATATTCAACATTATTCAACATTGCAAAACAAAAATTTAATTAGCAGCTCACACTGGGGTATTAGACCTATTGATGCAGCCAAAACTATTTTATTCGGTATAAAGTTGCTATTATATTACCAGAGCGAGTTTAAATGCTTCTTGCTTGTTTTCCCAGCATTTTGCTTATTCAGGGTGTTTGTGCTTATTTCGGCTTATTTTGCTTATAAGTACTTATTTTCAACATTTTCGCTTTACTTTACCAGTCCAATATTTTTTTTTTTTTGTATTTTACAAACAGGCAACTCTGTTGTACATAATTTTTTGGTATAGCGGCAGCTCCTTTTCATGTACAAAATTAAACATATCCAAACATCAAAAGCGAAATATTTTGAACACCTCCTTTTTATCGTTTAAGTATTATCTGCCGTTATTTATTTGACAACTTATAAAAAATAATAGTGCTAAAAAGTAGTTGCCAGCAGCATTTAGATACAAAATTTTTGCGAATTGGAAATTGAATAGTGCGTGCGACTACTCTAAAATGAAAAAAGTATGCCGAAAGTGAAAGAACCAAATAAAGAATTTATCACCCGTATAAATCGACTGCATCCGGGCATTTTTAGCAGCGATGACTCTGTTTTGTTTTGTGTGTTTTGCAATACGCAAGTGTCGACAAAAAGGCTTAATAATGTCAAGCAACACCCGAATTCCCAAAAACATAAGACCGTGGCGTCAGAACGTGAGGCAAGTGCTCAAACCAAACACTACTTTCCCAGTATCAGGAAAAGTCGAGTTCTATGTTTCCTATGAAAAAAGTGAGTAAAGGCCAAAAAAATATACTACTAGCTTTGCAATTAATTTCTTGTAAGGTGACCCACTAAAGTGAACAATTCAGTGACGAAAATTCTGATGCAATCTCCGTGTCGAAAGAACTGTTTCAATCCAACAGTTTAAAATCTGAGCTCGCATTCATTAAATGCCAGTTTTCCTTAATCGTTCGTTCAATTGAAAAACTGGAAACCGAAGTACTTGGGTTTAATTAAAGTATTGGCATTGTAAAGAAAACACGCAAGACTTTGGCCTCCTTGGATTGCTTAGAGTTTTTCCCAAAAATAGAAATATACTTTAGAGTAACAAAAGATATCCCATAATCTTAGATATATACAAAGTTATTCATAAAGCTATTGATTCAGGAAATAAGTTTCTTGATTTATATTCACCGAAAGAACTTGCTCTTTATAAATACTGTCCGGTAGCATCGTCGGATGCTGAGCGATCATTTTCCAAATTTACGCACTTGCTAAATCAAAAGCGCCGTTCATTTATTTTTAAAATAAATTAAAGCAGCACCTAATAATATATTCTAATATTAATTTATACAAGTACCCCAATGACTATACTGTCGTCCTAAGAAAAAAAAGTTATATTTCCATTTCAGTAGTTTTGAGATATTCAGATTTTACTGTTTTTTAACTAGAAGTGGTAGATGTGACCATTTAACTTAAAGTTTTTCAGTCATTTGCAGTTGAAACTGGGAATTCTTAACTTAACACAAAAACAGAAACTCATTCACTTTCCCAATCTGCCCTTATCTCAATTTTGGAATTGTGGCGTTTGGGACTTTCTTTCTTAGGACGGCAGTATACTGAACTGATTTTTTGATATATTTTATTTCAGTGTTTACATTAAAATATACCTGACTTGAATTGAATTCATGTTTTTTAGAGTGTTTATTCTCTGTTTTTTATATTAAAAAAGGAATATGATTATAAAATTTATTTGTTTAAAAATATTTGTTTTAATTAAAGAGTTTTTAGTGCTTATTATTGTGCTATTTCGTAATTTTTTAGCGCTTATTTGCTGTGCTGAAAACTACTTTTTTTCGTGCTGTTTCGGTCTGCTCTGTATATTACATACTAATAATTTTTTGCCAATTTTCGTACATTTAATGGCGCTATACTTACTTTGAAACAGTGAAATGAAAATGTTGTTATTGTAAAAAAATTAATTGTTTATCAATATACAATCTAAAAGAAAAAAAGTATGATTTAAACTATCAAACATTTAGAATTTGTATTTAAATCATATAAAGTCAACATAATTAATATAGAGGTCATTTAGAAAAAACTTTAAGAAAAAAAAATGTAAATACATACATACATTGGTTTTGGCGGGAAGCCGGGCTAAGCTGGACTTTTTAAGCTAAATGTATTCACTTTTCTGAAAATATTATATTTTAGCGTGTCCATCCATTTGAAAATGTGCTTGAAATGAAGAAAATAAGTCGCTTGCTTTGAAAAATACTTTGAAAAAAAATTTTAAATACTCTCATACCTCCGAAAATCAATACTTTAGAAAAAAACTAACTATGAAATAAACTTCATTTAATGCTCTTTGACATGGTTCTAACAGTTCAGAAATATCTCTTTCCAAAAATTTACGAGGGTCTTTCAAAAAATATATTACGTATAAATCGTAATTTGCGTAAAATACTACGAAAGGTCATTCCAAGGTAAAGTTGGTTATGAAAAAAATTTATATCTGTTTATTGTGCATAAAAATCTTTTCGCATTTAAACAGCGCAAAACTGTTATTTTTAAAAATATAAAGTAAATAAGCCAAGTACCATTTTTAAACCGTTTTTTGAGCCTTTAACCCCAGGGGGCCTGGGTTTTTTCCACTACCGAAATCCAATTTTTTATGCAGATCTTATTTTTTAGCCTCAATCTAACAGAAAATGAGCGGGGAGCGAACAAAATCAGAAAAAGGCACATTCCATATGTTCCATGGGTGCTCTAGTGCATGTATAGTTTATTATGTAGCTCCGTTAAATATAGCTCAATTTTAAAAATTTAAACGGAAAAGAAGAATAATGTACATTAACCCGAATAAACCATTTTATATTAGCAAATATAAAATGGTTTAAGCTTAAATCAGCACATTTTAAGTCCTTGTATTTGCGTTGCCATATGGCAACCACAGGGTGATTTGTGTAAAGATCCATAGACCGTTTTTTTCCCGAATTAATGGACAGGTAAAATCATTTGAGGCAACCGTAGCCTAGTGGGTAGAGTGCGTGGCCCCTAAGCTAAAGAACCGCGGTAGCCCGGGTTCAATTCCAGCTCAGACAGAAAAGTTTTTTCAATTCAATTAATTTTTCTGTTCGGTCGTCACCTCTCTGCAGACAATGGCAAACCTCAGAGAGTAAAAATTACCATGTAAAGCTTCTGGAGAACATAAGCCGTTCGGAGTCGGCATAAAACACGTACGTCCAGTTCTCGGTCATTTGTGATCAACCATTTAATAACACGCACAACACAATTGATCAATAGAAGCTAGGTCAAAGTCCTTCTAAGGGCTGAAATGGCCAGTTTATTTTTATTTTTTTATTAAATCATTTGAGAATTTTTTGTTTTTTTTTAATTTTTTTAAATTTAACAACGTTTTATTGACAAATTTTTTCCTGTGGTACCATTAATATTGGTAGGATTCTAAAAGACTGTTTAGTTGTGTGTTCAACAACATTTAATTTATTTCAATCGGCTGAAATACAAATGCACTATCGACTTTTTAATATTCGTAATAAAACGCAAAAAATCTTTTCCTTTTTTCTAAAGATATTTATTTGACCTTTTTTGTTTATATATAATATTAATTATATATTATCATATGTTTCACATTTTAGTGACCAGCAGTAGTCTGCCAACATGTTTATTGAACTTTTTCCGTGAAAGCGGTTTAAATGTGACTACAAATGCAGTTACTACTACTTACTTAGTTGGCGCTACAACCGTATGTCGGTCTTGGCCTCATCTAAGAATTTGCGCCAGCCATTTCTGTCTTTCGCTTGCTGGTGTCAGTTGGAAATTCCAAGCTTCGTCAGGTTGTCCTCTACTTGGTCTTTCCAACGAAGATGCGGTCGTCCTCTTCTGCGTTGACCGCCGCTGGGTATCGAATCGAATGTTTTCTTCACTGGAGCATCGTCTTTCATGAGCTGAACATATCCAAACCAGCGAAGCCGCTCGATTTTAATGCGCTTGACTATGTCGATGTCAGCGTACAGCTCATACAGTTCATCATTCCACCGTATTCAGTACTCGTCATTGACGCAGATTCATCCGTAGATATTACGAAGAATCTTACTCTCGAATGCTCCTAAAGTCCTTTCATCTGAGCTGCTCAGCGTCCAGGTTTGTGATTTATAAAGTAGGTCGGGCATGATGAGCGATTTATAGAGCGTGATTTTCGTTCGTCGAGAGAGGGCTCTGCTTCTCAATTGCCTACTGAACCCAAAGTAACACCTGTTGGCAAGAGTTATTCTTCGTTTGATCTCAATGCTGATGTCGTTGGTTGAATCAATGCTGGATCCCAGATAAACGAAGTTCTTCACAACCTCGAAGGAGGCATTGTCAAATGTAACGGGGGTTCCAAGACGCTGGGACTGTTTGTTTATTGACACCAAGTATTTCGTCTTATCTGCATTCACTGCCAGACCCATTCGACTTGACTCTTTTTCTAATCTGGTAAATGCTGCACTGACTTCGCGCGTATGATATCGATGATATCGTATGATATCGATGTCATCAGCATACGCAAGCAGCATAACACTCTTGTAGATTATTGTGCCACTACGTCTCAGATCAGCAGCTCGGATGATCTTTTTCACCATTAGGTTGAAAAAGTCGCACGATAAGGAATCACCTTGTCTGAAACCTCGTTTGGTAACAAATGGTGGGGAGAGGTCCTTCCCGATCTTAACTGCGCTGCTGGTGTTGCTCAGTGTCATCCTGCAGAGTCGTATTAGTTTTGCAGGAATACCAAAATTCAGACATGGTGGAGTACAGGTGCTTCCTTATTGGGCTTTCGAAGGCGGCTTTGTAGTCGACAAAAAGATGGTGGGTGTCGACTTGTTTTTCTTGAATCTTCTCCAAGATTTGTCGTAGCGTGAAAATCTGATCGATGGTGGACTTTCCAGGTCTGAACCCACACTGATAAGGTCCGATCAGTTCGTTTACAATGGGCTTCAATCTTTCATATAAAACGCTCGACAGGACCTTATATGCGATATTAAGAAGGCTTGTCCCACGGTAATTGGCACAGATAGTGGGATCGCCTTTCTTGTAGATTGGGCAGAGCACACTGAGATTCCAATCGTTCAGAATGCATTCTTCCGACCATATTCTGCATAGAAGCTCGTGAATGCATTTAAGTAGAGCTTCGCCTCCGTTCTTAAACAGCTCAGCAGGTAAGCCATCAGCTCCCGCGGCTTTTTTATTTTTAAGCCGAGCTATAGCTGTCAGAACTTCATAATAGTCGGGTAGCGGAACCTCGACGCTGTCATCCGTAATTAGGGTTTCCTTAATATCATCTCTATTGGCGGGATTGTTGTCAGCATCGCCATTTAGAAGCTTAGAGACGTGTTCCCTCCATAACGTCAGTGTACTCTGGACATCTGTCACTAGATTCCCGTTTTCATCCTTGCAGGAAGAGGCCCCGGTTTTAGAAACATCGGCAAGGCGTCTTGTCGTAACAAATGCAGTTAGATCTTGATATATTGGAAGAAAGCTTTCCCAGAGTGAAGAACAGAAGTATGGGCATTGTAGTGACTTGATTACTTTGCTTGTCATATATACTTGTTGTACTCGTTTATATAATGATAAGAATCTCAATAGATGTTGAAATTTAAAATTAAGATTTTTATATTTGCTTGTCATAAACACTTGTACTTGTTTATATAATTATAAGAATCTCAATCGATGCTGAAATTTAAATTTAAGATTTTCATTCGACTATTTTAATTGAACTAAAAGCATCTGAAGTAAAAGTGATAAATTTTATAAAATATAAAAAGATAGACACCCCAACACGCATTTCCACAGAAAAGTCTGCCGTGAACAATAAATTAACCTTTATAAGCTTATCATTTTATGATATTATCTAAAAGAAACATTTTAATTTTATTTATTTAAGTAATGTCTTCCTAAATTTAATAACCATGATGATCAAATCGTCTGCACTGTTCACAAATATAGTTTATCTTTTTCGTAAGTGTTTAGTAAATGTTTCGTAAGCTTCTTAGTTTTTATAAAAATGGAACGCATTGGCTAGATATAATGAAAAAATGGTTAAGGCAAGGAAAGGAAAATATATTCAAATTTTTTTAATTACTAAATTACATAATTACCTTACTACCTAATTACTTAATAACCCAATTAAACCGCAATGTAAATTTAAGATGAAAAAGCCTAATTTAAAAAAAACCAGAGGAGATTTTGAATTTTGATAACTTGGAAGATAATTTTATGTTATTTCAAACCTTTCTTAAAAAAGTTATATACAAAAAGTCTTGTTCAATTCATAGAGTTTTGTAATTTAAGTCAAAAATCACTTCCCTTTTTTTGTAACGTAACGAAAAAAGTGGAAATCTTAAGTGGATCGATAGAAAAACTTTGCTTAGTCCACCCTTTATTTCAAAGCTGAGATGATTAAAAAATCTTTTTTCACCGGAAAAACAGTCGAAATAGTATTCTCTCTATAACTTAGTCATGTAATGCCCGATCTTAAAAACTGATGTACTGTTGAAAATGGTTTAATTTTCTCATCAAAAGATATGAACTTCTGAAATCATATTCGACTAGAAAGCTCTGTTAGCCCAATATACCTATATATATATAGTATATATAGCAACATACTTAAAACAATCTAGTACATTTCCATTTAAAAATAAAGTTTTTTTGCAAAAAAAAGGCATGCTGAAAATAGCACAGAGCTTTAATTGCCTTGAGCCTGCTTTATTCGTCAGAACTACCCACGTAAAAGTACAATATTCAAGCAAACACACATTTGAAACTTTATAATAACCCACTAGAACAACGAAAACAGTTTCAACTATTTATATATTTAATATCCTTCCCGTCATCCTGCCATACAGCTAGACAGCCAACTAGAGACGTTCAGCAAGAGCAAGACAGTTGCAAATATTCGGTTTAAAGTCTTTGTAGAAAAAAATTGTATGCCCCAACTAATACAGCTTCAGCTAGAAGGTTTAAATACCAACGTCGTAGCATACAGAATATGTTCAAGACGGGGTCGGATCTGCACAGATGAGAAATACTCAAAAAACCTGCGCTTGTTGGCTTGCAGAAACAGCCCCACTAACGTGGGCAATTTCACCAATTTGAAACAGACTGTTTACTGCGAACAGAGAGATAGACAGAAATAGAGAGGGACAGAGAGAGAATAAAAGGTGGGAGAAGAGTGTGAATGGCTCATAATATATGCGCGTAATGCAGTAGCTACTAATTTTTTTAATTTTTTTTTTGTGTAATGTGTCTGCAGGCAAAGATTAAAATACACACAGTTAATTTATAAGCAAACAATTTCACACACATATGTACATTTATACGTATACGCATTATAAGCTCATAATGGAGTTTCTTTAATAACAACTCACAGTGGACAAAGTAGGTGTTTTATTGAGCAAAACAAAAACAAACACAATACTGCTTTAATTCAGTGAACGAGGAGCACTAAGCTAAAATAAATGAAATAAATTAAAGTTTCAATCAAATGTATATGTAAAAAAATTTTTATTCATTTTGTGGAATGCATGAAAAACAAGTATAATCAACTTTAGAATGTTGTTGGCGCACACGATTAGTGCATTTGGTGCAGTAAAAACGTGTCTTCCTACGCAGCTTTTCGTCTTGCGTGGCACAAATTCTGCAATCTTTTCTGGAATTCAGTGTACTAGTGCCGCTTTGTTGGTTAGGCAGCATGTAGCTGGGAATATTCAACGGCCTTCTAAAGAAGGATTTAATGGCCAAACGGGTAGAATGTTTTCCCAAAATAGGGTTGTTGTGCATGCGATTTTCAGTATTAGCAAGCACCAATTGTTTACTCAGCGTGTTCATGGACATTCGTCGCTTCTCTTTTCTGGTTCCTTCTATATTTTCATTGCATATGCTAATCCCATAGCGGCTAATCCCATGACGTCTATCATGTTGCAAAAAAAAGCTAATGGTCAACGTCTGGTTGACCGTTTTGTGGAGTAATGCGTTACCATTTGGTCCATTGTATCAACGCCGGCCTTTGTTGAATTGTAAAATAATATAGCTTCCGGTTTTTTTGCTACGCCTTCAACTTTCTCGGTGTAGTGCACAGTGGATAGTAGATTTATTGCTTTGTTCTTCTTTTGAACGTAGCTGTGATACAAGGTTGTCATAGAAACCGAACACAGATGAAAGCACTGGCCGTTTGCTGTCTTTTTTCACTTCTTTGGGAAGACACCTTTTGCTGGATCTAATGGTGCCAACGTATGCTAGTCCAATCGACGAAAGACGTTAAGCTGCATCTAATGTTGTAAAGAAGTTATCAGCAATAATAGTTCTGCCGCTGTTGGCGTATCGATTAGCCAAACTCATGAGCACATTTTCGCCTTGGTTTGTCTTTCGTTGTTCTCCCTCTTTACCAATGTACAGTTTTCCTTGCAACGGATATTTGGTTTTCGCATCGCATGCCCACCATACTTTTATGCCATACTATGCGGGCTTTGATGGGATGTATTGCGTGAGTTTTGTGCGCCCACGGTATGGAAATAGCTGCTCATCGATGGTTACACTTTCGTATGGTTCAAAATTACTGGCAAGATTGTTATTCAAGAAGTTCCATATGTCGCAAATGGGAGCAGCTTTGTCGGTTATGAATACACGATTTGCTACTTTGATGCGCTGCATTCGATTTGACGATAGTCGTACGCGCACATTTCGTCAACAAACCGACAAAGCTGCTCCCATTCGCGACATATGGAACTTCTTGAATAACAATCTTGCCAGTAATTTTGAACCATACGAAAATTGTAACCATCGATGAGCAGCTACTTCCATACCGTGGGCGCACAAAGTTCACCTCTGAAACGCATGATGTTGTGCTGGCGGAATCACACAGCAGCGGGTTCAGCTGTACTTCACTTGGTACCATCTTTTCCAAGCAATCTGCATTCTCACTTTCTTCTTCGGATTCTTCGCCACTGTCAAATATTTCATTTGCTTCAATTTCCAATTCATATTCAATGTCCGAGGCGTCATCTTCGGGTACAAAATCTGTGTTTTCACCGCTTTGGTCTTCAAATAAATCTAGTTCTTCGTCTGCTTCTGTGTGAAGTGCGAAATCATGCTGTAACGCTGATGATAGTTGTTGGAAATTATTAGTAAGGCTGCCGTACGCAAGCGCGTATTGTACACAAATTCTCTGCCATAACAATAGTAATAATTTCACTTTAGTTTTCGGACTGTCGATGTTGTATGTTCAGCAGTCAATAATAAACTAAATGATTTCAAAACGAAAATCACAAACGAAAGAAAGAAATAAGAGAAAAATGAACACAAAAACTACCTAGAAGCAAACATCTGCATTGAATTCACATAAAAACAACCCTGCAAACAACCCTAAAAGCAATCTGCATTGTATTTGCAGAAAAATAACCCAAAATGTGTATACAAATAATTTATTTCATACAAATTGTACAGGGGTCTGGCCAGGCATATGTGTTTGTTTGAGGGGAACTTTTTTTGCCGTTTTCTTCGTGTTGGAACGATATTTTAGAATTTTTTTTTTAAATAGCAAGCCAACAATATTGTAGGCGGCTACCGGGAAAAACAGGTATCTAACTAAGCTAGAAGTATGTTTAATTAACGCTCCAAAATGAGATATGCCTGGCCAGAACCATGTGTTTGTCCAAGGGTCAAACTATTCTGTATTTTATTTTTTTATAGTTTTTGTTCTTGTCCTTTCAATGCCTAGGGTAAACTAAGAACAAAATAATTTTTTGAGATAATATTCCTATCATTTAGGTCCCTAAAAGATGAAAAAACACACCTTTAATTTTAACCTGTGCTACTTACGTTTTTCAAGCTTGTACAAAGAAAGTATTATTTTGCTCCTATTCAGCACAACGTCTTTTTTTAATCCCTTAAAGGTTTTTTAATTCTTTGAATCTTTGCTTATTAAACCCTCTTAATATTTTTATCATTAAAGCCAAAAAAGATAAAAAAAAACATAAATTTGATTTTTAACCGGTTAATATTTTCTTAAAAAATAGGCCGAAAAATTTTTGCTTTTATTCGGCACAAAATCGAAAATCCAGCTGACTTTTATATCAAATATCTCTCTAAATTAATTTTTATCATGTTGGTTAGTCTTTTTTTCATAGAACCAAACGATTTGGTTTAAACATAAGCTCTGCAAAATAAATACATATAAAAATGACTTTCTGATGTGTGCAATATATTGGGAAAATCCACTGAAAGGGTTTAACTAATACAATTTGCTAGTCATTAATATTATTTAAGTTTTTTATGCACAATTTTGTGGTATCGTGGTGTTGTTGCTTCTTTGTCATAGTTGAAAACCACAATTATGAGCACCTTTTAATATATAATTTGTGGTTTGGAGCTTCCCACTATAGCTTTTTGTTACTATGCAAATAAATTAACTATCCAATTTTATATATTCTCTTAATATATGGCATAAAAAAGTTTAACATGCATTTTGAGCTTCTTCCATTTTTACAATGAGAAAATAACTGGCAACCGATCAGTTGTTTATGGAACTTCAAAAACCACGTTCGTTAACCACATCATTGGGCTACTTAAAATTATCAAACGTTTGGCTTTTAGAGATTTCATGTAAAACAACAAAAAATATAAAAACAACTAGGTAAAGTGTGGTATAATTGTGAATACACTTTATGGTTTTGTTTTGTTCTTGTTACTTTATAAATGAATTAATTTTCATTTTTTAGTTTCAAGTAATAAATAACAAAAAATTGTATTAAAAACATTTTGAGTTATGTACTTCTTAAAATTTTCAATCCCGATAATCCCGGGATCGAGAAAAGCTTCCGGGATTGGACTCCCTAGTAAGTAGGTATCAAAATGTTTTTTTCCAAATTTGGTAGATTTTATTCAATTCGTCCCACTGTATATGGCAAGAGTATGCAACAATTTAAACGTTTCTAAAAAAAATCGCTTTGCAACAAACTCAAAAATCCCAACAACAAACATCCACGAGACCAAGCTGGAGTAAGACCCCCTCCTTTGACCTTCTCCCGCCCCACTAACAGCAACGTGGCAGCCAACGCGAGCCAACATAAACCATAAGATACTCCATGCTCAGCGCTACTGTTCGACCTATTGAAAGAGTCTGTTAAATATTTGTCAGTGTATTCTTTTTAAAGCCACGCTGCCGATTCTGTGCAATGGTATTGGTTCAACAATGAATAAACGATAACTGCTATGTCAACCACCGACAACAACAGCTACACCAACTGTAACACCACCAGTTAAGGCAACAATTTCAGAGCCCGAAGGCAGATGGTAAAACAAACGATTTTGGTTGGTTGTTGCATCTCGAAACTTCACAACAACAGCCAAAACAACAACAAACACAACAACTGGTACTGTTGCCGGAATATGCAAGAAACACACCGAACTAAGCAGAGTGTGAGCAAGAAGGGAAACATGGAGGAAATAGAAACAAAAAACAAAAACAAAAACAGCGCCATGACAAAACTATGAAAACAAGGACGACATCAACGAAGACGCAACATGAAGCCACCACGACGATCAACCACTCTTGTGAGTGAACAATTTTTATATACTGTACAAAATTGGATTTTGAAACTTTTTTATTTGTTTTTGTTGTTGCTATTGTTGTTGTTGGTAGATGGTGTCGTTGCTACTACTGATGGTGACTGTGCTGGTGGTGGTGGTGGTGGTGATGGTGGTATTGGTGCGGTATGGTTATTGTTTTTGTATTGTGCAAACTAAGTTACAGTCGTTGGCAGAAATACGTCGTCGAAGGAAGTCCTTCTTTGGCAAGCAACATTTTTGCTTTTCAACCCTCGACATTTGCTTCAATGTCATCTTTGATTGTCGTTGTTGTTGTGATTGTTTGTTAACCAGGTTTACATAGTCGATTTCCAAGTTGAATCAGTTGCAATTCAGACTTCAACACAAAACAACGTCACCGCATCGGAAGCCAAAGTACCGGATTACGTGTAGGCTCAAAACAACAACAACAACAAGAAAGTGCCCCAAATCCAAATTAAGAGAAGACATTTTCGTGAATGAAAACATTGACTGTGATCACCAAAAACTAGTAGTATCTATAACATGGAAATGTCTCGAATCCCCTAAAAATAAACTAATAAAAAATTCTTCTTCTCTAACCGGATAAAACAATTGACAAAAAGTGCGTGTGTGTGTGCGTATTTCGGAAAAAATCAGAAAACTATAAAATTATGAGTTTACCCAGCGGCGTGGATATGCAGAATCTTATGTCGCAGCATCCGGTTTTGGGTGCTCTTCCACCAGCGTTCTTTTTACGTGCCGCATCCGAACGATATCAACGCACGCCCAAGTGTGCAAGATGTCGCAATCATGGAGTTGTAAGTGCATGTTATTCCCATACTCATGTGAAATGACCTTGGACAATGTTAAAGTGCCGTCGGAGACTTTGAAAAATAATGTCTGCCATGCTTACACCAGCTAGAGATGTTTGACAAACTGGTTGCTTAGAGGACCGTTACAATAAGGGCTTTGCTCTATGTTGAGATTATGGGTCTGTTCGGAAATGCATCACGATTTTCAGTATGTGTACAACTGGCATTTTTTAAACGTCCAAATTTCTACGTGAAGTTTTTTTTGATGAATGATGGGTGACGCCTGACAGAAAAATTACATATAAGAATGTTTGCAGTGCTGCAAAGTTGGCCTTTTTCGAGCATTTTGCTTGTGCGAAAAAACCAGTTTGCGCATCATGACGCATTTTCGAACAGACCCTATTTCACAGAATAAAACAGATCAATTAACTAAAAAAACTGTTTTTTCATATGCCCACCTCCAACGTAATCGAAATCAGCATCATAAAAGAGTGATATGCCAAATTTTATTGCTCCTGTGATCATTTTTTAGTGGCGGCAGTGGCATACTGGTTAGAATGTGTGGATAGTGTACTCGATCGGATCGGTTTCAAACCCCATCTATGACACAATTAGGGTATTCACAAAGCGTGCTATCCTGTCATATTGCCCTAAAATTTTTCAACTAAAATTTACAAGATAAATAAATGCAAATAAGAAACAGCTATTTGATTACGACACTTGAATATACATAGCTTTCAGAGTTGTAATACATTAGTACTTTTTTATATGGAAGGCAATAATAAAATGTTTAACCTAGTGTAAAATCTTAGAACAATATAACATTATGACATGATAGCACACCTTCTGAATACCTTAAATGTTTTTCAAATGATATTTCAACCTTAAGAAATCATAAAAAATGAGAAATCAATGACATACCTCAGAGAGCAAAAAGTATCCAGTAAAGCTTCTTGCGCGCGTTTGCCACTTTTTTAACAAATATATTTTTTAGAAAATGTATCAAGTGAAAACAGTTCCAATTTTTATATGGATAACTTTTTTAACATTTTAAATTCTGCATTGGTTTATTTTTGCGAATATGCAAAACTTAAAAAAGTATCACATTTTGAGTTATTTTACATGCTTTTTAGAAAATAGCACAGTGTAACAGTGAAAACAAACTTAGCACGTGGTAGAGGTTTTTTGAACTGCATACTTAATTTTTCAAATTTACCCTCAAAATCTAGATTTTTGATCAAATCATTTTTTGGTACACGCAGAGAAAAGACATGATTGAGACATGATTACTGCAATAAAAATTTTTGTACTAAAATTATTGTATTATTTCTGCAAACATAAATTTTTGCCTTAATAAAGTCATTATTTACTAATGGTGTTACCAAAAATAACATTGTAGTTGAAATCATAACATCATTGAAATCGACAACATACTATGATTGCCTCAACTATTAGTTGCAACAAAAATGTTGTAGTTCTGTCAATCATGATAAATGTGAATATTATTATAGAGACAAACATATTAGAATTTCGAATGTTTGTCTGAACTATTCTTTGCTTGTTGGCAAACGAAGCAGAACATAACCAGAATGAGCAGAATAGAAAGAATTTAGTGTGTCTGAACAGTTGGCAGGAAAAACTTTCACTTCATTCAGACACAAGAAGTTTTATCGATTCCTGCACCGAAAAAAATGTGCGGAGTTAAACCAAAATTTTTCATTAGTCAAAAGAGTTTTTAAAAAGTTAAAAACGTTTTGTCACCGTAAAACACAAAATGAATTGCATCAATATTTTTTTGTTACTATAAAACTTTTTTTGCTTGATACAACTCATTTTCAAAGTTTGGAGTAAACTAAAAGCAGTTTCAAATTAACTCTGCATCTTCTCCGAACATTTGTCTTTTTAACTCCATTAAAACTTATTGCAACCATCTATGAAGAACGTCTTTGTATTTTAAAGCTGAAACGGAGTTATGTTTAGCACGAAACAGAGTCTGCTCAATCAAATATTTCCATTTGTTCGTTTTACTTTGAATGAGGAGAAAGTACTCAAATATTTTAACAAGCAAAGCAAGTGTGCTGTAAAAATTAAATGTTGCATAATGATAAGAAAGTGCCGTTTTAACTATTGCGAGTTATATGTTTTCTTTATATCTTTATCGAAGTGAAATAACTTATGCGGTTATTTGATATAGAGGGTAAAATTTTTCGAGTCTCGTCAAGAAATTTTTTTTATCTATATATATAGATATTTTTTTGTGGTAGATAGATTTTGACCCCTAGAAGGGTGGCAGATAGATTTTTTCGCGTTATTTCGTAAATGTCAAATCACGGACATATTCCGCATACATCGGAAACCATTAAGACCAATATTATTAAACGAAGCACCAAAAAATGACATGAAAATATTAAATAAACAGAATATATTTTATGAAAATTTTGTATTGTACTTCGTTTGATATGCTATCTCTTTCTTTCTCTCTGTTTTTTTTTTACAAAAATCTATCTTATTTTTTATATTAAGAAGTTTTCCTTCTATACTGTATACACACTATACTGTAATTTATTTTTTAACCTTCGATGTATTTTTTATAGAAAATTTTGGGAAACTAAACAATTTTATTAATTTTGGTATACAACTGCTGTTTGAATAGAAGTCAAGATACAAACATTTTTTAAAGGAATTTATGAGTTTTTGAAACATACTAAAGTTACATATTACTATATTTTATTAACGAAACTACATTAAACACTTATAAACAAATTTTTAATGTATGTATCACGACATTAAGGCAACCCTGCCCTGCCGACAAATCGCCTTGAGAATATTCTACCTATTTTTGTACCAAATTTAATTATTATAGCATCAATATATATCGGAATTAAGCATATTAAATTAAATGTCACTTTTTTTTTGCATTAGTATAGGAACATAACTAACTCATCTTTTAAAAACATTCATAAACCGAGTGTTCACCCTGTTGGATAATCCTTACTACATTTTGATAAATGCTTAAAAAATATCTTTTCCCTCATTCAACGAACAAAACTACAGCAATCAATTGTAAAATCAATCCAAATATTTATCCCTTTTTCAAATATGTTATATACAAAAATCCCGTTTTTAAAAAAATTCCCCTTAAAATCAAAGAAATGAAACACCTTTGAAACAAATTTTGAGAGTTGAGCGCAATTTAAGCTCAAAAGTAAAAAAAATTTTTTTTATAAGAAATTATAAGAAATTATAAGAGAAATAAGAGATTCAAAATTGCCAAATCGTGGATAAGCTGCTCTGTGAGTATGTATAAGAGATTCTGTTTTCGGCGTTAACCATGTCTTTAATTGCCTTTGTGTTCAATTGAAATAAGAACTAAATAAAAATAATAAAACACAAAAGAAATTACGGGTTCTTTATTTGACTCTTTTGTGGGTGAGTTTGTTTATTTGTGAAGCTTTATGCTACATTTAACTGAGTTGATTCTAGTTTGTTTTTGAGTGAACTAAAAATTTAAAAATTCTCAATTTCTCAACCTTAAAACAACTCAAAACGGAGTCAATATGACTTTTCAAACAAATCTAATTTTTAAAGTAAATTGAAGTTAAATATAGTTTTTACAGCTTTGGCAAAATACCATGCACGAAAAGAGTTTAATTGACTCCAAATATGACATTATTTACTCCGCTTTTTTTTTTGAGTGTGGCTATGTGCTGTTTCGTTTGTCAACTGTTCAATTATTGTGTTTTGTTTTAAATTGCCTTATCCTAAAAACAGCACGCAGAAAAGTGACATTTTCGACTTTAATTGTAGCAAACATGTTTCTATTTACGGTAAACATATTTCGCAATTCTGACCATATTTTGTTTATCAGAAATATTGCTATTTTTGTGACAATGCACTTAATGTACCATGTTTATGAATGGCATTAGTCAGGCGAGAGGTAGTAGCGGCAGTGGCTTACTGGTAGTGTGCGTGGCTCGTAAGCGAAAAAGCCACGGTTCAAACCCCAGCTCGGACAGAAAATTTTATCAAAAAAATTTTTCAGTTGAATTAATATTTCTGTTCAGCCTAGTCAATGGCAAACTTTGGAGATATCTTAATTAATAGCTGTGGAAATTGGATTTCAATAATATTCTGGGATCCTAAAAATAAACTCAAATTATAGTTGTTGCAATCATTTTATTTTTGCCCCAATAAGAGAATAATTATTGTTTCAATTATATTTTGGTTCCTACAAAAAAGTTATTTTTCTAAATATGGTTGCTGTAATCATTTTATCATGATCAAAGAAAAAATTATATGTTTAAGAACATGTTAGCAACAATCATAATCCGAATCATACTATGATCCTCTTAAAACATGGTTGTTGCAACTATGTTTTTTCTCTGCGTGTAAGCGGTCGCAAATATAATTGCAAGAAAAATAAGTTTCAAGGGTTACTTTTTATTTTGTAACTTTAAAACTTTATTCAGAGAAATTGGTATATTATTTTCAGTTATACCCATCGTTAGTTACGTCTTATCTTCATATATACGCTGAATATGAAATATGCGTTAAAAAATTGTTGTCTTTTAAAGCAATCCAAAAATCGACCTAATTTTTGGCTACTACGCAAAAAGTGAAGTGCTACTCGGCTGAGTTATCGACCGGAACAAGTGGTAGTCGATAATAGTAATGTCAGGTGAATACGGCGGGTGAGGTAGCACATCCCATTGAAGTGCCACCAACGTTCGATGATGATTTTTGCAGCATGCGACCGAACGTTTTTGTGCTGAAAAATCACTTTGTCATGTCTTTTGGTAAATAATGCATATATGAGCTTCAATTCTTGGCTCAATTGTATCAATTGTCTTTTTTTTTTTTTTTTTTTACACTGAACCAACGCTCAGGGGATGCCCCCTATAAATGCGTAAGCATTGTGTTGATTCGGAAGATGGGTGATAGTTAGTTGGAGGGTGGATAGATGGAGTAGTGTCGGTGAAGATTTGTTTTGAATTTGCACAGCTCAAAACTGCCGGGAAACACGCTCGCAGGGAGACTATTCCACAACTTAACCGCGCGACTAAAGAACGAATTATCGCGGTAATGCGAGGTTCTATTAGGCATCGATGCAATGGTAAAGGGGTGGGCTTGGACAGCTGCCCGAGTGGACCTGGGAAACACACGAACTGGTGGCGTCAGGCCATGTATCTCCCTTGAACACTTCCCATGGTAATACCTATACAGAAGGCTTAGGCAACCTACATTACGTCGATGCTCAAGAGAGTTGAGAGAGGATGAAATACTTTCATCTTCTATCAAATATATCGCATGACGTTGAATTCGGTCCAGAAGCTCCAAATAAGATCTTGAAGCCCCTGCCCAAATGTGCGAATTGTACTCCATTTTCGGCCTAATATATGAGGTGTAGATCATGCGAAGATCAGCTGAAGTGAAATATTTTTTGCACCGTTTTAGAAAACCTAGGCACTTGCCCGCTTCTTTCGACACATCGAAAATATGATCATTCCAACGAAGATCACATTGGATCGATATGCCCAGAACGTCAAGAGCGGCTGATTCCACAAGATCCACACCATTCATATTGAGGGGAGCTAAGGGGCAATCCATCCGCTTGTGGGTTAACAAACAACACTGGGTCTTGCTTGCATTGAACTCTACTCTATTAGCAAGACCCCACTCGGAGATTTTTTGTAGATCATTAAGAAGTGTGTCATTCATAGTTTGCCTTTTTCTCTCAATCTCCATAGAGCTTGGGCGTTTTTTTAATGAATATGAATGACAAATGCTGCTGTCGTCCGCAAACGAATGAATTGGGTTATGCGTCAACGACAGAAGGTCGTTGATAAAACCAGAAACAAGGTTGGCGATAGAACTGAACCCTGCGGTACTCCTGAGTTGATGGCGTGCTTTTCGGACGAAATACCGTCAACTACGACTCGAATCGTTCTGTCCTTGAGAAAACACGTGATCCATCGAGCAAAATTACTACCAAAACCATATGCAGCAAGTTTTGACACGAGCGCTTTATGCCACACTCGGTCGAACGCTTTTGAAATATCCAGAGCAACAATCCTGCTCTCGCCGAAAAAGTGAACGCATTTATTCCATTCTTCGGTTAAGAACGCCATAAGATCACCAGTAGAGCGAGCCCTACGGAAACCATATTGACGGTCACTGAGCAGTTGGTTGTGCTCCAGATAGTTCACAACGTTGAAGTTTATTACGCTCTCCATAACTTTGGAAAGCGTAGAGCATATCACCCTTAGAAAGCGTAGAGCATATAAGTGGCATCACCCTTTTTAGGTACCGGCTGGACATTTGCCACCTTCCAACAAGATGGAAATATTCCTGTTCTGTAGGAGATGTTGAAAAGGTTGCGCAAAGGCCGAGCCAGCGAAGAAGCACACATTTTAAGCACAATTGGCGGTATGCCATCAGGACCAGAGGCTTTGTTAACGTTGAGATTTGTAAGGACCATTTTAACTGCTCTCGTTCGAAAGTATATCTCCTGCATTGCAGAAGATCCACCCTCAACAAAGGGCATTGGCTGATTGATATCCGAGAGAGTGGAATTTTGTGCAAACAATCTAGCCAATAGGTTCGCTTTATCAGCCGAGTCAGTGAAGATTTGGTCATATTTTAAAAGAGCTGGAATCGATGACGATGTCTGGTTCTTAACTCTTTTAACAAATGACCAAAAATTTTTGCTCCCTTTGGGGCAGAGAATTGTCTTTGGTAATGTTTCCTTGTTATGGTTCCGTTAGGCTGGAGTAGCTCATAGTAGATCGCTCCGATCAAATCTCACCAGATAAACAACATTAGCTTCTTGCCGTAAATATTCGGTTAAGACGTTGAAGTTGATACAAGGCCGGATTAAGTTCACGACTTTCTGCACTTTGGGTTGTCGTAGTAGATCAAGCTACTACTACTGCTACTTTTTGTAGCCCGTCACGTTGTGATGCAAAAACCCTTCAGATTTTGCCTTTGGAGTAGTTGTTCGCATGATAAAAAAAGCCGTTCGACGTCCATACCCATGGCCTTGAGGCGATTTGGAATCGCTTGTGTAGTTTTTTAAAAGTTTCAACGGGTTCCTCTTGAGCTTGGCATGAATCTTGATTCAAAAACGGCTCACTCAGCGTCTTCACATTTAACTGGCCTCCCTTAGCGTTCTTTCTAGCTGGTGTAAAAATTGCCTCTTTTTAAATGCGATTGCCTCTTTTTAAATTATATGTTTGTATTGATGGAGCATATATTTCACACAGCTTTTTGTTTAATTAAATCAAAAATGCAGTGCTTACCGCAAATGGTTGGCACAAAAGTTGACAAGGTTAAAGAGCGCAAAGAAATTATGTTGTTTACACCTCAACGAAATGACATGCACTGATTTTTATTTGTATTTGTATTTTTTGTATTTATTTATTTGACACTTGTTAGTACAATAAGATAAAGTAACATCTTTTATAGTACAACGAATATAATACATAATCAACAAATCACATATATATAAGATAAAAATATAAAACAAGAACTATATAAAAAAAGCTAGCAAATACTAGCAATGTTTAATAAGTTTTATGAATAAATTAAATTTTGGTTGTATTAAATTTAAATTTAAGGAATTACATAAAGAACAAAGAAAAACAGTAGTTAACATGAAATAAGACAATAAAGTGAAAAGTGTTGTAAGATAATTAATAAATAGTAGTAATAGTCAGATGTTTGAATAGTATGACATTAAAGAAAGCCTAAAGTTATTCGCACTAACAGTAGCTTTTATGCTAACCTGTTATGAATTCCAAAGTTCAATGGCGTTGACGAAAAATAGCCGTTTTGAATTTAAATTATTAAATCTCGGTATAATGAGGTTGCCAGTTTGGTTTGAAATACTGAAGCGTAGTTTAGTATAGAGGTAAGATGGAGTCCTATTATGTATTAATTTGTGCAAATACATACGATTTCTTGCGTTTAAATAGTTAATAATGCTACATCCCAAAATTTCTTCACTTATTTGGGATACAAGGTCAAAGCGCCTTAAGCCAAACACATATCTTGTCACATTATTGAAGGCAACTTGGATTGTGTGCGAAGATTGTGAATCAAGATTGCTATAAACCAATTCGGAATATGTTATTGAGGGGACTATTAAAAGAACAGCAACTCTCTTCTTAGTCTCAAAGGGTACAAATTGTGAGGAAAGCCGTTGGCAGCGCAGAGTGAAATAAATGCGCTTGATTATTTATATGGTCAGAACAGGAGGTCAATTTTATCTTTAGAAATTGGAAGAATATACGATTTCTTTTCATTTAGGCAAAGAGCATTATTAGACGACCAGTTGGAAATTGTGTTGAGATCTTCATTTAATCTATAACATAAATCTTCAACTAGTCCAACGCGGTTAGAAGAATATAGTTGAATATCGTCGGCATAATCATGCGTCATTACGTTATTACACACCGTAAAAATATCATTAATAAAAACACTGAATAACAGGGGTCCAAGAATTGATCCTTGAGGTACACCTGATTTTGTGTTCAGAAAAAAGATCACCAATTTTTACTCTCTGCATTCTACCTTCAAGATAATTTCCTACTAAGGTTACAGCATTATCATTAAAACCAAAGAGTAGCTTGAGCTTTTTAACTAAAATACAGTGATTAACACAGTCGAATGCTTTCGAAAAGTCTTAAAGGCAAAGAAGTGAAAGATGTCCTTCATCATATGACATTCGAATATCGTCGATAACTTTCAGCATTGCAGTCGCACAGCTATGTCCAGTTCGAAAACCCGATTGGTATGGAGATAAAAGTTTGTTTGCTGAAAGATATTGATTTATCTGATTAGCCAGAAGGGACTCACAAATCTTAGAAAAAGAGGTAAAAATACTAATTGGTCTTTAATCACTCAAGGTAGTAGCAGAATTTATTTTAGGAACGGGGATAACAGTAGCTAGTTTCCATGATTGTGGGAAACATGAGGTTGTAAAGCAGTGATTAACGATATGTGTTATGGCACCAATTATATAGAGTAAAATGATTTTGATAAATCTTAATGAAATACCGTCATGCCCAATAGCATTTGATTTAATTTTCATGATAGATTTTATAACATCATTCTCATTCACATTGGAAAAAGAGAATTTGTTGGCGTCACAAAACTGACGAGCACTACACTGAAAGTTATTATTATAGGCTGAAGTATTTGAAAGAAAGAAATCATTTAAAAGATTAGGGTCAATGCTACAATTTTGTTCGGTATAATTACAAACACCAAGACTTTGAATATTTTTCCACAGTTCCTTGGCAGGATGAAAGCAATTCAATTTACGATGAAAAAATTTTTTTTTCGACAGTCTAATTACAGAGGCAGCCCGATTACGTGCAAGCTTAAATTGCTCCCAGTTAACATCAATACGGTTTTTCTTCCATTTAGTGTATAATTTATTTCTTTTTTTTTAATAGCTGATTCAACTTCTGTCGTATACTAGGGACAAGACTTGTTTTTCACAAAAAATGTACGAAGAGGAACAAAATATTCAATAGCTGTGTTAACCTGAGTGACAAGAACATTTAATTTATTATCAACAGGTTGAGAAAACCAACAGTTATTCCAACAAATACGAGACAAATAGTCATACAGCAAAGGGTTATTAATAGACTTGTCATCACGATACGAGATTGACATTGGAACTGAGCTACGATATACATAAAGTCAGATATGTATTAAAGTCAATAGAACATTTTTAGAGAAAAATTATAATGCTTCCAAACATCGACACAATTAGAAGAAGGTCCGATGCGATTATATGTTAGACCATAAAGCCCTCAAAGTTTTTTTGTACCTTCAACAATTTATATCTCTTATACTGCTGATTAACCTTTAAAAAATAAATAATGTACTGCCTATATATACATATGAAGAACTAGCTAAAACCCTGCGTTTTTCTGACACACCCCAGTTGCCTAACGCCCATAAAATATTATCAGTGAACTGCATGTGTAAATTGTGGTCGAATACTGAATTCCGTGGCTGTGCGACCTATAACTCAAAAGCTATTCAACTTTTCAAATTTCGGTTATATTGGAGGTGCCACGCCTCCTTCTCCAATGCCAATGATATGTTATCAGATAAACGGCATGGGAAGACTATGATTTCCGGGGCACTGCGATTTTAAAATGGATTCAAGAAGAACTTTAAAAAAAATAAGAATGGCCGATATTGCTGTTTCTGGTATTACTTAAAAGGTAAGACATAAGGTTTTTACATTTATTTTGAGCGAATCAAAGTTGTTGAGAATTTAATGTTTTATAGCTATTTTTATGCAAAAGTAAAGTATTTGTTTATATAAAACTGTTATTTTCTCAAAATCTACCGTTATTAATATGGATAATAAAAACTAAATTATTGAAGCTTGAAAATTTATCTTTCATTTGGTATATAATAAATATGATTTGATATTTTATGGTGTATTTTTTATGATGAAATGATATGCAATTGTTGTTAATTCAAGCATATTTACCTTAGTTGCTTTATATTCTTATTCCTTATTTTCTTATATCACCATTACAATAAATAACTGTTCTTAAGGCAACATTGTAGCTGTAATATTTACATGAATGAATCGGATTTTCTAGCCAGCGAAAAAAATTTGAAATTTTTAGTTGATCAGTTTTGAACAATGGCTTCCATTTTTTTTAATCAAATAGGTGATGTTCGCTTATGCCATTAGCAAATAGTAATTTTTTGTAACATAGTGTAAATTTTAAAATATGTATATATTAATACATCAGACGAAAGGTTAAATTGTAAGCTTTAAAAATAAAATATATTTTTAGTACCTTAATAACGCAAATTTGGTAGAAAATAACGGTTTTTAACTTCAAATTTCAAATATGATATAGTTTTGTTTATAAAATTACAATTACACTTGCAATGATATTGAAAAGGTTATATAATTATCTTTCAAATGACATACCAATCTTTTATATCCATTGAATAATGGCAAAGAAATGGATGTTTTTTTGAAGATCTTTTAGAAAAAAAAAAATCAATAACTCGATAACTAGTTGAGTAATCGATTTTTTGTTCGGCCAATCACCGTTTTTCGTAGTTCTCTACCAGAAAGCACTTTCGAATTGCGGCGCCCCCAAAATCGTAGTCATGCCAACGGCATTTTTATATTGTGGTCGGATACTGAATTCCTAGGCTATGCGACCTATAACTCCAAAGGTATTCGATACCACATCTTTGGGAGGGCAAAAATCCTCCTTGGTATGTATTTAACAACTTTCAAAAATTTAATGAAAATCGGTTCATACTTATGAACTAATTCCCAAATTTAAGTATTATATGATCAAAACCGTCTGATATGTAGAAGTTATATTGATTTGTGGCCGGTAAAAATGGGCGTGGAAATATTTATATTTACATACCAAGTTTCACTATACAAACATGGACAACTCCGAAATTGGCATGATTTCTAAAAAGTGGGCGTAGATATATTATGACCACGCCCATTTTTGTACAGTTTCTTACAGTAACCATCAGAACAAAATTACTAAATTTTCATTTTTTAGCATCAAAACCGTCTGACATATACCATTCTTTTGGGGGGGGGGGGGGGGGGGGGTGCGATAGTGCAAATTTGGCTTATATGGGAGGTACCACGTCCCACAGTGTGCAATTATCAGGGCCCCTTTCCCTTTTCTTACTTCCTGAAACATATTTTTTCTACCACAATGCAATTTTATTCATAATAGCTGATATTTTTTACCAGGGACCAAAAATAACAGTTATTTCCGAAATTTCTAAACAAAAAGTCAAATGGAAAGAGTAAGCCTATTCGATATTTGAATATAGCAATGTGGTGCTTGTTAGCTAAGGAATAATAATCTTTAATGATTTTAGTTTTTCTAATTTTTTTAAAAAAGCCAATAAATAATCGTTATTTTTTGACCAACTTTATTTCGATCAAAAATAAAAGTTAAATATTGACTTTCATTTTTTTGATCATATACAACAGTAAACATTTGAGTTATTTTTTATCAAAAATAATAGTTCAAAATTTACTTTTATTTTTTCAATAAAAAATAAAAGCTAAAATTTGATTTTTATTTTTTTGTTCAAAAATAAAAGTTAAAATTTGACTTTAATTTTTTTGACCAAAAATAAAAGTCGTATTATAATTCTTATATCATCTGCTTGTAGCCACTGTCTCAGTCGTTTGCGAAATGAATGAAAACACAATGTGCAATGATAAGCAAATAAGCTATGTCATTTAAATAACGATGTGCAACGATATTATCGTTCGATAACGATATAATAACGATCGATAGTAATGTTTTTTTCTCTTTGTAAACATGTTATGAATAGGTGTAAAAGAATAATTATAAAATTATATGATAAATTTTATTACATACATAATTATAATTAATTAATAATTAATTAAATAATAATTAAATTAAATTTTTATTGGTAAAGTTCAAAAATAAAAATTATTTCTTATTTCAAGAGAACAGTCAGTAAGCAGCATATAGATTTTTTTTTGTATCAAAAAAATAAAAGTAAAATTTTAACTTTTATTATTGATCGAAAAAATAAAAGCCAAATTTTAACTGTTATGTTTGATCGAAAAAATAAAAGACAAGTTTTAACAGTTATATTTTATCGAAAAAGTAAAAGTTAAATTTTAACTTATATTTTGGACAGAAAAAAATAATAGACAAATTTTGACTTATATTTTTGATTAAAAATATAAAAGTCAACTTTTAACTTATATTTTTGATCAAAAAATATAAGTCAAATTTTATCTTTTATTTTTGATCGAAATAAAATCGTTCAAAAAATAACTATTATTTGTTGACTTTTTAGAAAAAAATCATAGCCGTTTCGGTCCCTGTTTTTTACCACACTGAAGGTTTGCCATCATCCTAAACAATAAAACAAATTAAAGGAAGGTAGGCGTATTTTTAATTAAATATAACAAAATGCAGTTCAATTTCGGATGCTTAGTATTTTTAAAACGAAAGAAGTTTTGTAAAGTGCAATATTTTTATATATTAACTCTTCTAACTTTTTTAGACACATAATCATTTAAAACATCTTGAAAGTTGACTTCTTCTAATACATTATTTTCAATCGACATTAAAGCCAATGCAATTTAACTCTTATTATTACTTTAATTATTAGTTTTAATTTAGAAAAACTACGTTCGCCCGTGACTTTTGATATCATAAATTTTCTATATATTTGCAATGCTATCATTACATTAGGAAAAGTTGATTGTGCCATATTATCCAAAATCGATTTATATGATTCCTCGGCCGGTTCAATTTTGTCTTTCTCTGCATCTACTAATTGAAAAAAAAGTACTTAAACTACACGATATCATCTATAAACTCAGACTCAATGTCCTCGGAATAATGTGCAAAAAACTTTGTAAAAGATTCTTTAATTTCATCGTTGGACTTTGTAATAATGAATTTGTTAAAATTTTTAATTTGTCTTTTCCTCTGAGTACAACGTATTCTACTGATCCGTCATCATGATGATTTTTTCTTCTTCGTACACGCTGATTGGGTATCA
The DNA here is from genome assembly GCA_963920525.1 of Dichetophora obliterata. Classification (NCBI taxonomy): domain Eukaryota; kingdom Metazoa; phylum Arthropoda; class Insecta; order Diptera; family Sciomyzidae; genus Dichetophora; species Dichetophora obliterata. The sequence continues at coordinate 310,019,829 of OY986435.1, forward strand.
CTGTATTGGGTATCAGTTTTCTTATTTGCCTTCATCTCGTAATCGTCAAATTAAAGCTGCAAAGCTTTCTAAAAACTCTTGTAACCTTTAGACAAAGCCTTTGTCGCATCGGCTCTTGCACACTACCTCTCTTGTGTCGGATACTCTTTTTAGAAATAATGGCGAGGACTGCTTACATTTATCAGCTTTTCAAGAAGTTTGAGCTTAACTGCTCAACGATGAGTTGACGCTAAAAATAGCTGTATAATGCTTGGACAAATTCGAAGAATAAGATTGATCGAAAAAATGATTACGAATGCAAGTAAGTTCTTCCAGGAACGTGGCTTTGAGAACCAGCTAAATTAAACTAAAGTAGGGATTAAAAATAGTACTTTTTGAATTAAAAATTCCGTTAAACCAAAGTCTGGATTAAAAAGTAGTCCAAAATTTTTAACCGTGTATAAATAGACTACTGTCAAATTTTGTACATCATTTAAATTGTGTTTTATAGCCATTAAAAGCAGACAACCTCGTTAATTTCGACGAAAATGGAAAAAGTGAATTTCATGTAATTATCAAATATTAGTTTTTGCGTAAAGAAATCATCACCAAAACCAGAGAAAACATTAATAAATACTTTAGGGACTCTACACGATCAATTTCAATGGTTAATAAGGGGCTTGCATTGTGGTCGTACCAGCGGTAAGTGACGCGTAACGTTCAGGTCTCCCAAAATTGTTGTCGTACCGATAAAAACCATGGAATGATATTGGGCACATTTGGCGAAGAAAATTGACTATGATTTTTTGATTATATTTTTTTTATATTTATTTAGTAAAAAGCTCTTTTTTGCCAAAAAATAACTTTTATACAGTTAAAGCGTAGCCACGAATAACGTTGTAAGTGACAAAGAATAAAAAATGGTTTTTTTTTGCTGACTGCCGCTAAAAATGCTCTGGCTTGGATCTGAATACTTTTTTTTATATACATTAGGCCACTTTCTTAACAACTCTTACAATAATAAAGTGGAAATTGAAATCAAATATTTCTAAGTAAGCCATTAAAAACGTTTTTTCAATTCCAAAAAACCTATAATTTTGTCGCTTACAACGTTATTCGCGGCGACGCACAGTGGATCGAAACAAGGAAAAAGCGGACCTAGAAACTAAAGTTTTAAAATTTTTATGTTGTTAGTATTTTGGAGCCACTAAATTCGATTTTGAAGTTAAAAAAGTATTAAATTCCACCCTGTGTGAGTTACAGGGTGTTCAACAATTTTTCTTCCTTATCTTTAGCTGGTAAATGTAACTGGATGTAAATCCTTAACCGCACTACATAGTATAAATATTTTAGTACAGTTTAAAAGGTGCAACAAATACCTTTAAAAATGTAATAAAGAGCTATCCAAATTGATAAGTTCTCTCAATATACATCCGAACTTGCAATTTCGAAATAGAAAATAGCAAATTTTCACTTCCAGTCTATTTTTTCCAATATTTGGTTTGCAATGATCTAATGTTTTTTTTTTATTATATACGAAACCTTATTAATTGACTTTTCAGCTGGCATCAAGAAAACATATTACAAAGATTACATTGAGCACTACGATCGACTTCCAAGAAATCTTACACAAAGCCTCAGACACATATAAAACAAACATTCATTTCTAAGTTTGATTTCAATCAATAAACAAAATACCTATATCAATAGCCAGCGGAAACCTGCCACCCAGGGTATGCCAAGTGGAGGCTGCTGAAGGATTACCACCACACTATTTTTTTTCTTTTTTAATTTTTAGTAACTTTTTTTTTTTGTTTTTAAGTTTATTTTTATATTTGAATCAACTTTAATGGCACCTCATCAACATCTGTAATGGGCAGTTACAAACCTCATTAAGAAAATCCTAATAAGATTTTTTGAATTTTTTCTCCAATGGGATAACAGGTTATTAAAAGATATTTATTTAAAAGATAAAAGATATATAAAGGAGGGAAAGCGATCATCCCAAGATAGCTTCTCGGAACATCCGTTATGGTTCGGCGATCATACCTCTTCACTTCCAAATACCATATCTTTTTTTGTATGGAGCTGCTACGTAAGGGGTATTAATCTCTACGGCACATCTTCGAGCACGTAAGAAATGATTAGTCAAGAATCCAAGTACCTTCTTTTGACAATAAAGGAAGGATATGGATGTCGATGTGGATATACATTTTTTCTATTTTGTTTTCTATTTCGGCTTTCACTATGCTGCAAAGTAGTTAAGTTACACTTTTTTTAAAAATATTAAAGTTTTGGTGTTAGGTAAATAATTGTCCTTTTTGTATTCTTTTAACTAGCACAAAATTTAACTCTTTTAGCGGTTAATAAAACATGTGTTTACTTCAAAATAAATGAATGACAACTAAAATGTTACAACACTAACTGCAGTGATAAGCTGATTCCACAAAAAGTTGTTTCGTTTTGTTTTTTTTTTTTACTTTTTGACTGGGTATTTGTTAAACGCTTCTCGACTTATTTTGCGAGAGTGTCGTTGTCTGGCTGCTTTAAATTCTTTATTTCGAGCTCCATCTGCGTCTTCAGACAACTGACCATTTGGAAGAATAGCGTAATTTATTATTTCTGATCCATGCAGTAAAATTTTATGAATGAAGGTCTGGGCATACAAATGCACCTACAGTTCCACAGTTATTTTGGCATAGCTTTCATAATCTGGCACATTTATTTATTCACGAAGCCAGAGTTTGTTAAATAACAGAAAATATTATCAGTAATAAGCACTCAACATCTAATAGATGAGCTGACTTTCGGGATCAGGGAAAAATTTTCTGGTCCCAGGTTTTTGTGGTCCCAGATCCTTGATTGACAACATCCGATAAAATGCCTAACTCATAGAGCGCTTCAGGGAGAATAGCGTTAATTGTCAAGCACTTGTTTGCCGCTGTTGAAGTGGCAGTTTCGATTACCAAATGAAAATTAATAAACCAATTTTGATGATTTCTATGTCTTTAAAAAGGTCTTTATGTAATGTTTTCAAAAATGCATATTTCATTGTTTTTCTCAGTACTTAAACTGTTTAACACTGTTTATATCTATAATTTTTATCTTTGTAGAATCATTGGACTTAAACCCAAATTTCTGCCAAATGGGCAAAAATGTGCAGATAAAAACTATTAACATTAAACTGAGAACAATTATCAAATACAGCAGTATTATTTTTTTATGAATGTTTTGTAAAATTTTTTTAAAACAAGTAAGTTTTTAAGAAGGCAACAACAACAAATCTGTATAGAGTCAATCACTTTGCTGACTAGACAGTCTGTTTCGGAAATCACTTAAGCAATCGATTAAGCTGTGATCAACTCACTGTTTAAATTTACATATGATTTCGCACATTTAGGAATTCATTTATTTAAGTTAAATGGAACAAATTGAAAGCTCAATTGGATACTAATCATATGACATTTTAATCACTCAAAGACTACTGAAGAGGAAAATGTATCGATATCCGAAACAGACTGTCTAGTCAGCTAAGTGATTGACTCTATACAGAGTTGTTGTTGTTGTTGTTGTTGTTGTTGCCTTCTTAAAAATTTACTGGATATGAAGCTCGCAATTTAATTCATGTAATTTTTTAAAACTTTATGTGAAACTTTAAGCAACTCGGAACTAACCCTTGAACTTTGTTTTGTGTTTTTTTCTGACAGCCTTAAAAGTTCACCTTTTAATAATATATCGCAAGTTTAATTTAAGAACCGTAATACAAAAGTATACAAATTTTATATTTACAATTATTAAGTGATTTTTTAGGTCAAACATTCATGCGTCATGTTAAACTCCCTTTTGTTTGCAAACTAATCTTTATTTAAAAACTTGCTCACAGTTCCTCTAACAAAGTTACAGAAATATTCGAATGGAAATATGTAGTTTAGAAAATTATTAAACGAATAAGTCGTATTTCAATACGCATTTCCAAAATTTTTATTTTTTCCCTAATTTCGCCCTTTTCTATGGAGTCGATCCACTGTGCGATGCTTCAATTATAAAATTGCCCTCGTATAATGTTTTTTTTTGTTTTCAATATAAAATTTATCAAAACTAACTTTTATTAAGTTTTTATTCAATTTAAACAAAATTAAAAAATTACTGCATTTGCATAAATATGTCAACTAAGCATATACGTATAAGACTTAATAAAAAAAAATTAGAACTTTTTTTTGGAAAAAGCACACTTTTGAATGTCTCACACTGTCGGAAGCAAAAACTTTGCAGTGGCTGCGGATTTTTGAGGAATTTTAGAGAAATGCTTTCATCGCGTATATTTACGTAACAAGATATAGTATACACAATATACACGTTGTCATTAATGGGTTAACTGATTTGGCTAAAATTTTTTATTTTCTTGATATTTATTAAGGATGGTTTATAAAAAAAATTTTGTCATATCCCCTTTCACCGCCTGCAAATCAAATAAAATTTCAGACTTTTTTGGTCACATTAAAATTTGGTAGAAATAATTTCTTAATTTCTTTTTTAAGAAATAATTAAAACTGACTACTGAACCGATTGCAAATTTTTTCGAGTACGAGATGGCTTAGGAAAAAAATTTGTCACAAACCCTTTTTCCACCCATAAATCACGAAAACCCGCAGAAGCTTTTCTGTATGAAAATATTGTATTTTATACGGGAAATGTCGCACAACACTGAAAGTTGTTCACCGATAGCTTTGAAATTTGGAAGAGAGGTTGACTACTATTTCAGTTTATAACTCAGAATTGAATTGAGATATTGGCATGATTCTTTCACTAAAACATTATGTTTTGTGCAAATAATAAATAATAAAAAATTAAATAAAAAAATACAAAAACAATAAACATAAACAAAAACCAATTTAAAAATTTTTTTTTTTTTTTGTTATGATCAGGGCTAGGATTTCGATCACATTTCATCTTTTTTCTGCTGCTTCTAAGACATTTTCTGCTTATTTAAAATGTCCATGTTTCCTAAATTTCAAATATGAAAACTTTTTAGAACATTTTTTCGTCATTTTTTCGTCAGTTTTTAGTTTTCAGGTAGTTTTACTAGATTTAGGGCATTGTTTGGTTATTTTTAGAGATTATTGAGTTATTTTATTTTCATTCTTGGACGTTTGTAATTTTAAGAGCTTTTTCGGTTTGTTTAGGTCATTTTAGTGTAATTTTTAAATAATTTTTTTTTTGTTTATTTTTCGTACTATGCAAGTGTACCAAAAATGTCAAAATGCAAATGTTTAAGCATATTCCTTTAACCAGTGGCGGATTTAGAAATCACACGGGGGGGCATAAATAAGCAAATTAGTTTTTTTTTATTCATTGATAAATTTTTAAATTTATTTTAATTTTTTATTCATTGGTATTTATTGATGTATTACATAGTAAACTTATTTTTATAAATTATATTTACGTTTTAAATATCATGAGTATATAATTCAAAAGCATATCAAAAGTTTAAAATTTATATAATTTGTAAGAATTGAAAGAAAAGAAGTAGCTAATGATGATATTCAACTTAAAATTCTTAAAGTGCGTTAAGATTCGTCAATCCAACGCTAACTTAGCAAATACTCAAACCAATACTTTTGATCCGCAAAAAGTTAAATTCGTACTTTTTGCCCAGTACGAATTTAACTTTTGGGAGGAAATTAAATTCGTTCTTTTTAAAAAGTACGAATTTAACTTTTGGGAGGAACTTCAATTCGTTCTATATGCAAAGTACGAGTTTAAGGCTTTTTCCACACTTGGTCAACGCAACTCCAACTCAAGTTGCTAGCCTGTGTATTTATACCGGAACCTTCAGATTAAGCAACTTGCACGGAACAAGTTCTCGACACGTTCTCAATCTGTTTTACGCAACGCGGCTTTCCGCAATTTTCATCGGCGACCTGTTGCATCAATTTGTTTGTTTTGTGAATTCAAGTATTTGTAGTGCAGTAGGCTATATATTAATCAAGGTGAATAAGCTAATTAATTAGTTCTTAATAGAATCTAAAAGAAGAAGAAATAGTTTGCAGGATGAATGAGCAAGTGTTAAATATTGAATAAGTGCAAGAAGCCGAAAAACATGAGTTATTAAATAATAACAATTATTATATGTTGCATGACTTTTGAAGCAAGTCTGAAAGCATTCGATTTGTAGTTGCATTGCTTTTCAACTTTTTCGCTGTTGCGTTGAAGTTGTGTTGGAATTGCGTTGACCAAGTGTGGAAAAGGCCTAACTTTTGAATCGAGGGTAGCTTTTGGAACAATTTTTGGCACACGACTTTTGCCATATATATTCTTTAAAAAGTTGTGAAACTGGCGTTCATGGTACTAAGTTTCAATGCGAAAATTCTCAAAATCTGAGCGAAGAATGTTTTTGAAATGCATCTCATTGGACAGGTGATTAAACCACCTTTATAACGATATATTTGTATTTTTGTACTGAAACTTAGTACCATGAACGCCAGTTTCACTACTTTTTAAAAAATATGTACAGCAAAAGTCTTAATTTTGCACTCCAACTTTTGTGCCAAAAGCTAAACTCGATTCAAAAGCTAGGCTCGTACTTTGCATATAGAACGAACTTAAGTTCCTCCCAAAAGTTAAATTCGTACTTTTCAAAAAGAACGAATTTAATTTCCTCCCAAAAGTACTGTGCAAAAACGAATTTAATTTTGGAGGAAATTTCCTCTATACTTAGCAAAAATAATTAGCAAACAGTACGAATTTAACTTTTTGCGGATCAAAAGTATTAGTTTGAGACTTCGCTAAGTTAGCGTCGGATTGACAAAATTATCTTCATTCACTTAAATTCTTATGGATCTTCGACATCTCAATTTGCGTTACTCATGCGTCGATTTTTTAATTTACAAAAAATTTCAGCGATATTCTCGGTGTTAATATCAATTTGTTTGTGAATGTTTGATAGGGCTAAATCATTTAGCCGATTTTGTGCCATTTTTGTTTTGTTTTTGTTTTTTATATGCTTAATTTTATGTAAATGAATTAAAATAATTACTAATTGAAAAAACAAATCAATAGAAATTTGTGTCAAGAATCTCTGATTTTTTATAATTTTACCACGTAGGAATTAGTGCATCGATCACATTGAAAGAAGGATTAACATTGGTTAATTGGAAACACTGACTACATGAGCTGAATGACTGTATGTATTTAATATTTTTTCTTCAATTCAATTAAAGAAAAATGTCAACGTCATAACCGAATATAGGCAGACATAGTCAACGTTATCGAAATTTAAGAGCCAACCGAGAAAATCAAACACCTTCATAACATTTTGGACAAAATTACTTTTGTTTTTATGAAAAAGAAAGACCTTCAAAAATAATTTGCTATTAATTTTTTAATATTTTATAGGGTATTTTATAATATATAGGGTCTTATTTATGATAAGGGTATTATGAATAGTATTATATTTACTATTTTTACAATTTTAAGCTTTTCGTTCCTTCTTGCTCCTTTCCAAAAATATATGAAAAGACTCGAACCTACTGCGGACAAAGCCGCGGGTAACTGCTAGTATTTATTTAAAAAATTAAATTAAGCGTCTGGGGGCTTCAGCCCCCATATCCCTCCTGGATATACGCCTGCCTTTAGCACTAGAGCCGTTCAATCAAAAACATTACCTCTCGACAAAGGAGTAGCTTTGTTTATAGACTTCAATGAAAAAAAAGCTAATGAAAGGGTATGTAGAAATTTAAATAAGTGTTTGATAAAAACTCAGGATATGCTAGTATAAAATAAATTTTAAATTATGTAAATATAAATTTTAATTAATGTCTTATTTTTAAAGCTAAATTTTTTGGTTTTTTTTATGCAATTGTTTGCGTTTTTAGGTAGTTTTTGTCAGTTTTTAGGTCATTTTATGCAGTTTTCATTTTTTAAGTCATATTTTGCAGATTTTTAGGTCATCAAAATACGAGCCCTGGTTATGATTAACTTTTTGATCGTTTGAAACCTTTTTAATTTTTACAATATAAACTCTAAATGAATAAGATATATGAAGTTAATATAAAAGGAAATAAAGAAAGGAATAATTAAATTTGAAAATTTTTTCAACAACAATTTTTTGTATAGTTTTTTGCACAATAAAGAAATTCGTTAAGGTTTTTTCAGAAATTCATGAAACCTGTTTAAAGAACGTTAATGAATGATATTGAAACATGATTCGACGAATATCTATGTAAATAAAACAAAGTCGGGTTTGTTACACCATTTATAACTCAAGAACGGCTGGACCGATTTTAATGATCTTTTATTTGTTGGAATTGTGTTCATCCCGAATAGCAGAATAACTATTAAAATATCGGAAAAACAGGGGTGGCACCTCCCATAGAAATCAAATCTTCTATATCGAATAGCTTTGGAATTATAGGTCGCACAGCAACGAAATTCGGTGTTCGACCTTAATTTGCACTTGCCGTGCAAATTTTTATGGGTGTTGGACGTAGGGCGTGGCACTTTTTCAGCAGCCAGAATTTTTAGTATAACTTTCTAGCTTTAAGTCACACATTAATGAAACTCGGTTAAAACGTACTATTTAGTCGTGTCTTTCGACAGGCAAAATTGAGCAAGTATAGGCCAAAGTAAGGATATTCGATATACATCGATGCATCGGATTCACTCGATGTTTACAATTCGGTACATCAACTTGATCCAATGTTTTGAAAAGCTTATGATATACTCGATGGATCGATGTATTTTCATATAATATCGAATGAATTTTTACCACCTTTTTAAATTATTATATAAAAAAATAAATAAAGAAAAATAATTCTAAAGGAAAACACTGGAAATAGGAAATTAATACTGCAATTTCTATGATTGTTGAGGCTTTTCTCGTTTTTGCTTTTTGTAATAATTATGACCAATATTCTTATATATTGACCTTATTTTAAGAATAACCAATATTCTTATGTTTATTTCATTCATTTTTTTTAATAAATAACAACTGAATCAGAGAATGATTGTAAAAAAATTTTGTTTTTCTTTTCCTTAGTTGCTGATAAGAGGCGTGCGGATAAGGACAGGGGCTTGCAGGAGATTTTAATAAATTAAAATAAGCATAGTTAAATTAAAAATAGTTAAGGAAGGGGCTGACTTAAGCATTGTGATTAATGCTAGAAAAAGTACTCGATTTTTAGAAAACATCGATGTTTCTCAACGCTATATCTGAAAGTATCGATGCACTGTCTCGATGCATTACATCGAAAAAAACATCGATGTATTTTCCAAGTGGACACTCCTAGGCCAAAAGGGTATGGCACCGCCCATACAATTCAAATTTATGATATCGAATAGCTTTGCAACTAAATGCCGTATAATAATGAAATTCAGTATGGAGTTGCCACTTGGTGATATCCTTCTACTGGAAAACTGGGATAGGCTTTGGAAAAGAGGGTGTGGCTCCGCCCTACACTTTAAATTTTTGATATCAGACAGCTTTGGAACTAAATGTCGTATAACAACGAAATTCAGAATGGAATTACTATTGGGAGATATCCTTCTACAAGAAAACTGAGACGGTCATTGAACAAGGTGGTGTGGCTCCGCCCATACAAGCCAAATTTTTGATATCGAATAGCTTTGGAAATAAATATCATATAACAATGAAATTCAGTATGGAGTTTCTTATTGGTGAGGCATTTCTACTGGAAAACTGGCACGGGTATTAATAACTTGGCGTGGCTTTGCCCACACAAGCTAAATTCAATTCAATATATTTTACTGCAAAAACTAACTTTTTTCTGGCATTTAATAATCAAAATCAAATCTTCTAAACGAATAAAAATTTCTTCATTTTTAATTTTAAAAACGTAACTTTTGCAACTGGAGGAGATTTTTGTCTTCATTACTTTTTGGTAAAGTTGGTTTTGTAGTATTTTCCATAAAATAAAAAAAAACATTTAAAAAAAAATTAAAAATAAAAAAAAAATTTTAAAAAATCATTTGTTCCGCTCATTGTGAGAATTGATCCCACTACCTCATGGCTTCAAAACTGTTGGTTGAGCCGACTGAGCTATCGAAAGTACATTTATTCAAGTTGAAATGTACTAAAATAATTTTCTAACATCTAGCTGATATACCCGGTGTTACTCGGGAGAAAAAACGTAAAATTTTGATGTTTACGTTTTATTCGTTCAAAAATAAAATTTCTGTTTGTTTGACCAGAATACAAATCTTAACGGCTGGACGGATTTATCTCAAATTTGACTCACATTTTACTTGAATCTTAGATTATGCCTTGGCATAACTAGTTTTGACCATGCCTCTTTTACCCTTTTAAAACTAAGTTAAAGCAACCAACTAGGATACTTTTTTTAGCGAAAAGCTTCGTTTAATATATTTTTAAAAAAATTCTGTAATTTTGACACCAAAAAAATGCACATATCTTCAAGTTTGCTTAAATTTTTAGTACATCGTCTTTTTCTAATAACACCGTTTCCTTAGAATGATAAAAAACCAGTTCGCATATTTCCATACGCTTTACGTCAAAAGCTTATTTTTTTTTGGCTAAAAATCGTTATCTTTTCTGAACGAATAAAACCTAAACATCAAAATTTTACGTTTTTTCCCCCGAGTAACACCGGGTATATCAGCTAGTCTATAATAAAAATAATAAAAAGAAAAATTAGCACAATCCTTTGTAACATGGCCAAGTCACAACATTCATATGTGGTTAATTTTTGTAATATTTTGGCATGCCATTGCAGTGAAGAATAAAATGAAAAAATGAAATGAATGATTAATTTGGTTAACTTCTTCTAAACAAATAAAAATACAACAATGATCATTTATTCATTATACCGCTTAATTTATCCTCATCGCCAACCCTTCTCCTCAATCACCCGCCCTTCACCTTTCATCCCCTCACTCACACCACAACCCCCTTTTGTGGTGGTAGTCCAATTTTGTATAGCGCGATACGAAATTCGCCGGGTTAAGCTAGTTTTTAATATATGTATAAGACAAGAATGGCACGTATTGGGTAAAGACTTGGGAGTATTATTTGACTATAAACTTCAATTTACCAGACATATTGATCTTATTGTAGCTAAAGCATATTCAATGATTGGTTTTATAAAAAGAAATACACAAGACTTCAAAGATCCTTTGACGGTAAAGGCTCTGTATGTAGCTCTAGTTAGTAGTCGTTAAGATTTCTGCACCCTGATTTGGAATCCATATTTTAATGTTCGTTCTAACAAAATTGAAAGTGTTCAGAAACATTTAAGTAAATATGCTATAAGTAAAATTTGCTGGCCGATGGTTTCCCATCATATACAGTTAGATGTCAATTTACTGGTCCAACCTCCCTTCAAGATAGGCGTAAGGTTTTTGTCATTAACCCATTAATGCTCACTACCAGAACCCGTTGAGTTCAGCTTTTAAAATTTAAAGCATAAATTTGTATTAATGTTAAACGAAAAACTCTGAAGTTTTAAAAAATCAAAGGAAAGGTGACGAAGCGTATAATGAAAAAAGCAAAGGGGTCTGTAAGTTGAGAAATAAAAAAAAATTAAAAAAAAATTTGAAAAATTATAAATTGTAATATTTTCATTCCGTATGTTTTCTTTTTTCTTGATGTTTATAAAACAAAATATCTCACCTAAGAGGCATTTTTCACTTTTTTTTAAAATACTGCACAAACTGGAGCCAAAAAAGTAAATAAAAAGGCTTCAAACGTCAATTTTATAACTTCTAAAAAAGCATACTTTTGGCTTTCTCACAGTGTTGAAAGCAAAAGCTTTACAGTGGCTGCGTATTTTTGAGGAATTTTTGAAAAATGCTTTTATCGCATATGATATATCATACGTTGCCATTAATGGGTTAATGTTTGCATATAATCTTGTTACTGGTAAAATAGTATGTTCAGAACTGTCTAGTTTATTTCGTGTTTACAACCCACCAAGAGTTTTAAGAAATAATAGATTCTTATTATTAAGTTAAGAATAATAGTTGAGAAATAAAAACAAATTAATAAAAATTTGAAAAATTATAAATTTTAATATTTTCATTCCGTATGTTTTCTTTTTTCTTGATGTTCATAAAACAAAATATCTCACCTAAGAGGCATTTTTCACTTTTTTCTTTAAATACTGCACAAACTGGAGCCAAAAAAGTAAATAAAAAGGCTTCAAACGTCAATTTTATAACTTTTAAAAAGCATACTTTTGGCTTTCTCACACTGTTGAAAGTGGCTGCGGATTTTTGAGGAATTTTTGAAAAATGCTTTTATCACATATGATATATCATACGTTGTCATTAATGGGTTAATGTTTGCATATAATCTTGTTACTGGTAAAATAGTATGTTTAGAACTGTCTAGTTTATTTCGTGTTTACAACCCACCGAGTGTTTTAAGAAATAAAAGATTAGCCATTGATTCCTTTCATAGGACAATTTACGCTGCCAATGAACCGATTGCTTGGTGCGTTGATTTGTGCAACAGTAATTCGCACTTAATAAATTGCAATGTAAATGAGTATAATTAAATGTATTAGTCCGTAAGGTTAAGTCCGTAGACTGAATAAATAAACTAATATATAAAATTTTTCTCAAAATTTGACACAAAACAACGCTGCCAAGGATTATTTTTTGTGAGTTGTTGCAAAATTTATTTGCTTTTCAAAATACAATAAATCAATAAATCATATACAATATTGGTACATTTGTACTAAAATGACAACCGTGTTCTTGAGAAAACGAGCAATTCGGAGTCGAAATAAAAGTCGTAGGTCCAGTTCTCGACCATTTGTAATCAAACATATAGGAAGAAAACAAAAAATTAAACATTATGTGCTTAAACTAAGCAAGATTTCACTCATGCATTAAATTCTAAATTAAGACATTATTTTTTTTTTGTTTCCAGAAACTATAAAATGATTTTTTTGGTCACATCATGTATATCCCATTTGTTAAAAGTTTTACTTAGCTTAAATTGAACCATTCTGTAAGCTTACATTTTATCTAAAAAAAAACCTTTATGAAAAATATTACGGAATGGAAGTAAAACGCTTACTTCCTTTGCCCACAAAAAGTACTCCCGACACTTTAAGGCACCAAAAGTGAAATTTCAGTATTTTTTTTTAATATTTCTCAACCTTCAAATTCAATACCTTCTATAAACTGAACCTTACCATTTAACACTCGTCTCTTCTTACTTACAGGTAAGCGCACTCAAGGGTCATAAACGCTATTGCCGATGGCGTGACTGTGTTTGCGCGAAATGCACCTTGATTGCGGAACGTCAACGTGTCATGGCTGCACAGGTACGTTGAAAAAAATTAACCCCAACAATTGTGTTAAGACTTGACAAAGTGTTGGTACTGAAGTATAATTCAAGCAAATTAACTACAATCACCTTCCGCAACATAATATTTAACACAAAAAAAAATAATTAAATCATATACATTGTTTCCAACTACCCCCACTAGGTGGCATTGCGACGACAACAGGCACAAGAAGAGAATGAAGCACGTGAGCTGGGACTGCTTTACACCAGCGTGCCCACATCTCAACAAAACGGTGGCGAAAATGGCACCAACACGCCGCAAGCCAACTCAAATACACAACCATCAAATGGCAGCGGTTTCCACTCCGGCATGCCATCACCACCCAGCGACGGACTCGACGGCAACAGCCAACGCATGCAGTTCAATGGCAACGATTCGGATACGGATGTGCGTATGCGCTCGGAACGTTTGCCAATGGGCTACTCACCCGATCGCACCGATGTCGAAAGTCCGGGTAAGCTCACAGCAAGTGTAACCTTACGGCTGTATAATAATTTCATAGCAATTATTTTTTTTCCCCAATCCTTTGACGACCGTCATATTCTTTGTTTGCAAAGCCTATGAGCTGGTACGCTTCGCTGAAGCGCACATTCCTTAGAAAGCAACTTTCTGACGTAACAAGTAGTTGTTGTATTCACAAATTCCTTCAAACGCTTACACAATTTTATTAAGTGTCAAAACACGGTATACAAACAAAAAAATTACGTAAAGGTAAACGTAACAGTCAAAAAGTGCAACGGCACGTAAACTAAGATTAAGCCTAGCATGCGTTTTGGGCACAAAAGATTTATTTCACATATAAACGAACCACTTGTGGTTGAAGCTACAAAGACGGCACGCAGTAGTCCAGAAGATATTAAACATATTATTGTTTTTTTTTTTTCTTGTTTTGCGCTTTTGTTAAAAGTCTGCAAATGTTATAAAATGCTTAAAAAATATCGCATACAAACAAATAAGAAGGATTATTATTGCAGCTGGGATAGCTAAAGGACACATTTGCATGAAAAGATGCTCAAGAGTAATTCTTTGTAATTTTTCTGTGCTTGCATATTCGCCATCGTAATGTGAGTTTTAAAAAGATGGAATGAATTTAGAGTAAGTTTTCAAAGACACATTTTACACAAGGACATTGACATAAAAACGAAACAAGCTTTGTAAGGAAAAATATTTATAATTTTAACTGAAGTCTAAGAGCCAGCGACCACAGGACTTGTGCTATTTAAGCAAGCTCTGCAGCATTGCCCTTGCCTAGATTGCTGCAACTTTCTCAAATTTAGATTCTGCATGATTGTTAGCCATTTTATTAAGTTTTAGAAAAGTCAAAAATTATCCAAATTGGATCATCTTTATTACAAAATAAACGATTTTTTAAGCCAGCTGTTGGGAAAAGGCTTTGTTTTCTGCTTGTTTACAATGTCTTTAAAACATAAATTTTCTTATCATCAAATTTGTATTTTTATTTAGCCAATTATATATGCGTTATTGGCTTAAATTTCCCTTACCATATGTTGCTCCGAAGAAAGATGTTTAACTAATAAGGGATATCATTCCTTAACATTCGTCAATTTCTCGTACGAATAACTTCGTAATTTCTTCAATTGCATTCTTAGGTAGTATTTCTTAATGGTTTCGTACTATTTACGCACTAAAAATAATATTAGTAGAAAAAATCATTTAAGTAAAAAAAAAATTTTAATATAACACATTTTTAAATCGAACTTAAAAGTATAAAATAATTTCTCCTAGAGTGTGGCTTTAAGTTCTCCTTAGAACGTGGGGTGCATGCTATAGAGAATATTAACCCTGCATTTAAAATGTTTTTTTATTAAAATAATTATTTCTTACATTTAATTTTTAGTTCGTCACACATGTGTATCGCATTATAAACCCTACGGTTAATATTCTCTATAGCATGCACCCCACGTTTTTAGGAGAAATAAAAACCACACTCTGGGACAAATTATTTTAAACTTTTTAGTTCGATTTGAAAACGTGTTATATTAAAAATTTTTTTTACTTAAATAATTATGTTCTGATTTTTAGTCTTTGTTAAATTTTTGTCTTTTCTTTTGAACTGTGATGCATTTACTTGCTTTGGTTCTTGTTCATTTTCGGTAGGAACTTCTTCATCTACCTGTATCGATGGATGTGCTTCTCCTTCTCTAGGCGTCGCTTGCGTTGTGTGGTTGTCTCTTTGACTAATTTTTGTATTTGTTTACCCTTTTTTCACGCTTTTTATAGCACACACAACACTTTTTACACATACACACAGTTGTGTGCTGTGTTTTCTAAAAACAACTCATTTATCTCTCGTTGAGGTCGAATACTGAATTCCGACGCTGTGCGCCCTATAACTCCAAAGCAATACGATAGCAAAAATTTGGGTTGTGTTGGAGGTGCCACGTCCCCTTGTTCCACGCCTTTAAATTCAAATCAATGAAACTGCATGTGTACATTGAGGTCGAATACGTAATTTCAAAACTGTGCGACGTATTACTCCAAAGCTATTCGATATCGCAAATTTGGATTAAATGGGAGGTGCCAAGCCCCCTTTAAAAACGCCATAAAATGTTATCAGTAAAATTCCATGTGTTAATTAGGTTCGAATACTGAATTCTGAGGCTGTGCGACCTATAACTCCAAAGCTATTCAATAGCACAAATTTCGGTTGTATGGGAGGTGCCACGGCCCCTTGACAAACGCCATAAAATTTTATCAGTAAAAATTGCATGTGTACATTTAGGTCGAACACTGAATTCTGATGCTGTGCGATCTATAACTCAAAAGCTATTCGATATCGCAAATTTGTGTTGTCTGGGAGGTGCCATTCCCCCATGTCCAACTATCATAAAATGTCATCAGTGAAACGGCACGCGTAAATTGTGGTCGAATACCGAATACCCAAATACTCCAAAGCTATTTGATATCGCAAATTTTTTACATATATGTGGGCGGTAGAAGGGGGTGTGGCAATTTTTTCTGAAATTATCTCGTACTCGAAACAAATCCATTGCCAAAATTTGAGTAATGTGATCTTTTCTTAAAAGTGGCGTAGCTATAGTGTGACCACGCTCATTTTTAGTATAGTTACCGACAGTTATCATACGAACTTAATTTTCAAATTTTTGTTTTATACACCAAAACCGTCTTAAATATCGCTTTTTTATTGATTTGTGGGCGGTTAAAAGGGGTGTGGCAACATTTTATTTTTTCCTAAACTTTCACGTTGCAATTATAAACAAACCCGTAGCAGGAAGTATCCAATTTAGTCCAGTCGTTTCCAAGTTTTAAGCATCCGAACAAATCACGATCCATTTTTATAAAAATAGATGTTTGAACTCCGTCAAAAACTTTCAAAATTCTTATTTTCAAAAATTCACGGATGAAGATGACAAAAGAATTTGTTGAAGAAACCGAAATATAACTATAAATATTAAAAATTAAACAAAACAAAATAACCAGAAAAAATTTATTGACATTGTTGAGACTCGAACACACAACCTCACGATTATAAATCAAGCTCCCTATGCTCTAATCTACAGAACTCACAAAGAAATATATGCAATAAATCAAACTTCTTTCTTATAAAATAAATAAAAAATTATACTCGTATTTAAACTACTTTTTTACAATTTTTTTCACCCTCAGTTGTGAATTTTTCAAAATTGGAATTTGTTTCATAAAAAAAATACGCCCACAACGAGCTTTTCAGTATTTTTGTTTGATTTTTAATATGTGTATATGTATGTATCAAATAATTTCGCATTTTAGCCAAACAAATAAACGTACAGACAAGAAATTAACCCTCCGTTACTAACGCTATTCTAACCTTGGTTTATTACTAACCTTGGTGTAATCCACCCACAAATTTTAATTCATTAATTTGTAAAAGAGAACGCTAAAACAGTAAAACGGTTCTGCTTTTATTAATTTCGTATATTTTATTATTCTATTAAACATAAAATTCGTAAAGTTTAATTAATATTTCATTTTAATAAAAATATATCAAAATATCGTTATTTAGAGAACTAAAAAAAATACCATAATTGTTTGAATAATTTCACATTTCGAGGTCAAATTATTTGCCATGTTTTTCGAGAAGGCCAATTTGAAAAGCTAAAAGATGTTTGAAAAAAAGTTACCTATAAAATTTTTTTTTGCAATGAAAATTTTTTAAAATAATGACCTCTAATTATTCGTTATAATTGAAACATTAACCTTTCATGGCACAGCAGCGCAAGCATGGCAAATAAGCGGCTAGCACATAGAATAAATGTCGAGTATGCAAAACTTAGTCACATAGTCAAAATAAATCAATCAAAGGAATTCTTTGTCAAAGAATTATACAATTTCACATTTGTTTTGCCAAATCGTCAAATGCATTGAAAAATACGCTGAAATCAAAATTAAATAGAACTTCTATGTTTATCTATACAGTCAGAGATGCATTTCTGTATTTATCTGAGCATTGCCATGCATTGCCATGTTGTGCATAATCAGATACACGCAAATCCCATTAAACAGATTTCTATGTTACACTTGTTAAGCCATGGCTAATTGGACCATTGCAAAAGTAATGGAATGATGCAATAATGCACACAAAAGTAATTGAATTATGCAATAATTGCATATTATGTCAAAAACCCTATTCCCATGTTTGAATTTCTTGTCAAATGGCTATTCAAATACAATAGAACAATATTGAATGTTCCGTTAAAATTACAACGAGAAATTCAACCATTTCACCGGGCGAAATCTAAATTCACAGTGTTGAGAAAGATGAGATGAGAACTCGCAACCAAAAACACGTCCGCTTTCTTAAAAAGTTTTTCTATTGATTTACATAACGTGATGAAATCGTCGAAGCTGTTTAAGTCGAGCAAAGGTTTAAATCTTTAATTTGAATTTTCTGTGTTGCTCAGGAGTGGTTTTTATTTAAAACCTATTTATTTTACTTGAGAAACAAATCACACGTTTATAGTAAATAATATAACATGATTACTAACGTGGGTGTAAGACACCCAGACACTTTTTGAAATGAGTAATTTTTATAATTAAGTTTAAAAAACAGTACTAAATTTTGTTTTAAAATATAGCAAAATATACAAAAAGAGATTACATTTGATATAATGTTCGAACCATTAAACTATCAAAAAAAATTTTTCCATATATCATAACTTATGGGTGTAATCCACCCTGCATTAGTAACGGAGGGTTAAGTGATTATTGTGTTGTCATCCAGTTCAATATTTGTACGTTACAGACAAGAAGTGAAGCTAATAAAAACGTTTTAAAATTATTTCGGTCAGCATTATGCCTTGAACACATTGACGACGACAGCAACAGTGCGTCAAATGTCAAATTATTTTTACAGGCTTTTCTTATGGAGGTGAAAGTGGTGAAAATGTTGCAACGACAATGAGTGATTGCAACAAAGTCGCTGTCGTCGGTTTAGAATTTTTTCTATTATTCGTAGAATGTACGAAGTATTGAGGTTAAAAAATGTTCAACCGAAATCGTTAAGCCTGGTTTGTAGAACAATTGCAGAATATAAGGAAATGTATGATTGCAAGATTGTCGTAGTCTAGTGGCAGAGTACGTTGCTCGTCAGCTAAAGAACTGGCTCAAACCCCAGCTTAGACAAAATTTTTTCTTTTCCGTTATTACCCAGATGAAAAACAAAGCAGGCCTGCCGATGGAAGGACCTCCTCTTTACCTCTAAGTGAGGTGCATTACCAAAAGTATCATGTTTGCTAATGCAAAATTCCGGTTAATTCAATATTTCATGATTGTTGTAATTCGCCGACACTTTGTGTTTTCGTTGAAGCAGTTTTGATAGCAACAATGATGCTATGTATATTATTTCAACATAATCACAACAGTGCGAATGGCTCAGTTGACTAGGGCTTCAGTTACTATTCATGTTCTTTGAAATCTTGAGTAGTGAGTTCAAATGCCATCAGAGACATACATTTTTTTTCTTAATAGCTTTTAGTTTTGTTTTTGTTTTTAGTTTGTTCTGTTTTTTAGTGATTTCGTTCTGTTTTTTTTTGCATTTATTGCTTATAATTACTAAGCGAACGCGTTAATTTTCTTACTCTGTGCTCGCACGTTTATTCTTAACGAAGCAAATTAAGCGACGGTTAGTTAACAGCTACGATGGTCGAATGGATAAGCATATGTACTTACGCTCACACGGCCGAGGTTCAAGTGTCCGGATAATGGTAATTTTTCAATTGCCGGCATTATGGGTTGGAAATTCAGCAGACATGCTCGCCTCCATACTCGCTTATATCTTGCCGTAGCAGCAATGTAGCAAGCATCGCATGATATAAAAGCAGAATTAATACCGTGAGATGCATGCAGCATCGCTACTAGGGCAGTTCATTTGGCATACATGCATTGATTCTGCATTCATACAATGAGATGCATGCTGCATTGCTGCTATGGCAATTCATTTGGCAGACATGCTGGCCTAGGACATGTCTATAGAAAAAAGATATAAGCGGGTATGGAGGCGAGCATGTCTCCTGACCTTCCGAGGCATGTTTCCGGCAGACATATAGGAGGGGTCCTTTTCCAACTGGGTAGGTATCATTCGTAAATGTAACAAATGTATTCGTACAATATACATTTGTTTTTGTACGAATATGTAAAAAATATTCGTTATATGTACCAAACAACGTCAAAAAGTATCGTAATTTATCACAGCGAAAGGTAGGTATAACATAAACATACTATTCACAAATGCATGGTTTAACTAAGCTTTTTAGCTAAGTATTTTTGTGCTCTCTTTAAAATATATTAACATGCATAATAAAAAAATATCGTCATATGAAATCAAAGAAGCCGTAAGTTACACAAAATTCCAAATCGACTTTTTGTTTGATTATGATTCACCTTATTAAAATACAGTGGAATTCACTTATAACGACCTCGGTTATAACAACATTTCTGCTATAACGTCGTATTCTTAAAGTCCGCATTTTCTAATTTCTCATTCTTTAGGAACTGCGTTCGCTTTTAACGTCGGTGGATATAACGACGAGTTCGCATAAAACGACGCAGTTTTCATAAAATATAATAAATATTTTTACATATAGCGACGACGAAAGCAAGTTGAGACTAGATTTGCTTACTTATGAATTTTATTTTATTTATATGTGAACAAACAATATTCACTGAACATATTTGCAATTTTTGCTTTGTTGAAAGGGAAATAACCGAATAAAATTCATTGACAACAAAACTGCATAGCTTCATTTGCACATGTGATTTTGCTCAGTATACATTTGTTCCTTCAAATTCATGATTGATTTTTTACTGTGTTCAAAATGCCTCCACAAACTAAACGTAACGCGTTCATCATTGAAGAAAAATCTGCAATAATCTGGCGGCTTGTAAACGGCGAGGAATTTCTTCATATTCGTCATATTCTTCAATATCCATAATATGGAAACATAGGAAAAATATAAGGATCACACCTCCTCAAAATGTAGAAAATCCAAAAATCGCGATATATACCTCTAACCTATCATATTTTACAAGAAAAAGCCAATCATTTAGTTAAAATTTTAGGTAAAACGAATTTTTCTTGTTTTTTTCTTGAAAGTTGGATTTATCATTTTCGATGGCGACACTGCATTGTTAACTGCAAGGTTTAAGAGAATTTTGAGAATTTTGCCCAAAACTTCGAGGTGGCTATTAGGACTCAAATAAAATGTATAATGCTGATGAAGCAAGATTTGCCGATAGAATTTTAAAATTTTAAGGTAAAAAGTGTATAGGAGGAAAAGTTTTGAAGGTTCGTGTTACAGTTTTGGAACAGGAAGTTTTAAAAGGAAAATATTTTTTACAGAAAGTCAAAGAAACAAAAAACTTATTGTATTAATTTACCCTAAGTTTTATGTTTTTATTTTTACTATTGATAATAACTTTTTTTTCATTATAATAAATTAATTAAGTTAACAATGAACAAAAAAAAATTATGTGTGCATATAACGACATTCGGTTGTAACGACGAAATATTCCGGTCCCTTCAGGGCGTTATAACCGAATTCCACTGTACATGATCCTACTACAACAAAAAACGACGTTCTTAAAAGCAAAGTTCTCAGATCCCTAAGTTTAAGCGCAACTTACAATTGAGAAAGTTTTTTGCTTCTCCAGTAAAATTTTCAAATTGTAACTTACGGCTTTTTTGATTTAATATGATAATATATAAAAAGTTTTCACTGCCTAGGGGGGGGGGGGCAGGGGAGGGCACTGTTGACGGCCATAAGAACATGGCTTACTGCAGTCAATTATTATATCTAAAACTTTAGGGTATTCGGTGCAGTAGTCAAAGAGCTTAGCGATGCTAAGTCAACATCAATAAAAAACTTTAAGAACTCTTGCTCTTGCCATACCTCAAACGTCAACTAGTTTTTGTTTATAGCCGCTATAGATTTTTATCTATGGATGTAGTCTATTTAATCGATACTGGCGTTAAAAATATCAAGGAAACCAGTTCTTGAAAAAAGGCAAGCTTTCATTAAATGATGCAAATTTGAAACATGTACTTAACTAAAGATAACTGTTTTCCAAACTATTTTGTGAGCAAATTGATTTCATTCAAATATGCTACCATTACATCTGTAGACAAAGAACGATTGTTTTCGATGTATAAACATTTTTTAAGACCCAATCAGGAATCCTTTAATTTTGAAAACTTCAAACAACATTTTAGCGTCCAACTTCAAAACGCGAAATTTCCATGCAAGTAATGTTTGTGACATTTAATGATCCGAAAGCTGTTATGTGTAATTTATTTAATGCATCATTTGGGTGTTAATAAGAGAATGGTTTTAAATTAAAGCTGAAAATCGATTTTTCCTAAACATTTCTGCGACTATACTCAACGATTTTTCTTCAAAATACCAACTACCAGCTACCATCGCGTCAAAACAAAATGAGGGTAGAAACTGAGCATCTATTTTAATCACAAGAAACCTTTTGACATCAAATTATAATAAATTTTTGTTATTGTTTGCCAAAATAGAGTATTGAATAGCTAGCTTACTCCTGACAGCAACCTCAGGCAGTATCAGAGACTTGTTCCCACGACAATAAAGTTACTCAAACAAACAAACAAACAAAATCTGCAAATGTTTAAATGACCTGCCTCGAATATCAACACTCAGCTCACTCTGAAATTTAACACAATATCAATAAACAAGACTTTTGCAAGTCTGTTTTTCTTTTTTTCTATAGGTTTTTCCGACTAGCGCACCTTCGATGCGCTGGTTGTAGCGTTTAATTAAATTTCAACTTTGGAAAAAAAGTGATTCAGTAAATAAAAAAATGATATCAAATAACTTTTTTCCTGCGTTTCTCCATATCTAGGACTTCAGGTACTTAAGGTTGCCAGGGTATGTTAGTAGCCCACAAGAGAGTCGCCGTCGCCGTCGTCGTCGTCTGTGTTGTTTACCTTTCCCTCGCTCCTTCACTTACAGCTGAAGAAATGGAAGAATTGTTATTTGTTTGCGTTATTAAGGGATAAGCTGACGATTGCAACAAACTGCACGGCTTAAACGTCAATTAAATTCATTTGGGTAGCACCATGAAAGGAACAGAATGCTTTTTCTTTTGTGGATTCCTTGTGTCGAGCATTGAAAAAGACACTTGATCTGTGAATGCGTGTGTTCAGGCGGCTTAAGTAGTTCAACCCCACTTGAAAATGTATCGAATTTTAACGGATGATTTTAAGTAAACAAAAATTTATAAGGATTGTTATTGTTGTGGTTACTTGGCCACTGACACGGGCACCCTTTTAGCATGAATGTGCGCTATGCGCGCTTAATTGAAATCAATCAAGTAGTCTGCGTGTGGTCCTTACCGAACACACTTTCTCTCACACTTCATCCAATTTACTCAACTTGAAACTTAATGTTTTTATTTTTCTTTATTCATATTCTTTACAGGCTCCAAACGCGCGCGTCTATCCAACGAAACCGATCAAGACACCGGCTCAGAATCATCTCCTGGCAGCCCACGCACGAAAGGCAGCAACTTCAACATGTCCGGCAACTTGTCTCCAGCTCGCACTGGTCCACCCAGCTCGCCAGAATCCGATCTTGATGTCGACTCGGCACCCGATGAAGCTACTCCTGAGAATCTCAGTCTCAAAAAAGAAGATTCATCATCGCCGCCCAACACGCCCTCCTCGGATAGCCTGCATCTACTGCGCAACTTCAGCAACGGCAACCCACAAGGATTCATACCATATCATCACACACAGTTCCTGGCTGCCGCTATGCCTGTGCATCCGCACAACCAGCACTCGCCACTTCATCACCATCAGCATCATCATCATCACCAACCACATCAGCAACATCAACAGCAGCACCAACAACATCAGACGCAACAACAACAGCAGCAACATCCCGTCTCGGCCGTTCCGCAGCCACAACAACGTTCGCCCGTCGACGTATTGCTACGCGTTTTTCCAAACCGTCGGCGCAGCGATGTGGAGCAACTATTACAACGCTATCGCGGCGATGTGTTACAAGCCATGGAAGCGATGCTTTCCGGCGAAGATATCTCTCAAGCTATCGCCTCGGCGGCAGCAGCAGCTGCTGCTGCGGCGTCGGCAGCCTCCCCACCAAATGTACCGCCGTCACCACCATTCCCGCTAAAATCTGCCTTCTCACCATTAGTTCCACCCAATGTCTTTGGTTCGCCGACACATCGTTATCCCCCGTTCATGCAGGCTCACGCCAAGCGATTTCTTGCCGCTCCCTATGCGGGCACCGGCTACTTGCCAGGCGTCATTGCCGCAGATGTCGAGCAATCGGAGTCCAATGGCGGCACTTCTGCCGATCGCAATAGTAATGCTGGCGACTCGCAGGATTGAGAATACGGCTGTGCCGAATCAGGCAACATGTTCAGACCCTTCGAGTAGTGAAAAGAGTTTACGCATTGGATAGGCAGTCGCGTGACTGCTGCACATGTTAAATAAAGCACCGCACCGCAGAGGTTTTAATTCTTTGAATCACATTTTGTACATAATAGATACCCAATAAAATAATTTGTTTCCCCTTATTTTTAAGTCTTCAGCTTGCATCTATTTGTTTAAGTTGTTGAACTAACTATTTAAATTGAGAAAATATATTTGACTATACATACAAACATTGAGTCAGTCAATCATATGATTTTTACTCTTAAACTTAGTTGAAAAACCTTGTATCACCACCACACGTTTCTTTAGTATTTAGTTGAAAATTAGTTTAAAATTTGAAAAGATTACCAATAGACTCTACTGATATAAAAAGGTTATTTAATGTAAATTTATGAAACACTGTGTTAATATTACTGAAATAAAGATAATTGATAT
Organism: Dichetophora obliterata; assembly: GCA_963920525.1. NCBI lineage: Eukaryota > Metazoa > Arthropoda > Insecta > Diptera > Sciomyzidae > Dichetophora > Dichetophora obliterata. The sequence goes on from OY986435.1 coordinate 310,044,516, forward strand.
ATAGAAAAAGTTTCTTTTGAACTATAGATTCAAATCGATCGATTTGACATGAAATGACAACAATACGCCATGAAAGTACATAGTAAATGTATGCAAAACTGGAGGTACTACATTTTAGTACAGCTGCAGATTCAGACATTCTTTTGAATATCGAATTTTTGGCACATCATTTCGAATTATTACTCAAGGCGGAACAACATAAATGTGCTCCGAAAGTCGCTATACATTTATGATTAGGTCCTCTAACTAAAAACATAAAAACAAAATTAAGAAGTGCATGTAAAAGGTTTTTTGAAACTACTTTTTAAAGTACGGTCAAATTTCTGAAAGGTAATCGCACCTTTTTCGCAGACCGCGGGAACGAAACTTTCGAGTTATCAAAACTCGCAAAAATAAAGAAAACAAATGATGTTAAAACACAGTTTTTTCAATTTTTCGTTGTTTTCGAGCAAAATAAAAAATTTTAATAACACTGTACACACAAAAAATCTCGCAGATTAATTCTACCTATATTTGCGGTCACTTTACCATTAATACAATTGTTGTTGCACAGTAACTATTTTTTCGTTTAAAATTACCGATCAAAATTGTAACTTAACAATTATGACAGTAAATCTTAACGTTTCGAATAAAGTTGGCACTTTATATATTTTTTATCGAACAATTATTTTGGTCCTTGTAGTCCAGTGGAGAGTGCGCCAGACTATCAGCCCAGACGTCCCCGGTTCGAATCTGGGTGCATTTAAGAATTATGGATAACTAAAAAATTCACAACGAAATTGTGGAACATGTGGAACTAAGGGACAGGAACAACTAAGAGCTGGAAATGGTTGCCGAGTTTTAGGGCACAACAATATCCTTGGTTAAAAGCAATTCAAATTGTCTTTCACCATTGTTTCGCCTAATCAATAATTCACATATGGTTTCAATCAATTGTAACCTACTGTAAACCTTGCTAAGTAACAGTCTTACGGTAGCTCTTCCGCAGAAATTATTTAGCAACAATTTTTACAGTCATGTACTGAAAAACTTGTTGGCTAACAAATTAACAGTAGATCTACTGTAGAAATTGTTATTAAACAGAAGGGTTTACAGAAGGTTACAATTTCTTAACAGTACCATTAAACATTTCTGTCGTTTAGCTCGTTTTCAATCGACATTTTACCGTTCGCATCGGTAGAATTTACTGTAAAATTTTTTCTGTGTAAGGACGCCAAAAATACACACAAAAATGCCGAGACAAACTTATTTTTTGGTCGTAGAGTTAAGTGGCATACCCAGTTTTTCCTAATCAGATCAAAATCTAGAAAAATTTCCAATTGAAATTTACAGCCCTATTCTGGCAAATTAACAATTGTTAACCAGTATTTTTTATATTTCTATATGTTTGTTGGTTTCAAAACAAAATTTGAAGGTCAAAAAACAAAATTTTTGAATGAAATTGTCAATAACTGAAAAGTAGTTGACAATTTTTTTCAAAATTTATTATTTTGAGCTTCAAATTTTGTTTTGAAATCAAAAAATTACAACAAATACATAGAAATATTCAAAATACTGGCTAACAATTGTTAATTTTGCCAGAATAGGCTGTTAGTCACTTTTAGACCCATTTTAACCTATATTTCCTTTTATTTTTCAAAAACTTTGACCACCTCCGATTTTGCTTAAACTTTCAGAATTTCATCTATTTATGAAAGAAAAATACTAATTAGAGCAAAAAACAATTAAGATTTTTTGAAGTTTTTACGTTTGAAACATTTAATTAACTTTTAAAAATCATAAATTCAACAAGACTCACTCGATTTTTACGATGAAGGTATTTTTGAAAAGACAATAAGAAGTATTAAAATATTTTTAAATGAGGGTCTAATAGGCCTTATGAAGGTCTATTATAAAAAATCTTAATATGTCGAGATTTTGATCCGATTTGGAAAAACTAAGTAAGCCACTGCTACGACCAAAAGTTAAGTTCACGTATCTCGGTGTTTTTTTTTTGTGTCTTTTCAAAAGTTGAAAATTGATCTATATTTATTTTAAAAAAAGAGCAATGAAACGTATATCATTCAAAAGGTACTGCACCTGCACTACTGATGTGCGAGAAGATGTCTGATTTTAAAATGATAACCTGTGATATAAAAGGAGAGCGTTGAAAGTATCAGGGTGCGAAAAGCAATCAAAATACGCTCTCGTTCTCCTGAGTTATCTTTGCTATGAATTTATCATTTTAAAATATTTAGAGCGTATGCAGATAAAATCTTCACTCTTCTTTGAACTCCTCAACTACTTTCCTCATTCGTGAGATTGTATGCTGAGAAACTTTAGTCAAACACTTCGGACATAATAAATTAAAACGATTTAAATCAATTATATTAAGCATTTTTCTTAATAATATATTTAAGTAAAAAAACATAAAAAATCATAATATCTTATGAAATAATAAAAAACTGATATAAATAAACAAAATAGGAACATTTAAAAAAATTATAAAGTTCTTAAATATAAAATCAAAAAACGCAAAAAATATAGTTCATCATAAAACGCGTATTTATTTTTCATTAACAAGATCACTCGTTGAGTCAATAAATGAGCGAACGCAAAAATTCCAATATTTGCAAACACTCGCGAGCGAGAAAGAATAAATGAATAACAAAGAAAAGGCGTTGTTCAACTCAGTTTTTTGTGGAGCACAATCTACGAACGAATACTATGAAAGAGCGAAGAAAAAGTTTTGATCACTTTGAATATACAACATAATCAAGAATGATAGAATACAAAGATTGCGCTGAAGACAAGAAAAAGTGTACAACAAAATTGTCATTCTGCGCATGTACGTCATAATATCAATTCTGTTCTGGCAAGCTGTCAATGTGCATACGATTTATATGTATTATACAAATTTTACTTTGTATAATTAAAATAAAAGAACTGAGAAGCAATTTATTGGAACGAGAAAAAGGTAAATTTATTTCTTACTCCTTTGCAAACATTGTTTTTACTCTTATTTTATTGCAGCTTAGTTGCAAAAAATTTGTAAAAGATTCGATAAGATTTGCATTATATTTCAAGCTAACCTACTTCAGAGCATCTAACAAAAATTGCAAAAACTTTCTTGTTTGTTAAGAAATCATGTTAAGAAGTGCTGGATGATGTAAGCGTAGACGATTGGATTAAGATTAATCCTGTCACTGTAGGCTATTATCGCACGCGTTACTCTGAGAATATAGTGAAGAAACTTGTGCCAGCTGCAAGAAATACAGAGCTACCGCCATTGGATCGTTTGGGTTTGGTTGATGATATGTTTGCTATGGTGGAAGTACGTCAAGTGAGCCAGCGCAGATCTTAAAAGATTAATTCGTATCGCAATGAAATTAATTGCACCGTTTGGACAGTATTAACAAATTTTATATATGATTTACAAATACATGCATCGCACACTGGCCTAGTGGACAACTCCAATCGCTAATGCAAAACACTATATCGTCAAACTGCTGATCGTCTCCGATGATGAAAGCATCAACAAGAGCAAAATAATGATGGCTCCGATAAGGATGACAATGACTATCATTTAGCTGAAACAACTGTTGCAAGCAATAATGAAACCGAACAACTCAGAAGCAACAATGTGCCAACAGTTATTACACTCGTCAGCTATTGACTGAATCTAATATTTCCGATCACAACAATGAGCTCTGCCAGCTCATCTGATATTTTATTGCAAACACCCGACAGTGGTATTAGCATGGCCACCATAACGCCTAGTCACAGTCGTGACACCGATGAATCCTCCTCCTTTATCAGAACATACAGTAACAATGGCAATGAAGAAATTGTAGTTGCCTCTACCACAAATCATTAAAGCCAACAATTGCAACAAGCATCAGCCAAATCAGTAGTTTGAAGTCCATTTGATGTCAGATTGCACATCACATTTCCTTTGTTCATAGCTCAACATTTATCTTGAATTATTTTGAACTTAATTGTATTTGTCGTATAACTATATTTTGAGATGTTTAATTTAATTTGAAAAATGAACCATCGTTTATATCTTAAATACATATCTTGGTAATTATTTTTCTAAAATACTTTTCCAATTGCATGAAAACTTTTAAAATATTATGCATTAAAAATATATGCGTTGAATCAAGATAAAAAAATTCATATAAAAGATACATAAATAAAGAAGTTAAAATTTGAATTTAATCAAATTATAAAAAAAAAAGTATGTTATTGAAAAACTAAGTGTTCTACAATTTCGACAAAAAACAAAATTTTATATGGATATTAGCAAAATAATAACTTAATGAAATCATGAGAATAATTTAGATAACTTGAAAGTATAAAAGTGAGGATTTGCAAGTCATTTATAAAGCAATTGGCTTGCATTACAAAACAAAAGCTAGTAAAAAAATTCGCATCTTAGCCACAATTTGTTGTAATTTTATAATATATGTTGCGCATAAAAGATACATATTTAACCAGTAATTTAATAAATTAAACTTTTTATGACGAGTTGAATTGTTGCAGTTTCAATATTCCCATTTTATTTCCATTAACTTACCTGTAAATATAAAGACAAAAAAGTGATAGTTCCAACTTTTGAAATAATGAAACAAATTTTTTTAAATCAATATATTTTTGTATTTTCGTTTTCGTTTCTGTGCATTTTCTACAATTTCTTGATTTAATTTTCGTATTTTTGGAGATATGGTTTTTCTTTTTGTAGCGTTTCTCTGCATACATACATGCATAAGTTTTAAATTTACAAATTAATGAAAACTAAACTTACAGCTTTGCTTGCAAATTTTCGATTTCTTCTACTGACATGGACCGATTTCCAAGACGGACGTGTAATGCTGATGCATTAGAAAGTCTGTTGGCTTTAAGAGCACAATTCTCCTCATTTTTCTCGAATGCCTGTGGAAGGTCAGTCTCTTTTCCAGCATCCTCGATCGCTTCATCAAAAATAAATTCAACTGAAATTTTAATTTAGCTTAATATCATCTTGAAAAATAGTTAACAACCATTACCTTTTTGTGATACAGAAGCATCACTTTGCCGAAGAAGTTTAGAAATGATTTTTTTCTGTTGAACTCTTCTGTTGAACGACGCTGAACTCTTTTGGAGCGCTTCGGATTTCCATCACCTGGCTTATAAACTGATGGCACGGCACCTACTTTAAGCATCCTTTTTTTTGCAAATCCTAAGAAATGTAAGCACATTTTCATTAATATAAGCACAATAAGCGTAACAAATAACTATCTTACCCAATTCGAACTTCACACTGTTTTCAAAATCTTCTCTTGCAAAGTGGTCCATGCAAATATAGCAAGTTTTAAAGCTGAAATCCTTGCTTTGCCGGCAAAACTTTATCCACTTTTTCCTCAGCTCTACATTAACTGGAAAAGTAAACAAGCTGCATTCTGATGCCGATTTTTTGCTACTGTTAGCGCAATAGCAACTGCACACTTATTTTTTTAATTTCAAGTTAAAAACTTGCAAATATACTTCGATAAATACAGAATAATATAAAACACAACCGATAGCAATACGTTTCTCAAAGAAATTAAATATTGTGACGTACTCAACTGAACAGCTGGTTGTCAAACTCGATTAGCAGAAGTAACGGACCTGCGCAAAATGCAATCTCTTATTCTATCATTCTTGCAACATAATAGTGCTCAACAGAGACCTGCAGCGATGAACTGCAACTGCTTTTACACCCAGCACATACTTGGTTTTTGTATGACTTCAATATCATTAATACCATGCAACATATTCTACGCCATCGAGCTCACTTACAACATCAAGCATGTTGCATTAGCCAACATTAGTGTGCTTCGACTTCAGTGGAAAGTATAGATCAAGGTTATTCAAATATACCTTGGTATAGATGTTTGTATAAAATAATTATGTGTATAAACCACAGCGCACGAACGGCAATCGTTATAATTATGCATTATTTTGAGCTACTGCCTCGTGTACCATTGCAGGTTGATTTCAACTTCGGCTAAGCAGTGATACAAAAGTAAGCTTACGAACGATGAAATCAGCGCGTACACTGCATTTTTACTCAAGTGTTTGTAGATTACTTCAGTATGAATAGATTAAACAGTTTTAGGAAGTTTTAGGGGTAACTTATTTCGAAGATGATGTCAAACTTTAAAATTTAAGATGGCGGATAGAGTTGCCACCTAGATTTTTTTCATTTTTGCGAATTCTTGTAATTTTGAAATTCTGACAACGGATTTATAATTTCGAATATAATGTCACAGTTTTAAAATTAAGATGGAGGTTAGGGTTGCCACCTAAATTTTTACCACAGTATTGCCACCTAATAATATGTATTTTTAAGAATTTTAAACATCACTTATCAGTGTTAAGGGGTCGCTGATTTCGAATCTAAAGTCAGAATTTTAAAATTCAATATGGTGGATAGGGTTGCCACCTTAATTTTTTGTAGTTTTATGAATTCGGGGCTGGCAAAATAAATCGTACACCAAAAATGGGTCGCTAAATCCGAATCCATTGTCAGAATTTCAAAATTATAAAATTTTGAAATAATAGAGTTACCACCTAATAATATGTCTTTTCAAGAGTTTTAAACGTCATTTATCGGTGTTAAGGGGTCGCTGATTTTGAATCTAAAGTCAGAATTTTAAAATTCAATATGGTGGATAGGGTTGCCACCTTAATTTTTTGTAGTTTTATGAATTCGGGGCTGGCAAAAAAAATCGTACACCAAAAATGGGTCGCTGAATCCGAATCCATTGTCAGAATTTCAAAATTATAAAATTTTGAAATAATAGGGTTGCCACCTAATAATATGTCTTTTCAAGAGTTTTAAACGTCATTTGTCACTTTTAAACTCTTGAAAAGACATATTATTAGGTGGCGACCCTATTATTTCAAAGTTTTGAACAATTGAACAAAAGTTGTAGCTTTATTAAAGATCTGCATGCATACAAAATCTTATCAAAATCAGTGATTAAAGGTGTTTTATAGTAAAATGGCGTCTGATATAATTTCTTAAAAAACTAAATTTAATAAATATCTTTAAAAATTTACTTAACAAATTTTATTGCTCACTCAATTAAACTTTAGAATTTATTTTAAAAAAGAAATCAGCTCAATTGAACCATTAGCTTATGAGCTACAAGCTCTCAAAAGTCACGCAAAGTAACTGCAATGTTACTGCAATGTTACTGAAAATGTTACTTTGTGTTCGGAGCGCAAACAAAATAAGCGCTGGTTTTTTTATGCAGGAGTTACGCTTTATGTCTTTGTTTTCTTACTTGTAAATGACCATACTTACCATTGCATACCAGAAGTTGAAAAGACCCTGCGCTGGTTATCAAACCAACAACTCGAACATGCATTATTGTGGTCTTATGACACGCTCATACACAGTTGGCTTCAATGTTGCAAGCAGACCTGTGATTTTCAAATACAAATACAAATCCAAATAGAAATACCGAAGTAATTGAAAAGTAAATACCAAATACAAATACTACGTATTGGTATTTGAAAAAAAAATACATAAATACTTGGTATTTGAAAAAGTAAATACAAATACCAATACTTGAGTATTTGCAGAGCTGAATTTTCAAATACTTGCAAATACTATTTAAAAGTATTTAGAAAATACTTTCAAATACTTCAGTAAATACTTTGTCAACATTGAATGTAACAATAACAAAAAATACGTCGCTATCTGAGTTTGAATTGAAAAATTATGTTCAGTAGAATCTTTGGCAATAATTGCCAGATAATTGAGACCAAGCTGAGAAAAACCCCGATTTTGTATTTGATTGTGTGAAAATATTTTTTAAATTGGTTTTACAAATAACTAACATTAGATAAAATAAAAACTAATTTATTACTTTAATGTTTAAAATATTTAAATATTTTAATCCGCAATAAGCCCAAACTTCGTCGAATGTCACAAAGTACGAATATTACGTCGAAAACTAAGTAAAAAAATGGAATCGGTAAAATGGCGGTTTAACTTTATTGTTTTTAATTTAAGAACAATATTTTAAAATTATGTTTTAAAATATCTGTTTTCAATACTAAAATTTTTGTTTTAAAGTTTTTTTTAAGCAAATGTTTTTAAACTGTAAACGTTTACTATTAAAGTTTATTTAAAAAACTTTTGTTTTCAATTGAACTGTACAAACATTTGAGTTTAAATTAAATGAAAATTTTTCAAGCTCTATTTAAAAAACAAATTCATTTAATATGAACACAGTTCCATTAAATTTGTTCACATATTTTTTCAGTGTACTTAATGTCTTCATGTTGTGCTGAGTGTTTCTCTCGAAGCTCTTTAAAATTCTTTCATTTCGGGGGAGTCTTATCCCCCAAATCCCCCTGCGTACGCGCCTGGCTCTCAGTATAACATATTTTTGTATGAAAAGATGTTTATTAGGAAAAACAACGATACACAAAATCTTTTTTGGTAAAATTTCCGTTATTTTGACATCAAAACCATTGTGATGATATATTGAAAACTAAAGATTTTCTTAGTAAGCTTTTAGAACGCATTTTCTTAAGGCCTTAGAATGAGAAAAAAGCTAATGAAAATTCAAGATTTGCAAATATCTGCGCTATTTTTTAATTGATTTCCCTCAAATTTTCTTTGACTGAAAGTTCAATTAAATCACTATAGAAAATGGAAAACTATTCATTGCACCTTACATTTGTTCAAGCCTCTAAAATATTCAATGTTCGCTAAAAAATAGCTTAAAAGTTGTTTTGGTTTTATTTTGCATTTTTTAAATTTTAAGTTTGCACACTCTTTCATACGACATATCATTCATTTATCAACAAAAATAACTTGGTTTTGATAAAAAACTCAAAGAACTGTCTCTATCATTGGCCCTAATTAATGCCCTAAACCTCTCTGTTTAATCGTTGCATCTGTGCAGGAATTTTTGCTAATGAACTTAAAGAAGCTATTGTTATTCCGCTTTTCAAGAAAGGCAGTAAGGATGACATACATCATTACAGGCCTATTTCTCTTTTACCCACAATATCAAAAAATTTTGGGAAATATAGTAAAAATAAGATGTTAGATTTCTTGAAGAAAACTAATTTTTTTAGCTTATGCCAATTTGGTTTCAGAGAAGGGCTATTAACTGAAGATGCCTAGCTTAAATTTTTCTCCTCTAGATCTTAAGCGCTTGGCATGGTCGAGCATAGTATTTTATTGAACAAGCTTCACCAGTGTCGTCACTTGAAAATTTTGAATAGTGGAAGATTGAATCTAAAAAAGTGGTAGATTTTGAAAAAGAGTGGTCGAGTTTTTGCATAAAATAATTTCCAAAACCAGCATTATCTGTTTAAAGCTAATAGTTTATTGAAATAAAAATATAAATAATGAAACACAGTATTGCATTTTATAAAAAATTGCGTTTTTTAATACAATGCATTCAAAGTAAATTTATTTATTGCTAAAACTCAAAGATACTTCGTGAAACGAGAAAGCTTTTAACAGTGGCACAATCCGTTTTAAATCACCTTTTTAAACTTTTTTTGCGACAAAATATTTAAGAAATCGTAAATCGGACCTTTTTTATTTCATCGCATAATTTTTTGGTGTTTATTTTTGGTGGTTATCATTAAACATTTCATCAAATTATAGTCATTTGGAAAAGAGGTGCAATACCTTCAGTAGAAATCAAAAATTATTATCAATCATAAAATATACTAAAATCATATACAATTTTTGCACTTACTTATCTGCTGTCTTTAAACATTTCTGCATTATTTTTCAAAAAACCCGTCAGAATCGCCAAAAAGTATAAAAGTTTACTTTGTTTGCAAACTTTTACAGCGCATTTCTTATTTCTCACCGAGCATTAGCGGTAATCCGTGTATTAGACCAGTTTATGGTATTTAGTTTGTACACCATGAACTGGTCTAATCCACGGACTAGCGCTAATACTCAGTGAAAAAATCGGCCGTTAAACCGTTGAATAATACATTCTTGAATAAGCTGTTGCGCGATCACAGTGACATGCAAAAAAATTCATTTCCAATGAAAAAATTCAAATATTGAACAAAGCTCAATAAATATTGGCGACAATAAAAAAGTTAATGACAAAAATAATGACTAAAATGAAAAAGTGGTCGATTATAGGATATTGCAAATAGTGGGTGGTAAAAGTGGTAGAATCCAAAAAAGTCGAAAAAGTGGTAGATCTACCACAATTGTGGTAAAGTGACAACACTGAGCTCCACACAATCGGTTTTAGAGGCAGCATGTAAGACTGGTTTGAATCTTATTTAAAATCGCGTAGTCAAAGAGTAAAATATGATAATGCTCTTAGTTACCCTGCTACAATAACTTTAGGCGTACCACAGGGTTCCGTGCTTGGTCTCGTTTTGTTTTTAATATATATAAATTCAATTTTTGACCAGTAACAGCATTTTCGAGACACAGTAACAGCTTTCGCCGATGATCTGGGTATTTCATATGGTTTGCCTCGCATAAAAAACAAATAAGTAATAAGACGAGAATAATGTTTTTTAGCATAAACCGAATCACCCTGAGTAAATTTTTTTTTTAAATTTTCAGAATGGTTTGTTAATGCAAATATAAAATGGTTTAAACTAAAATAAGCAAATTTTAAGTGTTTGTGTTTGCGTTGCCATCGGATTAGTTGACAAGTTGATCCTCAAATAGATATTGCATATCACGATCCTAACAGCAAAAAGTTTATTCCTTATTGTCGTTCATCGTATTCTTAAGACCCTGAGTTTTTTTCATAAAACTAAGAATGTATCGATTCGATCAGTTGTCAGAAAATTTTACCAATTACATAATCTGTGCTCGCCATATATTTTAAAACAATTTTACCTTTTTCATTCCAAGTTAAACTACGGTATTTCTTGTTGGAGCGGTGCTTATGCAAGTAAAATCAACCCTTTACTAATATTGCAAAAATGTATTGCAAGAAAAATTTATAATATGAACCAAAGATCTCTTTCGTTGATACTTTTGAAATTATTATTTGTATATTCTGCCAATGCGTCACCTTTATTGCTATAATTTTCTTAAAAAATTTTATTTAAATTACCGAAACCATATTTTCAGATCGACTGTTTCATACAACTTACGCTTTGTCAAAAATATTACCAATTCCTATTTTCCGTTCAACAGCTTATCGCAACTGCTACCCAATTATCTCCTGCAGACTTTTTAATAAATTACTACAAAGCAATGAAGGTCACTTGGATTGTTTCTGAAACATTGTAAAATCTGGTCGTATAGTTTTGATTATAATAATTTGGAATCGTTGCTATAGATTAAGCATTACTAGCCACTCCTCTTATTCTTTCTCTTTCTACTTTTTCAGATCTTATTCTTTCCTTTCCACCGTCTTAGCTCTCACTGGCACACCTTTTTGAATTTTCTGTAAAATGACAATAAACACAGTACTTTAATACTAATATTGTCATCACCATTTCTCCACTGAATAGATATGTATTAAGTATCTTGAAATATGTTAATTATTATTATTATTATTACTATTTATTCAAATTTATTTTTAAATCTTGTAATTTGTAATTGTAATTGTAAAATTGATGAATTTTGTAATTTGATAAATAATTCTAATACTGTTTAAGTTGGAGGAATGAAAATAAATATTGAAATTGAATTGAAAAAAATTGAATTGCTATTCAACCATAAAATACTTATGACAACTTAAATATGAACAATTTTTTGTTTTTAATTTGGTTTACTTTGAGTTCATTTTGCATAAGAAGTCAAATTTTTTTTTAATAATGCAGTCTTCTTAATGTCCAAGAAACTGTCTGTTTTAATATTCATTTAAGAACCTTAATTTCTTATATAAATCAAAAACTGTTTATGTCCTTTTTTATAAGTGAATCTGCATTGTTTTTTTAAGAAAAGTATATAAAATGTGAAAAAAATGTATTTTGTTCTTCAATTCACTGAAAAAAAAATGTGAAGATAAATGTGTTGCCGTTATAAGGTTAAAACTATTTTAATCCATGTTTTTGAAAATATTAAATTACTCTAAAAAAAACTAATAGTGACAGTATTGAAGGCAACTCTTTGAAGATTAGCACTGATTAAAAAAAAAATACAAATATGTTTTTATCCAAAATTTGCTAAAAGTGAAAGAATTAAAATAAAAAACATATTTTTCATATTTAAATTGCTATAAATTATTTTAGAATTGCATATATGAATAAAATTTAAAAGATATTGATTAGCTTTAAAAAACCTAACTGTAGCCAGTTCCTAACTATAAGTTTACGGAAGTTATAGCGTTATTCCTGACGAGACATAGATATGAATGTAAAATTTTGCTATACTTTCGCTTCTTACTCGAAACAGAGGTATATTGACTAGGGCATCCGATTTCGGATCGCTTCGCTAGTCCCGGGATTTCGGGATTTGAAAAAAACCATCCCGGAATCCCGAGACTAGTCCCTGGTTTAACAAACCTTAGAAAACGAATTTTTTGGCAGACGTAATATGAACTTTCAAAGTAGTTATGCCTTGTTTTACAACACAAAACATTGCAGAAGATTATAAAAAAACACTGTTTCGATTAAACGTTTGGATAGAATTATTGGTTTATTTTTTAAAAAAAATATCAATTCTTTAAAAAAAAAATAAAATTAGATCATTTACAGTGATGTGCGATGAAATAGAGCCAGTGCTATAAAAATTATTTAAATCGAAAAATCTTAGGAAACTTTGCATATTTAATTTTTTCTTTTAGTAGGTAAAAAAATAATTAATTTAATTCATGTTAGTAATGACTAATTAGTTAGTAGTAACTAATTAACCTAAGTGTGAAACATAAACGAAAAAATTCAGAATTCAATGATATGTCCTCTTTCGGCTGTGACTTGAAATAGAGCCAGGAGTAGTTACTTAATTTTAGCCATGACCTGTGATTAGAAAATTTAAAATTTCATGATATAATTAATAGAAATGATTGATATATAATTATTTCTACCTCAATATTTAGTGGAGTTTCCATTATGTTTGATAGCTGCTGAGCAACACCTAGGCATCGAGTCCAAGCGCGTCGGAAGCGAATTTCATCTGGGGGACAGTACAAATGGGGGGCAGTGCAAATGGTGGTGCAAAAAGAAGTTCACTCAAATTTCTTCACATAAAACATGAAGAAGAGAGAAAGAAGAGGAAAATATATACAATAATACAAAAATATTAGTGTTGTAAAAAAACTGATATTTTAAATAACTTTTCTTTTTAAATTGTTTATCTAGCCAAAAAAGTGGGGGTACCAAAATCAACTGCCCCCATTTCCCCCCGCTTGCTACGCCAATGATTGAATCTACTAGTTTTTGGCACTTAGTAGCTGGAATTTTCTCCCTTGCGTCCTTGATTAACCTCCAAAGATCAACTCCAAAGATAACATCTCCAAATAAATTTTCGATAGGATTAAGGTCTGGCGACGATGTTTTTTGCCTGGACTATTCTTTTGCCCGTTTTGATGTGTTTTTCGAGCAAGGTTGCCAGTCGAAATTCGAAACAATTTCCACGAAAATTACCTTTTTCCCACAGTAGCATAAATTAAATACCACCAAAATTCCCATGGTATAGGTAAACAAAAAAAATCCCACCGCAATTAAAAAATACCAAAAAAAAAATCCCACGACCATTAAAAATTACCACAAAAACACCACTCTTTGTAAAAATACCACCAAAAATCCCATAAGCATTAAAAAATCCCACAAAAAATCCCATACGCATTAAAAAATACCTAATTAAATCCCATATAAATAAAAAAAACTAGAAATACCACAAAGATATAATAGTGGCATTCAATGAACGGAGTATTTGTGATGTGAATAGCGTAAGGCCTTTTCCACACTTGGTCAACGCAACTCCAACTCAAGTTGCTAAACCGTGTACTTATACCGGAACCTTCAGATTAAGCAACTTGCACGCAACAAGTTCTCGTCACGTACTCAACCTGTTCAACGCAACGCGGCTTTCCGCAATTTTCGTCGGTGACATGTTGCATCAGTTTGTTTGTTTTGTGAATTCAAGTATTTGTAGTGCATTAGGCTTTATATTAATCAAGGTGAATACGCTTATTAATTAGTTCCTAATAGAATCTAAAAGAAGAAGAAATAGTTTGCAAGATGAATGAGCAAATGTTAAATATTAAATTAGTGCAAGAAGTCGAAAAACATGAATTATTAAATAATAACAATTATTATATGTTGCATGACTTTTGAAGCAAGTCTGAAAGCATTCGGCTAATAGTTGCATTGCTTTTCAACTTTTTCGTTGTTGCGTTGAAGTTGTGTTGGAATTGCGTTGACCAAGTGTGGAAAAGGCCTAAGAGCGATATATTAGCTGAAGCATATTTTGCAACAACAAAAATGTGCGTATAATGGCAACTGTGAAATAATTTTCATTTAAAAGATAATTGAAAGCCATTAGATTCGATATTATTATGGAATGCAAATATTTTTTATTTTTGTTCTTAAAAAAAATAAGCAATATAATCGTTTTTATTAAGGGTTAGTTCGAGGAAAAGTACAGCGTATGCTTATAGCTTTACGTTTCTGTATATATATATATATACGTCGTTCATCAAATACCATTATTAAATAAATTTTTGCTTAATAAAGTGAAAAATTTTTTGAGATGAAAATTCTCGAATTCCCATGCAATTAAAAAATACCACGCTGAATTCATGCAATAACAGTAGAGTTCAGCTACTACAGGTTTTTCACACTTTCTCCGCAATTGATCATTTTAAGAACCAATCCAAATATCATTGAAATTTTCAAAGATATCGATAAAAGTTGTCAAAAAAAACGCAAAAGGGAGAAAAATTTACCCACCACAATATGGGTTGGGCTCAGGGACAACACAAGACATAACAACTAACCATGCGTTTACATAGATCTAATCATACATTAGTTTTCAATCTACTTTTGAGTTGACCTTTCAATAAGTTAACATCAATAAAGCTACAGTTGTTAATAAAGGTACTCATGCGATGTAAAGAAGCAGTAGCCATATAATTTGTTCTACTAATTGGTAAATAAATCAAGTTGTTATGGTTTCTACTGCTTCTACGGTTAGTGTTAAAATTTATAAGAGAAAGAAGTTCTGGAGAATCGAATACACCAGTTATGATGAGTTGGTGTAAGTAGACGATATCAGCAGATTTTCTTCTCTCACTTAAAGAATTCTCACGCCAATTAAAAAATACCACGCTGGATTAAAACATACCATGGGAACTCCCAAAAAAAATTCCCAAGACCAATTAAAAATTACCATGAATGGGATTTTTCCTACATTAATGGCAACCTTGGTTTCGAGTCGTTATTCTGCTGAAACATCCATCAAAGCAGCATATAAAACTCTGCGTACGGCAACATGGTTTCACTCAATATCCTGGTGTATTGCAAAGCATCCACCTTTCCCTCGATGCGAAATAAGGGACCTGTGTCATTATATGAGAAACACCTCCAAACCATTATACTCCCACCGCCATGTTTAACCGTTTTCTATAGTGTGTTGAGGAAAGAATTCGGTATTGGAGGGTGTTCTCACAGAAAGGCTGCCTCGGTCTGAGTTAAATAAATTAACTTTGGCTTCATCTGACCAAAGAATATTTGGCCATTTGCTCGTTGGCCAATCAGCATGATCCTTTGCGAATGTAATCGCTTGCGGATATTAACTTTGATCAGAAATGGTACCTTCCAAGCAGCCAAACATCCAAGGAATATTGTTTTTTGAGAGCGGAATAGGTCACAAACGGATCTTTTTTTACGTAACGTAGGATTCGTCTTTGCAAACTGGTACTTATTTTTGGTTGTTTCCTTTTGGTTTCGGTTTTTTGTGTAAACTTAAATGGGTTTTTAACCATTTTCTTTGAGCAGCCAACTATACTGGCTATTTCCTTTTGACTTTTAACTTGTTTACGCAAATTTTTAATAATTTTTCGGTTTTCAGGACTGCAAAGCCTAGCCCTCTCAATTTTTAGACCAAATTGTTCGAAACACTAAAATTTATTTTAAAATCTTAAGACTGAGAACTCTTAATCACGTTTTGTAGTAAAATTTTATTAAAAAAGATATTTTCAAATTAAAAATTTTTTAATTATATTGGTTGGCTCTTTTTTAACGCACACTTTTAACGCAACAATATCACAGTTTCACAGATTTGCGAATAATGAACGCGCAATCGTACTCAAAAACAACTGTACAGTATTCATGGGAGAGCTGGTTTTTAAACTACAGTTGGTTCACAGCATGGTATGTTGTAACAAAAAATTTAAATTAAGAAATATCATCAGCAAGTACGTGCCTCTATTTCATAGCACCATCACTATAGAAGGTTCATTATAGAGATGAGCGTTCAGGCGATTTTTTAAGAACGGTGTTCTTAGTGAATGTGATTTTGAAATCGCCGTTATTTTATGTGGTAATCGTGATCACGTTATTTATTTAAACAATTCTCGCGCAAACAAAAATCACTGGTTATCATAGTTGCCAGTTTTGTGAGAAATTTCCCATTTGTGGGAAATTTTAGTTGCTGTGGGAAATGGGAATTCCCAAGGGAATTTTTAATTTTATGGGATCTTTTTTCCCACGTGAGATTTTTTCCCACACACTATTTTTGTTTGCTCATATATATTTGATAAAAACATTTTTGTTGCTTCTTTGGTTAGTAAAATCGCGAAAAATGGATATTTATAATTAATAATAAGCTAAAACGCAAGAATTAGTTAACGCAAGAAAGGGATTTTTTAATGGTTGTGGGAATTTTGTGGGAATTTTCATTGCAGTAGAAATTTTTTCTTTAATTTCCCACGTGGGAATTTTTTCCCACGCTATGGGAAATAGAGTATTTTGGTGGCAATCAAAACTGGCAACTATGCTGGTTATATTACGAATCGCTGCAAACGACATAAGAAAAATTAAACAAAATCTTGATCACTGATCACTGTTTTTGATAGTATTTACTCACCGCAGTTACGGTGACTTAATCACCAGTATCAAAAAATCGCTCATCTCTAGTTCATAAAATTATTACTCAACTTTTGAAAAGATACATAAAAACGCCGAGACACGTGAACTTAATTTTCGGTCGTACAATTACAAATCAGATTAAAGTCTCGAGCTGTTCAGATTTCTGATATTTGACCTTAATTTAAAAAAATTTTATAGTTTTTTAACAATTAATTGTATTGTCCTTTCAAAAGTACCTCCCGTGAAAATCGAATTAGCCTTGTTTAATCTATGTTTTTTCAAAAGTTAAGCAATTTCGCTTTTCCTTCCATTTGCACCAAATTTGAATGTTGAACGTAAGAACTTAAAGAGCTCAAATTAGTGTTTTTATTTTTTATTTAGACGTATTCTGAAAGTGCAAGCAAAATTGGAGGAGTGACTAAATTTCAATTGCAAATATTTCGAGATTTTGATCTGATTGACAAAAACTGAGTATGCCACTAAATTACACAACCAAAAAACTAGCTTACGTGTCTCGGTATTTTCGTCTGTCTTTTTGACGTCCCTACAGTGTTATTTTAGTATTTCTAAGTATGTAGGTAAGGAAGTTTTTTTTTAATTTTTAATTTCACATTTGGGTATTTTCACGTCAAATATTGTACAGCTAGTTACAAAAATTTGTATTTGTGTATTATTAAAATCGCACTTCATTATTTCTTAGGAAGTATCATGTGTTTAACACATTGAGCCTTACCAATAGTTGATTTAATATCTACTCTAAATTTAGTGTGAGCTTATCTGACATTATTTCTCTAGAATTAATTTTATAGTCAAAAAGCTTATACAAAAAATGGAGTCGGCATTAAAATGACTATTGGTAAGGCCCATTGTGTTATTATGTACGGATAGTTTTAGAAATGTTTAAAAATTTTTGAAAATCACATAAATTTCTTCTTAAGTTGTATTATTGATTTTTTTGCTGGAATTTTTTGCTGTGAAGACAATCTCGGGGTCCCGAAAACCCCGGGATTTTAGGCCTTGCAATCCCGGGACTGTCGGGACTAAGAAAAGTTCGGGATCCCGGAATCCCGGGATTGGATGTCCTAAAATTGACCCACTTACCTTTAATTTGTTTCTTGTTCTGGTCAAGTAGAAACGAATAACAAATAAAAAGATTAATAAAATTTTTCAACAGTGTTCCTAACCTCACACAACACTTTCATTGCCTAACCAAATCAATATATTTTAATTTCCCAAATTTGAAAAGCATAAATGAATTTTAATTTATTTCTTCTAAAGAAAACCATGAACCCAGTTACACGATGAAATAGCCTCAGTCCAATGATATAGCTATGTTAAGTCTTAGGTATTTCGTTAGAGTTAAACAATGCTTTTTAGCATCGATCTATCTGATGCAAAAATGCAACTTCATGTCATTCTTACAAACAATGCAAACTAAAAAACAAATTATACCATGAGTGCAAAAATACTTACAATGGCCAGGACAATGAACAACAAATGCTGGATGTGAACATGTTTGCCATGTTTTAAAGATACTATCATATTTCATTATATACCACGAAACATATATCGCACACCTTTACTATGTGTGTAGTTATATACCAATATTGGTACAATTCTATAGCTATAGATGTATCTCTGTTCACATGTGTGTGTATCGCCAAGCCAAACAGGACATCTGTGAAAAAGATAAAAACTGCTGATACTGCTTCATGACTGGAAAAAAAAAATCTTCTTTCAGCAAACAAAAGAAGTTTCATTCATTCATACATAACAGAAATTGTTAGTAGCCATCATGGCTGTTGCTGTAGTTGTTGTCGTTGTACCTATTGTACCACATCTATAAAGAATATTCGTTCAATTGTTCTGAATGTCGATTGTGTCAATTAAATTCACAAAATAGTACCTACATTTACAACAAATATAAAACACTCTCAAGCATTGTCTTCATTTGGATTTAGGTACACCGCATCCATTTTCTTATTTTTTTTTTCAATTCTTATCCTTAAACATTATGCAGTCAGTCAATAAGTCAGTTGCATGTACACATTGTAAGTTGTTTTTTTTTTTGGTCAGCTCTATGAAATAGCCTTAATTACATAACTTTATATATTAAAAAATAAAAATTAATAAGCTCATATGTAGTGTCCGAACGAATACTCGGTTTCAGTTTCGGTTACAGCCAGTTTCGGCCCTTTTTGTAAGTTTCGGCCATATTGAGGCCCAATAGCCGAAACTAGCCGAAACTTTTGGTAAAAACTTCTTGCATCAGTCATGTAATTCAAAAATAAAAATATTTACAACGCATTCTACGAAACAACAATTATGAATTCGTCAATAATTTGATTTATCGCGTTAAGCTTAGTATGCTGTAGGAACGAAAAAAAAATTACCTAAGAAAAACAATAAGATTTTTGACAACGCTAGTACGCTGTAGAATCGAAAATTATTGCTATGTTGCTAAATTTCCATTCGTGAGTGGAGAGTTGAAATATCAAAATTTCGCTGCCGATTATATGCCCGTAGATTTAATTGGCGCGGAAATTTGACATTCAACAATAAAAAATAAGCAGGAAGTATGTTTAAATGCTGAATTTGTTATTTAACAAATTTATTGTTGCATTTATATAGTTTATTAATGTGTAGTCTTGCCTTTTATAGGATATAAAATTGCAGCAATAAAAATATGAATCTATTAACCAGAACAGCAAGTGCTTTTTCTCCACACAAAAATTTTGACTCTACACCAAAATTTCGCGTGTAGATTTATATGCCCAAAAATTTTCATTCCTAATTTTATGCGTTCGATACTATCATTTTCGATTTTATCATCTCTATTGCAATTAATACTAAAGTTTTATAGGTACTGAAGCCAAAAATGAATAGTTCAAGTTCCGAATGAATTATGTGTGTATGGAATAAAGGAAAAGAAAATGAAATACAGATTTCTTTTTTTTAAATACTAAACCTTTAAAAACATAAATACTTTGTTTTGTAGTTCT
Source organism: Dichetophora obliterata (assembly GCA_963920525.1). Taxonomy (NCBI): domain Eukaryota; kingdom Metazoa; phylum Arthropoda; class Insecta; order Diptera; family Sciomyzidae; genus Dichetophora; species Dichetophora obliterata. Next base: position 310,064,525 of record OY986435.1, read on the forward strand.
AAAAAAATGTACATTGTAGGTGCATACTATTTTGAGTGTGTACGGAAGATATAAAGTGTGCAATACTTTTGTAATAAAAAATAAAATAAAAAATTATCTCATTTATTATTAAAGCAAACTTCAATTAATTATTATAAACTTCAATATTCAAATAATAAAAAAACAAATAAAAAAAGAAACGCCATTTCAGCCCTGGAAAGGACTTTGACCGAGCTTCTATTGATCAGTTGTGCTGTGCGTGTTATTAAATGTTTGAACACAAATGATCGAGAACTGGACCTACGAGTTTAATGCCGATTCCGAACGGCTTATGTTCTCAACAAGCTTTACATGGCAGTTTTTACTCTCTGAGCTTTGCCATTGTCTGCAGAGAGGTGATGACAGAACAGAAAAATTAATTCATTTGAAAAAACATCCTGCCTGACCTGGAAATGAACCCGGGCTACCGCGGTTCTTTAGCTAAGGGGCCACGCACTCTTCCCCACTAGGCCACGGTCGCCACTAAGTAGTACTTATATCACTAAAATAATACTTTTTTATATTAAATTTTTTCTTATGTGTATGAAAGTACTTTGGTTAACTTTTAATAAAAAAAAAATATTTGTAAAAACTTAAATTTTCATATTAATAACCAGTTTCGGTTTCTGCCAAATATAAAACCGAATTTGTCGGCCTTTGTAGTCTAGTGGAGAGTGCGCTAGACTATCAACCCAGAGGTCCATGGTTCGAATCCGTCCTCGGGCATGGTTCTTTTCACTTTCTTTATTCTTTCCTGCACATTTAAGAATTATGGAAAACAAAAAATCCACAGCTAAATTGTGGAATTAATGGACAGGAACAACTAAGGGCTGGAAATGCTTGCCCGAGGTTAAGGCATAACACTAGCCTCGGTTAAAAGCAATTCAAATTGTCTTTCACAGTTGTTTCGCCTAATCAATAATTCGCGTATGGTGCCAATCAATTCCTCTATATAATCTATCCTTTCCTTTTAGGTTAAAGACGTCAAAGACCAAACCTTGTTTGTATAAGGCGCATGCCTTGGTTCTTTGATCTTTAAAAAAATAAAAAATTATAAAATGGCCGAATATTCAATTTTGGCCAAAATTGCGGTTTCGGTAGGACACTACTTATATGTTACGTGACCAAATGGTAAGTAACCGCGGTAGCCCGTCATGAAATCGCAGTAAATTTTTTTATCTATTTATGAAGGTGAGTGAAGTAGATGGCGTCTATCAAATCTATACTGTAGCACTGTCAAAATTTCATTAATTGATCCATTGGGTGCAAAAAGGGCGTTTGAGAAAAGAATGTTTCCAGAAAATTAAGTCTAAAGTTTTTGAAAGCTTGTAGCTCGTAAACTAATGGTTCAATTTTGCTGATTTCTTTTTTAAAATAAATTCTGAAGTTTATTTCAGTAAATGATGAAACTTATGTATACAATTGTTAAAGACATACATTAAATGTAGTTATTTTAAAAAGCCATGTCGAACGCCCTTTTTGTTTAAAACACCTAAGCTATTATCGATATGGGAGCTGTTTGAAAAATATTCTGCAGCTCTCTTTGAGCCCTATATTAGCCATAATTAATGATGCAGAGAAATTTGAAAGAGTCGAAACACTTTTTTATGGACCCCCCTAAGTTTAGGGGTTGTCACGCTCCCTTTTCCCCTCGATACGCCTTTGTACATTACATTAATTGGACTTGGGCTTAACATACAAAATGCGAATATACTAAAGTACTGGTGACATGTTTTAATATTTTCAATAGATTTTAATAGTAACCAACCCGAGAAACAATTTGTGTCCGTACCAAACTACTCAGGTACAAAAGTCCAGAGTGTCGGACTCAATTTTATTTTTAAAAGCTACAAGTAGTAACGAAAAACTGCGAAGTTTATGAAAAAAATTAATCGCACATTGATATTAAGCCGTATGCAAACGAGCTAAAGCTCGAGACCCGAGAAAAAATTTATATATCGTGTCTGGCCTGAGTCTTAATTATAATGTATCCGAAACATACCCAACAAGTACCTTGAAATGTACCTGAAATAGCACCGTAGTAAGTCTGTATTATGCCAATAAAGTGTTAAAAAACGTGCGACTATAATATTCGGACACAATAAACTGACGAGTGCCCGAACTGGTCTTCGTTCGTACATTGTGCCGCCCAAAGAGTTCCAACACTTTTACCGACACGGGCACCGGACATATATCAGATACTTTATTAACACAAAATATGAAATTGTTCCTCGGGCAAAGTAGCTATAGCGTTGCATAGGCTATATTTATGTCCTCGAACTAGAGATATGTGCTGATTTTTTATCAACAACCCCAAAAGTTCATCAGCACTACCTTTTCTATATTATGAGTACATTTGATATACAGTCCGCGACAAAAAGTTTAGCACTTGAACATTTTTCCAAATGTATAATTTACTTCGAATATTTAAGCTATTTCTCTAGGTGTAATAAGTCATGTCGTGTGCTCTTTAGGTTTTTTAATTACACAATGATTAAACATTCTTAAAGAGAAATACCTTTAGTTTACAAAATATGAAAAAATGCTGCGACAAAATGATAGCACATTATGATGGAATGAGTTCATTAAGTGTTAATAATCCGATAAAAAACAAGTTTAGGTTTTAAAGTAAAGTTGTCACGTTAAATAAGTAAAAATACTTCAAATTGAATTAAAATGGGACGTTGAAAATGGCTTAACAGTGTGGAAGTGCATACGAAGAAGAAAAGTCGTAAAGTGAATACAAATTTATTATAAAACTTGCAAAATTATGGTTAAGCCTTAAACATAGGGTAGATGAGTAATTGTATGGGCTGGAATTGGACAATCTGGAAGGACTGAAATTAAGTTTGTTTCCACAAGAATGAATCGCCAAGATTATCTTAATTTAATTGATAATGAAATAGTTAATCGTGGGTCACAATTAACTGAAACTTCATTAATATTTCTGTATATATATAGCTATATATACAGAAAGAATAGTAAAAAACTTCTTTCGAGAATAGGATATTGAAATATCGGAGTGACCTGCACGATCACCTGACCTGAACATTATTGAAAACTGTTGGTATTACCTTGCAAGGGAAGTTTATGCCGATAATAGGCAATATAATACCATACTGGAACTTAAGATTAACATAATTTCGAATTAGGAAGCGATACCGAGAAAATACATCAAACAACTACCAAATTGCGGTACTTAATACAAAATACTAATATTATAAAAATTAAAAACTGATTTCTTATAATTTTTTGCGTTAAAATAATATTGTGCTATCTTTTTGTCGTACTACTGAATATGTTTTTGTTTTTTTCTGAACAACAAGTTCGATTTTTAAATGAAATTTGTATATATTTTCATTTTGTTTTTTAATTAAATTTCTATATATTTTCATTTTGTTTTTAAATCTAATTACTTTATAGTAAATATAAGTTTTTAGTTTTATTCGCTTTCAAAAAAAAATAAAAAAAATCCAGTGTGCTATCTTTTTGTCGCGGAGTGTATTTCTGGTGCCAACAGAAATCCAACTCGTCTTATTCATGTATAGTCAACTCTCCTCGTAATTTATAATTGCCCAACACTATCAAATAGCTGTTAAAATGGATCAAATATCGACGAATTGTCACACGACGTTAGCTTGTGATAATATTTGTGTCGACAAAGAATAACCGCTCAAGTCGAGTTTACTCAAAATTGAGTTAATGATGCAGATCTGTTCCATGCATATAGTTCCGTACACAAACAAAATCGGCAGATTATAGCGTGATTCCAGCCAAAACTTTTACACAAAGAGCAAAATGCCTTTCATGGAACTTATATGAAGATCGAAAACTTTAAAGCAAAATTTCTCAAAACATTGATATTAGACTTTAGCTGTTATTCCTTGTCGACATAGACATATTCATTATCTGCTATCAATAGCAAAGGCTATAACGCCTTTTTTGCACCAAATGCATCAATTTTATCCCACCTTTCAGTTAGAACACTAGCTTCTGGCGAAGTAAAAAACTCGTTTCATTTCTATAGTGCATTTCGACAAACTGTCGAACACCAATGAATATTGAAATAAATAAAAAGAAGCAACCAGAACATATGGCAACCTTGGAAAAGTTGATGGCGGTGATCTATAAATAGCCTACCGCTATGAAATTTCATATGATTAGCAGCCATACAATTCAAAAGAATTAATTCCAAAATCTGCACAGTCATAACTAATTTAAACAGTGAGTTGAACACAGCTTAATCACTCAAAGACTACTGAAGAGGAAAATGTAGCGAATTCCGAAACAGACTGTCTAGTCAGCTAAGTGATTGACTCTATACAGAGTTTTTGTTGTTGTTGCCTTCTTAAAATATTACCTGATCTAAAGCTCGCAATTTAATTCATGCATCAATTTACTATTTCTCATGATTTTTCTGTTTGCTTTTTAAGTATTTTTTTTTTCTAAAATGGAACCGACATTTAAAATAAAAGGATTTAACTATTATTTAAAACGATTATTTTGAAGACGAATTTCCGCGTTCAACTCTAGTAGTTTTTGGCGAATTTTTGGGAAAGAATTAATGTAGCGTACATTAAAATTATTGAAAATAGCCTCAAGACTTTTATAATTTTCCTAAAGTTCCAAGGAAGGTTTCCTTAGGCCTCCCTTTGAAACTTGGTCAACCCAAGTTCAGGTACTTCCTTGGAACTCGAACGTCTTTAACTCTATTTTTTTTATTATTTATCTAGATATTTATTCTAGGGCCTTTTCTTGTAGGACGCCAAACTCATTGTCAGCCTCTACATTTTCTGGAAACGCTGGCTCGCAATCATAATAGAATTTTATAGAAATGTAAGCAAACGGGAAATAATTCAGCTGTTTTTTTTTTTTTTTTTGTTATTCACATGTATTTACTTACTTAGTCTGTGTACTGCAATCTAGCATTCTACCAATCATAAAATTTTGCACCGATGGGCTTAAATGCAACGACGGGATTGCGCTCGGCAAACCTTTAGCTTTTCTTCTTACCGTCATAGTATCCAAGCCATCACTATTTACTTCAGAGCACAAAGCATCTTGTTGCTAACTCTCAGCCTTTATCTAGTACAAATAACAATTCAATGAAATCCGACAACAATGGAGAGGCCATACTTTATATTCTCGACTGCAAACTAAAAGAGTGGCCTATAAGAATGCGGATTAGATTCGCTTTTGACCACTTCAAACATATTGTACATAGAATAGAGAAAGCAACCAACAAGTGAACTGGATTGGTATTGGGGAGGAGTGCTTAAGAGGCTTTAGGTATATCGGCCATTTAGTGACTATCAATGAATAGAGAAGAAAGAATGGCCTGAATTTGAATTAGAAACTAAACCGGCAAAGCACAGTAATTGTTATCTGAGTTTGAGTAATAAATTGTAAAAATTTATCTGCTGACCACCGTAAAGTAGATGTATTAAAATTATAAAGGAGGAGAAAATAGACTCTTAACGCCACACAATGTAATGCGAGTGGACAAAAATTGCTAAAATAAAAAGTCGTTAATTTAAAAATATTCATATACAGAATCATAGTTAAGAGTTTTGTTAATGTGAATTTATGATAATTTTTAGTTTTCTTCACAGTTCTGAACATGCTTCTCTTAACAAGTTGGCTTTAAAATATAACAAATATATTTCACAACTCTTACAATCAAGCACTATAGTTAAAAATGTAAACATAAGAAAAATGTTTATGCAAAAAACAAAAATCCTTAAAATCTACTAAAACGAAAACTTTGTTTTTTATCTGAAAATCAAAAATTAGGACAAAGTCTCTTAAAACAGGCATTTGTTTCCAACTTGATCGCCTGATGTGAGTAAGATCTCTAACCAGCGAGCCACATCGTTCTCGTTGCTTTAACTTGATTTAAAGCAACCCAGTGGGAATTTTAGCTAATGTTACCCAAAAGAAGGCATACTAGAAGTGCTTTTATCAGAGTCAATATACCTTCCACGCTCGCTGTAAGTAAGGCCTATTTTATATGAAAGAATTTTTAAAAAAATTTAACAAAAATTATAAATGATCAGATGAATTTAAAAAAATGAACATTTAAAAATTAACCAAAAAAAATGGATTTTCCGAGTTTTGAAATTTTTTTTGTAAGCTATAATATACATGTAAAAAGAGAAAAACAGCATCTTGTTTTCAAACATTTTTTTGAGGTACAAGGAGTTATTATATTTTTTTAAATTTATACGGGTTATTGTACATAAAAACTACTTTAATAATTTTGTTTTTAGCAATTTTCTGGCTTTTTATAAAGGTCGCTAAAACTAAAATGGAAAAAAAAACATCCAAAACTGTTCGATGGATATGGCCTTTCCCACGTATCTGACAAAAACAAATCAAATGTCATTTTAAAGTATAGGTCAATAATTCACCTCACCTATCTCACCTACGAACAACCCCTGGGGGGTATTTTTGAAATTATGGTGAAAGTTTGAGTAAAAAGTTTAAAAAAATAGTTTTTGCGCGCTTTTTTGTCAATTAAAAAAATAATAGGAAATAGGTACTTGAATATAAATGGGATGCTTAAGGGCCAAATTAAGAACAAAATGCAATAAGATTCATTGAAATTGAAGCAATAAATTTTGAGTTATCTATCGAGCCGTTTTGCCTCAAAGAACCAAGGCATGTTCCTTAGACAAACAAAATTTGGTCTTTGACCTGAAAGGACGGGATAGATTAATAGAGGAAGAATTGATTGGAACCATACGTGAATTATCGATTAGGCGAAGCAAAAGTGAAAAACAATTTTAATTGCTTATAACCGAGGCTTGTATTATGCCTCAACCCCGGCAAGCATTTTTAGCCCTAGGCTGTTCCTGTCCTTTAATTCCACATTTTCCACAACTGAGTTGTAGATTTTTTGTTTCAACAATTCTTAAATGTAGTAAAGAACAAAGAAAGCTAAAAGAACCATGCCCGAACCCGGATTCCAACATGGGACTTCTGAGTTGATAGTCAAGCGCACTCTTCATTAGACTACAAAGACCAACAAATTTTTTATAACAGGGTTACCACCAAGTAATATGTATTTTCAAGATTTTTAAACGTCATTTAGCAGCGTTATGGGTCGCTGATTTTAAAATTCAATATGGTTCACAGGGCTGCAACTAAAATTTTTGTTTTTATTTTTATGAAGTCGGTGCTAGGTTATACACTAGGTAAAAATGGGTCGCATACGGTTACAAATAAGTTAAACATCTCTATAGCTGAACGAGTAGAAATCATTGTCAAAACAGACATTATGCCTACGCCAATGTTTTTATCGGTTTTGTTCTCTCGCCTTTTGATCACCGAATTGCACCTACCTGATTATTCTATCATGGGGGGACCCTAAAATATTAATTAAAATATTAATTAGGTAATCATGAACTTGTAGTTTCAGCAAGTATTTTAAATAGATTTAAAGTAGGCTTGTGTAGTTCTCTGGTATACACTATGTTTTTGTACCGTAAGCTGCGTATGTTTAATACCTTACGCTTCTGTAACCTTACTGAGAGGTTTACATCGCCAATACGGCGTTCATTGCTGGGTGCCAAAGGCTGGAGGGGAATACGAGTGGTGGGGAACCAATTCGTTGGAGAAGTCGGGGTATTCTTGGACACATTTTTATAATGGCCAAAAACAGATTACTTTTTCTAAAAATTTCAAAGCTGCATTTTGTAGTACGAGAAATAACCTTACTTTTGGTATCAGCAGTTTGATAAATTAGATCGATATAAAATATTAATTACTGATGTAAAACCTACATGCGAAAATCCATCAATCAACTATTTCGGTAAAATAAAAGAACAAAATTCGTTTTACCTACCTTTTTAATGTGTTTGTTAGCATTCACTTAGCATACAAAGTAGGTGAGGCAAATAACGTATTGCTTTTACCAATAATAATAATAATAACGTATTTTTAGTCATACCAATATACATGTCTGACAGAACATTCTGGTATCTTTTTCTTTTATGGGGATAACTGACTTGACAGTTTTTCGTTGAAAAAATGGTTTGACCAATTTTAATAATTTTTATGCAGTTATTATTTTAGTAAATCTAGGGCTAATTTACAGAGAAATTTCAGAAAGATATAAAACAAAATAATTTATTTATAAGCTTCAAAAATTTAAGTTTTTTTCCTGTTTTAGAAAAAATATTTCTAACCAACTAAAAATTTGATATTCCCTCTGTACATTTATTAGCTAGTACTGCTACCAATCAGCAAAAACAAATTTCATCTTGAAATCTGTTATCATTTTTAATAAAACTATTCCGAAGTGGAAACAAATGCGTAAAATTCAACTTTTTAGGACAGCATCTACTTGACAGATGTTCGCCGACCTTCCTTACTTTGAATTCATTTTCGAGCACTTCTTCTCAAAATCTGCAGTTTGTTTTATTTTGTGCTAAATTGAATGAAGAATTACAATCGGAAAACACAAAAATCTATTTTTTCAGATGTAAGTCAATAGTCCCCTTAAATAGATTCCACTGCTTATTCTATTTAGTTATTTTTAATAAATCTACTAGCTGAAACCCGGCGCTTTGCCAACACGCCCCCGTTTCCAAACGCCCATCAAATATAATCTTGCTTGTGTAAATTGTGGTCGAATACTGAATTCCGTGACTGTGTGCGACCTTTAACTCAAAAGCTATTCAATTTCTCAAATTTGGGTTGTATGGGAGGTCCAGCTCCCTTGTCCAACACCTGTAAATCAGTGAAGCAGCACGTGTAAATTTTGTTCGAATACCGAATTCGGAAGCTGTGCGACCTCTAATTCCAAAGCTATTCGATATTGCACATTGATTCTGTATTAGAGGTGCCACGCCTAGTTTTCCAATGCAAAAACCCTCTCTTGAATGTGTTTAATAACTTCTTAAAGTTTCATAAAAATCGGTTAAGCTAAATTACCAAATTTTAGTCTTCTACAGTTAAAACCATCTGATATATAGCATTTTTACTAATTTGTGGGCGATAAAAGTAATAAAAAGTAAAAGGCGCAGATATAGTGCAACCACGCCCATTTTTTGGAAAGTTGTCCAGAGTAAAAATATAAACTAAATTTTCCAATTTTAGTATATAGATTTATTTCGCCCACGCCCATTTTTTGTACGGTTCCCGACAGTAACCATCTGAACAAAATGACTACATTTTAGTTTTTTACGATCAAAACCGTCTGATATATACCCTTTTTATTGCTTTATGGACTTTCTTGTTCAATCGAAACCAAACATCACAGAAACACTCTCAAAATGTGGCTTCAGTTTCTCTGAAAATTTCATATAGATCGGTGTTGCGGTTTTGAGTCTAAACGTGATACACAAACATACCCACATACAAATGTACATCCATTTTTATATATAGATCAAAAATCATTAAATTTTAGTCGAAGTATCATTAAATTCTCTGCCCCCCCCCCCCCTCAACGTTTTCTGATTATTATTTATTTTATTTTAGAAAACTTTGGTGGTCATTTGAAGGGAAAATTCCTATTTCTCACGAAAAAATCCGCTATTTCGTTAGTGGAAAGCCCCCTTAATTTAAAAAAAATCTGAAATTTACTGTTAGAAGAAAAAGTTTTATATGTAGAAAGTGTGTACCAAGTTTGATTTAAATAAGTAATGTAGTTTTTAAATGGCTGTGAACACGGACTTTTAATAAAGTGGTTTTGAGAAAAACGCGTTTAAAATTGTTGCTGTCGTAGCTATAGTTTAGAGGAGAGGGGACTAATTAGTAAGCAGTTGTGCTCTGATTGACTTTAAACATTCTTCAGACTATATTCTACAGATGTTTAGCTATAAGAAAAGACGAAAATAAGTTGATTTTTCAGAAGTGCAAACTCTTACACCCACGCCTACCCCCCCCCCCCCTAAGTTTCCAGCAGGACCTTTCATTTCCTGAAATTCGGCCCATTTAGTATAAAACTCCATAAAATGTTACCAGTGAAACTGCATGTGTAAATTGAGGTCAAATACCTAATTCCGTGGCTGTGAGACCTACAACGTCAAAGCTATTTGATAAATCAAAAAGTAACTTAATCATAAAATCCATAACTTTTTATTGGAAAGAGATATTGGGGTAATTTTTTCACATAAATTATTTTTGCGACTTGACTTTTTTGTAAAAAATATAAAAAATAAATTTCGCGAAAAAAATCTTGTCGTTTTGATGACAAAAACAGTAAAATAATTTTTGCGCTTAGCTGGAAGAATTTTTGCAAATAAATGCTATGTCATATGAAAGTCAGTTAGATGAACAATTCTTACTTGATCTCATTTTTACAACAAAAACAATTTTTGAGTAATTTTTTGAAAAAATCATAAAAAATATATACACTGAACTAACTGTACAGTTCGAACATTTTTGAAAAGTACTTTTATTAAACTTTTTAACAAATCATTTGTATGAAATATATTTATGAACAGAGGAGATATTTGTATCGAAAGACCGAACTTTGATTTTCATGTCGTTTTTTTCTCATTCTTAGGTAACGATGAAAATATTCTGAAATGAAAAATTTCTCCAATTTTCAAGATATGTGAATGTTTTTGGTGTCAAAATAATATAAATTTTCTAAATTTAAATTGGCCAATATTTTTTACAGTAAAGCGTATTTCAATAACTAAATTTACGTTAGTTAAAAAAGGCGTAAGAGGCGAGGTCAAAACAAAGTATGTTAAAATAAAATCTATGATGCATACAATATTTGTACGAAGTTTGAGTTAAATTCGTCGAGCAGTTTAGATTTGCATTAAGTTCATATTTGTACTGCAGTGCCCTCTGCCGTTAAGGATAGATCAAAGTAGATAAAGCTTAAAGATTAATTGTATCTGGAAACCCTCAGCTACAAATTTTCGTTGTAATCATAGGAGCGGTTTAGGAATATTTGATGTTTTGTAAAAGATTTTTACTGCATTTTTATTGATTTGTGGGCGGTGAACGGGGGGGTGTGGCAAATTTATTTTCTACCTAAACTATCTCATCTTCGAAACAAATCGACTGCCAAATTTTCAGATTAATTAAGTTTATACCTGGTGCACATTGCTTCACTCCACGCTCATCCCATAAAAAACATAGTGCGACCACGCTTACTTTTAGTACAGCTGCCGAAAGTAACCATACGAACTGAATTACTAAATTTTAGCCTTATACGACCAAAACTGTCTGAAATATAGCATTGATAATCATTTGTTGGTTGTAAAAGGGGGCGTGGAAACCCATTTTGAGTACAGTTGCCAACAATAAAAAAACCAAATAAATTACCAAATTTTAGTCTAATACGACAAAAACCGTCTTATATATAGAATTTTTGCATATAGTGGGCGTGAAAAGTAGGCGTAGGAAATCTTGCATAGTCTAGCACGATTCATTTAAAATCGAAAATTGTTTTGTACCATTATTGTCTAAATCGCTTCAGTGTTTCTCGTGTGATTGCGGAACATCCGTACGTGACACAAAGGCTTTTATATAATAGTATAGATGCACAACTCTGGAATTGTAATCGTTTCTAAAAAGTGGGCGAAGGTATAGTTCGACCACGCCCATTTTTTCTGAGTTGCCGAGAGTAACCAAACAAACTAAATAACAAAATTTTAGCCCAATACAACCGAATTCGTCTGATATATGAGCTGTTCAGAGCACAAGTGGCGCAAGTCCATTTTTGGTAGTTTTGAGAAAATTGAACATTTAGAAAAATTCTTATAATAAATTCCAAGTATAAAGAACTCAGTTTTGCTTATAAGCTAGGTCAAGAGCATAAATGGAGCTATCCATATCGTAAAAAATAAACTAAATAATACACAAAAATGATGCAGAATATTGCATATTAGTAAAAACATGTGGACTTTCGCCACTGAAAATTTTTTAAATTTCTCGTTTCCGCTGCAAAAATCTAATAGGAGATATTTTTCAAGAATTTTTTGATGAATAATGGCAGCATTTTTACCTAGAAGTTGGACAAAACCACCTCTTAGCGACTATCTCCATTATTAAGGGAGATATAAAATGAATGGACTTACGCCACTTGTCCTCTGAAATTTTTTTAAAATTCCTCCTTTCTACTGTAAAAATGTAATGGACAATATTTTTATGAATTTTTTGATGAGGAATAACAGCATATTTTCCTAGAAGTTGGACAAAACCACCCCTTAGTGATTATCTCCATTATTAAGGGAGATATAAAATGAATGGACTTACGCCACTTGTCCTCTGAAAATTTTTTAAAATTCCTCCTTTCCACTGTAAAAATGTAATGGACAATATTTTTATGAATTTTTTGATGAGGAATAACAGCATATTTACCTAGAAGTTGGACAAAACCACCCCTTAGTGATTATCTCCATTATTAAGGGAGATATAAAATGAATGGACTTACGCCACTTGTCCTCTGAAATTTTTTTAAAATTCCTCCTTTCTACTGTAAAAATGTAATGGACAATATTTTTATGAATTTTTTGATGAGGAATAACAGCATATTTACCTAGAAGTTGGACAAAACCACCCCTTAGTGATTATCTCCATTATTAAGGGAGATATAAAATGAATGGACTTACGCCACTTGTCCTCTGAAAATTTTTTAAAATTCCTCCTTTCCACTGTAAAAATGTAATGGACAATATTTTTATGAATTTTTTGATGAGGAATAACAGCATATTTACCTAGAAGTTGAACAAAACCACCCCTTAGTGATTATCTCCATTATTAAGGGAGATATAAAATGAATGGACTTACGCCACTTGTCCTCTGAAAATTTTTTAAAATTTCTCCTCTTTGCTGTAAAAATGTAATGGACAATATTTTTAAGAATTTTTTGATGAGGAATGGCAGCATTTTTACGTAGAAGTTGGAAATTTGATGCCCTTAGGTGTTGCCGTTCCTAAGATCTTAACGGACACCAACCCGCATAAACGATTTGTATGGGAGTATATGGGAAAATTTTTAAAATACCATATCTCCAGAACCACTATACCGATTTCGTGCAAACTTAACATAAACCATCTACGGCCCATATGCAATGTACTTTGAAATTTTTGTTTAAGTCGGTCAACCCGTTTTTTAAGTTAATTGCGACATCAAAATGTACACTTATTTTTATATATAATATTATAGGCTTGACTGGTACGCGTTGCAAATTTTGTTTAGTTCTTATTTATTAAAATGCAATAAAGATCTGTTTGATTCCTTTTGCTTTTATATTGGCTGAGACATTCCCTTTTTATTATGCTTTTCAAGGAGTGTCAGATTGCCGTGATTGATTTCAAAATATTTTTTTCTGTTTAATTCGCTTAAGTTTTTCGCTTTAATTGGACGTTGAAAGTGTTTGTGGCAAAGCGCACAAAGCCTATCACTATTATATTTAAATAAGAAATTTTCCTTATTCTTGAAATCATTCGAATCAATAAACTTTTAATGTTTTTCACATTAATTGGGCGTCGAAACTGGGTTTGGTAAATATCATATAGCCTTTAACGATTTGGTATATATATCCGCCAAATCGTCTGACTGGTTCTCAAATGAAAGTGGAACAACCAACATATGAAATCATAAGGAAGGAGAAAATGGGCACCCAACGTCGCGAGGACACCCTCACGCACTTATTCACATGGACAAACAATGATTTCACATTTATTATTTTGTATTGTATTCGACAAACATTTATTTGTTAAGGCTATGACTGGGGTTATGCTGCGATGGAAATCATTATGAACATCATCATCTAATTATTATTTTGGTTATAGCTTCCGTTGGTCAAACGTAATGTAAAGGGCAAACCAGGCTGCCGAACAAGACAACACTTTTTGGATAGTTTACATTTTATTGTTTGTGTCTGTTGATGTGTGTGTGTTATCGATATTGTTAATTCTATTGTTATTTTTGTAAGCATACGAATCTATAAACTGATAGCCACATACACACAATTCCAATATCCATAAAATCCAATATGTGGGAATCACAAACTCACTGATGGCGAAGTTTATTTGTTTCAGAAACTATAAAAGTGAAAAAGGTTTTCACACTATAAACTGGAAAATATCACTTTTCAGTTATTGTATTTTATCAACGAGTTTCTGTGGTTGTGTTCTTTATTTTGGCATTGTTCGTGTATTTGTCTGAATTTCCTTAATTCTCTTGTTTGTTTATTAAATTTCAAAAATTTTATTTTCATTAATATTGAACAATTATTTTCCATGGATTTTGGTGCCCTCGTGCGGGTGCTCTGCGCCGCAATGAGACAAGTCAACAAATTAATCACGTGTCAACAATCTCAATGGATGCACGCTTGAACACACACTCTCACATAGATTTATTGAAAAATTTAAGGGTTTTCCGCATTATGTCA